>CM055901.1:66493989-67177739 GCA_029582155.1 Panopea generosa
GATACACGTAAGTGATTACGGTGTATATGTCACATCTACAAGTAAGTGATTACGGTTTGTATGTCACAGCTACAAGTAAATGAATACAGTTTGTATGCCACAGATACAAGTAAGTCATTACGGTTTATATGTCAAATCAACAAATAAGTGATTTTACGGTTTATATACTACAACTACAAGTAAGTGATTATGGTTTATATGTCACAGCTACAAGTAAGTAATTACGGTTTATATGTCACAGCCACAAGTAAATAATTACTGTTTATATGTAACAGCTTTAAGTAAGTGATTACGGTTTTTTATGTCACAACTACAAGTAAGTGACTACGGTTTATATGCCAAAGCTACAAATAAGTGATTACGGTTTATATGTCACAGCCACAAGTAAATGATTAGGTTTTTATGACACAACTACAAGTAAGTGATTACGGTTTATATGTCACATCTACAAGTAAGTGATTACGGTTTATATGTCACAGCCACAAGTAAATAATTACTGTTTATATGCCATAGCTATAGGTAAGTGATTACGGTTTTTATGTCACAGCCACAAGTAAGTGATTACGGTTTATATGTCACAGCTACAAGTAAGTGATTACGGTTTATATGTCACAGCCACAAGTAAATAATTACTGTTTATATGCCACAGCTATAAGTAAGTGATTACGGTTTATATGTCACAGCCACAAGTAAATAATTACTGTTTATATGCCACAGCTATAAGTAAGTGATTACGGTTTTTATGACACAGCTACATTTAAGTGGTTACGGTTTATATGTCACAGTTACAAGTAAGTGATTACGGTTTATATGTCACAGCCACAAGTAAATAATTACTGTTTATATGCCACAGCTATAAGTAAGTGATTACGGTTTATATGTCACAGCCACAAGTAAATAATTACTGTTTATATGCCACAGCTATAAGTAAGTGATTACGGTTTATATGTCACAGCCACAAGTAAATAATTACTGTTTATATGCCATAGCTATAAGTAAGTGATTACGGTTTATATGTCACAGCCTCAAGTAAATAATTACTTTTTATATGCCACAGCTATAAGTAAGTGACTACGGTTTATATGTCACAGCCACAAGTAAATAATTACTGTTTATATGCCACAGCTATAAGTAAGTGATTACGGTTTATATGTCACAGCCACAAGTAAATAATTACTGTTTATATTCCATAGCTATAAGTAAGTGATTACGGTTTATATGTCACAGCCTCAAGTAAATAATTACTGTTTATATGCCACAGCTATAAGTAAGTGATTACGGTTTATATGTCACAGCCACAAGTAAGTGATTACGGTTTTTATGACACAACTACAAGTAAGTGATTACTGTTTATATGACACAACTACAAGTAAGTGATAACGGTTTATATGACACAACTACAAGTAAGTGATTACGGTTTATATGCCACAGCTTCAAGTAAGTGATTACGGTTTATATGTCACAGTCTCAAGTAAAAAAATTACTGTTTATATGCCATAGCTATAAAATAAGTGATTACGGTTTTTATGACACAACTACAAGTAAGTGATTATTGTTGATATGCCACAGCTACAAGTAAGTGATTACGATTTATAAACCACTGCTACAAGTAAGTGATTACGGTTTATAAACCACAGCTATAAGTAAGTGATTACGGTTTATATGTCACAGCCACAAGTAAATAATTACTTTTTATATGCGATTAAGGTTTATATGTCACAGCCACAAGTAAATAATTACTTTTTATATGACACAGCTATAAGTAAGTGATTACGGTTTATAAACCACAGCTATAAGTACATTATTACGGCTTATATGCTACAGCTACAAGTAAGTGATTACGGTTTATATGTCACAGCCACAAGTAAATAATTGCTGTTTATTTGTCACAGCTATAAGTAAGTGATTACGGTTTATATGTCACAGCCCCAAGTAAATAATTACTGTTTATATGTCACAGCTACAAGTGAGTGATTACTGTTTATATGTCACAGCCACAAGTAAATAATTACTGTTTATATGCCACAGCTATAAGTAAGTGATTACGGTTTATATGTCACAGCCACAAGTAAATAATTACTGTTGATATGCCACAGCTATAAGTAAGTGATTACGGTTTATATGTCACAGCCACAAGTAAATAATTATTTTTTATATACCACAGCTATAAGTAAGTGATTACGGTTTATAAACCACAGCTATAAGTAAGTTATTACGGCTTATATGCCACAGCTACAAGTAAGTGATTACGGTTTATATGTCACAGCCACAATTAAATAATTACTGTTTATATGCCACAGCTATAAGTAAGTGATTACGGTTTATATGTCACAGCCACAAGTAAATAATTACTGTTGATATGCCACAGCTACAAGTAAGTGATTACGGTTTATATGTCACAGCCACAAGTAAATAATTACTGTTTATATGCCACAGCTACAAGTGAGTGATTACGGTTTATATGTCACAGCCACAAGTAAATAATTACTGTTTATATGCCACAGCTATAAGTAAGTGATTACGGTTTATATGTCACAGCCACAAGTAAGTGATTACGGTTTAATTTGTCACAGCTACAAGTAAGTGATTACGGTTTATATGTCACAGCCACAAGTAAATAATTACTTTTTATATGCCACAGCTATAAGTAAGTGATAACGGTTTATAAACCACAGCTATAAGTAAGTTATTACGGCTTATATGCCACAGCTACAAGTAAGTGATTACGGTTTATATGTCACAGCCACAAGTAAATAATTACTGTTCATATGCCACAGCTACAAGTAAGTGATTACGGTTTATATGTCACAGCCACAAGTAAATAATTACTGTTTATATGCCACAGCTATAAGTGATTACGGTTTATATGTCACAGCCACAATTAAATAATTACTGTTTATATGCCACAGCTATAATTAAGTGATTACGGTTTATATGTCACAGCCTCAAGTAAATAATTACTGTTTATATGCCATAGCTACAAGTAAGTGATTACGGTTTATATGTCACATCCACAATTAAATGATTACGGTTAAATTTGTCACAGCTACAAGTAAGTGATTACGGTTTATATGTCACAGCCACAAGTAAATGATTACGGTTTTTATGACACAACTACAAGTAAGTGATTACTGTTTATATGCCACAGCTACAAGTAAATAATTACTGTTTATATGCCACAGCTATAAGTAAGTGATTACGGTTTATATGTCACAGTCACAAGTAAATAAGTACTGTTGATATGCCACAGCTATAAGTAAGTGATTACGGTTTATATGTCACAACCACAAGTAAATAATTACTGTTTATATGCCACAGCTATAATTAAGTGATTACGGTTTATATGTCACAGCCACAAGTAAATAATTACTATTGATATGCCACAGCTATAAGTAAGTGATTACGGTTTATATGTCACAGCCACAAGTAAATAATTACTGTTTATATGCCACAGCTATAAGTAAGTGATTACGGTTTATATGTCACAGCCACAAGTAAATAATTACTGTTTATATGCCACAGCTATAAGTAAGTGATTACGGTTTTTATGACACAACTACAAGTAAGTGATTACGGTTAATATGTCACAGCCACAAGTAAATAATTACTGTTTATATGCCAAAGCTACAGGTAAGTGATTACGGTTTATATGTCACAGCCACAAGTAAATAATTACTGTTTATATGCCACAGCTATAAGTAAGTGATTACGGTTTTTATGACACAACTACAAGTAAGTGATTACGGTTTATATGTCACAGCTACAAGTAAGTGATTACGGTTTATATGACACAACTACAAGTAAGTGATTACGGTTTATATGTCACAGCTTCAAGTAAGTGATTACGGTTTATATGTCACAACTACAAGTAAGTGATTACGGTTTATGAACTAACATTGATGCGGCTCATTCATGTGGACGAAGTGGTAAATTCAGTACTTTTTTGTTGTTTATTTTACGTTATTTTCAATTAGTGATGGTGATAAAGGGTGCAATTATTTTATTAAATGACATTACCTAACGTTATACATTAAATTTATCTCGTTTCGAAGACACTTAAATTTGTTGTTGGGGATCTCAGGGAAGATAGAACTGGTCCAACTGAGTTTTTATTCGTTGATTATAATCATCATTATTTGTAGTATTAAAACATGTTCAAATGATACAGTGAAAAGGGTTTTTTACTTTGAATACGAGGTAAGTTTACACCAAATTAATGACAAAAAGTGCAATTTCTTTTTGAAATGTATCAAACATGACTAACTAATATTTCGCCTCCAAAGAGATTTTTTTTTTAATTTCAATTAAAATCTATTCAAGATTGTGTCTCTTTTCCAAAAACGATGGCTGACTGAATGTGTGATTGTGTTCATATTTATCTATTTACCAAGCCAGGGTATTTGAAATAGCTGTACATTATTTGATTTGAAAGGCATTGCTATGGAAATTGCTTTTGAATGTGAAAGTTGACCTGCTGTCTTATTTCCTGTGCCAAATCGCTTTTGAAACTTGCTTTATTTCATTTCAGCGAAATTTGACCTTGGAGTATTAACGGAATCATTCGCTCGCAAATCTTGAACTAAAGCCTTACCACTTAAACAACAATGCATATCTTTGTTAAAGTTTATCTTATTCTTTGTTTTCCTATATTTGTTATTAGTTTGATTGTAACATTGGTCGTCCTAGCAACTCATCGTTTCCGCTTTTTGCTTTCTGTCTTGTTATATTACGATGCGAAATAAAATATCAAGTTCTCTACATATTGACACTAAAATATGTTCGGCGGTACTTGAATTGCCATAACAACGGATACGACAATAAAGAAGTTATATTAATCAAGTATATATTATATAATGTATACATTAGTACAAGATTCAAGATTCATTCGAAATTCAAATAATTTAATTCAGTAATTTAAACATAATTATAATGTATCTCATTATATACAAATTCAAATAATAAATACAACACATAACAAGTAGATAATAGACAAATAATCGATAATGTGAGATTCAATTAAATTAGATACATAACGTTATCTAAATACATTTATTTTTACTTTTTTTTGATAGATTGGACAAATATGAATTACCTATTTCAATATATTTGTCAATATACATTTGAATAGATCAACACAAATAGAAAGATGTAAACATTTATGTATTTTGATTATACAAGAATACTAAAGTTTGTTATGTATTACTTCCCAGCTTATAGACAATCCGTCGAGATATGTAAAAGTAGAGGAAGACGTTGGAAGAGATGCAACAGGAAGATGCAAGATACGTGCACGATCAATTATAGAAATAGAATCATTAACAGCAACGTCTCATGGTGATATAAAATGCCTGGACTTTATCCATGCCAACGGAAGACAAGGTCAACTTTGCTTGAATGAAAGAATGCCAATTAATTTCACGGGCCTTCCAGACACTAACGTTTACACTGTTCAAACACTCATTGATACGAACATACTTCCTAGGGTTATTGAATTCCAGGAAGTTCCGAGAGACGATATTGTGGAGTTTGACGTAGAAAAAGCGGACGGTTTACAAACGCTAGTAGATGGACCGATAGAAGTATTAGGGATACGAATGATTGACATGATTGTTGGATGGATGCCACAAAAATGTGAGCACATATTTAATATGGTGCTTATTCCAAAATCCAACTGGGATAAAGTGACAGGGCATCACAAGAGATTTAAAAGTGTACATGAAAAGTCGGCATATATTGCAAAAACTTTTGGCAAGTGCAATAATATGATCGTTAAAGACAAGCTCTACTATGTAACGACGCGGAGTGTGTGGGGCGAGGAGAAGAATCTTCAGACTGTCCGGTTAAGTAATTTAACTATTACACGCAAATCGTGTCTTCTATGTAAGGAAAAGAAGAAGAAAGACGGTGAGTGTTTGGATAAAAGTTTGTTTTTTAATCATTTTACTGTAAAAAAAGTTTAGACTGTGTTTAAAGCGGTACCCATTATCCCTGATATATTTTAAATTGTTATTTTCATTAGAAGTAGCAAACAGTGTATGATACAGTGATTCTGTTCAACAACCAAATTGTATAATGTCTCTTTATTCGAGATGTGAAATTTCGGTTAGCAGCTTAGGTATTTTGTTTAATAACTGGTTGAACCTTTGTCTGAATTTAATAATTTGGTACCGAAAATCTTCTTAATTTATATTATAACAAGTTGAAAATGAAAAATGTTTGCATTTTTACTAAATATAAGAAAAAAAAGTAGAATACTCGTTTTACAAAAAAACAAAACATTTTAACATCACATCATAGAAATAGAAATTATGAGGAAGTAATTCATTTATTGGTGGCGAAAAATTCCTACCGATATACCAAAGTTTTTCTTATTTCTTGCACCAAATATTGGCTAAACATGAGAAAATTATCTCTAAAACAATAACTGTAAGCATAAGAAATTTTCAATTCTTCAAATTAAAAAAAAACGATAAAATAAAACCCATTTTTTTTATTCCAAAGACATAAGAAAAATAATTATTTCTTAAATGTGTTTACAAAGAGATTAATCTCAGCATATGATAAAGTGCGAATATGTGCTAAGGTTGATTTAATGCACGAGTAAAAGTTAAGTTTGATGTTAACAGAACCGTGTCCGATTAATTGGTTTAGGGTAACAGTTGTATATCTATATCGATAAGGTAATTATAAAATTCTTCAAAGCTATTTAAAAACGGATTTAACAATTTTTGAAAATAGCATTCAGTGCAAAATTTGAGGATTTTAGAATAGCAGTTGAAAACTGACGGATGGTCAAATTCAACTGTATGATGTAAAACAGTTTTAAAATTAAGTTTTAAGCTGAAAGAACATGGTTAAATCTTAAATTGATAAACAATAAATTTTAAAGAAAAAATACATATTTTTAAAATATAAATTTTGTGGACAAAACATTATTTCTAATCTACGGGAAATAAGTTACATTGTCGTTAACTTATATCAATAAGTCTGCATGTATGTGTGTATTTATTTGTATTACATGTATCATAACATTAAAGGTTTTCATTATTGCAGAACCCGTATTACCACGGTCAAATTCCCCAAAACCGGACCTACCAGGTAATATATCCCGAACGATTCGGTGAACTTCAAATTTCAAATATTTTTTAACATCGATTGCGAAAATAGTTTAAAATACACAACAAATCACTAGGATGAGGTCGACGAATACGTTTTGTGGCCAATAATTATAATATTAATAATAATGATAATAATATAAATAGTAATAATGATAATAAGTATATATATAATAATAACGACAATTATAATTACAAGAAGTAGTCAAGTAGTAGTAGTAGTAGTAGTAGTAGTAGTAGTAGTAGTTATAATAATATAATAGTTATAAACAATATGTAGGTAATCGATCTTCTATTAGACCCTTTATATATATATATATATATATATCTATATTAATCAAAAATCATATTTTAAAAATTATTGGACTACCACCGTCCAACCGTATAAATTATGTACTTTCCCTATACGTATGATCTGATCTGCAACTTTTATTTTTTTATTTTTAGAAAGAGTCCCAACACGTATTGCAGCAAATAGTTCAAATACAAATAAGGTATAGTTTTACAAATAATATCTTCTTCTTTTCATGTGTCTAGCACACATACAATATTTTCAAAAAGTACGTGTTTAATTATTGTGAAATAAGGGTCTTGGGTTAGAAACGTGGTACTGGGTGTGGCGTTATACAAGATGTTTGCGACATGAGTGGTACTTAACCGTACTATCTCAAGTAAACACCGTGCGTGGTAGAATGACTTGTTGAAAGTTATGGTATCATCAGAAGTTGTAGCACCATGCAATACAATTAACTGAACGTTATACCACACGCCAAGCAATACCATAAACTACACTACACATCATGTAACACAATCAGTTAAACAGACGGATTAAATCAAAGTACTTAAAATACTGAAAGCTTGGCTTTTATAAATTTTCATACACCTTTTTAATTTGATTGATATTTTTGTAACGTTTGGTTTAAATTTTCAAAATATATAGAAAAGACATAATACAATGTTCAAAATGTATCTTTATAATTTGATTTGTTGCTGCATGCACATATGAAATACATGAAAAAGTATACTTCGAAGAATAAAAAGTAGTCCCTGTCGCGTATGATTATTTTGGTGGTTATCAAGACTGCAAATCTTGATCACGACAACATAAACAGGGCTATGACTTTGGCAAAATGCCCAGCCAAAACATACCAACAAAATGAATATGAAGAATGAACCTAGAACCTAGATACCTGCAGAACTGCAGCAGTGCAGTAAATTATACACAAACACTCAATGTGTAGCCTCGGACGGCATACATAGCCTACAGTTGTCCTATTCTTACCATCACTCATTTTGACACCCTGGAACCACACACAGGTTGGTTATTTTTACCACACAAGTTGGTTATTTTTTGCACACGGGTTGGTAATTTTAACCACACACGGGTTGGTTATTTTAACCACCCACGGGTTGGTAATTTTAACCACACACGGGTTGATAATTTTAACCACACACGGGTTGGTTATTTTAACCACCATAACAGACATGATAGAAAATGAAAAACAGACATGACATTCATGTGAATGACTTAGTTTTGCTCTGCAATACAACTACAAGATAAATAAAATGCGTTTAAAGAAAATATGTTCTACAATTCATTTAAAAAGAAGTTAACATTATTATGCTTAATAATATCAGAATAGAACTAAACATATAGTTTACTTTTATAAATTAATTTCAATAAAAATGTTATATATATATATCAGATGAAAGTTGAAAAGAAGCGTCATACGCATTCCTAATTTGATTGACAGTATTGAGGTGTTAGTTTATTTTATGCAATTTTTTTTGTAAAAATTACATCAAATATATTTTTATTGTTTCATTATTTTATTGATTGCTTTTAGCTTTATTCTGTATGGATTTCAGTGTTTTGCCAACAAAACTGTTAAACTTTGCTCTGTATTAATTTCAGTGTACTGCCAACAAAACTGTTAAACTTTATTCTATGTGAATTTAAATGTTCTGTCAAAAAAACTGTTGAGTTTTGTTCTGTACGAATTTCAGTGTACTGCCAAAAAAAACTGTTGAGCATTGTTCTTTATGAATTTCAGAGTAATGCCAACACAACTGTTAAGTTAAACTTTGTTCTGTAAGAGTTTCAGTGTACTATCAAGAAAACTGTTAAGCTTTGTTCTGTGTGAATTTCAATGTATTGCCAACAAAAAGGTTAAGCTTAGTTCTGTATAAATCTCAGTGTACTATCGATAAAAGTGTTAAGCTTTGTTCTGTGTAAATTTCAGTGTACTGCAAACAAAACAGGGCCTGGGTTAAGTGAAATTCATGGAAAACTTGAAAATGTTTTTAAAAAAACTTCAAACCAGAATGCATCTACCAATAATCACTCGCAAAACGAACATGGCACGAAAGAACATTCAGCGTGTGAAAGTACGGCTTCTACCAAAGATATCGCTTCGCCTAACATGAAAACAGGCAACATTACTATGCAGACCACACATCCAAAGGAAACTGAACTGGAATGCACTCAGTGTCAAATCACTGAAGACCACCAGTATGATTACCCCTTTTTAGTTGGAAGTAACATGTTTACGGCTAAAGGTGTTACAGAACTCTTGCGAGAAAACCAAACAATTGAAGATTTCCGTCAGTACACAGTAATGCAAGTATGCCAGTGCTTTCACATATGTGCTTTACAAAAAATGGCGAACATATGCTACAAGGAGAACATTGACGGGCGTTTCCTCGTCGACTATGATACGAATCTGCTCAAAGACGAGCCGTTCTGCTTGAGTCAGTTTCATATTATCAAAGTCAAGAAGATTATGAACGGTTGGAGATCAAAGGAAAAAATATAGCAACATTTATATCAAATGGAAGATTGTCACTTGCTCGTATATTGGTTATAGCATAACTCTATAATGCATTTGTAAATAAAGCACTTTGGAATACAAGTATTTACAAAACAGATTCAAATGAAAAGAATAAGCTGTGACCAACACTGGAATGTATTACATGTGATACAGTCCCAAACAAAACAGCAATTCTATAAACATTGAAGGTTTCTGCAGCAACGCATCCCTATATTATGTTTATTGTACGAGCATGTATACTAAGTCCATACACATATACATATCTACATCATTTAGGCCCGTGTGTGCATCATGCGAGGAGCATACATGTACTACCCAACTGCATGCTCCTTTATGTGAAAAAGAAAGCGTAACAGGAATTTGGCATAGATAAGCTTAAAAATCGGTAAACTGTTCTTAATTTCCCTACTCTATTTCAAAGAAGGATACATAGACAAAGTTTATTCAGTCATATAGGCCACTGGCCAAGAAATACATTAAGCATATTCTATTATCTATATAAGTACTTAAGTCTCAATCAGATGGAATGGATAAAACAGTGGAGATATTATAAAAAAAGCTGTGAACAACGCTGACATGTATAACATGTAATACAGAAATTCTATAAGTATTGAAGGTTACTACAGCAACGCATGACATGACTGCATTATGTATATTTCACATTCATGAAACATCATTTATACCCGTGTGTGCAGCATACACATAACATGCTATCCAAATACATCCTACATGTGAAATGGATGCGTAATTTGTAAAGGCAATTACTCTTAACTTCATATAGACGCCTTTTGACACCTCTAATATTGAAAGCATTAATTCACCACGTATCAGCAATGGATTAATTATGTATATATTAACTGACAGAGTGGAAAACAGTGCAGGAAGTGTTCAGATTGCTTGTTACGAGCAATCTGAACTCTTCCTGCACTGTTTTCCAATGCTTTCTTTGATTTGTGCGGGAAAACGCGTATCTATGGAGTAAAGGGTTGAAGCAAGAACAGGAATTTGGCATAGATTAGCTTGGTTGTATCTCACTTTCCCAACCTTTTAATTTAGTATCTATGCAAACAATCTCATGTTCACAACTTCCCAATTCACACCTTCAACTTACCTGCGTTTTTCTACACTGCTCATAAAAATTGAAAATTATGTATAAGGCAAACTACATTATGTTATGATAAATGATTTGCATATATTTGTTTATAAAAAAAATGTAGTTTTAATTAGTTTATTATGATAAATAACATGCAAATATATGTTAATAAAAATGTGGTTTTAATTAGTGGATTGAAAATTAAACGATTTATGATTGGATAATTAATGGACTAATTAAGGTGATTAGGTTAATGATGATTAAATAATCACATATATAATGTTACAAACTGAAACGACATGAACTCATTTAAATATGATTATAATTGATAATTGCTAAAACATAGTTAAAGTTGTTCACTGTTATACCGATTTCATCAACAGAAAGAGAGATTGAATAATGGAACCTTGGATGTGATGGAGTATGTGGATGCTACTTCATAACCATCAAGTTGGGGCATTGAAATGTGTATGCCTATTGTATAAAATAGCAAAAACAAACAGTTGAGATCAGATCAATTGTGTTGTAAATACATTGTACTATAAAATAAAAAAATTGTTAATACATTGCACTATAAAATAAAATGTGTTGTAAATACATTGCACTATGAAATAAAATAGTTGTTAATACATTGCACTATAAAATAAAATGTGTTGTAAATACATTGCACTATAAAATAAAATGTGTTGTAAATACATTGCATTATAAATAAAATAGTTGTTAATACATGGCACTATAAAATAAAATTGCTGTAAATACATTGTATTATTCAATATTTACTTAAATATTGTTAAACTGTTCGTAATTCCCCTACTAGTAAAATGGATTCTATTTCAAAGAAGTAGACATAAACAGTGTATTCAGTAATACAGGACTCAGGCTAAAATACATTAAACATATACATTATGTAAATAGACTTGATTGATTGATTGATTGAATATTTAGCGTCATTTTTATGCCATCGAGGGCTAACAGACGATCAGTTAACCTAACCACTGTTTCTTGGGATTAACCAGTACTCGAGCACACCCCATCTCCGCAAGTAACTGATAACTTTCCCACTTGAATCAGTGGTGAGAGACGAATGATAATGAGACACAATGTCGTATATCAATCATCACGGAGACTGTTGCCGGGCGAGGGATTCGAACTCACGACCCCTGGATTGATAGTCAGACGCGTAACCGACTGATCTAATCGGGCCCGTATATAGACACTAGAATGACATTCAGATGAAATGTAATATACAATTACAAGCATGTGTAAACATTAAACTAAAAGTAGTTATTAAATTATATTGACGGCGATATATTTTCTAACTCTAGTTGTCACTTATCAAAAGCATTACATAAGTACTTTGCGATAGAGATAGCACCCATGTTTATCTGATATGTACACAATTGTACACAGTAGATATACAGATCAAGGTCTTAGCTAAACACCTTTAAAATATAAATGTCTAAGGTATCCATATATTAGGTATTCGAATAAAGAAATAAAATACATTTTCACTTGTGAAATCGTGATAGCCTGTCAAGAACCATGTCTTCCTTTTTCGATCATTAAATTATGACAAAAGCATCTAAAACTATTCTTTTTTATGCTTGTTCTCATTTTTAAGCATTTGTCAGAAAGTAATAAAAACGTCTTTTAAATATCAATATGAAATTGTCGCCACGGATGTCATATATAATCAGTTATTAGTTCAAAATGATGTTAAACCCCATTTTAAAAGAATATGTATCATTTATGTAGATGCGACTATTTCTATATGTTAAAACAACAAACTTGAAATGTGACTATTGATAACTAGACAAGGTTTAATCGTACCAAATTATAAATCTTTTCAAATATCTATTCAGTGTATTCGTTTATTTGCACAAATTATTGAGTCATATTATATCAGATAAACATTTTCCCTACGAGCAGAATGAAGTGGATTATTGGGTGTTTTTTACTACCGGGATCCTATCATGATTCGGTTCGCGATACTTCCTGATCTAAGTATACTTAAACTGCAGGTACGCATTGACATAACATAACGATCTAAAACATGCTTTGGTAGCATGCCATGCTTGACACTATTGTAATTTATAATTTGATACTGAATAAGCAAATGTTCCGGCATGAAGTTATAAAGACTGTATTTCAGTTCAATACTAGCTGGCAGTATCGGGAGTGTTTTGTAGAATGGTATTTTTTTAATGGGGTTTAACGCCTCATTTCAGGTTATATATGGCATATCCAGTCTTACTGGTGGAGGAAGACCTCAGACTGAGTCAGACCGAGTAGACCCACCAGTAACCGGCAAACTTTCTCACATAAAGTTTTAAAACGAACGTGACTCGAACCTACGACCTAAGCGGTGAGAGATAAGTGATCTTGAGACGGCGCCTTAGACCACTCGGTCACTAAGATCTAGAATTTTATAAAACATAATACTTAGACAACCTTATGCCGGGTGTGCTTATGACCGTAAATAACATCAACTAGCCGATCATAATAAATCATGTCGGGTCTTGTGTGTTGTACACTTGCAACAAGGTTTGAACTTTGAATATCCCGTGTCAATAATATTATGTCATGTATGTAATATTAATAATGTTGAAGAACGCTATTATCAGCAAATTATAGAAAAAATGTCCGTACAACTGGGATTTTATCTGGTGAACGTCACTGACAGTAATGTGTAAACTTTGTCAGCCGTTGGAGAAATTGTGTTATTGTTTAAAGAAAAACGGTTCTAGTAAGGTACATTCTGAGGTCTATATATGCCATATATGACTTGTAATAAGTTGAGTTTAAATATGCCATATCTGACTTGTAATGAGTTGAATGTAGATATGCAATCTTGTAATGAGTTGAGTCTAGATATACCATATATGACTAGTGTGTCATGTGTCATTACAGATCACTTCAATAAAATGGTCAATTTTTGACCAACTAATGTCGTGTATGCTTATGTAGGTCACTGGCAGCAACATGTTTAATTTGCACATCTTAATTTTCGAGTGGGTTTAAATGATGCTGGCAGCAAAGAGTAAACCTTAACTGCCTAAATTGTTTTTAATCATGCAAGTCACCTGCAGCAAAGGATAGTAGCCTACTCGCATACCTTTATACTTTGCGACTGTTCTGGTGTATGTCACTTGCAGCAAAGATAGCCTACTCGCATACCTATAGACTTTGCGACTGTTCTGGTGTATGTCACCTGCAGCAAAGGATAGTAGCCTACTCGCATACATATATACTTTGCAACTGTTCTGGTGTATGTCACTTGCAGCAAAAGATAGCCTACTCGCATACCTATAAACTTTGCGACTGTTCTGGTGTATGTCACCTGCAGCAAAGGATAGCCTACTCGCATACCTGTACACTGCGGCTGTCCTGGCTGCAAAATGTAGACATTTTCATTCTAAAAGCGACAGTAACGGTATGTGTTACTGGCAGCATGTGTAACATTTGAACACATATGTGCTCGTCGTGGCCGTTATCAGTATTATATAATAGACAGTGCCTTTCTAACGCCGAGTATGTGGTTGGTGCATATCATGTGGAAAACAAGGTACAACTTTACCACACTTATGTCGCGTGTGTTTGCACACACGTCACTGACAGCAACTTGTGTATTTTGTTCTACTAATGAAGTATATTTTTGTGTAACTCGCAGAAACTTGTAAACTTTAGTCGCCTAATACCCCATTGCTTATGTTTGTTTCTGGCAGCAAAAGTTAAACTTTGATTTCCCAATGTTCCATGGAATTGTGAACACTGAAATCGGAGGAGAGAACTTGGAAAATACATGACGATGCTGGTGATGCATGCCATTGGCAGTTAAAGTTAACTGTCGTAATTGAGTGAATGTGCGCTTCAACCGGTAAATGTAGTATCGCATGTTACTTTGTAAATGCCAGTGCACGGCATTGGCAATTACAGAAAAAACTTTGACAACATTTCGTTGTACGTGGTACTGGTAGCCGATGATATGCATTGCCTTTTCTACGGTGATTATGCCGGGGCACGTCACTGGCACCAAATAGTATTATCTTGCCTGCATAATGATAGTTATGCTGGAGCACGTCACTGGCACCAAATAGTATTATCTTGCCTGCATCATGATAGTTATGCTGGAGCACGTCACAGAAAGCAAATGACAAACTATGCATGCGTCGTGATAGTTATGCTGATTCAAGTCACAGACAATAAATGGCATACCTTGCCTGTGTCACGATAGTTATGCTGGTGCACGTCAGACAACAAATGACATACCTTGCCTGCATCATGATAGTTACGCTGGTGCACGTCAGAAAACAAATGACATATCTTGCCTCCATCATGAGAGTTATACTGTCGCACGTCACAGACAACAAATGACATACCTTGCCTGCATCATGATAGTAATACTGGAGCACGTCACAGACAGCAAATAATATATCTTGCCTGCATCATGGTAGTTATGCTGGAGCACGTCACAGACAGCAAATAATATATCTTGCCTGCATCATGGTAGTTATGCTGGAGCACGTCACAGACAGCAAATAATATATCTTGCCTGCATCATGGTAGTTATGCTGGAGCACGTCACAGACAGCAAATAATTTATCTTGCCTGCATCATGATAGTTATGCTGGAGCACGTCACAGACAGCAAATAATATATCTTGCCTGCATCATGGTAGTTATGCTGGAGCACGTCACAGACAGCAAATAATATATCTTGCCTGCATCATGATAGTTATGCTGGAGCACGTCACAGACAGCAAATAATATATCTTGCCTGCATCATGATAGTTATGATGGTACACGTCACAGACAACAAATGACATACCTTGCCTGCATAATGATAGTTATGTTGGTGCACGTCACAGACAACAAATGACATACCTTGCATGCATAATGATAGTTATGATGGTACACGTCACAGACAACAAATGACATACCTTGCCTGCATAATGATAGTTATGTTGGTGCACGTCACAGACAACAAATGACATACCTTGCATGCATAATGATAGTTATGATGGTACACGTCACAGACAACAAATGACATACCTTGCCTGCATAACGATAGTTATGTTGGTGCACGTCACAGACAACAAATGACATACCTTGCATGCATCATGATAGTTATGTTGGTGCACGTCACATACAACAAATGACATACCTTGCATGCATCATGATAGTTATGTTGGTGCACGTCACATACAACAAATGACATACCTTGCCTGCATCATGATAGGTATGCTAATGCACGTCACAGGATACAAATGACATACCTTGCATGCATAGTGATAGTCATGCTGGAGCACGTTACGGACAACAAATGACATACCTTGTCCGCGTCGTGATAGTTATGCTGGTGCACGTCACAGACAACAAATGACATCTATTGTCTGCGTCATGATAGTTATACTGGTGCACGTCACAGACAATAAATGGTATACCTTGCCTGTGTCATGATAGTTATGTTGATGCACGTCACAGACAGCAAATGACACACCTTACTTGCGTAATGGCAATTATCCTGGTGCACGTCACAGACTGCTAATGGCATACCTTGTCTGCGTCATAATAGTTATGATGGAGCACGTCACCGACAGCAAAATGCCATACCTTGCTTGCGTAATGATAGTTATGCTGGTGCATATCACAGACCCCAAATGACATGTCTTGTCTGCGTCGTGATAGTTATGCTGGTGGATGTCACAGGAAGCTAATAGCATATCTTGCATGCATCATGATAGTTATGCTGGTGCACGTCAAAGACAACAAATGGCATACCTTGCCTGCATCATGATAGGTGTGCTGGTCACGTCACAGACAACAAATGATATACCTTGTCAGCGTCATGATACTTATGCTGGTGCGCGACATAGACAGCAAAATGACATACCTTGCCTGCGTCATGATAGTTATGCTGGTGCACGTCACAGACAACAAATGGCATACCTTGTCTGCGTCGTGATAGTTATGCTGGTGCACATCACAGACAACAAATGGCAAACCTTGCCTGCGTCATCATAGTTATACTGTTGCACGTCGCAGACAGCAAACGCCATACGTCGCCTATGTCAAGATAATTATACTGGAGCACGTCACAGACAACAAATGGCATATCTTGTCTGCGTCGTGATGGATAAGCTGGTACACGTCACATAAAACAAATGGCATACCTTGCCTGCGTCATAATAGTTATGCTGGTGCATGTCACAGACAGCAAATGACATACCTTGCCTGCGTCATGATAGTTATGCTGGTGCACGTCACAGACAACAAATGGCATACCTTGCCAGTATAATAATAGGTATGCTGGTGCACGTCACAGACAACAAATGAGATACCTTGCATGCATCATGATAGTTATGCTGGTGCGTGTCACATACAACAAATGACATACCTTGCATGTATCATGATAGTTATGCTGGTGCAGGTCACATACAACAAATGACATACCTTGCATGCATCATGATAGTTATGCTGGTGCAGGTCACATACAACAAATGACATACCTTGTATGCATCATGATAGGTATGGTGGTGCAGGTTACATACAACAAATGACATACCTTGTATGCATCATGATAGTTATGCTGGTGCACGTCACATACAACAAATGACATACCTTGTATTCATCATGATAGTTATGCTGGTACACGTCACATACAACAAATGACATACCTTGTATGCATCATGATAGTAATGCTGGTGTAGGTCACATACAACAAATGAAATACTTTGCATGCATCATAATAGTTATGCTGCTGCAGGTCACATACAACAAATGACATACCTTGTATGCGTCATGATAGTAATGCTTGAGCACGACAAAGATGGCACATTGACATACCTTGCCTGCATCATGTAAGTTATGCTGGTGCACGTAACAGACAATAAATAACATATCTTGCCTGCATAATTATAGGTATGCTGGTGCACATCAAAGATAATAAATGACGTACCTTGCCCGCGTCATGATAGTTATGCTGGTGCACATCACAATCCACAAATAACATACCTTGCCTGCGCCATGATAGTTATGATGGAGCATGTCACAGGCAGCAAAATGCCATATGTTGCCATTATAGTTATGCTGGTGCACGTCATAGACAACAAATGACATATCGTGTCTGCGTCGTGATAGTTATGCTGCAGCCTGTCAGAGGAAACGAATGGCATATCTTGCCTGCGTCATAATAGTTATGCTGGTGCACGTCACAGACAGCAAATTACATAACTTGCCTGCATAATAATAGGTATGCTGCTGCACGTCACAGACAACAAATAACATATCTTGCCTGCATAATTATAGGTATGCTGGTGCACGTCAAAGATAATAAATGACGTACCTTGCCTGCGTCATGATAGTTATGCTTGTGCACATCACAATCCACAAATAACATACCTTGCCTGCGCCATGATATTTATGATGGAGCATGTCACAGGCAGCAAAATACCATACGTTGCCATGATAGTTATGCTGGTGCACGT
Source organism: Panopea generosa (assembly GCA_029582155.1). Lineage (NCBI taxonomy): Eukaryota > Metazoa > Mollusca > Bivalvia > Adapedonta > Hiatellidae > Panopea > Panopea generosa. Next base: position 66,512,515 of record CM055901.1, read on the forward strand.
CACAGACAACAAATGACATATCGTGTCTGCGTCGTGATAGTTATGCTGGAGCATGTCAGAGGAAACGAATGGCATACCTTGCCTGCGTCATAATAGTTATGCTAGTGCATGTCACAGACAGCAAATGATATACCTTGCCTGCATCATGATACAAATGCTGGCGCAGATCACAGACAACAAATGAGATACCTTGTATGCATCATGATAGTTATGCTGGTGCAGGTCACATACAACAAATGACATGCCTTGTATGCATCATGATAGTAATGCTGGAGCACGACACAGATGGCAAAAAGACAAACCTTGCCTGCATCATGATAGTTATGCTGGTGCACGTCACAGACAACAAATAACATATCTTGCCTAAATAATTATAGGTATGCTGGTGCACGTCACAGATAGACTGCAAAATGAAAAACCATGCATGCGTCATGACAGTTATGTTAGAGCACGTCACAGACAACAAATGGCATATCTTGTCTGAGTCGTGATAGATAAGCTGATACACGTTACTGACAACAAATAGCATACGTTGCCTGCGTCATGATAGTTATGCCGATGCAGGTCACAGACAGCAAATGACATACATTGTCTGCGTCATGATACTTATGCTGGTGTACGTCACAGACAACAAATGGCATATCTTACCTGCATAATGATAGGTATGCTGGTGCACGTCACAGACAACAAATGACATACATTGCCTGCGTAATGATACTTATGCTAGTGCACGTCACAGGCAACAAATGGCATACCTTGCCTCCATTATGATAGGTATGCTGGTGCACGTCACAGACAACAAATGACATACTTTGCCTGCGTCATGATAGTTATGCTGGAGTACATCACAAACAACAAATGAGATACATTGCCTGTGTTATGATAGTTATACTGGTGCACGTCACAGACAACAAATGACATACCTTGCCTTCATCGTGATAATAATGCTGGAGCACGTCACAGAACACAAATGACATACCTTGCCTGCGTCATGATACTTATGCTGGTGAACGTCACAGACAACAAATGGCATACCTTGCCTGCGTCATGATACTTATGCTGGTGAACGTCACAGACAACAAATGGCATACCTTACCTGCATAATGATAGGTATGCTGGTGCACGTCACAAACACCAAATGACAAACATTGCCTGCGTCATGATAGTTATGCTGGTGCAGGTCACACACAACAAATGACATACCTTGTATACTACATGATAGTAATGCTGGTACACGTCTAAAACAACAAATGACATAACGTTTCTGCGTCATGATAGTTATGCTGGTGCACGTCACAGACAACAAATGACATACCTGGCCTGTGTCATGATAGTTATGCTGGTGCACGTCACAGGCAACAAATGAAATACCTTGCATGCATCATGATAGTAATGCTGGTACACGTCTAAGACAACAAATGACATAACGTGTCTGCGTCATGATAGTTATGCTGGAGCACGTCATATACAGCAAATGACATACCTTGCCTGCATCATGATAGTTTTGCTTGAACACGTCACAGACAGCAAATGACAAACCTTGTTTTCGTCGTGATAGTTATGCTGGTGCACGTCACAGACAACAAATGGCATACCTTGCCTTTGATTTGACAGTTTTGCTGGTGCACGTCAGAGGCAGCAAATGGCATAACTTGTCTGCATTATGATAGTTATACTGGTGCACGTCACAGACAGCAAATGACATACCTTGTCTGCGTCATGATTGTTATGCTTGTGCACGTCACAGATAACAAATGGCATAGCCTGTCTGCGTCATGATAGTAATGTTTGTGCACGTTACAGACAACAAATGGCATTCCTTGCCTGCGTCATGATAGTTATGCTGGTGCACGTCAGACAACAAATGGCATACTTTGCCTGTGTAATGATAGTGATGCTGGTGCACGTCACATAGAGCAAATGACATACCTTGCCTGCGTCATGATATTCATGCTGGTGCACGTCACAGACAGTAAATGATACACATTGCATGCACCATGATAGTTATGCTGGAGCACGTCACAAACACCAAATAGCATACCTTGCCTGCGTCATGATAGTTTAGCTAGTACACGTCACAGACAGAAAATGACATATCTTGTCTTCGTCATGATAGTTATGCTGGTGCAATTCACAAACAACAAATGAGATACCTTGCATGCATCATGATAGTTATGCTGGTGCACGTCACAGACAACAAATGATATACCTTGCCTGCATCATGATAGTCATGCTGGTGCACGTCATAGACAACAAATGACATACCTTGCACGCGTCATGGTAGTTATGCTGGTGCACGTCATAGACAACAAATGACATACCTTGCCTTCGTCATGATAGGTATGCTTGTGCACGTTACAGACAACAAATGGCGTACCTTGTCTGCGTCATGATAGGTATGCTTGTGCACGTTACAGACAACAAATGGCATACCTTTTCTGCGTCATGATAGTTATACTGGTGTACGTTACAGACAACAAATGGCAAACCTTTCACGCATCATGATAGTTATGCTGGTGCACGTCATAGACAGCAAATGACATACCTACCTTCGTCATGATAGTTATGCTTGTGCACGTCACAGATTACAAATGACATACCTTGTCCGCGTCGTGATAGTAATGCTTGTGCATGTCACAGATAACAAATGACATATCTTGTCTGTGTCAAGATAGTTATGCTGGTGCACGCCACAGACAGCAAATGACATACCTTGCCTGCGTCATGATACTTATGCTGGTGCACATCACAGACAACAAATGATATACCTTGCCTATGTTTCGCTGGTTATATTGGTGCACGTCACAGATAACAAATGACATACCTTGCCTGCGTCATGATAGTCATGCTAGTGCACGTCACAGGCAACAAATGACATACCTTGCCTGCGTCATGATACTTATGCTGATGCACATCACAGACAACAAATGACATACCTTACCTATGTTTCGCTGGTTATGTTGGTGCACGTCACAGATAACAAATGACATACCTTGCCTGCGTCATGATAGTCATGCTAGTGCACGTCACAGGCAACAAATGACATACCTTGCGTACGTCATGATATTTATACTGGTGCACGTTACAGACAACAACTGGTAAACCTTGCACGCGTCATGGTTGTTATACTGTTGCACGTCACATACAGCAAATGACATACCTACCTGTATCATGATAGTTATGCTGGTGGAGGTCACAAACAGCGAATGACATAAAGTGTCTGCGTCATGATAGTAAAGCTTGTGCACGTCATAGACAACAAATGCCATACCTGGCCTGCATCATGATAGTTATGCTGGTGCACGTCACAGGCAGCAAATGACATACATTGTCTGCGTCATGATAGTTATGCTTGTGCACGTCACAGATAACAAATGGCATAGCTTGTCTGGATCATGATAATTATGCTGGTGCACATCACAGACAACAAATGACATACCTTGTCTGCGTCATGATAGTTATTCTGGTGCACATCACAGACAGCAAATGACATAATTGTCTGCGTCATGATAATTATGCTGGTGCACATCACAGACAACAAATGACATACCTTGCCTGTGTCATGATAGTTATGCTGGTGCACATCACAGACAGCAAATGACATACATTGTCTGCGTCATGATGGTTATGCTTGTGCACGTCACAGATAACAAATGACATATCTTGCCTGTGTCATGATAGTCATGCTGGTGCACGTCACAGACAGCCAATGGCATACCTTGTCTGCGTCATGATGGTTATGCTTGTGCACGTCACAGATAACAAATGGCATAGCCTGTCTGCGTCATGATAGTAATGCTGGTGCACATCACAGACAACAAATGACATACATTGTCTGTGTCATGATATTTATGCTGGTGCACGTCACAGACAGCAAATGACATACATTGTCTGCGTCATGATGATTATGCTTGTGCACGTCACAGATAACAAATGGCATAACTTGCCTGTGTCATGAAAGTTATGCTGGTGCACATCACAGACAACAAATGACATACCTTGCCTGTGTCATAATAATTATGCTGCAGCACGTCACATACAGCAAATGGCATACCGTGTGGAGTGTGTGGTCCAGTGGTAGAGCACCGAACCCATGATCGGAGGGTCGTAGGTTCGATTTTGAGCAAGACTCATTTTCCGCATATGCTTTGTACTCGTTCTACCCTGGAATATTTCGAGCGTGATTTGCCTAAGTTGTAAGACCTTGTTTCACAATCGAAGTAAAATAAATAAGTTTAAACTAAACACAAAACTGACAAAACATATCTCATGCAAACTAGATGAAATGTACCCCTGGCAACAAAGTCTACACTTTGACCTCTTTATGCGGAATATGCCTCCTAAAAACCTTACATTTTGTAGATTGCAGAAATCAAATTTCTTTTACAAAAAGACAGATGGACAGACGAATATACACGGTGTTGAGGGGGGTATAAAAATGTTTCAGATAAGTTTATCTGATTGAAGATGATACTATAAAATTATATAAAATAATAAATTATAAAAGCAATTAATAGCCAACCATGATTCTGATATTTTACGTTTCATATTATTACTGAGTATGTTTGATGAAGTATACATGTACACAACAGGTATAGAAATGGACAGACTGACACATGGTTATTACAAAATGTTAATCTTGCAATTACATAAAGAATATTAATTATAATATATCATATATTTACTTCAATCTTCTGCTGGTGACAACCTTACTCTCTTTTTCATTATTTTTCTCTAGTGTCGGCAACTTCTTTCTTCCTCCCTTTCTATCTCTACCTTTCTCTTTTTCACTATCTCTCTTTCTTCCTCTCTACTAGCAACAACCCATCTCTCTATTTTATTATTGTTCTCTAGTGTTGCAACCTCTCTGTCTTTCTAGCTATATTTCTCTTTCTTCCCCCTCTACTGAAAACAAACTATCTCTCTAATGTTACCTAGTGTTGCACCCTCTCTCTGTCTTTCTAGCTATATTTCTCTTTCTTCCTCCTCTACTGATAACAAACTATCTCTCTAATGTTATCTAGTGTTGCAACCTCTCTCTGTCTTTCTAGCTATATTTCTCTTTCTTCCTCCTCTACTGATAACAAACTATCTCTCTTATGTTACCTAGTGTTGGCAACCTCTCAGCCTCTATTTCTCTTTGTCTTTCTCACCATCTCTCTTTCGTCCGCTCTACTGACAACAACCAATCTCTCTTTCATTATTGGTTTTAGTGTTCCCTCTCTCCAACTATCTCTCTCTTTCGTCCTCTCTACTAACCACAACCTACCTCTCTATTGCTCTCTGGTAGTGGCAACCCCTTTCTCTCTCCCTATAACTAACTAACTCATTCTTTCTCCCCTTTTTTTTCGTTCTGAAGGACACATGTACATGTATGTGTTCACATTGATCGCCAAGTGGAGAGTGAAACAAAAAGCGACTTCATAGTAATTTAACTTGCTTAATTTATTGCATTGATTCAAACGTTTATCACAGAAAGGAATAGAATATAATGAACATTTTATTAAAAAAAAGCTAAACAAAACAGATTTCAACAAACATGTTCATATTGCACAATGTACATTTTTTGGCACAGTGAATAATCTATTTTAAAAAAAAAGTACATGAAACAAAATTTATATTAATAAGAGATAAAATGGCACAAAGAAATTGAACTCGTCCGATTCCATAACACAGGTAGCACAGTACAAGTATTCAATCTATGAATCTACGTTTTGTATATTAAACATCAAATCAGTAGTTTTCTGTAGTTCGCAGATTCCAAATGAAGAATTGTCTTCTCCTACTTAATCATTGTACTCACAGAAAACAGAACCTCATTTAAAATAAGCAAAATTAACAACTGTTCACTAGTCACTTTGTACAGGTGGATGTCCAAAACCCTTTTTTTGTCTTTTAAAATGTCATATACATGTATACATTATAAAACTCAATTTCGTCCATTCAATTAAGATGTTCAAATCATTAATTTACACTGCATAGAATAAATACAAATACTAAAAATGCTGCAATTCAAAAATGGATACTAAAACATTTTAATGAGTTTGGTTTTACAAAAAATGAATTCATATATAAATGATTTTTAAATTAACACAAGACAAACTAAAGTTTTTATAGAAATCTCAGAGAGGCAGTTAACGGCAATTTGTGTTTCCAACATCCCAAGTTCTGGCGAAACGTTTAGGATTATTGATGATTTTTCCAAAGGAGGTCATAAGGTCATTTGAGGGCTCGTTGTCAAAGGTACCAAGAAGTCCTGCAGTTTTGCCGTAATACCATCCATTGATCTCTACATCGATGTGATCGACTGAGAGGTCATAATCTACCTTGAAGTGGTTAGCCCCATCAATGCTGATGATTCCGTCATCTGATGATGTAATTGTGATGTTGTTTTCTTTGTATGGGAGAGTGACAGGCTCCATGGCAACAGAGATCTGAAATTTATTTTATTATTTATTAATGTTCATGCAAATAAAGTTAATTTAATTTAAGATTTTATACATATGTAAGGTCATTTTGATTTTCAGATCGGATCCCTTAGTTTTGGGGGCTACCGGTAATCTTTAAAATTTATAAATTCTGGTGGAAGTATAACTATTTCTAACTTATGTTTTATTTTCAATTCAAAGAATTTAGTGTGTGTGGGAGAGGGCATATTGATTAATGCTATCAAAATACAAATGCATTTATTACTGTTAACAATATGTTGCAATTGTTTACATTATTTTTATTGCTTGTACAATTACATGGGTGTCAAATGAACACAATCCAAGAAATACAAATAAGATGTTTTCATGTAATTAATACATTTATACATATTACATATTGATGTTAAAACAATTCAGACAAGAAATGTAAAACAGATGTAAAAATCACTCAAAAACACTGTAAAAATCAATCAAAAACTGTGTAAAATCCAATCAAAAACACTGTAAAATTCAATTAAAAACACTGTAAAAATGAATCAAAATAAAGTGCACACCTCTCCGCTCTGCTTGATTTCTATTGGTTTTCCATGTGAAAGGATTGACAGAGTTGTCCCATCATTGTTGTTCAGAATAATACTGAAGTTGCCATTCCTGAAATCACGGACAAGCACAAACGTGCAGTCAGCATCAAGGTCATAGATATACCCGTCGAAAGTTGTGATTTTATGACCGCTGGTAATACTGGCAACACCTGCACCAAAAAAAAAATAACACTGAATTACATTTTAAGATAAATGAACTGATAAAATGTCCTTACTTCTATACATAATAAATTGATTTCTGGGAGCCAATCAAATCAATAGTTTAAAACTAAAACATGTATAAGTGGAATTTGCTACAGACATAGTTCTAATTAAATGATGCATGGGCATATTTCATTAATAGGCAAAATCACTACAATCTTTATCAGTGATTCTATGCAACTTTTCAGACGGACTTTATTATGCCAAACACATAGCACGCTTATGTCAACATTATCAACCACTGTTGATCACTGCAAAAATGATCACACGCAACAGGGACTACTTTTTATTACTTTAATTTTATATTTCATGTATTAAATATATAAGCAAGCAGAAACAAAGCAAACAAAATAAATATATTGAGGACATTGTAATATGCCATTTTTAAAAATATCAATCAAATTAAGAAAGCTTATGAATATTGATCAAAGACCGGTTATTAATACTTTGATTTTAGTTAGGTTCCTGCTTCATTCGACATTTAGATCTTTATTCATTAAGTTAGGTCAATACAACCTTTTGTTATATAGGTCTGCACAATCTTTCAATATTTATTTTGGTTCAGACAAGTTAGAGACAACAACTTTTCATCTTAGTCATTAACAACCCTTTATTGTCTGGCTCCATGCAATCTTTCTTACAACTTATATAATATGTTTAATCAATGTATAAAATAGAAAAAGTTATCTATGGCATTCTGGCAAACAAACTTACCAGTAAATGGTGGCAACCATTCTGCTGTCTTGCTGGGAACATTTTCTGTCTTTCTACTGCGAGTTTTCATAACCATGTTAATATATCTTTCAATATTGATAACAGGTAACTCATCCAGAGACTTCAGTGGTATGGGTGAGTGAAATTCTGCCTGGATCTCCCCGTGAGTAGGGTCGTACACAGTGATTGGGGATTGTGCCGAGTTGAGAATGATACTCTTCAATTTAAGTATGCCTTCCTCTGCTTCCTCCTCAATTGCAAGAAGAATGGTTTCAATGACAGATTCTAGATGGTGTTCAAGTTCCCAGTTCTTGTTAAGCTGCTCCAACTGTGACAAGAAGAATACAAGACAGATGTATGGCATAGATCTCGTTTAGTCTACATCAAATACAATGACTTAATTAAGGTTTAGTTCCATTACCTACACGTACATATTCATGGCTATTCAAAAATTGTATTCTTTCATTTTCATAGTAAATGGAGAGCCTCAGGTGTATATATTTTTTCATTTAAAGGAACCCGATTTTTTATCATTTTTATTCCAATGTGTGCTAACAGACGATCAGTAATAACCTAACTTCTCTTTCCTGCGAACCTGGAAGGTTAACCAGTACTCAGGCATAACCATCTTAATCAGTAATTGATAACTTTTCCACTTAAATCAGCAGTAAGGGAAGAATGATAATAGACGTGATGTCATATATTAATCATAACCGAGACTGTGGCTTAGCAGGGATTCAAAGTCATGGCCCCAGGATTGATAATCAGACGTACTACCAACTGAGCTAACCATCACAGGAACCTGAATCCTTACTCAAAGTAAGAAAAGACTTGTCATGGAGCTGGTTTCAAACCACAACTTCAGAGATGAGAGCAAAGTCACTGATCATGAGAAATCAACTTGGCAACACGACCATAAAAGAAACTGATCTACTGCCTGTACTTGTTTATACTGAACAGTAGTGGTGGTCTAGTGGTAAACCAAACATTTCATACGCATTGTCAGATCAAACTTGGTTGACAGTCGCTTAGTTCCAGGTCAGGTCAGTCTAGCATCAGTATAATGTGACTCAATGGGGTATAGTGTACCATATATCTACAACATTAATTTACTCTTTAGAACTACAGTATTTATATACTGTCCAAAGCAAACACCATCGTGATTTGACTGACATTGGATGTGATGAGAACAGAAACTTAAATGTTTTTTTAATCTAATACATTTAAAGTCTTTGTTTGTTTGCTTGTTTATATAGCATCATTTAATGTCATCGAGGGCTAACAGATGATCAGTTAACCTAACCACTCTCCTCAGGGATCATGAAAGATTAATAAGTAATAGAGATCACCCATATCAGCAAGTAACTGATAACTTTCTCACTTAAATCAGAGGTGGGAGATGAATGACAATTTGACACAATGTCATACATCAATCATCTTGGAGACTGTGACCAAGCTCCTTTTCTTTCATGAGCCCTGGACTGATAGTCAGACGAGTTATCAACTGAGCTAACCAGGTCCAGTTACAGTGAAGTAAATTCTGAAATGAGCATGCATATTGGAAACACATAACTTACCATAGCAGTATCCATATCCATATTAGAAAACATATATTTGGCCGGGTATTTCAGTGCTCCGGTCACCTGGGTTGGAAGGTGCTTTGCAGGGATCTTGATCAGATCTGAAATTAACACATTGCCATTAATTTTTTTTTTTAATTCTAATTAACATTATAGTTTGTCAGCTTAACATTTTGATGATCATAGATTCAATTTGGGAGATAAAAACTATCCGTAAATATAAGATAATTTATTTTTTTCTAATTTCTACCATTATTTGAAAGAAAAAAATCAGTTTCTTGGAATAACTATTTTTGTGGATACTCTGTTGCAACTCAGAATCAGTCTTTTTATAGAACCACAAAACAACACAAATATAAAGACTTTAATGATAGGTTTAGTTTTAGTTTATTCTAATTTACTTCAGCTTGACTTCAGAGAAAGTTCCAAGCTTATTAGAAACACTTTCGAGTCTGCTTCCTGGGTAAAACCATTACTGAGTATTTGTCTTTTACAGGCATCACGTTGAGCTAGGGATCAAACCTGCTACCTCTAGCGTGAGCAGGCAACACTCTATCCACTACACTACCACCCTGGTTTATTTTTTATACTACATTTGACAAATAAGAAGCGACTTTTATGTTTTAACTGCCATCAAACAACCTGATTACAATCCAAACAAGTACAGGTCCCAATTTTATGAAAATACTGAAATCCATTCTTTTACCTAGACTCAAACAGTGCGCTCATTTTTTGTATAAAAATATGCACACTATTGAGTAAAGTAAATAGACTTAAGTATTTTCGCAAAACTGGGGCCAAGCCTTATGTTTCACGTGTACTCACCCAGTGCATAATTAAAGGGCTTCTCCAATGGTTGTCTGGCAGACGACAGGAAGTCAAGATCCTTCTGCAACAAAATAATAGTTATAGAAGAAAAACATGGCAGATTAAGTACTTATTACATGTTTTAATCAAAGCATTTCTAAAACAGAGGAACTCAGCTTTATTCAGAATTATTTGTTTACAATGCCATGCAAAATAAAAATAATAATTAATATCAATTTTGTAAAACACATCTATATATTTATATATAACTATTGTGCTTATTTATTTAAATTTAATATATGCCATAACTGTTTACATCATGTTTTAAATATGATATTTTGTATTGTCAATAGTGACTTACATGTACAAGCTACTAGGGCTGGTGCTTTATTTTCAATTGTTTGGATGCTATTTTTGTCACTTTACTTAAGATTTACTTGTTTATTTGTTTTTAAATAAAAGTTTCTTTCTTGTTTTACTTTATATCCTAAATATGATGTATGAGATTGCTGCTACAATCAATTAAAGGGAAATAACTCAATTTAAAAAATGAAACCACATAAAGTTTGTCATTAAAAGTAACTAATATCATGTTGTGTTAATTTCAAAGGAGCATGTTTGTTGCAGTTAAATGGCACTGTTTACACTGAAATTAAGAATACAAAATACATTTCTCGCCGGATAAACTTCAGGACTGAGTTCAGTTTGGCTCAACATTTGTTCAAGTAAGCAAACATACTTTCCTCGACACTGACTCAACTCAAAATAACACACAGTACAAGATAAGTTTACGAAACCAGGCAGCAAACTTTCTTGCTGTTTAACTGAACGTAGCCCTGATCAATATTACAAAAAATGCTCAATCAATCTTTGTAATACATACCATTGTTTCTGGAAGCTTTAATGCCTGTGAAAACTCTCTGTATGTTTGTACAAATCTGTTGTACTTGTACCTGAAATGACAAGCTTCATATTACTCCAATGACAACACATGATTGAAATTTATGCTTGTTTGTTGTGCTCCTACCCAATTGATTGACATTCTGGTGTAAATTATCAATATTCTGTACATTTATATATGTTCCCACTACTTTTTATGTAAATTTGAATTTAATTTGAAATGAAACTCTGAAAAACACACAACGTTTGCTTATGATTTTGGGCAATACCAAGCAAACGACACAGGATACCAACATAATATACATTGTCATTCTAAATCACAGGAAATGTTTGAGTGTGTTCCTTAACAAAAAATTCAGTCTTACTGAATTTGACTTAATAGCAAGAATGAAAATTAACCAATCAGTAAAAATCTTTTGTAATTTTTATAAAAAAAATTCTACCAAGCTTGTTCAATAATAAGCAAAAAAAAAAATGAAGGAATAAGCATCTACTTACTGTGTTATGTTGGCCAAATCCAAGGCAAATGGAAGGAAGTTTGCCTGCACATGTCCCTGCACTTGTGCATATGTCCTCAGTCCATCTTCAAACATGGGGATAACAGCAGCCTCTATAGCTAGAGCATTGTCTTGGCCAATCTCCTCTACAACAGCTTCCCAGATCATCTTAAACTTCTCAACAGTTTCCTCAATTACAGCAGCCTCTACTTTAACTGCTGAAATTTCCAGGCGTCTCTTGTAGTCCTCAAGTTTCCTTTCTCGAACAGTCTGATATATATATTACCAATTTAGTTTAAATATATTTATTCAACTCAATTTTGCATACACTGAAATCAATATAAATTCAGTTATGGATTAGAACGGAAAACATAATCTTATAAAGTTCTTCTCAACAAATTTATAAATACATGAAGGCTCGTTTGGTACAATTTTGAGACTATCAGCAATGTCATTGATTTCTTACCATGTGCAATTATATCATAATTAGGTACTTTGATGGTTCAATTTACTTACTGATAAGGTAGCAAATATATAATAATGTACTAGAATATGTTGCCCGATTCATTATAATGTACAATTTATCAGGTGATAAATCAAAGTGTTCGGATTGCTTGTTACGATCAATCTGAACTCTACCTGCACTGTTTTCAAAGGTCTTCTGATATTGGTGCGGGAAAATGCGTATCTATGGGATAAAGGGTTAAATCGTATCATGAAAGTGTCTCCTGCAGACAGAATGGAAAGTGTTACCACAATGGTGCATCATGTCACTGAGACATGGTTATAATACCCCAGCCAGTTGTATTGTAAACGATGCCAGATCACATGTTCTACAACTATCTTCTAAATGCTGAGAGTTAAATGAGAAAACTTCGACTGTGCAGCGGTAATTCTGCTACAAGACCTCTTTGGCAAATTTATAAATCTTGCTCAAGAATAAATATTACTAACCTAATAATGACCTCAACTTTTTTTCCCTGTATTAAAGTTTACCTCATATTCCTTGATCATTTCCGGTCTCCAGTGAACTCTTGTGTGAAGGAGGTGAGAGTTGTTGAGTCTGGCAGTGACCAGAATGTCAGTCACTCGTTCACGGTTGACGATATGGAACACCTCGGCAGCCAATGCAGAACTGTTCACATACTTGGCATTTATGTGGAACTCACTACTTGGGTTCTCTGAATTGAGCAATTTAATCAATTCATATTTATAACTAACAATACATTAGAAAATAGTATGGATACACGTAACTTCTATTTGTATTTATTATTTTTATTTGTCTTCATGACGAACCCAAAACAGTCCTTCAGTTTGTACTGTACAAAAATTTCATTTGTGATCTGACTACTGGTACTGGTACTGGTAAGTGGTTTACATTTACATCTTGCTTACCTTGTTTGTTTCTTTTGTATATAATATTTTATGATATGTTCCACTACAATCATGAAATAGAAGTTAAAACACCTTTATTTACATGAATCTATATTCATCATGGGCACTTTATGAAAGCTCAATTAAATATGGTTATACCATATGGTGTTTGGTAGTGGTTTCAACAAGTGTTTAGTTGTATCACAATTATGTCTGCTTGTGTGACCTTATATAAGCCCTGTATCCTGTCGCAGCCAGAGCGTCTGATACATCACTGTCACACTACAAGGACATCAGGACTGGTATTCACCAACCGTTCTTAAGAATATTCTTAGACTTGAACTCAAGAATGAATTTTGGAAAAATATACTTAGAGAATATTTTTTGAGTCCAAAATTGGCAAGCATGTACGGAAATGTAATATATTGTCATATAAACACTCATAGTTATTCTACATCTCATGATAAACTAAACGTCTAAGGTTGAAATTGGGATTTTCAAGCTCAAGTCTAAGAATATTCTTAAGAATGGTTGGTGAATACAGCCCCAGGTTGACAAGTCCTTAAACTTGTCCAATATGAGAAGTTAGATTTTGTTCCATCTTTGGTCAGATCTGACCAGATATTGAACCCAACAACCTCTTACATACAAAAAATAACTTACCAAGGTCATAATTAATGTAAAAGTCAAGTGATCTGGTGGCAGGGTCGACGGTGAAAACAGTCGTCAGTGGCATCTTCTGGTCATAGATGTTGAGGATAGACACACGGAACTTGTCTTCAGTCTGAGCACTGCCCGAAATACTGATAGATTTGACTGGACTCTGCAGCTGTCAAGGATAAAAAACTATGGTATCAAACTTATCATAATATATACTATCACTGTAAGTTAAAAATATAAACAAATAGCACAAGGTGTGTCCAATTTCCACACAGAATTTTACAAAAATGGAACAGACTTCTTAATTTTGTTACAGAACATACAAACCGATTTATTTTTAATGCTGAATGGGTTTTTAAATATTGCATTCAGTTTTATTGGTTGATCAAGCCTAAAGATGCATATACATGACTTTCAGCAAGACCACTGTCTGTCTGCAAGCAACATGCAAACTTCTTCACATAAATGGCTTGTACCAGACTCTGCTTAAACTCTGGACCTTATCCATGAGAGGTTCGTGGCGAAGACAGCATCTTAAGGAAACTCAGTCACAGAAGACAGGTAATAGGGGACAGACTGAATCACAGAGAACAGGTATAAGGGAAAAGACTGAATCAGACTGAATCACAGAGAACAGGTACAAGGGGACAGACTGAATCACAGAGAACAGATACACAGGACAGACTGAATCACAGAGAACAGGTATAAGGGGACAGACTGAATCACAGAGAAAACGTACAAGGGGACAGACTGAATCACAGAGAACAGATACAAGGGGACAGACTGAATCACAGAGAACAGGTACAAGGGGACAGACTGAATCACAGAGAACAGATACAAGGGGTCAGACTGAATCACAGAGAACAGATACAAGGGGACAGACTGAATCTAAGAGAATAGGTACAAGTGGACAGACTGAATCACAGAGGACAGATACAAGGGGACAGACTGAATTACAGAGAACAGATACACGGGACAGACTGAATCACAGAGAACAGGCATAAGGGGACAGACTGAATCACAGAGAACAGGTACAAGGGGATAGACTGAATCACAGAGGACAGATACAAGGGGACAGACTGAATCACAGAGAACAGGTACAAGGGGACAGGCTAAATCACAGAGGACATATACATGGGGACAGGCTGAATCACAGAGAACATATTCAAGGGGACAGACTGAATCTATGAGAACAGGTACAAGGGGATAGACTGAATCACAGAGAACAGGTACAAGGGGACAGGCTAAATCACAGGGGACATATACATGGGGACAGGCTGAATCACAGAGAACATATTCAAGGGGACAGACTGAATCTATGAGAACAGGTACAAGGGGACAGACTGAATCACAGAGGACAGATACAAGGGGACTGACTGAATCACAGAGAACAGGTACAATGGGACAGGCTGAATCACAGAGGACATAAACATGGGGACAGGCTGAATCACAGAAAACAGGTACAAGTGGACAGACTGAATCACTGAGAGCAGGTACAAGGGGATAGACTGAATCACAGAGAACAGGTACAAGGGGACAGACTGAATCACGATGAACAGGTACAGGGGACAGGCTGAATCACAGAAGACAAGTACAAGGGGACAGGCTGAATTACAGAGAACAGGTACAAGGGGAAAATCTGAATCACAGAGGTCAGGTTCAAGGTGACAGGCTGAATCACAGAGGTCAGGTGCAAGGGGACAAGACTGAATCACTATGATAAATAATAAGCTATCATAGTAGATCAATTAAGACAAAACATGTTCCAAATCGAATCAGTATATTTACCTCGAAGCTGATGGTTTTCCTGAGTTTGTTAATCTGTCCATTGACTTGGAAGGTCTTGGTCTGTCTGTGTGTGTTAAGGTACTCAAGCCCCATACCAGCGGAATATCTGTTCTTGGATTTGCCAACATGTGATGCCAGTTTAATATCAACAGTCGTGTATGGATGACTTAGACCCATGCTGAAGCTATGAGAGTTGTTATTTTGATTTATTAATAAATAATTAACATAATCAATAGTATTCATCAAAATAATAATAATAAGGTTTTATATTTGTATATCATAATCCTGAATTCATTAATTCATACTTTCTTATTTTATTCACACTTCTTGGATAAAACATATGTAAGCTATATATTAGTAAATTTTACCATGGATGAACATGGGGATAACCATAATGCACTTTAAATCTGTAAAGGGTGGAGGGTGGAGTCTTAAAAAAAACAATATTTACAAAATGGGAAAGTGTTTTATACCAATGAAAACAAATGTACATGCAAGTCATTCAACTGAAGGATATAAAAAATTTACAAAGGTTGAAATTATTCCTCAGTTATCATTTCATTTCCTCCTAAATAGGAGATATAACGAAATATATCAAAATTAGGAAAAAAATTTGAACAGAGGTATGGACATTTTTTTAATGTAATCATGTTGTTCCATATGCATAAGCTATCTGGATTTTGAATAATCTTTTATGTCATTGTAATGGGGCTCTTTAAGGGACTTTTTACTTTTTTGAAAATTATACATCTTCATTATGTAAATACAAATTAAAATAACGCAGTACTCTATTTTGGAATGTGGCACAACTCTGGTAAATGATTGACAGCATTCTATTTTAGAATTTTGTTGCAATTTGTAACACAAATTTATGAATTTGGATTAAATTTAATCAAATTCAATTGGTACAATAGAATCCTGGAAAAAATTAAGTTGTAATTTTGAAGATTTTTCACTTATAGTTCTAAAACTAGTGCAAAGCCACAAGATTTATATCATAATAAGTTCTTAAATATAAAATTTCAGACAGAAATACTTGAAGATTTATATTTTTTCTGGTTAAGTTCATGGATGTTAACATTTTTATATGTGAATATAAGTGAAGTGACTGGCATGTGTATCTTGGAGAACGCGACTACAGCCTGTTACACAAACAGCCTAGAACAAGGTGTGAATCATGTATGTTAACATTACCTGTAGTTTTTCGTGGCTCCAAGGGACTTATCCTCAAGCCTTGATGAAAACACAATCTTCTTTCTCTCATCAGGAGAGTAAGAGAACTCTGTCTTGCCGTCGAAAATTACACGTCCTCTATTGACCACAACCTCTGAACCGACTTGTACTCTCTGCATATACAATTAATCTTTATTATTCATCTGTTTTTCAAAGGGAAACTACTCTTACAGACTTAAAATTCAATGTACTTTAAATACATGTATGTATTGAGGGTCCATCTGTCATTATACCATAAGCATATTATATTATAGCTATAACATTTTTGTACAATTGTTACATAAATGAAAATATTTAAAAAAAAGTCATAATGAAAATTTAATAAAAAAAAAAACAACAAACAAGTAAAAATCAGATAAATGCCATATGTTCCTTTCTTTCATGTTTTCATCAAGCAATATATTAAAACCAAATTCTTAAATTTGCATGATCATACATTCTTTAATAATATATAATGTGAAGGCAGTACTCTGCTTAAACTGGATAAAGAATATAATTTTTACCTTTCCTAAGCTTGGAAGCTGGAATGTAATATCAGCCTTAATAGCATCATCTGATGGCACTATCACAGAACGGAAGCCAACCTTCTTTGTTTCATCTACATCAGCATCCCATAGAAATGACCCCTCTGTGACCTTTGATCGATGGGACCCGGTTAGCTCTAGGCTTCGTGTTGGAAGTATAAGTTTCAGTCTGGAGTCATAATCATTGATTGCAACTTCATAGCCTGCTTTTTGTGTTGATCCTATACCCCAGACAAGGTCAGATTTACTGTGTCTTCTGTCCAATAATCCGGAATAGGAAATCACCTGTCCAGGTCGGGTCAGTTTGAAGTTCATTCTCTTGTCTGTTCTTATGTCATAAACTCCCTCAAGTTTCAGATTACTTTTACTATCTTCAGTGTTCCAGTTGGCAGATGCATCAACTGCTGAACTTTCCAGAGTGAAATCACCACTCATGTCAAATTTCATGGAGCGTGGAGCACGGATTGTAACAATGGCATGTTTGCGTTCATTCATCAGGCTGTGATCAACCTCAACATCCACAATTCTACTTCCATTGAAAGTTGCTTTTAGATTTTCAATGAATTTTTGAGAGAGCTCCTGATGTGAGAATTCAATTGAGGATCGTTGGAGCATGACAAATGGAGTTGTTAGTGAGGCACTTCCTTCAATTTTATTTCTCAATGCAGCAAATGAACTTTCAAAAATGACCGCCTGATTTGGGTGCCATGAGGCTTCCATTCTGCCGCTATATCTGCCCATTGTGTTGTTTAGGAAGTTCCCGTTAAGTCCAAAACTCTCATATCCTTCAAATGGTGATTTGATGTTCAGATCCATGCTTAAAGGTGCTTTAGATCCTTTGAAAGTAGCGCTGAGTGGCTGGGAAGCAACAAAAATATCTGCATCACAATCAAAGCTGTCCGAGTTGCCTGTATGCTGGTAGGTAACCTTGTTCACCTCCATGCCCTTAAATGGCGTTCTTACTTCGACAGTTGCAACTCTCCTCCTCCAACCATTATTGAGGAAATCAATTTTTCCACTTATCTTTTTATTTGGAGAATACTGTAACTCTCCAGTTGAGAGGAATCCACTAGTACTACCACTATGTGAAAAGATTACCTTTATTTCCTCTGACTTTTCAAAGAATGGTGTAATGATTGAGGCTGATCCTTCAATGACTGGTTCAAGCTGGAAGGATGTATCAACTCTTACTAATTTCTCCATTGCTTGTACCATTGCCTCTGTTTTGAACTTCTCTATAGCGCCATCATGCTTTAGCTCAACCTTTTGTACAAATGTTTCCCCACTCATTGTTGTAGTGACAGAAGATTTGAATTGAACATACTGGAATCCAGTTTTCAAAGATGTCTCAGATTTGATTCTATTATCTGAACCCATGGCTAATTCATAACTTGACACAAAATTCATAGGAACCCCAGTATGGTTAGCACTGACAACGATTTCATCGGTGAAGGGTGACATAAAATGGATGCGGGACTGCAGCTTATTGTCAGACAAACTATGTTCCACTCCTGCCTCAATATCTTTTCCTGGAGCATACAAAACCTTTCCACCTGCTTGGAATTTTTCAATATCACCTTCAGAATAGAATGTTACACTGACATCTTCCAATCCTTCAAATGGAGTTTTAATGGAAACATCTCCTTTGGTTAAATCACCATGCATCAGACTGACAGCGGCTGAAATGTCTGTCTTGTTGAAATTGACTTCAGCCGAAGATTTGATGTTTGGGAAAGTGCCATCATGATTGAGGACAACTTTTGTAATTTCCATTCCTTTGATGGGTGTTTTGACACTGAAAGTTCCTTCCAAGGCACGTCTCCACTTGAGAAGCATGTCATACTGGTATTTTGTTGAGGAATCTGTTTTAAGCTCAACATGAGATGCACATCTGAACTGTCTCTGGCTATGAGACAGTTTTCCAGAAATTGGATCAATCTCTGGAATAATGACCTTAAATGAAGCATCAATGTCTTGCTTTCTAGTGCAGGTTGCATCAAGAGACCACATCTTTTCTTCTACTTTTACCTCTGCATGGGATTTAAAATCTTTTGGGGCATTATCTAAGCTGTATGCAAAAGACATCTTGTTGAACGATGCAAACCCAGATGTTTTCAAAGGAGTTGGGTTGAAATTGAATTTCATACTACTTGCAGCCAGTTTCTCATTATTGTAGCTTATGTCGGCTGTTGTACTGAAGTCTTTAAGATCCCCAGAGAATTCAAAGCTCACAGTCAAAGGGTTAATGTAAATAGATTTCAGAGATATTTCTCCTGAGAGCTGATTTTGGTTTGTAATTCGAACACTGCCATCAACTAACTCTCTATCTTCAATACTCAGTGCAGATTTTATGTCAAGTAAGTCACTACTGCTCCTAATTGAGATGTCTCCATTTATCCTTGTGTAATTTTCCAGGGGCAGTTCCATCTTGAGATTTGCATCTAATATACCTTCCATATTGAAAGAAGCATCAACACTTCCTTTCTTTTCACCATCAAAAATAAGTTCTGAGTTTCCTCTAAAATTAGTTGGTGTTCCAGTAGCATCTATGGTAGCCTTAAGATGAGGTAGGTATACAGATCTGAGTTCGAAAACGCCCACAACATTTGGTTTAGAAGAAAATGAAAGTTCCATTACACTGCTATCACTTCCAATAAGAAGCTCTGCAGATGCTTTTACCTGGTCTTTGTCCATTTGATTAATTCCTGACAGCCTAATAACACGATATTCTGTTACTGGTGTTTTCACTTCCAGTTCAGCTTTAAGGAATGAATTGTTGGTGAAAGAGACAGCTACACCATAGAGTACTTCATCATCAACACTGATCTCAGACATTGACTGCAGAGATGTTTCTGTGAGTATGTTGGAGAATTTCGCTGTGAAGTCTGGAATGATTTCAGATTTAATTTGAAGACTTCCTTTCATATTTGTTAGTTGCTCAACATTGATAATTAAATCAGCAACATTAGCTTTATTTGGAAGAGATAACTCCCCATGGCATCTGAAGTTGGATGGTTTGCCATTGTGGGTATAAAGTGCTGAAATTGACTCCATTCCTTCAACAGGGGAAGTGAGTTTGAAGCTTGCTTCTACATTATCATTCAGTGTGAATTTTGCTTCAGAAGAATATCTTCCCATTTCAGTTGTTAGGTCCAATGCGGAGATGAAATTCTTAATATCACCAGAGTGGTCAAAATTAAGGGAAGTTTTTGGCGAAGTCAAAGCAAAGGTGGCCTTCAGGTTGGTGTAGTCCAGCATCATATCAGTTTCAGTTTTTGCATCACCGACCGAGTAATCCTGATGATACGTATACTTTGTTGGCATAGATAAGGTGTACTGGTTAAAAGTAATATCTTCCATTGATGGCGATTTCAGGTTCCCAGAGATTGTCGTAGAAGTGTTGGACCACTGGAATGAAACATCACCTTCACTTTTTTCAACACCAATTGTTACATCAGCCTTGGTAGTGAATTTCGTAGCAAATCCTTCGTGATTGAAATTAGCATTGATGTTGTCCATGTATGGTGATTTGATATTAAGTGAAGAGATGACAGCCTTTTCTGTAATCTGGAATGTAAGGTCTCCTTCATTTTTTTTATCACCTATGGTCACAGAAGCTTTGGTAGTAAAGTCTGTTGGTGCTCCATTGTGGTTAAAGTCTATGCTGACACTATCCATTAAAGGCGATTTGACACTGGCTGATGATGACATAACTTTGCCAGAAAGGTGGAATGCCATGTCTGCTTCATTTTTCATGTTGCCAATAGTGACATCTCCACTGGTGGTGAAATCTCCAAATTGTCCATTGTGGTTGAAGTTAACATTTATCCTGTCCATGTAATGGGATTGAATTGCTAAGTTTGAATAAATGGATGAACCAGTGATTCTCACCCTTACAGCTCCTTGGGTTCTATTCTGTCCAATTGTCATTTCAGTTTTTGTGTTGAAGTTTTTCAAACCTCCATTGTGATTGAAACTAAAAGACACATCTTCCATATGTGGAAATCTAAGGTTTACAGATGAAGAGAGTAATTTCTTTGCAAGCTGGAAAGTGACATCTGCATCTGATTTCTTATTTCTGAAACTAGCATCTGCATGTATGTTAAAGTCATTTAGTTCTCCTGTGCGTTTGAAATTCAGAAGTACTTCTCCTAATAATGGTAAATCTCCATTTATTTCAGCATGGTATTTACTGAATTCAAACTTGATATTAGAATCGAAAATGAAAACTTCGTGAAGATGATGACATGGTTTGAAAACAATCTCTCCTCTTATTTCATCACCAGCAGAAAAACTGACATCTCCCTCCCATTTGCTGTCTTTATCATGCATTAGTTCTGCATGGCATCGAAAATCTGAGAAATTACCCGAGTGTGAAAACCTAGCAATGATATCTTCATTTCTGGGAGATTTTACAATCATGCTCAATATGACATCTGAATCTACATTTGCATTAACATCGAGTTCATATTTCTCAAATCCAACACTGATTTCCCCATGAGAGTCAAAGTTAGTTTTTGTTCCATCATGTTCAAAGCCAATCTTAAGGTCATCAATGAGATGAGATTTGATGGAGACCATACCCTCATACTTGTACATTGAACTGTAGAAAAGATTAATTTCAGACTTATCAGAATTAATGGCAAAATCTCCATGACTTCTGAAATTGTTAGACATGCCTTGGTGGAAGAAAGATGTCTCAATACTTGAATAGTTTTTCAATGGTGTCTGCAGTGCAAATGATCCAGCTATTCCCCTCTCTGTGGATTGTGACATCAACTTAACATCAACAATGTCTTTATTGGCTATGTTCACTTGTGCGTGAGAAACAATATTTGGAAACTCTCCAGTGTGATCAAATCCAGCTGAGACATCAGTGACGTAAGGTGAATTGACACGAATGCTTCCTTCCAGATTTGGTTTTGAACCAACAGAAACATGAACTTCACTCTTGTCTGAGCCTATGTTCAGTTCAACATTTGACTCTAAATTTGCCTCAGTGACCTTTACAAAGAAGTTTGTGGATAGTAGATCACCCAGGGGAGAAGATATGGAAATACTTCCTTCAGTGTTGCCTATCAGATGTTTAAATGTAGAATCAATTCTATGTTTTTCAAGTCCATGATTTAACTCAGCATATGATCTTAAGTTATAGTAATCACCGGTGTTACTTATCTCTGCTGTCACGTCCTTCATACCTGTCGATCTCACACTTATCGTCTGCTGGCTGTTTCTCTCAACCCATTTGTGGGATAAATCAATTTCAGATTTGTTAACACCGACAGAGCCTTCAAAATGAACAACAAAGTTGTCTTTACCACCATCAAACCTAGACAGGACCTGGATATCATCAGACAATGGGGATTTGATACCTATTTCACCAACAACAGAATCTTCATCAACATTCAGAGAGGCCTGCACATCAATATTTTTTTTACCGTCATGGACGATTTCTGCTCTACTGTTTATATATTTTTCACTCTGATGATGATTAAAAGAAGCTTCAATGTTTTTAATCAAAGGTGATTTAACAGTAAGACTACCCTCAATATCTTTAGTCAGGTCAAAAGACACATCTGCTTCAGACTTTCCTATGGTTGTTGTCACAAATTCTCCATGAGCAGACATCTTTTTCAATGGGATGACCTTCGTAGTAAAAGCTGCTCTATATTTGTCTTCTGATATGAGGAGCAATGACCTAAGTGAAGTGGATGCAGACACAGTTATTGAGTTGCCTGCTGCAAATTTAAAGTCAGAGGTGAATTGGTTCATTCTGTTGTGTGTTATTTCTGCATGAGTGATAAAGTTCATTGCAGATCCTTGGTGTGAGAAGACTGCATTTATGTCTCTTCTTCCTGGCACAGATATAGTTGCATAGCCTTCAATCGTTGTACCATTTGTATAGCCTACAATGAGACCATATTTCTTGCCAGGTGTCCCCTCAATCTCTGCACTGGATTTAAATGATTGTAGGTTTCCACTGTGGTATAGATCAATCGTTACAAATGGTGATGTCACCTTTGCAGAGAGGTTGACAATATCACTAATATCGCTCATCACCTCCACTCGGACAGTTTCTCTGGGAAGATATTCAACTACAAGATCACCGGTTGTTTTTCCGTTTTCCGTTTTCTTTGCCTCCAAGTTAACCTGAATATAAGGATACTGGGTAGATGGTGTATCCACTCTCAGTTCAGTTTTCAATCCATCAAGGGTGCTCCATGATACAGATGCAGACGTTTTCTCCAATACAGGTAGTATCTTGATAAATGCAGAGCTTCTGAAAGATTCTGGTTTGCCAACAAAACTGATTTTTCCTTCCATAAATGGCAACGATTCATAAGGTGTAGCCAGTGATGAATAGTAACTGTTTTTATCTAATTCAGATTTAACTTCTATGACTTTACCCTGGCTATACTCAAGTTTTGTATGTGTTGTAACACTGGACTCGTCTTTGTTATCACTAATTTCGTAAACGAATTTGGCATGCTCATATCCTGGGAAGGAAGATTTCCATGAAATGAGAGACTGGGCAAAAGCATCAGGGTTACCAGTGACATCAAAAAATTTCTGTGATGCTGAGAGGGCCATACTAATTTCTGGTGTAAGAACAACCTCCATCATAACAGTTTCTGAGTTTTTCTCTGATGTTGCATTACCTTGAATCCTGCAGTTGATATCAAGGGCAGGAATATTAAGTGTAGTAATGGCAGCAGGGCTCTCCAAGTTGTAGCTAATGGTAGCAGCAGCAACTTTCGCACCATTTACATTTACGTTAGCCTTGCTGTCAACCATAACATACCCATCATGCTTCATACTAACCTCCAGCAAGGCATCACGAGCAGACTTATATGGTGTTTGAATGCTAAGACTGGCAGCATATAGGTCTTTAAATTCTCCATTTAGTCTCACTGTTATATTCTTATCACCCTTCTTTCCCTGTGATGAAGCGAACATGGACGTGACTTTTTCTGAAGTGTGCATATGACTCCATACTATATCAGACTTTCCAGTAGGTGCAGAAATAGAAATAGCTCCAGTGTTTTCATATTTATTAGCTGTGGGGATGTGAGTTATCTTACTGTCGATTTTGTATGTTTTCTTGTTCTTCATCAAAGTCGTCAAAGTATTGAATGTCTTACCATTGTTATCATGGGAGATTTTAAGTTGTCCCTTCTTCAAGTAGGCAAAGGAGGTCTTAACATCAACATTTCCATTAAATCCCATCTTCTTACCTTTGGTTGTGTTTTTCAGGTTTACATCTACATTAATGAGTTGCCTGTTCCATGCAAATTTCACAGACGAAGCCAGGGAGTCACTTAATTTATGATTTACGTCTAATCTTATCTTTTTCAGAACCTTGAAGCTTGTTTTCATGAAGACACTACCAACAACGGTTTTAAGACTGGCAGGCTTTTTAAGTATGAGCTCAGAAGTTACAGATTCACCTTTGTTCCACTTGACCTCAACGTTAGTTGCATATTCTTCGTGGTCATCTTTATGGTTTACAGCTAGGTCAAGTTTATGCATCTTACTAAATGGAGAGGTCAACTTTAAGGTGTTTATCATCATGTTGTTTTTGTATAAGACGATTGTATCCATAGTAACTTTCTTGTCAGTTTCCCATGTAAAATCAGCATGCATGTTATATTTGTCTGATAGTAATTGATGGGCGTTCAAAGTGAGTGTTCTTGTCGGATAAGTGATGGTTATGGAGCCATTCAATTTTTCTTCTGTCGGTGGCTCAATCCAAGATGATATATGCACATTTTCAGAATCATTTCTGCCTGCATTCCACTTTAAATCTGCCTCAACCTGGTATTTCTTCATCATGCTCTTGCCACTAAGGTCCATGACAATGCGTCTTTCTGGGTGTTGCAAATCAATTGTTAAGCTTGATGACTCAGTTCCCTTGGTCAGAGATGTCAATGATCCAGAATATTTTTTTAAATCTTTCTCATATGACATACTGGTGATAAAGTCTGCTGGATTGAAATCAAAGTCTCCTTGCAAATGGACTGGTGTTTGTTTGCTTAGTTTCAAATCTGATGAGATGGAAACCCTTTCCTTGTCAGGGTAAGTTTTCAGTGTTGTAATAATGGTATTCTTTCCATTTTTCTCCAGTTGAGATTTGAAGGAACTAACAAAAGTGGTTTTATCTGTCTGTGCTAATGTATGATTGAAGATGACTTCCCTGCCTGGATAACTAAGCTTGTATTCACTGACGACCTTCACCAATTGTTCTGTTTTGTCCTGTATGAGCAAACTGCTCTCAATAGGTTGTCCTTTACCAAGACGCAGGAAGATGTTGGAATCAAGTTCCTTACTGCTGTGTTTGTGATTACCCTTTACGATTATATTAAGACCCTGTGAAGTATAAAAAAAATACATAGAAATAATGGCTAACACATCTTCTATACATTCCTTCGGGATTTTTTCAAACATTATAATATTCTGATAAATGCAAAGAACAAGAGGACAACACACAGGAGTTTTATAAGGTTGTACAGTCAAGCAGCCAGTCAAGGGAATGAGCAAAAGTGGTCTTTTAAGACAGGTTGTTGATTAATACAGGTGAATTTGCTTTGAAAGCACAGAAATAGGAAATAGTTCATGTGGCTGCTTAAGACAAGTGGCTGCTTAATAGATGTGGCCACTTTAATACACAGGTTTGAATGTATCATAACAATAGCTATTGGACAACAGAGCTGAAAAAAAAATATAGTCAACCCTATCTTAATCAGTCAGTCAAGATAAGGACAAAAAGTGGTCTTTTAAGACAGGCTGTTGCTTAATAAATGTAAATTAGCCTTGAAATCATAGAAATGGGGAAAAGCAAATGTGGCTGCTAAACACAAGTGACTGCTCAATAGAGCGACTGATTAAACAGGTTTGACTGTAATATCTCTGACTTATATAAAAATATAGTTTTCCCACTTGTCCCCATCAGTCACCCTTTATTGTTATGAACACAGATATGAAGTTTTATAGATGTATGGATAGAAGCTACCGGTTTATACTAAAAAAACGTTCACCAATTATTCAATGCCAATTACAAAATTTTCCAATTACACAAATGCTTAAAACAGTATCAAAAATAGAAAAAGATAAATCAATTATTTAATAAAAAAAATATCCGGTAAAGTTTATCTTAAAGGGAGATCATATTAACAATACAACACTTCCTTTTATAATTGAACTGATAAAGAATTCATAATTATATCTCACCTGTCCAGGGAATGTTAATCTTGTCTGGAGATTGGCAGATGCTGCCGTAATGTCCTTGAACTTTCTATTCATCTCAAAACTCATGTCGATATGTTTGCTTTCATCTTTGAAGTCACGACCATAGCGAACATCGACGTCAAACTCGGAGTGTTTCTTATTGTGCTCTAGATTACCCATAAATTTCAAGTTCAACTCAGGATTCCTTTTTACTAGTACATTCCTGAAATGACATTCCGTATAATGATAGAAAGTGCACCACATGTTGAAATAATTTGTTTGACGAAAATCAACTAATTCCAGAATACTTTCATAAATATCCAAATGTGATAAATTACAGACAGCTCCTGAACAACCAAAATTAAAATCCAACTTTGCATGAAACATAAACAATTCATCACAGAACTGAGATATTAGATTGATACAAGACCTCTATATATTTTTTGAACAGCTAAGCTTAAGTTTATACGTCAAAACAAGCGCAAATACAAATTGACAATAGCACAGAAGGAAAAGAGTTTTAACTTACGCTGAAGCTTTGGCCTTGGTAAGGTATTTACTGCTGAGGTTCGTGACCTTTGACACAAGTTTGATGTTGTTACGGGCAATTTTGCGAATGACGTAGGTGAAGTCTACAACTGTCGCAACTGCACGAGAGTTTCTGTTGTCTATCTTGGCTTTCAGCAAAAGATCCATTGGACTGGATGTATAAGTCATCTTAGTGTTGTATATAACACGACCTCGGTTCTTTGTTGTCTTAGTTACGAAACCTGTGTTAGATAAATCACATGTTATCATCATTTTTATAATAATATCCATGCAACCTATTAACAAAGAAATGGAATGGCACTAGCTTCATGTACTTACATATAATAAAGTTATTTATTATAAAACTGAACTGCTTGTGGCATGTAGTGTTGTCAATGTGTGCGAGAGTGTGTAACAAGATTATAAAGTTTATATCTCAATTAATTTTGGTATATACATGTAATTAATCATATGCTACATGAAAACAATAACATAATGTAAAATGTACCATGCTCC
Source organism: Panopea generosa (assembly GCA_029582155.1). Taxonomy (NCBI): domain Eukaryota; kingdom Metazoa; phylum Mollusca; class Bivalvia; order Adapedonta; family Hiatellidae; genus Panopea; species Panopea generosa. Next base: position 66,540,092 of record CM055901.1, read on the forward strand.
TGTTTCACCAACATATACTTAAATACTTAAAAACTTAAATATAATAAAAGTCAGTCGATCATGATTTTAGACTTGTTCCAGTAAAAATGCATATCGTTTCAATGAAATTCATTATATAATAGAATATGAATACCATATGTGAATATAGCTTTAAGTATAGTTTAAACCAAACGTTTGTTAGAACTAAGCTAATATGTATTAATCTTACCTTTGAGTGTTACTGCTTTGGCAAAAGCCTTATCAAGGACAAGGTCTACAACAACCTTCTTGTTGAAGATAATATTAGCAGATCCGCCAAATGCAAGGACCTCCCCTGTTGGAGAACGGAGGGAGACAAATGGCTTATATCCAATCTTGTTGTTGTCAGATGAAATCATGACCCTTGTGTCAAATGAGTAGGCCTTGTCCTTTTGCAAAGACAAACTTCCTCGTACGCCTTTTAGGGCCGGTTTGTTGTTAATGGTCACTGGAAAAAGTATGTACACCATTATATTTTAATAAAACAATGTTTGCTTTACTTTTTACATTACAACTGCTTTAAGTGATAAGAGTTGTGAAAGTATTCAACAGAAACATTTAACAATTGCATACCCAGTTATTCAAAGCATTGTGTCTCATTGTCATTCGTCTCTCACCACTGATTCAAGTGGGAAAAGTAACAGTTACTTGCGGAGATGGGGTGTGCTCGAGTACTGGTTAATCCCAGGAAACAGTGGTTAGGTTAACTGTTAGCCCTCAATGGCATAAAAATGACGCTAAATATTCAATCAATCAATCATATTCAAAGCAGTGTTAGCTCAGCACTACATCGAATAATGGTATTTCCTTGACAACTGTAAAATATCATTCTACTTCTAAAATTCATCGTACTTGACATGAAAACTTTAAACAAAAAAACAATTGAAATTATTTAAAAAATATACAACGAACAAAACAATGAACAAAGATTGATCTTTTTTTTTATATAATTATGATTTGAACAGACAAAATTCCATCTAACAAAGTGTTATGGTAACAGAGCTTTGAATCACTCAGCTCTGTTGAAAAAAATATAATTAAATAGGCTCATCAATATGTACAATTATATATGCTTTAATGCCTAAAAATGAAGATCTGCATTTAGATATTGTGGTTAAGTTAAGTCAGATCAACTCTCCTGACAAATGATAATTAATGATAAAAAACAAAGATGGATCCATCTTTAAGAAGTTCTGCAAGTTGATAATTAAGACTACGTACACTGAGCGGAGACTGGTGCGGCAGTCAGTCCGGACATGTCATATTCCAAATCCAGCTGCCGGTAACCATTATGCATCAACATGCCTCGGATGCTCACGGGCTTCATCTGCGGTATACTGATTTCCAGAGAAGGAACATACTTGATGCTGTTACCGACACGGGATTTCACAAACTTGGAGTTGACCGAGAAACCAGATTTGCCATCCACCGACATCTTGCTGTTAATACCCATGATACCTTTGTCATTTGTAATAGCACCTGTGAAATGAAAACATTCTTTCAAACAATGCGGTTTTATTTTGAAATCAGAAACACTAATAGGAATTGAATTGTAGTGTTTTTGTAGTCAGAATAATCACAAAAGTTGCCTTAATTTTAAATTTAACATACATGTAGCTATTGCATTTTTTAATCAATTAAATAGACTTCACTTAAATTGAAATGTTTAAACACACATTTGACAAATTCAGTCACCTCAGAGGGAAGTAGATATAATATAATTTTATGTAACTGTGTCTTTTCCTGATCATTGATAAGAATATTCAGATAGCAGTTTCCAATGGACAAAATCTCTTTAATTGTATTCGTTATTATTGTTTGTTGTGACATGTGCTGGTTTACTAATACACAGGTGCTGAACATCATAACACTGCTTATAGAATACATGTATCTCATCTATATCCCTTAAGCATAATGTGAGAAAATTATTATTATTATTACCTTATTATCACTACTTTTATTATCATTATTATTATTTTATTATTATAATTATTATTATTATTATTATTATTATTATTACTGTTATCATCATTATCTTACTATTACTTATAATATAGATATGGAGGTCAAGTTAATCCAAAATAATGAAGAATGGTTTTGAGAAATACCACTAACATGTATATGTATATCACTATGAACCAGGTAAAGTTGTTCTACGTAGGCCAAACATTTCCTAATAAACTGCGCAAAATGCAAAAAAAAAAACCCATCCCATAGGCTATATTAAATATCCTGAGATTAAGGCTAGATTATACGACACATTAAACAACAATGGTACAACCCTGGGCCAAACAGTTTTAATGTAATTGATTGGTACTACCCATTACACGGAACTACCTATTACACAGTACTACCAATACTACCCATGTCACAGTACTACCCATGACACAGTACTACCCATGACACTGTACTACCCATGACACTGTACTACCCATAACACAGATAAGGACCTAAACTTTACACCAAGCAGTTATTGAGAAACAGAGATAAAATATATGCAAAATATAAACATTGAAATAAGCAGTTATATCTTACCTTGCAGATTTGCCTTCTTCCATGGAGAGTTCAAAGTCATATCAATGGTTGTTGCTCGTTTGTTGAGGTTGAGATCTAGGACAATATGTCTGTCGATGCGAGATTCTGGTGTGTCAAAGGTAAAATGCAGGATGTTGCTTGCCTTGTTCTGAAATATAAAATAAAATGTATTAGGACAATACTACCAACAATTCCATGAATAGTTTGTAATGTGTTCTATGTAAACTTTATTTCCATTAAATCAATTATGAAACAGTTACACAAATTAAAAGAATCTCTCTCTTGCCCTTACATGTGTGGATCTGGCCTCCATCTTGTATTTCTTGTGGGTATCTCTGTTGTAGAGATAGACACCAGCAGTGACTGGGCCTGTAAGGGGGAAGTATGGGGCATCTGATTTCAGAGATGCATTCGGGTATGTAACCTCTGCGCATAGTTCAAGTCCTGTGATGGTGACAAGTTTCTCTGGGGAGCAGAATTTCTTTGTATGAATGTTATCAGCAATCATTTTTTGTTCCTTCTCCATGTCTCGATGAACAGTGAAGAATGATGACCTACAAGATAAAAGAGATTTGTAAGTAAAAAATAATATTTCAATTAAATATTTACTTGATTTTCTTTATATAAAAAGTTAAAGTGGAGCTTAAGAACACAGTTTAAACATGAAAGAAAATACATGTAGTTTAAAAAAAAATATACCCATTGGATTTTATGCAAAAGTATGTTAATTGATTGATTGATTGAATATTTAGCATAATTTTTATGCCATCGAGGGCTAACAGACAATCATTTAACCTAACCACTGTTTCCTGGGATTAACCAGTACTCGAGCACACCCAATCTCCTTAAGTAACTGATAACTTTCCCACTTAAATCAGTGGTGAGAGACAAATGAAAATGAGACACAATGTCGTATATCAATCATCTCGGAGACTGTTGCTGGGCGGTGGATTCAAACTCACGACCCCTGGATTGATAGTCAGACGCGTAACTGACTGAGTTAATCAAGCCCGGCTTATGTAAATGGAACCATCATATTAGAATTTTTGTTAGAAACTTCATAAAAGTAAAATATCTTTATTTCTCAAACTGACAGATTCTAACCCCAATGATTAAAAAAATGAATAACACAGATATTTGAGTAGACGTGTTGTTTTTTTACAATAGGGTTTAACACCATTTTCAACACACTTCATGTTATATATGGCATATTAGTGTAGTCAAACCTACGGATGAATCTAAGTAGAACCTCATTCCAAGCAAACTTTCTCACAAAAATGTTTTCTCACATAAAGTCGAACCTCAGTGACGAGAGGTAAGTGATCTTAAGATGGTACATAAGACTACGGCATGGATGGCCCCAGCTATGTAATTGTTCCAGGCAATCTTCTGATATAAATATCTTGAGAGTACGCATGTATTATACAGGCTAACAAATTGTTTAGCAAGTACTTGACATGAACATTTTGGTTCATACTTGACATCAATGATCTCCATCTTGGGTTGTGGCATCTCGTATTCTGCGCTTATCACACCAGCCTCGTTCACCTGGAACTTGCCCTGGACAGCTGTACTGGAGTGTAGGGTGGACACCATCTTAATTCCGGACTTGGTTACAAATGCATCCACGCTCATCATTGATGATATGTCGATAGCCGCACTTTAAACAGAGAAAGTGATTCTAAATTATAATTGTTCTACAAAAGGTTGAACACATTAAATTATCTGTTTCAAAATGTCATATATATGCATTATAAGACACAAATACTAATTGATACACAAATAGATATAGTATGAATCAAAATGCATGCCATGTTCAGAATTATTTTCAAATAGAGAAAAGCATATATGTTGATTGTCACACTTTAACCCGTGAAAATAAATCTAAAAAAAAAATAAATAATAAATTTTATGTGAAAACATTTTGGATGTTTTCAGACCACTTTACTTTAAGTGCAAACTAAATACCATGAGTGGGATAAAATGGTACAATTTAAGTTAACAATTTCAAAAAATAAGCTGATAAATAACAAAATATGCATCATCATAGACACGCAAGAAAAATAATTAATCATTTGTGCACAGAAAAAAACCCAGAAAAATTCATTTTGTCCTTTATTTAGGATTCAGTCGGTTGAAGTATAATTTAATGTCTCCCATCCACAGTACTTTGTTCTGAAATTTATACAGTTGGTTGCTGTTAAATTCTCACCTTGGTTGTACAAGTCCTGCTATGTTGACAGCTGGCGGGGACCTAAGATCCATCTTTCCCTTCATTCTCAGATCAATTGTTGCAGTTCCGTTGACTGTTAGATTCATTGGGAAACCTGCTCCAGTTGGGATAATGATGCTGGTGTCCAGGAACATAGTAGAATGGCTGAATGAAAAGGAACAAACAGAAATGGATGCCAGCCAGTTAGAACAAACAATGCTAGAAATAAATGCATACTTGCTAAAAAACAAGATTTGGAGATCAAATAAATCTGATTAAAACTCTCCTTCAAAAATCCATTATTACATTGTAAATGATATTGATGATGGTTTCTTTATAGCATTACCTTCATTATAGTCATCTTTATTATCACTGTCACTATCATTAAATTGATCACCATCCTTATCATCAATATTATCTTCTAAATCATTCTTATCATCATCACAATCAGAATCATCACAATTGCCATCATCTTCTTCAACATAATCTTTACCATAATCTCTCAACTCATCTACATCATCATCATCATTACAGCCACTATATCACTAGCACCATCATCAACTTTATCCCATCATCATCATCATCATCATCATCATCATCATCATCATCATCATCATCATCATCATCATCATCATCATCATCATCATCATCACTAACACCATCATCATCCCATTACCATCATCATCATCACTAAAACTAACACCATCATCATCACCATCATCATTAACAGCAGCCATAGTTCTATAACTACCCACCTGAAAGTATAATCGTTGTCCTTGGCCAGCTGTATCAGCATATCGAACAGGTTGAAGTTAGGACCAGACATCAGATCCTCCACTCCCTGGAAGCTCTTGTAACGCAATTCATTGCCAAACACCCTCATGTACATAGAGCCACGGAGCTCGTCCATCTTGCTGCCGTACTGGAGAACAATATTATCATGGTGACATAAGACTACTGAAAATAACTTTGATATGCTTCATGTACAAACAACATTTTTCATAGTTGTGTTAATTCTAACAACTAAAGTGGTGAGAAGTAAGTGATCTGAAACAATGTCAACATCAACCCCACCTCTCATCTAAATATTTCAATATTTTATCATGCAAACTATTGCCAGGAAACATAAAAACTTATAATAAAAATAAGTTGCAAACATAAAGAAAGAAAATTTCATAATATTTGTATAGTCACCCACATAAATTCAATATTTTATTTTCAGAAAAAATACAATTTTATGAAAAATTAACCTAAGGTGGGTCAATCTGGATTAATATTAAAAATATTATGAACTATATTTACTTGATGTTTAAGGCCTATTTTTATCATAACTGTTTTTGTGAAATCCTCATTAAAAAGATATGAATACATCTGTAACAAAGATACGAATACATCTGTAACAAAGACACGAATACATCTGTAACAAAATATGAATACATCTGTAATAAAGATATGAATACATCTGTAATAAAGATATGAATACATCGGTAACAAAGATATGAATACATCTGTAATAAAGATATGAATACATCTGTAACAAAATATGAATACATCTGTAATAAAGATATGAATACATCTGTAACAAAGAGATTTACCCTGTTATCAATCTTCTTCATTTTCTCCTGTTTGATTCCATTGGCCAACATATCATTTCCACCCTTTGTGTCCTGTCCACTGAAGTAGCCATTGGGTCCAAAGAATGATTCCAAGAAGTATTCTATTCCTTCAGCTCGACCACCGAATTCCAGAAGATTTATAGAATGTCCAAAAAGATCAACAGTGAAATTCATCATGGCCGATCTTGGAACAAAAGATCTTGATGACCAGACAAGATCACCTTCAACTTTCGCGCCGGCATTGAGTTTCTCAATAAACATGGAACCTTCGTAGTTACGTGAGAACTTCCTTTTGTCAAGGTCAAATTCCTTCTTAAATGTTTCATCCTCAAGGATTGCTCTGATGTCCTGCTTATGTCTGTCAGATGTCTCCATCAGGTTTGTAAGATGCGACCAGATGTAAGACCCAACCTGAAGGTGAAGGTCAAGTTAACTAGATAAGGAATGATACTATTGTTTATGATAAAGTTAAAAACATAAATAATTTTCAAAAACAACCATAACGTTATAGAAAAGGGACGTCAAGATTTATGCAAGTCAACTTTTTATGCAACAGCCAAAGAAACAAATACAGGTAGTCTCAGACCATCTTTTAATAATTTCCTTGCTGTAACCTAACTTTGGATGAAGTTGGAACAAAATGGTAAACAGTTTGATAAGTATATCAAAAGAAAAGAAAAATATCATCAGCCAATTAAAATTTGGTGGTGGGGGAGGCAGCATTTTTTTAACTGGTTAGGCTAATGTCTTCAAACACTGGGGATTTAATTCCTATACCTCAAAATCATTTTGTATAAATCTTTGTTTTAATATTGAAATATGGTGGGTTAAATTATTTAAATTACATTCAGGTGTATGATTCTCATTATTAAAAGCATAGATATGAATATTTACAGTGTAGTTGAACACTTACTTGATTGATTTCCTCACTCTCTAACGTGGAGCGGACTAGGCTGAGGAACTGAGGTGATGGACATTCCATCAAGACCCTGTATGCTGCGATCCTCACTTCGGAATCTTCCTCCTTCTGTAAGAATGTCTTTACCAAAGCTTTTCTCTGTAATTGGGAAGTAAAATAAAATCACACTGCACTGGGTATCTGTCTTGAAATAAGTCAGACAACAAAAATGCATCGTTTCTTTATCAAAAGAATATATGTTATGGAGACAGTTTTTTAATGAAATAACATGTAGAACAAATGAACATAAAATTTAGTTTTCTGCCATGATGTTTTTTATCTTTGTTTTGCAACTGTAAATGCAATTTCTTGTTACAAACTAGGCCTGAAATCATGTTCTCTGTCCCAGCTTGGAAACAGTACATGACGTTGTGCTACATTAATGTGGACACATTGTCTTGTTCAAAGACACAAGAACTGATTCTGATGCCACCATTCTTACAGTACACCATGCCATTCACAAAAACATGCCCAATGAGGACAGTAGTAAGTTTTTTACTGCAGAGTTGACGAGGTTGTTTCTTTAGAGGGTTGTATTTTTCATGGCATTACCATTTTTGTACAGAAAAAAATATCACTGCTACATACGCTTGCATCACATGGCATCCTCCTGAAAGCCTCAATAGCGGACAGACGAATTTCGATGGGGTTCGAGGTGATCTTCACACAAATCTCCAGGGTGGGGATTGCTGATACGGCATATCCGGCATTGCCGATGCCTCGCAGTGCCAACAAGCTCTGAAACAGAACAAAAACGGCTGTGTTCTTGTAACAAAATGATGCCATGTACAAGTACAAGTATACTCTAGACTTTTACACACTAGCATCCACAGTGAAATTGAGATGGTCAAGTCTGAGATAATAATTTATAGTAACTAAAATAATTTTTCCTTGATTTTATATGCATGCCAAACATTTGTAGAGTTGTGCACAAAATAATCAATGTAATAACAACAGGACTAAATATAATTTTATTTTAACCATTTTTAATATAAGTTTATTTTAACCATTTTTAATATTAGTTTATTTTAACCATTTTTAATATAAGTTTATTTTAACCATTTTTAATATAAGTTTATTAAAGCTGGGTAAAAATTATAGAATGCTATGATAACAGTAGAAACATAAGCATGTTGTATGGAGCGGCCAACTCACGGTTTTGAAGTTGTCTGGCTTGATCTTGCATCCTTTAGCGATCTTGTTCTGCATTGCGGAGATGACAGCCTTCACCATGTCATCACGTTCACAGTTGCCGTGGCGTAAACAATAACTGTGGATCAGGGTACCGACAGAAAGCAGGGCCTTGTCAGTTGTGTCCTTCATGTTGATCAAAGGCTAGAAAATAAGTCAAACTTTTAGAAAAAATATTAAAATAAAGACATAGCACCTGATATTATTTAAATATACATAATATATCTAAAACATATTAATTAATGGCTAATTACGGATAAATACTTTGTAAAAAAAATACAAAACAGGGTCTATAGTATAGATATAACAAAAAACAATCAAGAAGTCCAATTACTAAATTCTGAATTTTGCATTTAAATTGTTAATCAATATATTCCATATACATATATTTTCATGAGATAATGTCATTTTAGTGTCATTTTGTATGCCATCAAGGACTTTCAGACAATCAGTTAACCTAGTCATTCTTTCCTCTGATCCTGGAAGGTTTACCAGTACTCAAACACACATCTATGCAAGTAACTGACAACTTACTTGAATCAGCAGTAAGAGAGTAATATACAGTGAGATGCAATGGTGTATCTGTCACCACAGAGATTGTGGTCAGGCAGGGATCAAGTTCACAATTCCTGGGTTAACTCTTTACTTCATATAGACGCCTTTGGACACCTCTAATATAGACGCCTTTAGATACCTAATATAGAAGGCTTTTGAATTATTGGGTGAATTATTTTTATATTAACTGACAGAGTGGAAAACAGTGCAGTTACGAGCAATCTGAACTCTTCCTGCACTGTTTTCAAAGGCCTTCTGTGATTGGTGCGGGAAAACGCGTATCTATGGAGTAACGGGTTAATAGTCAGAAGCACTACAGATTTAGCTAGCTGTGTCCAACTGTCCATGTTAGATAACTACTGTATATGTGTATATCAGAGTGATATCATAAGATAATGTCTATGTTAGATAACTATTGACCTACCAATAGCTACAGAAAAATGCTAATTTTGTATGTAATAACTTTAATTTCTGTGAGAATCACAGAATGTACATGTTATATTTATATGTAATTACTGGTTATGGGAAAAGTGATTTTTTTTTGTAAAATTGAAAGATGATAACCTTGACTTCCTTCAGCATGTCTTTAGTTGGGTTCTTGAGAAAAGAGATGGCCGACAGCCACATGTCTGCCTCAATTCCAGTCACAGCCTTTGTGGTCAAGAGTTGGGTCATCAAGTGCAGTGAGGAACTGGAACCAGCAATCGGTAAGGCATCAAGGAAAAACTTCCTGAAATGCAATTAATGTTTTTTAATTATATGTAGTTTTATTATTTCTCTATGAATGAATGGTTTTAGGTCTTAGTAAACCCACAAAAAGGTTGTATTAGGTATAACTTTATTTGAAAATTGACTTGTATGGACTATGTTCATTTTACAATTAAACGGTAGATATATTTAATGAAATTCTTCCAGAACCTGTCTTAGTTTTGAATCCTACAAATTAAATCAATTACGCCATTAACAATGTAGACTATGATCTGTCTGCGATAAGCTCACAGTCCAATCAGAATCTACATGGTCAGTCAGTCATCAGTAGATTGAATATTACACATCATTTCCAAATGATTAAGGATACTGCAGAGAATCTGAATATTGTTAACATTATTTTTATGCCACCGAGGGCTGACCTTACCACTATTTCCTGGAATCCTGGAATGTTAATTAGTACTAAAGTACACCCATCTCATAACTTTTCTTTTGAATCAGTGGTGAGAAACAAATGAAAATAAGATGCAATGTTGTATATCAATCATCATAGAGACTGTGACCAGGTAGGGAATCAAACTCACAACCACTGGATTGATAATCAGATTCGCTACTGCCTAACCTAACTGGGCATGGTTTATATTGCAGCGATAAGGAAGGAGGAGTTTATACTAGAAATTTAGCCAGTTAAGAATAACGTACATTGTTCAAACATGAAAGTTTATTTTTGTATGGTTGTTAAGGTTATGTTCTGCATACATACCTGGTTCTTTCTTTATTGTCAGTGCAGATGGCACCTTCTTGGAGCAGTTTGTACGTGTCTGCTAGAGTGTCAGAATCAACAGTCTTCATCATAAACACGAGGTCTGTGAACAGACGTGGGGTTTCAGGGCGAACACCAGACTTCGTCTTCTCACAGATTTCAATAAGCTTACGTGTAATATCTTTCCTCGATTTTGCTTCTCTGCCTGCATCATTGATGTGATCGAATTTCATTGATTTGCGAGTACTGGTATCAACTGTGTGAACAGATAAAAAATTTAATTTTAATTTAAGAGTAAGTGAAATAAAATAATCTTACCTTCTTAATAAGATATTGACAGTTGGTATATCACCTGAACAAGACGATTTTTTGCCAAGTCATAATGTTTCTGAAGGAATGAATGAACCAATCAACAAAAATTATACAAAATTATATTTAAAAAATTAAAAACAAACAATACCTTTCCTGCAGGGAACTTATTCAAATGACCTCTACATGCAAACATACTATGACATGAAAACTGAAAAGCTAGAATGGGTTTAAAGCCATTTTCAAAGGATTTCAGGTTATATATTATGGCATATCCAGTTTTATTGGTACAGGTAGACTTCGGAATGAATCTGAGTAGAAACAGTCTTTCCGCAAGAAACTGGTCAACTTTTTCACAAAATATTTTTTGAACGAGCAGGACTCGAACCTATGACCTTATCGGTGAGAGGTAAGTGATCTTGAGATGACACCTTAGACCACCCAACACAGAGGACCCTAAAACTGAAGAGTACAAGGTACCTGGTTACAATTTTACAGAACACTTTATAAATCATGTGTAATTTGTAACTTACATGGTGACTTGATTCCAGTTGTTACTTTCACGAACTTGAGAGTCTGAGTGTTGTATGTTACAGCTCCACTGTCTGAGCGTGAGAATGGCAGGAACATGTGCTGTTCATTACAAGTTGCCGAATGGAGAATGTGCGACTTAATGTCAATCTCATGTTCACAGTTATGGTTGCTCTTCACAACTGGCAGTGACTGGATGCCCTGAAATATTACAACAAAGATGGATTTGTTTTCATCTCAACCATAACCAGTCTGAAATCACAATCAACCAAAAAATTTCTATAACGACAGGTTCTGAGCTGGGGAAAACATTGTTAGTATACGAGTGGTTAGAAATATTTGGATGGAACACAATAATACTTTTTAAAAGACATTTATACTTTAAGAAAGTTTTGACTTTAACAAAGTAATAAATTAAGTAAAGAAATCTTCAGCATATAGTATCGTTAAAATATACTAGTACTAGGTTTAAATTAGCACGGGGAATGGAATTCTCAGGCATTATTTTGAAATTATTTAACATGTTGTGCGGAATTTCATACTGAAGTCCACTACTGGGCAGTCAGACAATGCAATAGTAAGTACAGCTTGTGCATAAGGCATAAGCAAAGCTAGCTCATATTGTAACATGAAAACAATTCAAAACAGGACCAGACTGAAAAACCTTGGTATCCTGTCTGTTATGAAGTAGTCTGGTGGTACAGCCTGACCAACTTTATGAGTGATTGTCTTGATCATCTTCTTGCTTTTCTTAAAGACAATTTTTTTTTAATGGGGTTTAATGCCATTTTCAACACATTTCAGGTTATATACGGCATATGCAGTTTTATTGGTGGAGGAAGACCTCAGACTGAGTCAGACTGAATAGAACCACCATCCTTCCACAAGTAACTGAAAACTTCCTCACATAAAGTTTTTGGAGCGAGTGGGACTCAAACCTACGACCTTAGCAGTGAGAGGTCAGTGATCTTGAGACGGCACCTTAGACCACTTGGCCATGGAGGACCCTCTTAAAGACAAAAGTCTTCACTTTCTTGGGGCTAGTCCTATAGGTTTTACCTGGTATCTAACAAAGAGAAGCTGTGCATGACACTTACAGAAGCTGCGGTATATGGCACTCCCTGGACGGCAGTGTTGTACCCAGTCCTGTCAGTACAACCTAGGAGATTCTTAGACTTGCTGACTGTGGTCTTGTACCAGCCAGATTTACTCACGTGGTACTCTGTATCACACACACCAGACACATCAGTCTGAAATACATACATGTATCATCTTATGTAATACTATGATGTCAAGATCAAACTATTGCATGTTCACTTTACTTTTTATTGATTCAATAGAGCTTTATCCCTTTACTTCATATAGATGCCTTTGGACACCTCTAATATAGAAGACTTTTGAATTATTGGGTGAATTATGTTTATATTAACTGACAGAGTGGAAATCAGTGCAGTAAGTGTTCAGGTTGCTAGTCACAAGCAATCTGAACTCTTTCTGCACTGTTTTCAAAGGCCTTGTGTGATTGGTGCGGGAAAACGCGTATCTATGGAGTAAAGGGTTAAGACAGGTGACTCCTTAACAAAGATGCCAAAACAATATTAACACTGACTAACAACACAGACTATTAACACAACCTAGTAACACTGACTTATAACACAAACTTAGCCAAGTAACAGACACTAAGTCAGTTAACAAAAATTAAGTCAATTTACACAAACTAACATTAAATTGATATAAAATAACAGTACATTTAAACAAACTAACAGTTAATTAACACAGACTTTAAACTGTTACACACAATAAATTTCAGTTTTAATACTTCAATTATTTGTTTGTTACTTAATTTTCAAAAGTAACAATACACATATAAATATATCCAACCTCAGACACTGTTTTATTGGTTGAGAAATCGTCCATGTTGTTCTGGAACATTGACAGGATTCCACGTTTGGCATTCAGCACCCAATTTGGCTCCTCCCGTTTCAGACAAAGTTCCTCTATGTTTCCATCTTGGAAAGAGATTCGGATGGGAGCCTTCTCAAGACCACTGCGGAATTCAGATGACGTTTCCTTCATTATCAAGTCAATGGGGTCATATTCTGTCAATGTGACATCATTCAGCTGGAAGGAAAAACAGTTTTAATTTAATTTTTCAAGTAATAATCTCTGATGTTAATTGTAATAATGATCTCTGAATATCATTGATATAATGATCTCTGATGTTAATTGTAATAATGATCTCTGATGTTAATTGTAACAATGATCTCTGATGTTAGTTGTTATAATGATCTCTGATGTTAGTTGTAATAATGATCTCTTATGTTAATTGTTATAATGATCTCTGATCTCTGAATATCATTGATATAATGATCTCTGATGTTAATTGTAGTAATGATCTCTGATGTTAATTGTAACAATGATCTCTGATGTTAATTGTTATAATGATCTCTTATGTTAATTGTAATAATGATCTCTGATGTTAATTGTAATAATGATCTCTGATGTTAATTGTAATAATGATCTCTGATGTTAATTGTAGTAATGATCTCTGATGTTAGTTGTAACAATGATCTCTGATGTTAATTGTTATAATGATCTCTTATGTTAATTGTAATACTGATCTCTGATGTTAATTGTAATAATGATCTCTGATGTTAATTGTAATACTTTTTATATAACAGAACTGATTATCCATTGATTATGCACAGATTTAATATTTAATAGGTTGCAATATATTTGTGATATTCTAAATAGAATTACAAGATATCAAAATAGACAGGTCACCTAAGTGTCACTGTCCTATCAAAGTAATGATTACCCGCATGACAAGGTCACACTTTGATATGACCTCCATCTCGACTGTTGCCGACATGTGTATTTTCGCATTATCTTCTGATGCTCCCTGGACCCCAGTCTTGATGTCGGCATCATACTTGTACTGGTAAGTCTTACCCGCAACATAATTAAACTTGCTGTTGCCTGTAACATGGTAAACATATATGCAATATAATTAATGTAAATATAAAATAGAAACAAAAGACAAGATTATAGAAAAAAAAATAACTAAAGTCTATAATTCATAACAATAAACAAAGAAAAAAAAAAGTTTTCAAGTGTTTGCCAGTCTATAAGTACATATTTTAACCCTTTACTTCATAGAGATGCCTTTGGACACCTCTAATATAGACGCCTTTGGACACCTCGAAAATAGAAGCCTTTAGACATCTAATGAATTATTGGGTGTAATATGTTTATATTAACTGACAGAGTGGAAAACAGTGCAGGAAGTGTTCAGATTGTTCGTTATTCAGATAGATAAGCGTTTTCTCGCACCTATCACAGAAGGCCTTTGAAAACAGTGCAGGAAGAGTTCAGATTGCCCATGACGAGCAATCTGAACACTTCCTGCACTGTTTTCTACTCTGTCAGTTAATATAAACATAATTCACCCAAAAATTCAAAAGCCTTCTATATTAGAGGTGTCCAAAGGCGTCTACATGAAGTAAAGGGCAATTTTGTTATTACATGGTTAAGTGCTATTTGCATCCTTCTATATTAAGTTTTGTTGTAAAACAATGCAACATATCTACATGTATAAGTTGAGACTAACACTCACCTGTACAAGTTCTTGCACAGGTATCAACTGAGATTTTCTGTATCGGACCTGAAATAAAACAGTAAGAAGATAAGTACCCTTGGCACAGTGATTTTAATACAGTTCACCAACTTGACCTCGGTATAAGTATTCTTTAAAATGTTTCAGTCAGGAATCTAAAACTTAAAGATTGTCAACACGTGTGGTACCACTCCCTTTCCTTGCACACTGGATAGGGATATCTTCATTTTTACAAGGGTTAGATATTTTTATCTCACTCCAGGGCTGAGATAAAATTCATGCACTGTGACGTAATGCCATTCATAAAATCCTCACGCCATGACATTTCCTCACCCTATGATGCAATGCCATTCATAAAATCCTTGTGCTATGATGTATTCATTCATAAAGACTATGGTACCCTTGCACTATTATAAAAAATAATCCGGAATAAAAATCTTCAAAAATCACACAGTTAGGGTTGTATACAAGAAAGAGTATGAGGGTGTATCCCCCGAGGCCACTTGAGGGGACAGTGTATGGGGATGTATCTCCCGAGGCCACTTGAGGGGACAGTGTATGGGGATGTATCTCCCGAGGCCACTTGAGGGGACAGTGTATGGGGATGTATCTCCCGAGGCCAACCTGAGGGGACAGTGTATGAGGATGTATCCCCCGAGGCCACTTGAGGGGACAGTGTATGAGGATGTATCCCCCGAGGCCACTTGAGGGGACAGTTTATGGGGATGTATCCCCCCGAGGCCACTTGAGGGGACAGTTGATGGGGATGTATCCCCCTGGGCCACTTGAGGGGACAGTGTATGAGGATGTATCCCCCCGAGGCCACCTGTGGGTAGAGTGTATGAGGATGTATCCCCCTCCGCTTGTGTCAAAATATTGGGGGGGGGGGGGGGGGGGGCACAGTACATGCTGCACCACCTATGTCCTACGCCTATGGTTAAACATTCAATAAAATCAAAATAAACATATATGAATAAAATAAAACAGGAGTTATTTCCCTTCACAAACCCAATTGACCATTGTCCCAAGTCAACGTGACTAATTGAATGATATCTGTTGGGGTTAAAAAGTTTCAGCATCATGACAATGATATTTTGATCTAGGGTTATCATGTTTGCCGACACACCAATATTAATATCAAAGTCCAAACATAGACACAAGCATGACAAGGAAAATTATATGATCGTAAGTGGAGATATATCGCACAGTTAGCAAACAAAAAGCGTCACTACAACTTCACAAGTGCAATGAATACTAATATAATATTGTACTTTGTGCCGGAAACTTGTGTTTTGTTTCTTGTAAGCAGAACAATAGAAAGAAAACGAGATTGTTCACGGGTTTTTAGGTCAGTAGAATGCATATTGAAACGTCTCCATTATTTAACATTAAGCCTATCGAATGAAAGAAAGCATTACTGTAGAACTCAATAAGCTTACAGTACAAATGAAGTATTTTCATACAGTTTCCAAAATATTCAATAAACAGATTCCGTTTTTTTTTCATAACGTTGATCAATATTACCTTTGCCAAAATTGAGGACACAAAATGTAAACGGCGTAGTGTATTAAAGGGAAACAACCTATTGGTCATTGCGGTACCGTTTTATCGAGACGCAATAGCGGATCTAGTGGAGTGCGCGAGAAGGTCTCCTTCATGACGTTCTCCCTAAATCATATACTGCAGTATATGCACATAGTTATGAAAAATGTATAGCATAATTATATATAAAGGTGTAATCCCACCATTGATTTTTTTTCTTTATTCTATAGTAAATAATAAAAGTTTGAAGGCTTGTCATTCATAGAGAAACCTAAATGAAAGAACTGAAACCTACATTTTACTGTTTGTCAACCTCTGCACTATCAAAATATGATGAGAAAAGTAGGGGTCATGTGTCATATAAGAGATTTTTTTTCTACTCAGTGTGTACACTGGTGACAAAGTGAAAGTAGACTTCCGAAATCATGTATTCATACCCCAATTTCCAAGCATCAATTTTTTGTCTAAATTCACAATTCAAACATGACAATGCTATCAAAATGTTCAAAATACATCAATAATGCCATCCAATAAAAAATGAGCATTAAAATAAGGAAAATGCATTTTTAAAGAAGAAGAAATGAGGATTATATTAAAAAAATTATCATCAAAACAATACCATTCCGCGAAATTCGTGTTTAAAATTGTTGAAGTACTTGTTATTACAAAATGTGTATATTGCAGTTAAAATAACAATAAATTTCCCATCAAACATCAATATCTTTAATTCAAGAGCATTTTGCGTAATTGAAACATGTTTAAACATCTAAATTTACATACAACTTACAGTTTATATACAAGAATTCTGTTGCCTATGAATTATGAACAATTAATTTGCATATTTTGAAATTTTCGTGTGCTGTTTCATCAACATTTACTCAGGTGATGCAAGTTTCCTATCCTTCTATTCAAGTTCTTGAATATATTATTGATAGGTTTAACAATGCCGGATCTGCTCTTTAAAAAAAGCGGGGAAAAACACAACAAAAAAGAATCCCATATTTTATTAAAATTCACTTCTGGATATTTCTGTTGAAAAAAAAACATGTGTACCCGTTTAGATTTTGTTTTGCACCCCTTACTTCTAATAAAAATATAGTACATGTTTATCCTTGCACTGCCGAAAACATAAAAAGACAGGATACGCCTCTCTAAGCTGAATCATTGATCCGCCCCTGCCTACGACTCCTCTTAAACAAACCACAATCGGTTTTCATATGTCTAAAGAAGACTTCAAACTCCAGATCAAAAGTCAAACAAAAGTGTATTAAGAGACAGGGCATAATCACACGACCCGGTTACAAACTATAGCGGAAACAATAAATTGTTTAATGTGGTTAAACTTTAAGCATCACGTGCTATAGACTGCAGAGGTCGCTCAGTTCACACCACTTAAAAATGAAATGAATCAGCAAACTGGAAAATCTAAAATTAAAATGTCACCACAGCGGTATTGAGTGCGCATGTTTAATGCATGGCAGGTATACAAGAGTATTATTTCTGAACACTTTTTTTCTGAAAATTACAAGATTTAGGCTTAATATTTTAGCATGCGGCCTGCAGACTCACACAGGGGCCCAAGATAACTGTCAGATGCAATTATATTCCGTTCTTTTGTTGGATGCTTTCTACTTAACCTCCTTCGTGTTTTCATATATTTTATAAATGTAAAATTATATTAAACTGTTGGTTAACTAGTCAACGTTTTTAAAAGTCAAAGAGTTGATTTTGTATAGGATTATTACAACTTGTTAATTATTTGTCAAGATCAGCTGGCAAATGAATTATTGTTAATTTCACTGTTGTTTATTACTACCATAGTAACATAAAATATCCCATAATAAAGGGACTATATCAGGAATATATAAAAAATTTAAAATTGTCTAAAAACATTTTTTCCCAATATGTCATGCCTATATATACTCACTAACCCCGTTTTGCCAAGTTGTATTTAAACATGCCAAATGAATATTTCCTAACTTGGGCTATGCGCCTAGGTTAGACTAAAATAGATTTCCCGCTTAAAATTGCAACGTATTTTGTGACGTATTAAATGAGTGGCATGATTTCACAATCGTGAAACATCGGGTATTTCCGTATCCTCCGTATAATACGTAGCATATAGGCCGAGGTGATCATATTGATAATTTCAGTTTGATTTCAAATTGACCTGTTATGCAGGTTTACACGTAGTGAAATGGTTTCATCTTAGAAAGAATCCGAATGACGATGTGAAGGTCGTCAAGCGGTATTTAAATGCAAAACTTCTATTTTTAGAATGGTGATTTCGTTTCAAGTTTACCAATCGAATCTAAATATCGATTTTGTCATGTTTTGGTGGATTTTATATAGATCTACCAACCATTCGAATTTTATTTAATAATGATAATGAGATGCTATTTATCCATTTTAAAGTGTTTTTTATCGTATAAGACATTTATACGTTATGTTTCCTGGTATGCTAGTTCCGTTAGTGTATTCAATTGTTTATTTTCATTGTGTGATATATATATCAAAGGCATTTGTAGCATTTTCTTTGGAAAGAAGTTTTATTTTTTAAGGTACATCAGTAGAGTAATAAAAGTATTAAATTTTAAGTTTAACAACACAAACATTAAAATAATACTAATGTTAGTCAAGGTAACAACGACAGCAAAAACTACAGCAGTGGCACAATGCAGCATCAGCCAAAATGTTTTCAACTTATTTTCAGTATGTTTATAACTCAATTAATTAAAGTTGAATAAAATAGCATAATGTTTGCACCACATTGTGAATAAACATGGGCGGGCCGATAAACAACTCGGATTGGATAAGTGCACCTCACATGAAGGATTAGTACACCGTACATGGTAAATGAGTACACCACACATGGTGGATGAGTGCATTTCATAGGCCAGTTGGTGTGTTATCTCTCTCGGTTATCAGTCATGTCCCTTTGTTTGCATGACAATGCTTCATTATCAATCAAAATAGTGTAAGTAAACGTTGATAATCAATTAAAATCGGGAAAATATGCAATTAATCAGATAACGAAAGGGCAGCTCTGAACTCATCCTATAAAATGACAAGATACCAAATTTCGGTGATAACCTCGACATTCACTATTTACGTATTTAATAATTTGTCCATGTCCGTTAAAGAGAACAAACAGGCGTACGACAATATATTTTCCATTTCTATTTTTGGTGCAGCATTATTGTATATTCGTAGATATTAGCTAATGTTTTATGTTTGGCTGTACATGCTAACTTACGTCAGATTCCATTTTTACAATAACAAGATTTCCCCTTTATACAAGTCCATGATGTTATCTAATGCATTATATATGTATGCATGCAATACATTAAGAATATACCGTGGCATACACTTGTGTTTGGTTTAAACATATTTATTCATTCAAATGTACATATATACACATAAGTTTAGGTATAAATATGGATTAGAACGGAAGATAAAATCGTATAAAGTTCTTTTCCATGACATATATCAATTGTGAACAAATTTGACAGATTATCAACAATTTGATTTATGCTCTTACCATTACGAATATAACATAGTTCTAAATATATTTAATAAAAATGTTTAACATACTTTTAGGAATATTGTTTCTGATATATTTAAGAAACTTAGAAAATGAAGTGAGTAATTAGAAAAAAAAAGAAAGGTGATTAAAATGATTAAGTAATGGATAATTATGTGAATTCACATAATAATAACGGTTAACATTTTTGGACAAGTGCTGAACGGCATGGACGAAATTGGGAGACGGGCTGACCTCACCACGTAAATAGAACTAGCTTTGTTATTTCTTCAGACTTACTTACATGTTCAGGAGAAACGATTAGTGGATAAAATGTATTTGTGAACTGCTTCAAATATTTTAACATTATTGTCATAAGAGAGTTGTGATTCACCAAAAAGAAGTATATTTAAAGAAACTGTACATAACTCACTGACAGATGTCAGGAGTGGTATACGTTGATGCTGGTAAAGGTGACAATTGAGAAAGAACTGAGCTGTGCTTTCTATTTGTCCACATGTACACTTGTGTTTATTATCCATAAAGAATAACAATTGATTATATATACTCAGATATGATAAATGACGGCTTGCTTTTGTTAAATGTGTTGACAGTCGTCATTTTTGGACAATTACATAATAATTGTTGCACATTTAAAGTGTTGATAAACCGCGGCACCGAACATTATTTCACGTACAGTTTAGCTTCGAACTTTAACAGCTACAAGTTGTGTTCCGTTGCTCGTTTTCATTCCTAAGGTAAAAAAAAGTTTTTTTTCCGTTTTTCTAAATGATTTGTTTGGGATCAAACTTCGGTTCCAATGTTAATAATAAACGTTTAATCCCCACCCCCACCCCTGCAGACTTTAACACCGCTACATTCGTCGATAATAAATGGTTTATTCCCCCACCCCACACCGTCCTAGCCTGATTAACTAAGGCGTAAATGGACAGCTTTGTCAATTATTTGGATATCCGATCTGCTGTCCATAAGGTGTAATCCCACCATTGGTTTTTGTTCTTTATTCTATAGTAAATAATACAAGTTTGAAGGCTTGTCATTCATAGAGAAACCCAAATGAAAGAAGTGAAACCTACATTTTACTGTTTGTTAACATTAGCACTATCAAAATATGATGAGAAAAGTAGGGGTCATGTGTCATATAAGTGATTTTCTTTCTGCTCAGTGTGTACACTGGTGACAAAGTGAAAGTAGACTTCCGAAATCATGTTTTCATACCCCAATTTCCAAACATCATTTTTTTTTCTAAATTCACAATTCAAACATGACAATGCTATCAAAATGGTCAAAATACATCAATAATGCCATTTAAAAAAATAAAAATAGAGCATTAAAATAATGAAAATGCATTTTTAAAGAAGAAGAAAAGAGGATTATACTCACTGAAGCACTTCCTTTTTTCCAATGGTGGTACTGTCTATAACGCACGGCTCGAAAGACGCAAAATAAAAATCTTTAAAAGTGTCCTTACAGACATGCAATATTTCGCACTAATTTCCCCCCTAATTCCCCAATTGAAAAGAATAAAGTTTTTATATAATATTTCGCAATAAGACGTGTAATATAATGATTGATAAGTTCTATATTGATATCACGTGATCTTTTGCGTTCTTTCTTTCCCAAATTTTAGGTTCGTGACACTTTTCAACACGTATCCAATTTTCACCGACACATATTCTTAAAATACTAAAAAGATGAAAAAATATGTTCTCGTCATTATAAACAGTATAATTACTATTTTCCATCAACGGCAAAGCCAGAGTGTTAAACTATACGTAACAAATGCATACTACATGTATTCTTACAAAAAGTGCGAGTTAAACAACAATTATCTGAAGAAGAAAAATTGAATACAGACCTGCGTGGACACAGACCGCCAAAACGACTAGCGCTAAAACCAATCGCTCCATTTTGGAGCTTACAGAGTTATTTGTCCACACTAAAAATTGCTCTTTCTGTCTCTCCTGTTTAGTGTTGTCCTAACACTCTCACATCAAATGAATTTGTGTGGCTGCTGTTTATCACCACAATTTATATATCGAGTCTCGTGCGCAATAAACAAAAACCAAAGTCCACATAACCTACAAAACGGACTGATTCAGCTGATGTCAATCGAAAGTAGGGGCGGTCATGACTTCTATCAAGTACTTAATTGTGCAAGAGGTCATACTCCAATCTGTTTTGTGAAATCAGGATCCCATTGTTCAGTTATTTTTTTATGATACATACACATACACACATATATATATATATAATGTACCTAATTTGTAACATATGTATTTACCCGTATTTGTTCGTTATCTGTTTATATGTATATATTTATACGACGAGGTGCGCGGAGATAAAATATTTCAGATAATTTATAATATGTGTATTTGCTTCTGTTTACAACAATGCACTGACTCTGTGTAACTATGTGTGAGGAAAATAGAAAACTAAACTGGTGAAAGTAGAAAACTAAACTGTAGATTGAATTGAATAATGGGCAATGTTTTTTTCTCCAAAAATTCAAACAAATAGAAAAACTAAAGTTTTTATTGAATCGAATATAAACATGCTACCAGTAGGGAAAATTTGAACGAAATAGTCCGACCATTTTTTAAGGATATAACAAAAATCCGCGTATTTTTCATCACCCTTCGTTTTTTGAATGAGCCAAATAAAAGATATATTCTGTTCTTAAGTTTAAGTTCGTCTTATTTTTCTTTGAAAAAAAAACACACGCGGAAAGCTATTTTCATGACCTGGCGCCGGCATCGTCATCTTCGTCGCCCGGTATTTTTTATATGTTAAGCCCAGATTTGTCTCTGTTACTTTTGCTATTAAACCAATATAAATCCACATTTTGCTATGTATCCAAGGTTTTGTTGTTTAGCGAGCGTTTGACTGAGTTTTTGATAATCTTTTTAAACCAATTTTTTTCAGTAAAAGTATTGATTCTGCAAACTAATCACCATCAAGTCAAAAAAGGTTTTATATCAATAACATTGCCATATTAGGTTGAAATCTTCTTAGTAAATTCTTGCATTGTCCGCCTTAAATATTTATGTTTAGCTGAGCTTTTTCTCTATTTCCCAACAAACTATTTCTACCATAGAGACCAAACTTCATAAACCCTACCAGAACATTTGTACACAAAATGTATATATTGGAATGACCAATAAAATTTTAATAGTTTAGTCTCTAAAACTTATTTTAAAAATCATTGGTGGAGGAAAATACACCGAAAAATAGCATCACGCGCGACGTGGCAATAGCCGCCAAACTGACGGTTACCTGCACGACATTATAAAGGTAGTTTTCGTTTAGGCGATCATGTAACATAGCCAGATTAAATAAGGCGTATAATGCGTTTATATTATTATTTGAATATCAAACTTGCTGTAAATAACAGGAGACGTATCGTGCACAATCGTCAGATAGTTCCATTAGATACTTGTTACAATGTCATGAGTGTGTCATACTGAAGTTTAAAAGATACATACATTTTTACTGAAGAAATACACGATTATAAACTTGTATACTAAAACTTGAGTTTTCACAGTGACAGATCTATTCATCTCTCTTTCTATTTTATTTGTCGTTGTTTAATTATGTTAGCTTTCAAAATTTAGCTGCAAACCTCTCTCTCTCTCTCTCTCTCTAATAATTCTTTAATTACTATTTTCTTTTACTATTTATTTTTACATGTATTCCAAATCTTAGCCCTAAAGCATGTTGTTGAAATTATAGGACTTATGGACCTTCGACTAAGAAATTATAGTCTTTACTGATCTTCAACTATTGATTGATCTTCAACTCTTTACTGAATTTCAACTTAGAAATTATATACCCTATTTCCTACTGATCTTCAACTGGGGCAACTATTGTCTTTACTGATCTTCAACTTGGAAAGTATAATATTAACTGATCTTCAACTTGGAAAGTATAATATTTACTGATCTTCAACATGGAAATTTTAATATTTACTGATCTTCAACTTGGAAAGTATAGTATTCACTGAATTTCAACTTAGACATTAGGATCTTTACTGATCTTCAACTTGGAAAGTATAGTATTTACTGAACTTCAACTTGAATATTAGGATCTTTACTGAACTTCAACTTAGAAAGTATAGTTTTTACTGAACTTCAACTTAAATATTAGGATCTTTACTGATCTTCAACTTAGAAAGTGAGGTATTTACAGAACTTCAACTTAACTATTATGATCTTTACTGATCTTCAACTTGAATATTAGGATCTTTACTGAACTTCAACTTAGAAAGTATAGTATTTACTGAGCTTCAACTCAAATATTAGGATCTTTACTGATCTTCAACTTGGAAGTATAGTATTTACTGAACTTCAACTTAAATATTAGGATCTTTACTGATCTTCAACTTAGAAAGTGAGGTATTTACATAACTTCAACTTAAATATTATGATCTTTACTGATCTTCAACTTGAATATTAGGATCTCTACTGAACTTCAACTTAGAAAGTATAGTATTTTCTGAGCTTCAACTCAAATAATAGGATCTTTACTGATCTTCAGCTTGGAAGTATAGTTTTTACTGAACTTCAACTTAAATATTAGGATCTTTACTGATCTTCAACTTAGAAAGTGAGGTATTTACAGAACTTCAACTTAAATATTAGGGTCTTTACTGATCTTCATCTTGAATATTAGGATCTTTACTGAACTTCAACTTAGAAAGTATAGTATTTACTGAACTTCAACTTAAATATTAGGATCTTTACTGATTTTCAACTTAGAAAGTGAGGTATTTACAGAACTTCAACTTAAATATTATGATCTTTACTGATCTTCAACTTGAATATTAGGATCTTTACTGAACTTCAACTTAGAAAGTATAGTATTTATTGAACTTCAACTTAAATATTATGATCTTAACTGATCTTCAACTTAAATATTAAGATCTTTACTGAGCTTCAACTTAGAAAGTATAGTATTTACTGACCTTTAACTTAAATATATTAGGATATTTACTGATCTTCAACTTAGAAAGTATAGTATTTACTGATCTTCAACTTAAATATTAGGATCTTTACTGATCTTCAACTTAAATATTATGATATTTACTGATCTTCAACTTAGAAAGTATAGTAGTTACTGAGCTTCAACTCAAATATTAGGATCTTTACTGATCTTCAACTTGGAAGTATAGTTTTTACTGAACTTCAACTTAAATATTATGATCTTTACTGATCTTCAACTGAGAAAGTGAGGTATTTACAGAACTTCAACTTAAATATTATGATATTTACTGATCTTCAACTTAGAAAGTATAGTAGTTACTGAGCTTCAACTCAAATATTAGGATCTTTACTGATCTTCAACTTGGAAGTATAGTTTTTACTGAACTTCAACTTAAATATTAGGATCTTTACTGATCTTCAACTTAGAAAGTGAGGTATTTACAGAACTTCAACTTAAATATTATGATCTTTACTGATCTTCATCTTGAATATTAGGATCTTTACTGAACTTCAACTTAGAAAGTATAGTATTTACTGAACTTCAACTTAAATATTAGGATCTTTACTGATCTTCAACTTAAATATTAGGATCTTTACTGAGCTTCAACTTGGAAAATATAGTATTTACTGACCTTTAACTTTAATATATTAGGATATTTACTGATCTTCAACTTGGAAAGTATAGTATTTACTGAACTTCAACTTAAATTTTAGGATCTTTACTGATCTTCAACTTAAATATTAGGATCTTTACTGAACTTCAACTTAGAAAGTATAGTTTTTACTGAACTTCAACTTAAATATTATGATCTTAACTGATCTTCAACTTAAATATTAAGATCTTTACTGAGCTTCAACTTAGAAAGTATAGTATTTACTGACCTTTAACTTAAATATATTAGGATATTTACTGATCTTCAACTTAAAAAGTATAGTATTTACTGATCTTCAACTTAAATATTAGGATCTTTACTGATCTTCAACTTAAATATTATGATATTTACTGATCTTCAACTAAGAAAGTATAGTTAGTATTTACTGAATCAACTTAGAACAAGTTAACCTTTCAGATTAAGGCTGCCATTTTAATGTTCTAGATTATGCCATATACTATATACACAAGAGAGAGGGGGTGGCGGGGGGGGGGGGGTAAATAATGATGGCAGAACGTGTGGTCAAACCCTCTTGCTTATATGTGTTTGTAAATATATACAGTTATACTATTTTTGCAATGTAAACAGTATTGTTATAAACAATACATATGTTTAGACCAAAGCTAATTAGTACATTTTTGTTGCTGTAAAGGGGTCGGGGTGGGGTGTACCTAAATTAATGAAAATGAAACTGTCGTTTTTACAACATTAATAAGAAAGTAGATTGTACTGAATGTGTTTATCAAATGAACATTTTTCATCGCTTTCATGGAGATAACAAAACTCGTTAATCATTACCAATCAGTTTGTGTCATAAGCGGTCAACACTATTAATATACGGAACTTGTTCGTGGGACGTTTTTAAATGGTACGGTTGCCCGTTAAGGTCAGCTTTTTAACGTCATTGCGTTTGATTAACTGAACGATTGGCGCGTTGTTGCGATGGCATGATGCGACTTTACAATCGCGACATCATGATTTCGCAGCGCATCCTGGCAACATGGTGACTTCACATTTAGCCCAAGGGACAACCACTCCCAAAAGTGCTTATTTAAAATGTTGCCCCCACCGGGTGTATAACACTGCCCTTTATATGTCAAATGAACGATTGTTTCACGCATGTTCGAAAACATTATTTTGCAGTGTAGTAACATAGACCGATTGAAAATCCCTTTTTTATATATTCATACAACCTATAGTTTTATTTTTTAAGTATATAGTGTTAAACTAAGTATATACATTGTCGCGTTTCTTTGTCCAGGCACTTTACCTTACAAAACCAGTGTATTCGGGCGTGACACTTACTTCCTGTGTTGCTAAGCAGCTAGAAAGTACATGTATTTATGTTTATGCATAATTTTAAATGACAAAGTAAATCATTTTCTAATTCATACTTTACATACAACTGTAACATTTTATTTTGAATCTTAATATGGCACATATATTGATGTATTTAAATACTAATTACCAATGATTAATCATGTGATGTTTAACGCTTGTCGGTAAGATCGGTTTGACGAATTCTAAGCAAAATCTTGTATAAAAGGATAGGAAACTTGCAACTCATGACTTAATGTTGATAAAACAGCACACGAAAATTTTTTATTTGGTAAATAAATCATTCATAACTCACAGGCAACTGATTTTTTTAGATAAACTGTAAGCTGTATGTAATCTTAGATATTTAAACATGTTTCGATCGTGCACAATGATCTGGAATTGAAGATATTGAGGTTTGATGGAAAATTTCTCTTTACAATTCCTTGGCAAAATCAAACTGTTCAAACTAAATCAAATACGCCATCCACGATGATTGCTCACAATATTTTAACGAATAAATAAAATGTTTATCATCGGTCAACATTTTAGAAATCACCACAGAAAATGTGATGCTGATACAAGATTCCTAGGCAATTCTGTGCCATTTTAGATTTAATGGTTCGAACCGCATCGTGGACGAATTGTTGACATATTATTACTCTGGAAATCGATATAAAAAAAACCAATTAAAAAAACTGGGCAATGTATGAGTTTTTTCTTTATAATTGCATAACTTTTTTTTAAAGTCATGTAATTTGTCCTACAATTACACATTTTAACCGATATGTTATCACGGCGTACATATACATGTACGTGTACATAGGTACGTACATGCCGAATATTTGGTTATATGACCTGATATCACAGGCTCCATATCTCGTATCAGGCTGTCATATCTTCATTAAATACGTACATAATACTGAATCAGTTGCTGACACAAATAAATTGATAAGTTCATTATAGTTGAACAATGATTGTGCAATTGCAGAAAAGCTGTAAATAGGTCACCATGTATATCATGACAAATGTTACATTAAAATCTGACTTCTGTTAATTCACGGACTCTGTTGTTTATAAGCCTCTATAACATTTAAACATAACACTTCGTTACAGTCAACCAACATAAGACCAACCGAGAACTGGGAGAGGCTGTCTACGGCATTTCACAAGGACAGCTCAGTGTTTATGAGAGTATATGGGCAATGTTTAACTCGATTTGACCGATGGATGGATGGATGGATGGATGGATGAGTTGGGATTGTATATACAGATACATTCTAATGATATATTCTTATATTCCAAGTATTTCTGTATGAACATTCATAGAGTAATAATATTTTTTATAAAAGTATTGAACCTGGGATATTACGCAAGTTTTGAAAATATAAATTAAAGTATTTTCGTCTCACACCACTATTGAGGGCTCAATTGTTACATTTGTGGCCAAAATATAGTGAAAAAATAACAAAATCTGCAGCATTTTTCTGGCCTCAAATTCTTCACTGCTTCAAGATCTGCAATTATAAAAGAAAAAAAATCATTACCTTGACTAGGTGTTTTTTTTTAATTCAATGGTTTTGTGACACCTTTAAATTTCCAGAGTAATAATATATTCAACGTCGCACACGATGCGGTTTGAACCACCAATTTTAAAATGACATAGAATTTTTGGAATCTTGTATAAGCATCAACTTTTAATGGTGATTTCTAAAATACTGATCATTTACAACATGGTAGGAAAAAATAAATCACTGCAATATTAAGTCATGAAATCATCATCATCATCATCATCATCATCATCATCATCATAATCATCATCAACATAATCATCACATTATTATCATTGCTGTGATTATTAGTATTAGTATTGTTATAATATAATAAAAAAAAAACAACGACAAAACAAAAATATTATTATTGGGGTGGAGGATTTTCTGTAAATGTTCAGTATGAAGAAGGGCGGATTCAGATTTTGATGTTGGGGGTGGAGGATTTTCTGAAAATGTTCAGTATGAAGAAGGGTATATTTATGTTTTGATATTGGGGTGGAGGATTTTCTTAAAATGTTCAGTATGAAGGGGCGGATCCAGGTTTTGATGTTGGGGGTGGAGTTTTTTCTGTAAATGATTAATATAGAGGAGGGCAGATTCAGGTTTGATGTTGGGGGTGGAGGGTTTTTTGTAAATGTTCAGTATGAAGGAGGACAGATTCAGGTTTTGATGTTGGGGGTGGACGATTTTCTGTAAATGTTCAGTATAAAGGAGGGTAGATTCAAATTTTGAAGGAGGTGGGGGATTTTCTGAAAATGTTCAGTATGAAGGAGGGCGGATTCAGATTTTGATGTTGGAAGTGCAGGATTTTCTGTAAATGTTTAGTATGAAGGAGGGCGGTTTCAGGGTGCAGGATTTTCTGTAAATGTTCAGTATGAAGGAGGGCGTATCCAGGGTGCAGGATTTTCTGTAAATGTCCAGTATGAAGGAGGGTGGATTAAGATTTTCATGTTTGAAGTGCAGGATTTTCTGTCAATGTTCAGTATGAAGGAGGGCGGATTCAGATTTTGATGTATGGAAGTGGGGGATTTTCTGTTAATGTTCAGTATGAATGAGGGTGGATTCAGGTTTTAATGTTGGGGGTGGAGGATTTTCTGTCAATGTTCAGTATGAAAGGAGGGCGGATTCAGGTTTTGATGTTCGGGTTGGAGGAATTTCCGTAAATGTCCAGTATGAAGGAGGGCGGATTCAGGTTTTGATGTTGGAGGTGAAGGATTTTCTGCAAATGTTCAGCATGAAGGAGGGTGGATTCAGACTTTGATGTTAGGGTTGGAGGATTTTCTGTAAATGTTCAGTATGAAGGAGGGCGGATTCAGGTTTTGATGTTAGGGTTGGAGGATTTTCTGTAAATGTTCAGTATGAAGGAGGGCGGATTCAGGTTTTGATGTTAGGGTTGGAGGATTTTCTGTAAATGTTCAGTATGAAGGAGGGCGGATTCAGACTTTGATGTTAGGGTTGGAGGATTTTCTGCAAATGTTCAGCATGAAGGAGGGCGGATTCAGACTTTGATGTTAGGGTTGGAGGATTTTCTGTAAATGTTCAGTATGAAGGAGGGCGGATTCAGGTTTTGATGTTAGGGTTGGAGGATTTTCTGTAAATGTTCAGTATGAAGGAGGGCGGATTCAGGTTTTGATGTTAGGGTTGGAGGATTTTCTGTAAATGTTCAGTATGAAGGAGGGCGGATTCAGACTTTGATGTTAGGGTTGGAGGATTTTCTGTAAATGTTCAGTATGAAGGAGGGCGGATTCAGATTTTGATGTTGGGGGTTGAGGATTCAGTATGAAGGAGGGCGGATTCAGATTTTGATGTTTGATGTTAGGATTTTCTGTGAATGTTCAGTATGAATGAGTGATAACCACGAGTGTAAAAAGATGGCATATATGCATTAGGGAGATTGGGAGTAATATATAGTCGTCTTCCGAAGTACAAATCAGAAAAGTGTGTTAACAAAACCAGCGATTTATTGCCATAAAGGATTTAGAATAAGAACAGCTGCTGTAACGAGCTTGATAATATATTTATAATACTTTTTATCCTCTTCATGTTAAAGATTATCACTCTCACTCTACACAATTTGTTGACTCTCTGTATATGTTTATATTGTAATTTTTTTATATTTTTTTTTTCACGTATGTATTGATATTTGGTATTTTGCATGGTGACGAGCTGTATAAGCTGACGTAAAATAATATATATATATATACATATGTTTTGTTCTTTTCTGTTTATCCGGATTTATCTTTTGCCATATCAACTTTAGAAGATGAAGCTCCTCCCTGGATCCGTTTGTGAAAATATGACACGGGTACCACTATATATACTAGTGTATCATTAGCTTGTCTATACCAGAGATATATTTTTATACAATCTAAAACTGTTTGTATGTTCCAGATCTAGTTCGCATCAGAAAAGAAAGACACACATCGGATTTATTTATCAAATCTCTTGGCTAAATATGTTTGACTTGGTATCCTGAAAACTCAGATTTAGTAATCTTAAATGGTATGTATACGCTTATAAGTCAAAATGATATTGTGACCGCAACCAAATTATTCCACCAATGCAGAAGAAGATGCATGTAGCCTATTTGAGAATTGTGCAGTGAACTATCAGCACGCTAATTGTGAATACGGAATTTTGTATTGGTTACAGTTAAAATCCTAGTCTGGTTCCCTGACATACTACCGATAATTCAAGCTCAACTAGTTATTCTTAGGGCAGGGAACCAGACCAGATAATTGCACTGTTTTTCATTTTGAGTATTGACTATATTCTCAGTTCAATTTGGGTCGAACTACTTAATTATTTTCCTTGTTACAGCACTAGCGTACACTCCCGCACAGTATAGCTACCGTATGCTATTACCATTCTGTTATTGATTATGCCCAATCTTCATGATGCTAACTAGTAAACTGTAAGTAATAAGAATAATTTTAATTCAGTTAAAAAACATATTCATCGCGATATAAAATAAAATGATCACGACAAAGATATGTTGCTGTGATTCTCTAGTGTTGTTTAACGTTTCATATGTGGAGCGCGTGGTCTAGGGGTAGACTATCGAACTCATAATCGAAGGGTCGTGGGTTCGAACCTCCGCCATATGTGATGTCCCTGAGCAAGACACTTTTTTCCGCATATGTTTTACCCAGGAAGACGTCGAGTGTGATTTGTCTAAGTTGTAAGAACGTGTTTCACAATCGAAGCAAAATGAATATGTTTTTAACTAACTTTTCATATAATAAAATCTGGAACTTAATTGTGACTAAACTATTTATATGTCTCTGCTAAAATGCAATATTTTATTCATTTTCATAAAGTTAAGTCAATGAATTAGATTAGGTAATTAAGGCATCGTTCTATTACATGCATGGAATTGCTCTTACAATATGAAAATTATACTAAAACATTATAATAAAAAATGGTAGACCTAATGCATGTTTGTTTTTGAAAAGCTACCTTAATAACTAAGTTTATTTTATCTTTCATAGTATTGTCTTAACAAAAACACATAACAATATAACGGTAATAACACTTTTTTAATATTTTGAAAATTAAAGGTGTGGGTAAATTTTAAAGAAATAGTTGTCATATTGCCTTAAATAGATCTAGTGCATATTTTGGTGTTAACATCAGTGAATAAGTTATGTTATGGTTTAGTTTAAACGTATTATAATATGCCCATACATTCTTGTACCATACACTTGTACAACTTATCGAAAAGAAAAGAAAAACAAAGTTTTGTCTTTGAAACAAAAACCACTTGCAATTACTCGTAGCCCCTATCTTTATTGGTATGCAAAAAATGAAAAAAAAACCCAACAAAACCAGAACTTTTGTTCTAAAGAATGGACATGTTTGTGGTCTAGTTAAATCGCTCAATGTAGCCATGTATTACAGTTTATAGACTGTATTACAAATGATAGTTTCTTAAAATTATACTGGTCATGCCTAATACCGCGAGTTGAATTTTTTTTTCAACCATGTAAAGAATGGCAGTAATAAGGTTACACAAGTGTGCTGAGTAAAAAACAGATGCCGATACGAAATGCAAACAAATGCCGACGCTAACGGTAGTTGGAGCTTTGCGCATGTCTTCCCAGATAGATATTAAACGGGCATTCGCGGTAATAGGTATATCGCGGTATTAGGTATACAAGGGATAATACAACTTCAATTCAAGATATAAACTCCATACACATGCAAATCTGAACTTCCTAGCCAACATCCTTAAACCACAAGTTACACCCTCTTCCTGTTGAAAATTGACAAAAATCTACGACCCCAACCACCCTAACATGTATCCTGAATCCGCTTCTGTGTCATAAGAGCACGGTAAGCGCTAGATAGTTTTGTGTTAAAGTGGTAACAGTAGCCTCCCTTCGTCATGCGTCATTTGGCGCACTTCCGTGTTAAAAGTTGGACAGGTAATATAAGATATTTATATTTTTCTAAATAATGTAAAATAGTACAAATATCAACATTTCCAAAATGATGGAATATCGGCGTTAGACCTTCTAGGATTGTGACGAATATATGGCTAACCAAAAATAAAAAGCAATGCATGTTAAATTGTATATAAATCTGGCTATTTTCTACAAAAAATGTGTTGCATTTTGGAGATTCAGGAATTTCATGGAGGTCCAATGCCATACATATGCAAATTTAATTTTTTTTAATATGTAGGGAGGGAAGCTTAGCTACTGCAGAGACAAATAAACATTATGTCAATAATTCCATGCTGGACATGCGATTACCATTAACATTCTGATCAAGCGAATTTACAGTGACATAACAATACATACAGACTCACACAAGCAGGTGCTTCTCGTGAGAACATGTAAATACCTATTGTTTTCAATCAGATGACCTTGATCTCTGCGAGAGTGGTGTTGTGCGCACCATCAACGGCGCAATCAATAATATTGCTGTACGTGGCGATGGTTATCTTCTACTTATAATTATATTGTTACTATGGCAGAATCTGGCATCTCCGCTGGCCATTTAAGCACATGGGCATCCCAGCACTTGACTACCGTATATTCCCTAATTAACGCCCCTGGGGGCGTTACATTTTACAAGGTGGGGGCGTTTATAAAAGATAAAAAAAAAGCAAATTTAACAACAGTTTAAAATACAATAAAGCAATGGAAAAAACCTTAAATCCGGTTTAAATCTCTGAAAAAGTGGTTCAGAATTATTTGAGGCTGAATGAAATAATCGACATAGGATGAAAAAAAGCTGAAAATCTGTATGAAATTACTAGTCTGCATACTGGAATATCCGAATTTATGGTCAGTGTACTCTTCACTTTAAAATACTTGGACGCTTGCTCTTATCAACGTGGAACAATGAGCTTTCAGCATACACAGACTAACCGCATTTTCCGACGTTTTGTAATGTTTTAATCAGCAGACAGTAGTTTTACTAGTATTAAACAGCAAATATGGGGAAGTATTTGTTCAACCAAAAGTGGTTAAGTGGTCACCCAAGATATAAACAATGGGTTAAAGAGTTCAACGGTAATAAACACTCCGCTAATTGTTGTCTGTGTAACAAAATAATCGATCAGGGAAAGATTGGTGAATATGCACTCAAATCGCATATACGTTTTATTTTTTTTTTAATTTTCCAGAAAAATAGGTGGGGGGCGTTTATTAGAGTGGGGGCGTTTATAAGGGAATATATGGTATCAGAAATTGTATTCCCCTAGCGCTTGTATTCTTTAACAAAATTTTGCGAAAGCTTACTTTTTTCTTAATCATTATTTTTTTTCTGCATATCTTCTCTCATTTAATGCCTAAAATAAAACATACTAAATATGATGACTTTAACTGATTAATACAAGTTTAACTAATGAAACATATTTCAATGAGTGCCTTACACAACACTTGAACATGTGTTGAAGGTTTTTACACGCTCTTACCTCAGCGCTTGCATTCCTTCCTGTGGAGAACCCTGAGAATATATTGATGAACAGGCATGATATTGTGTTTTTTATTATTATTCACCCAACTAGTGCTTTATGTTATAATTGAATCAGTGATTTAATTACTGATGTTGTTTACATCATACAATAAAAAATGGACAATGAATGTGTTGATTTCAACATTTATGATTATTTTTGAGAGTTCGAGTATTCAAAATTACTGAAAATCAATCTGATGTACTAGAATATAGCAACATTTAAAACAATTTATTATATCAAAAACATACCATTCGAAATAATGGCCTACACTGATGGTATAATTTGATCATGTAACTCTAGAAGGTCAGGCTTCTGTTTCACCAACATTTTACTTAATTACTTAAAAACTTAACAAAGTTTTGACTGGTTATTTATCTATTATATAATCAATATCATTGACACAATATGCAGTTTAACTGGAACCAGTCTAAAATCATGATCACCTGGCTGCTTTTCTTACATTTAAGTTTTTAAGTATTTAAGTATATGTTGGTGAAACAGGAGCCAGGTGTGTGTTTATAAATAGCTTCTATAGCGGAAGAATGGCCTGTCTGTCTCTGTTATTAAGCAACTGATAATAATAGTTAGGTATCGAGCAAATATCCACCTACATGAACAATATTCCTTTATTGTATATAAACTAATTCTGTGACTTGTATTTTGTTTAACAACATTATTTGTCACACTTATGTCATAATTAGTTATGTTATTTTATGCCCCCACTATTCAAAGAAATTGAATGCTGTAGGAATATAAGTCTTACCTGTCTGTTCATAAGTCAGTTCAAAGTAAAATATTTGTTTCCAATCAATAATTTTTGAAGGGGTTTACTTATTTTAATAATATTTCTTTTTTACCTGTATAATTATATAAAAAAACAGGTCAATGTCAAACTTTACATGAGGTATGGCCCCTTTTCAATTTAATTTTTGGTGTGTGTGTGTGGGGGGGGGGGGGGGAGTATTTGTGTTGACAAGCAATATTAAATAATACAAGCAGTGCGTTTAAGTGAATCTATCATACAGTGACTAAAAACCCACACATTATATTGTCAAGACTTTTTGTAAAGATTTCTAAGCATTTTGTCAGAAAATGATTGTCAATATTTGGCCCATTTTAAATTGGCAGACTAAAAGTTTTAGTGTGCTTTTCAGTGATAATTAACATGTAAACATTCCTCATGAATATAACACTGAATTTTATCAAATGTTTTTTTAGCTTGTCTTTTTGAAAAAAAACAAAGACCTATTGTCATGACCCTTCATCGTCGGTGTTGTCGTCATTGTCAGCTGGTTAAAGTTTTATGTTTAGCTCAGCTTTTTCTCTGTTTCTGAACAAACAACTTATGTTACGGTGACTCAACTTCATAAACACATTCATATCATGTTATACAAACAATGTATATAGCTAACTTACCTAAATTTACTTACTTTGGGCTCTAAATCCTTCGGTTAAAGTCTTTTTGTTTAGCTCAGCATTTTCTCTGTTTCTGAATAAACTTCTCATGTTTTGGTGACTTAACTTCATAAACACATTTATATTATGTTTTAGAAACAATGTATATAGCTAACTTACATTAATTTCCATACTTTGGGCTTTAAAACCTTAGGTTAAAGTTTTTTGTTTAGCTTGTGTTTGAATTTTTTTTAATTTTTTTTTTTAATTCAATTTTTTTTTCAGTAATACTATTAATATTGTAACCTGATCACCATCAACTAAAAAAAAGTTTACATCAATGACCTTGACCTAATATATGGACTTTCCTGCACCCCCCCCCCCCCCCCCCCCCCGTCCATTTTTTTTTTTTTTTTTTTTTCAATTTTGTTTTGTAATAAAGACCCTCACCCCTAATTTTGTTTTAAATTAAATACTTTGCCCCATTTCATCTTTGTCACTGACCCAAAGGACATCCCCCCACCCCATTTTTTTTTCTTTTAAATTCCGTTTTGTCCAATTGTTTTCTTAAAATTTTGTTCTGTATTGAAGTAGATACACTGTCCCTTTTCAACTTTGTTACTAACCCCAAGACACTCTCTCTCTCCAACTTTTTTTTTATTTTATTTAACTAAACAGTCCTGTTTATTGAACTTTGGCACATACACCCTCACATCCACACCCAGATTTTAAAGTTAAATTAAATACATTTCAGCTTAAGTACTGGCTAGCTAGCCTTAGCCAGACATAGACATAGTGTATATTTTGCCCTATAGTACAACTTGCACATACATGTATCTACTATTTTGCTTATATGAAAGATGGTTACATTCATACAGATATATCTGTTTTTCTGATGGTACATTATAATATACTGTTCGTGATTGACAAGGCTAGAATAGTCAAGTTAACGTTGTTCTCCAACATCTCTATTTTTTTGGTGATTTTTTTAAATCTGTTTTATTTTTTCAGTAAAAGTATTGATTTTTGAAATAATTAAAAAAGTTTACTTCACTGACTTTGACTTACATAATAGATTTGGAAAAAAGACGAGCGTCTGCACCCGCTTTCGGTGCTCTTGTTAACACTAAGCATCCCCTATTTCCAGTGCAATACTGTGCAGTTCTACTCTGCAACTGTTCTGATATTACAAAAGAGTTTCTCTATTCCATAACTGTGAATGTCCAAATGTCACCCTTGTAACCAAGATCCTTAACAATTTACTATTGTATTTTCTCCTTTAATTTGTTAAGGTTAAGCCAACCAAGACGAGCTGTAATCAGTGAGTGACCATTAAATATGGAACTGAAAGGTCGAGTACTTATCTATTCCATTGTTGGATGCCCTCATTGCATGCGGGCAAAGAATGCTTTGCAGGAAAAAAACATCCCATATACAGATGTAAGTTTGGAGACGTATCCACAGTTGAGAATGGACCTTCAGATGCGCACAAACAAAAGAACTGTCCCACAAATATTCTTCAATGCCAAGCATATTGGAGGAAATGATGAATTAATAGCCCTGGTAAATGATAAATGTTTTTTTTTATTATTTTCCTTATACTGTGAAATCATTAATTTTCATGGGTGACACATTTATTGAGAGGGTGGGTGGGTGGGTGGGGGGGGGGGGGGGGGTGCTTGTCAATGAAATTAAATCCCATCGAAATGGTTGTTGTAATAATTTTGTTACATCCGTATTGTATGGCATTTACATGTACCTAAAACATTAAAACGTAAACCTATCTTTCTCATTTAGATCTAAATTTTATATGATAGTTTCTAGTTAGTGTGTGCATTTTGCTATTACCGGTAGATCTATTGAAATTTAAATTTTAAATCTTTAATTTAGTGCACTGATTAGGTTAAAATACAGTAACTGTATTGATATTCCACCAGTTTCATTACATAAAATATGCGTGTCAGTATCAGAGTTTGTGTGTATTTCATTTTCATCTCTGAAAAAATAGACAGCTTCCTAGAAGAATACATGTCAATTAGTAGATGACACATTTTACGTCAGCATAACCTAATTTCCTTTCATTTGTAGCTATTTTTAAAAGAGAAAATATGAGTATGAATAAATACAATACAGTTTAATAAAGAGTAGACTATTGTGTTTTTATTTCTTTTTGTCGATGAGGAATGAATATTTCTAACAAGTGAATTTGTGTTGGTCGCAACCTATTTACACCTTCAACATGTGACACGTCCTCTCCACTTGTTTTCATAACTGTTTGATAAAAACTCATAACACCAAAGCACTGACTAATTGACATCTCTCCCCACGATAACCCCATGTTGCGAAGAGCATTTATTACCATGTGTGTAGGTACATGCAGTGACTTAATACTGGTACAGGTCAGTAATTAAAACATGTTATGTATTAGAAATACTCAAATTCAAAGATCGCGTTAAAACGTTTTTTCCCCTAAAATTTGTTTTCATCAAAATTAAGTCCCCACAAATATGTCCTTGAACCAAAAAAAGCAACGAAAATTAATACAAACAAAAATTAATGATTTCAGAGTATGTAATTTGAAAACAAGATTCAAATATCTGTCTTTCTAACTTTTATAAATGGTGCTTTAATATGATGTGAAATGTGCATTGTAGCAAGTGGCAACCATATTTTGATTAAAATATTTCATTTCATTGAGAGAACACTTTTTTTTTACCTCAAATAATTCCTACAAATTTCAATGGATTGTTTCCAAACTAGGGACACTCATCCTTAAGACAACATTATTATCACCGTCATAGACCTCATCTTCAACATAAAAAAGACGATAAATATTCAGACAAATATTTATGGGAAGGAGGTCAAAGGGTGAAGGGATTTTTACAAAGGTGGGGTTAAGAAAGAAGAAAGTGAGAAAAATCAAACAACATGCTCAAAAAGAACTATATGTATAATAGCATATAGGTATTATGAAATTACAACAAAACTGTCAAAAATTTTTCTCATGGTTGTGTGAAATTTTCGCTGTCAAGTTCTTCCCTAAATACAGGTAATTGACAGATTTAAAAAGTTAAACAATGCTATGTTTCTGCAGGCACAAGAGTTGCACAAGTTGATTTTGCTTGCTATATTTTAAATACTCCAGATGAGTGACGCGGAAAGTTGGAAGTCTGCACTTGATAACTTGAAGAACAATTCCCCTGGGCCAGATGCCCCACCCATACCTGACCCTAGCACGGCAGTCCAATCAGCAGGTAACCTTTTTTTTAATTTATTCAATAATAACTATAATCAGAAAATCGGTTTTTCATTCATCTTTTTGTTTCTGAGAGCACATTGTTTTGTTAATTGTAATGTTCATGTAAGTAGATGATAACTTTATGTGTGTTTTCTCACACAGATTCTACAGATAAAGCAAACATACTCAACAGACACATAAAACCATAGCAACTTAATCATCTTCCCGCTAACAAACTTAATAAAAAAAATATATGCTAACACACAGGCAACCAATGGAGTTCTTTCATCACTGGGGTGATGTCACTGAAGCGGGAAATACGTGTCACAATGCGAACTGCAGTATTCTGCACACGCTGTAATTTACTCAGCATGATGTTAGAAACACCATTAAGGATTTTGTGGCATCACTTGTTAAGGATCCGTGAGCAAAGATCAGCAAGAAATGTCAGATAATCTTCACTCAAACTTACAAACTGACTTAATTGTAATGGATGTTTTTAAAATGTGTTATTAATTAGATCACAATCATCTCAATTTTAAACTTCATAGCAACAATGGCAACACAGTAACTTTGATTAAAGCATTCCTGTCAAATAGAAGCCAAAAGGTTCATGTAGAAATGAAATAAACAGGTGATTGTAGTGTTTTATCATGCATACCATGAATATTGTAATGCATCAGGGACTTTTCCCCACCAACTGCATTCCATTTGTAAAGAAATAAATCCTATAACACATCACCACCATTTCTCCCCATTATTTGAAAGAAAATCTATAATGAATTTACAACAACTACGACTGTTTTTTTTGTTTAATGTTTAAAATTGTTAGTGTGAGCTTAATGTACTTAAATGTAAACATTTCCCTGGCCAAGTGTATTTGAATAAGTTATTCTTTAAACATACTACATTACCACTGGCACATAATTATATTCTACAAGATATAATGCATTCCTTGTTACATTGGAAAACATAAAAGAATATTATACATTTAAAACCTTTCATATTTAATGCATCAATACAACACAATATTTCGTTCTGCCAATGGAAAGTATTGATTTTCATTTATGTAGTAAAAGCTTGATCAGATATGGGTAATCCATTAAACATTCAGGCAACATGATCAGTGCTTTATTTTTTTTTCATTTTGTTGTATTAAATATATCAAATGATGGTGGAATATTTATATTACTGACTTATATCACTGAACAGTAGAAGAAAAATCTAAGCAAAGGACCCGGACTGCTAGACAGAAGATGATCTACCAAGACCAGGACTGGTAGACAGTAGATAATCTACCAAGACCAGGCCTGATAGACAGTAGATAATCTACCAAGACCATGACTGGTAGACAGTAGATAATCTACCAAGACCAGGACTGGTAGACAGTAGATAATCTACCAAGACCATGACTGGTAGACAGTAGATAATCTACCAAGACCATGACTGGTAGACAGTATATAATCTACCAAGACCATGACTGGTAGACAGTAGATAATCTACCAAGACCAGGACTGATAGACAATATATAATCTACAAAGAACAGGACTGGCAGACAGTAGATAATCTACCAAGACCATGACTAGCAGACAGTAGATAATCTACCAAGACCAGGACTGGCAGACAGTAGATAATCTACCAAGACCATGACTGGTAGACAGTTGATAATCTACCAAGATTATGACTGGCAGACAGTATATAATCTACCAAGACCAGGACTGGCTGACAGTAGATAATCTACCAAGATCAGGACTGGCAGACAGTAGATAATCTACCAAGACCAGCACTGGTGGACAGTAGATAATCTACTAAGACCAGGACTGGTAGACAGTTGATAATCTACCAAGACCAGGACTGACAGACAGTTGATTATCTACCAAAACCAGGACTGGTACACAGTAGATAATCTACCAAGACCAGGACTGGTAGACAATAGATAATCTACCAAGACCAGGACTGGTAGACAGTAGATAATCTACCAAAACCAGAACTGCTAGACAGTAGATAATCTACCAAGACCAGGACTGGTAGACAATAGATAATCTACTAAAACCAGGACTGGTAGACAGTAGATAATCTATCAATACCAGGACTGGTAGACAGTAGATAATCTACCAAGTGGTTCTGTTAGATGAAGTGTTTTTTTTACACTTAAATCATTGTTTTGTTATCAGTCCTTATTCTTTTCTTTAGTAAAGCATTAGGGCTCACTGGGAATAAGGCTGGGTCCTTAGACTCAAGTTAGATTGGGGGGGGGGGGGGGGGGGGGATACTGAGTGTGAATAGGGATAGGTCCTTAAACTCAAGTTAGATTGGGGGGAATACTGAGTGTGGAAGGGACTGGGTCCTTAGACTCAAGTTAGATTGGGAGTAAAATGAGTGTGAATAGGACTGGGTCCTTAGACTCAAGTTAGATTGTGGGGGGAGTGGGGAGGGGATACTGAGTGAATCTGGCTGGGTCCTTTGACTCTTGTCAGATTTGGGGTATACTGAGTGTGAATAGGATTGGTTCCTTAGACTCAAGTTAGATTGAGGGGAATACTATGTGTGAATAGGACTGGGTCCTTAGACTGAAGATAGATTGGGAGTATACTGAGTGTGAATAGGGCTGGTTTCTTAGACTCAAGTTAGATTGGGGGAATACTGAGTGTGAATAGGACTGGGTCCTTAGACTAAAGTTAGGTTGGGGGAATACTGAGTGTGAACAGGGCTGGGTCCTTAGACTCAAGTTAGGTTGGGGGAATACTGAGTGTGAACAGGGCTGGGTCCTTAGACTCAAGTTAGGTTGGGGGAATACTGAGTGTGAATAGGGCTGGGTCCTTAGGCTCAAGTTAGATTGGGGAATTCTGAGTGTGAATAGGATTTGATCCTAAGACCCACGTAAGATTGGGGGATTACTGAGTGTGAATAGGACTGGGTCCTTAGACAAGTTAGATTGGGGGTATACTGATTGTGAATAGGGCTGGGTCTGTAGACTCAAGTTAGATTGAGGGAATACTTGGTGTGAATATGGCTGGGTCCTTAAACTCAAGTTAGATCAGGGGTATACTGAGTGTGAATAGGACTGGGCCCATTAGATGAGGAGGTCATACTGGGTGTGAATAGGGCTTGGTGCCTTTGAGGGCACTGGACTGAGTGTGAATAGAGCTGGGTCCTTAGACTCAAGTTAGATTAGGGGTATACTGAGTGTGAATTCTGCTGGGTCCTTAGAGGGGCACTGTACTGAGTGTGAATATGGCTGGGTCCTTAGAGAGGCACTGTACTGAGTGTGAATAGGGCTGGGTCCTTAGAGAGGCACTGTACTGAGTGTGAATAGGGCTTGGTCCTTAGAGGACAGGGTTATACTGAGTGTGAATAGGGTTTGGATGTCCCTTGAAGATGGTTAAAATTTCTACCTTAATTATTGAGGAAAGTTAAGACCTTGGAAGGGGGAGAATAAGTTATGCATTTTTTTTTTGGATGAGGTGATGGGGCTTTGTTTGGTCTCAGATATGGATGCTTGCCAGAACTGAAATTCAAATTATTCTATTTGATTGAATGAGGTCTTATACACAGGACAGTATTTAACACATTCAGTGCAGGTTAAAACATGTTATAGTTGACAGAAGATCTTCATTGATAGTACATGTACTGAATACATTCACTGTAGTATGAATCTGGATAAAACCAGGTCTTTGCAAACTTCTACTTTCTGGGTACTCCTTGAAAAATCCTGGAATTCTTAAAAAGTGGGGTTTCTCCTATAATAGTACTTGAATTTTACAGAAAAAAAATAACTTGAATCATTCAAAACATTCTTAAAATTTAAAAATAGTGTAAATTATTAATTTTTAAATGCATCAAAATTCCAATGTCGTAACAACATACAATATATAATATTAATTGAAATATCTTTGAAAAGTTCTAATTGAAAATTTCGAAAAAAGTCATTAAAAAGTCCTTGAAAAAAGTTCAATTAGCAAGTACTAGCGACCCTGTTCAAGTAAATTCCATCTTAAATCTCCAGACAAAATTTTGCATTTTAAACCCCTGGCCACATAATTCAGTTAGACATGCCCTAGACCACTAAGCCATTGGAGCAGCCATATGTAGTATTTGTGGGACATGACAGTTTGAATTCGGAGTATTATGACTGATAATTTGACCAACCAGCACAGTAGATTTATAACTATGACATTTTCGTTAAATTATGGGACTGCTGTTATTGAATGATTACTTCTGATAATTCGTGACTGATTGGCTTAAGGTGCTGTCTCAAGATCACTTACCTCTCACTGTCGAGGTTGTAGGTTCGATTCCTGCTCACTCCAAAACCGTTATGTGAGAAAGTTACTTGTGGAAGGGAAGTGGTTCTAATCAGATTCATTCTGAGGTTTTCCTCTACAAGTTAGACTGGATATTCCATATATAATGTCAAATGTGTTGAAAATGGTGGTAAAACATTTTTAAAAAATATTGATTTCTAAGTTTTGACTGGTTAATCATCTCTTTATTATAATCAGTATCAATGAAACCATATGCAGTTTTACTGGCACAAGTCTATAATCATGATCACCAGGCTGCTCTTCTTATATATAAGTTTTTAAGTGTTTAAGTATATGTTAGTAAAACTGGAGCCAGCATACATAGATATTATCTAAGATTCACGACTCTGCCTAGTCTGACCAGTGGGTGTCTCGAGTTATTTGTCCTTGAATTGTCAGATGCATAAGTTGGTTAAAGGTTTGATGTATGC
This sequence comes from Panopea generosa, assembly GCA_029582155.1. Classification (NCBI taxonomy): domain Eukaryota; kingdom Metazoa; phylum Mollusca; class Bivalvia; order Adapedonta; family Hiatellidae; genus Panopea; species Panopea generosa. The sequence goes on from CM055901.1 coordinate 66,584,031, forward strand.
ACAGATTTAGCAACTGTGCAGTACACTGGATCTTGAATGAACAAAACTTGTACATTAGTTTTATAACCAGTAATTTTAAAACCGTAGAATCTCAGATTAATTGTTAAAATGATAGTTTAATTACTGTTCAAGCTCACAAACTTTTGCACTATTGGGTCTTGTCATTATTACATTTTTTAAAATACCCGGCAGCTTTATATATCTGGCAGATGTAAATTTGAGATATTTGGCAGTTTTAGATATCTATATGGTATCACAGATTTACATCTGACTGGTATCACAAACTAACATTGTGTCTCAAACTTATATCTGCCAGGTATCTCAAATTAACATGGTGTCTCAAACTTATATCTGCAAGGTATCCCGAACTGACAGGTATCACAAACTGACATTGTGTCTCAAACTATTATCTGCCAGGTATCTCAAATTAACATGGTGTCTCAAACTTATATCTGCCAGGTATCTCGAACTGACAGATATCACAAACTAACATGGTGTCTCAAACTTATATGTGCCAGGTATCTCAAACTGACAGGTATCTCAAATTAACATGGTGTTTCAAACTTATATCTGCCAGGTATCTTGAACTGACAGTTATCACAAACTAACATGGTGTCTCAAACTTATATCTGCCAGGTATCTCGAACTGACAGGTATCACAAACTAACATGGTGTCTCAAACTTATATCTGCCAGGTATCTCAAACTTGCATTTGTCAGGTATCATTAAATGCCAAGTATCTCAAAATATCAAGTTAGTATCTAAAACTAACATTGGTCGGGTATCTCAAATCTAAAACTTCTGTGTATTTTTATTTACAGATCCTGGGGATATCGAGTGTGAACCAGATGAATATGCAGAGTTGGTGAAGTCTCTCAGACAATCAGGACTCATCAAAGATCACAGAACTGGCATCCTAACCACACAAAAGAATTCATTTAGTGGCAAGGAGTTTGTAGACTGGGTTGTTAAAACCAAACAACTAGGTATAAAACCCAAGTATCCATATTTCCAGAAATGTTCAGTATTTTGTCACTTACTTTTAACACTCACAGTATTGATGGAAGTCTTACTGTGTGTGCAGTTAAATGTGCAGTTTTCATGTGCAGTTAAATGTGCAGTTTTCATCTGCAGTTAAATGTGCAGTTTTCATCTGCAGTTAAATGTGCAGTTCTCATGTGCAGTTTTTATCTGCAGTTAAATGTGCAGTTTTCATGTGCAGTTTTCAAGTGCAGTTAAATGTGCAGTTTTCATGTGCAGTTTTCATCTGTAGTTAAAAGTGCAGTTTTCATGTGCAGTTAAATGTGCAGTTTTTTTTATCTGCAGTTAAATGTGCAGTTTTCATGTGCAGTTAAATGTGCAGTTTTCATGTGCAGTTTTCATCTGCAGTTTCATGTGCAGTTTTTATCTGCAGTTAAATGTGAATTTTCATATGCAGTTAAATGTGCAGTATTCACCTGCAGTTTCATGTGCAGTTTTCATCTGCAATTTCATGTGCAGTTAAATGTGCAGTTTTCATGTGCAGTTTCATGTGCAGTTTTCATCTGCAGTTTCATATGCAGTTAAATGCTTAGTTTTCATCTGCAGTTTCATGTGCAGTTTTCATATGCAATTTCATGTGCAGTTAAATGTGCAGTTTCATATGCAGTTTTGATATTTAGGTAAGGTTTTGTTTAAAATACACTTTGAATTACAAATTGAAAGGAACGAGATACAAATAGCCGCCCAATATCATATTATTTATCACAACATTATATAATAATACATCTTTATCACGGGTGGGCAATAAACTCTTGGCATATTTTTATATTAACCTGGTTTAATATCTGACACTTCTGATTGATTGCTTCATGTTTTCTGTTTAACTCGGGTTCTTATAAAGAAATACTGAACTCCTTTTCGACTTGCCCAAATATATTAATGTCCTCGATTTATAATGTTAAAATGACATTTTTATAAGATGTTACATCATATGATTCATATGGCCGATTTATTCTCTTTGATAGAGGTGATATGTAAATAAAGCAGGACATGTACCATTTTCCTGAGTAATGTGATAAAAAGAGTTACATTCATGCTTTTAACTTATATTTAACTTATTCAACTTATTGGCGAAAGTGATATAATGCTCAGCATAGCCTTGCATAATATTATTTTGCTAACTTCTTTAATAAATTCAATTATAAATGAGCACTCACGTGAGATCATCTATTTCTGTCGAGGTCATTATTGGTGTAATGTGAGTTGAATTCACTTATAATCAGGAAATGTATATCAGTTAAGCATTTATATCCAGCGAATGCCAACGTTTTAAAAATGTACTACTACTAATAATAAAAAGGTGAAAAAGTTACTACCATTGTTAGAATTTATGCATTTATATTGTGACTTGAACATGTTCAGTTTATTCATCAAATGTTGTCAATACTCCACCCACTTAAGTTTGGCATAAACTTGCATTGTTAAAATAATACCAAACTGTTTTATTAGAAGCTATTTGCGCACTAGGAATTTTTGTCTTCCATCCATTAATTATTCGCAAAAAATCTTGGATAATTAACAATATTAATTGAGGTATTGAATCAATAAGTGAACATTCTCATACAGAAGGTCATGACCTTAAACTCTCAATATCAAATATTGTAGATCGCGCCAGGGCCATTGAGATGGGGCAAGCTCTGATTGACCGACATTTTGGTCATCAAGTAAAGGATCAGGATACATTCCAGGATGCTGACGTATATTACAGGCTCCTAGATGATGATGACACGTCTGCCCTCAATGCTGGAGATGTGTCAAAGTGTACGCCACGCCCTGGTATGTACCGTTAGTCAGCAGTACAAAACTTTCAGTTTACAATAGAAATTATTTTGTAGTATGTAACTTTTGAACTAATTCATGGTGTTTTTTTTAATGTCATGTCTAGAATTTCTTGAACATAATTATACTGGATATGATCAACAAGTGGTGGAACAGCTCCAATATTTTTTTTCAACAAAAAATGAATTGATACTTTATTGGTATTTTTAAGGATTACTTTCTGAGGTTGTTGGTTTGAGCCCAGCTTTTTAAAAAAAAATATGTGAGAAGGTTTGCTAGTTATTTGTGGAATCATAGTGATTCTACTCAGATTCATTCTGGGATCTTCCACCACTAATAAAACTGGATATGCCATATTAAATAATCTATAAAGTTTGCCAGTTACTTACGGAAGGAAGGTGGTTCTACTCAGATTCATTCCGAGGTCATCCTCCAAAAATAAAATTTGTCATATATAACATGAAATGTGTTGAAAATGACGTTAAACACCATTAAAAAGAAATGATATTCATAATTTATTAGTAAGTGTAGATGTTCAATGACCATCTGTCTAATATTTTATACGTGAAACAGATTCTAAAAAAGTCAAATATTACTTATGCATTCTTTGATACTCTTGTTAATATAATTAATGTAGTATGTATTAAGACTATGTACATTTTTATCCCCCCCCACACCCCCTCACACCCCCCCCCCCCCCCCCCCCCCCCTTCCTTCTGTGCGGTATTTCGTTTCCGGCCAGTATCTTTGTCATGCATATATTTTGTTGATACTTGGTACAAAAGATCAACTTAACATGACAACGTGTTGCGAGTACGAGTAAGACCCATACCAGTAACTTGAAAGTCAAGGTCACAATTTGAGTTTGTTTGAATGCACTTTTGAGTGTGTGTGAGATTTCGTGTCCGGCCTGTAACTTTGTCATGCATAGATGGATTTTAATGATACTTGCTACAAATGATCAACATAACATGACGACGTGTCACGTAAGATCCACACCCAGTAACTCAAAGGTCAAGGCCACTTTTTGAGTTTGTTTGACAACACTTCGAGTTTGTGTGAGACATCGTGTTCAGCCTGTAACTTTGTCATGCATAGATGGATTTTATAAATACTTGCTACAAATGATCAACATTACATGACGAAGTGTCGGGAGTAAGACCCATACCTGTACCTCAAAGGTCATGGTCACAATTTGAGTTTGTTTAACAACACTTTGAGTCTGTGAGATTTTGCATCCGGCCTGTAACTTTGTCATGCAAAGATAGATTTTCACACTTTCAATTTGTTTGATATTGTGTGTCTGGTCTGTGACTTTGCCTTTGACTTGGCTCAATTTATCAAGATGACATGACGATGTGTCATAAGTAAGACCTAGATCCATACCTCAAAGGTCAAGGTCACACTTTTAGTATGTATGACAACACTTTGTCTGTTTGAGATTTCAAGTCCGTCCTTTAACTTTATCATACATGGATGGATTTCATAAACACTTTGCTCAATTCATCAGCAATTGATCTGTAACTTTGTCTTGTACATTTAGGGATTTTAAAATAGCCTGACACAAGTGATCAGCATGTCATGATGATGTTTCAGCAACATTTAACTGTTGAAATACCCAGACCATTACATCAGATGTCAAGGTCAAGGTTACACAAATGTCAAGGTCAAACTTTAATGTAAAAAACATGAAATTTCATGTCTAGTCTGAAACATCAGTCCATTACTCTTTATATTCATGAATACATCACTACCTATTATAACATAATTATATTGTTATTTTACAATGATCATTTGGGGGGCATGCAACACAAGTTTACCAGTGACATTTCTTGTTTTGTTTATACATATATATATTTCTTAAAACCGTCCGTTCCAAGTTTAGTAGAAAGGTTGTTTATAACCTGGTATTGTTGTAAGATTTAAGCACAAAAATATAACTAAATAGAATTTTGAAATCAGAAATACATGGTCGAATTTTATTATCAACATTTCCGTACAATTATATACATAGATTCTATTAGTTTATACTAGTTTATTTTAGCTTGATTACGAAAAAAGCTCAGAGCTTATATGAACTGCTCTAGGGTTCGCTTTATTGGTATACCAGTTCTGAGTATCTTTTTTTGAGAGACATTAGGTGGATCTGAGGATCGAACTGGCAACCTCTGTTGTGAGAGATCAATACTCCATTCACTGCTACTTCTATTGATGCAGTAAACATTTAATTTACAATCAAATTCAATTTACTGATTTCTCAGTTCACTTTTAAATTAATTTACCAGGTTGGAATTTTACATTTAGTCAAGTATTTTTTTGGTCAAAGTTTTATTTTCTCGTACAAAGACTTAAGTAACTAATGTGGTAAAAGATTTGACAAAACCACTTACAGTGCCTATACAGTGCTCATAAACATTCCCTTGTGTCACTGTCCATGACAAGTAGGCCACTTGACCAGTGACATTTATATAGGACAGTTTCTTACTGGTTTGTTTGATTTCTTAATAATTTAAATGAAAATTGATGAACACAGGAATGAATATTGCTTGTTTCCCATCTTTGTTTGATATCATTCTTTAACATAATATATCTGAAATAATCATATTTTGTATACATACACACTTCAACATAATCGCTTTTTAGACTAAAGTAGGATTCATGACAGGCAGTGAAACATAGTAATTATGGGAGTGCATTATTGCTATTAAATGATAATTTAAAAAAAAATGTGTATATAACTGTTTTGAGAAGACAGACATGTTCATGCTGCTACCACTCTCCTTTCAAGGCTTTAACCCTACACTGGTTGGCTCCGTTTTATAATAATAATATTACAGTAGGAATGTTCAGTACATGAAGACATGGTGGTGCAAAACTGCTGCTATCCTATACAGAACTAAGTCAATATTTAGTAAAAAAAGACAATTTAGGGAGGGTATTTGTGTCCCATAGGCATGTTTTAGATTCAAGATTTCTAGTGCAAGTTTTATAATATTTTAGCCAGTGAACTTGGAGAAGAGATTAGAAAAATGATTCTGAAGATATACAGCAGTTTCCTGTCTAAAGATGGAAGGGTAAAATATCTGCCTTTTTCTTTTTAAAAAATAATGTCGGAAAATAAAATGTAGGTGAAGCACATGGTCTTTTGGTAGAGCACCAGATCCAGAATGAAAGGATTGTGGGTAGGGCTGTCACGTTTACAGATTTCTGTAAACCTATACATGAACACAAATAAACGACACACCTACGTTTACACGATGTTCAAACCTGGGTGTTTTTTATCTGCATTATCTAAGTTGTATTTACAGCTAATTACATGTACTTGTATATACCATAAATGTTTAAATAACTCACTTAACAAATGGCTGACATGTGGCTCATGACATTGCAGTTTTGAAATAAGCTTTTAAACGACACGGATCCGTTTACACGTGTAAACATGACAGCCCTATTTGTGAGTTTGAAACTTTTGGATTCTCTCAAGTTTTTAACATAAAGTCAAAATTTAAAAATATATCATCTGCCAGATATGACAATACTGGTCTATCTGAAGATGGATGAATCCTGTACAAACACTTTTCATTAACAAGGCTGGAAAATTCCACTCATCTGCTCGCCATGACGAGTGAACATTTGGTGAGGACAAGTAAGATTCAAGAAACTGACCTTAATATTTCTTTGACTTTAAGCATTCAATTAAAAATGTTGGAAAGGGGAGGATGAGTAACTTTTTTAAGATATTTCTAGCCCTGATTAAAAAGCATTACTATCTTTAAAACAGATTAGTATTTGTAGTCTAATATGATTTGAAGAATTGATTATAGAAAGGTTTAATACTGGCTAAGCCCAGACCACTGATTGGGAATAGCTTGAGTATAGGTTATGTACACAAGCTCGAATTTTGTTTAAAAACTTCTGATTACATGTATGGAAATCTTCATTGACTGAATCTGTGTGCCAGCTTCCATTGCCGTGTTGGACATTGTTGTATAGTTGAGATGCTAAATCATCTGAGATGAAAAATTATTTTCAATACATGTACTTTAATATATTTTTATGTATGCTTAATGCTTAAATGAGTGTAATTTAAGTTTTAAATAAGGGCCTGTAAGGTTTTTGTTTAAAGGGTTAGATTTGGAAATCCTTGATTTAGCCCAATACATTTACAAAAAATAAATTGTTTCAAGATTCCATACATATGATTTTATCAATTTTTGAGATTGGGCCGATTTCGGCTACTCCTGAACCTAGCCCTTTAACCCTTTACTCCATTGATATGCGTTTTCCTGCACCAATCACAGGAGGCCTTTGAAAACAGTGCAGGAAGAGTTCAGATTGCTCGTAACGAGCAATCTGAACACTTCCTGCACTGTTTTCCACTCTGTCAGTTAATATAAACATAATTCACCCAATTATTCAAAAGCCTTCTGTATAAGGTGTCCAAAGGTGTCTATATTAGAGGTGTCCAAAGGCGTCTATATGAAGTAAAGGGTTAAACAAATCGTAAAAAAAAAAAATGAAATTAAAACCAGACACCTTTGATAAGTTCAAAACACATACCAAAGCTTCCTATAAATCAGATATTTGCTATTTTATACTAATCTTGGTGGGATAGAGTATTATTTGTTCATGTTTTGGCCAGTTTGTTTTCTGATATCTTTGATTAATATAAAAATATGCTTTGCCCATTATAAAGGTGACGCCTGTTTTAATATTATCACATATAAAAATGCCATGTATGTTAGATGTATGTTGAACAAAACATATGTTAAACATGTTTTACATGCGTTTTGATTAACATGCATTTCAAAATATATATTTACATGTATTAACATATGAAAATGGAAAGCACATGTAAAACACACATTAACATATGTTGAACGCTGTGGTGTTATTTACATGTGAAACATAAGTTTTGGACCATATGTTAAATTAACGTTACTCGTACATTCAATATGTGTGGCATTTTTATCTGTAACAGTATAAATAAACAGTTTTTTGTTTAGTCATTACAACGTTGTGTTGAGAAAACTTTTTTTCCCCAGAAAGTCAACTATGCTGGTATTGCTGATAGTAAAGAATTCGATCAGTATATGACACTGACAAAGGAGCTGATGCGAGTACAGGTTGTTGAGGCAACCAGAGAGGAAAAATTGGCGTTCTTTATCAATATTTACAATGCCCAGGTGATACATGCTAATGTCAAATTAGGTCCACCCATGAATCTCTGGCAGAGATACAAGGTAGTTATAAACTCCAGTACTTTAAACAAACTGAGTTTTCTTTTTCTAGCTTGAACAAAGTTTTCACTTTCATGAAAGCCAAAATAATCTTTGTATCAATTTAAACCACATCATATCCTGAGTAACTGAAAAAAAAATCCTGAAATGTACATAATTATATAAGGATAAGATAAATTTTTCCACGTGTTCATGCATGTAAAACATTGCTGTTTTACCCACAGAGTTTACATTTGGACTTTGTTCAAGAGGTGCTGCTCTTGTGTACATGGATGGACATATTGCAAACAGAATTTGATGTTTTGAGATACTGAAATATATATATGTCTAATGGATAAATGAATAAATGAAGGAAAGAGGAATTAAGATTTTACAATGTGTCTATGATCAATGAATTGTGGCTTTATAAAGTACAGTACCTGTCCCCACAGTGTAATTTAAGCAGTGGTACTCGTCCCTACAGGGTAAATTCAGAGTGTAACTAATAAATAATTATGAGAGTATAAAGTAGGCATGATGTTGCTGTACCATTAACCAAATACAACAATGTATTTGCTGGTGTAAGGTGCCAGTGTGAGGTGCTGGTGTAAGGTGCTTGCATAATTGATAAGTATTGGATATGCTGGTACAGACTGGGTGCATCAGTAATATGAATATAAGAAATGAACTGTATTTGTTGAACATAAATGGAATATGATGCAAGTTCACATGAACTTCTTTTGGGGTCATCTACTTTGTGAGTGACACATGTGAGCTTTCTTACAAACATTCAATAAATGAAATTCATTTTATCAATGTTATTTGAAAACAATGTGTATGTACATTATTTTAGGCCCATTGTTAGTGTACATTTGTTTATTTAATGCAATAAAATGCTATGTCAACACGAAGATTCAAGTATAAGAAGAAAAAGGATCAAATAAACATGCAAATGAACATAGAACATAAAATTAGAATTATTTTTATGCCATTGATGGCTAAAAGATGATCAGTTAACCTAACCAATCTTTCTTGGGATCCTGGAAGACTAACCAGTTGAGCACACTCATCTCCACAAGTAAATGAAAACTTTTTCACTGAATCAGCATTCCGAGACAATGAGATGAATGTCGTATATCCACCATAACAGAGACTTTGGCCTGACAGGGATTCAAACTCATGATCCCTGGATTGACAGTCAGACATGCTACCGACTGGACTTACTAGGCCCATCTTTAACATGTTTACAAAATTCAAAGGAAAACATTAATTATTACAACATACATATACAAGAAACATATTAATCTTGTTTTTACCGTCACTGTAATGTTTGCATACAGTAACCATACTAAGTCTTTCCACTGTTTCAGTTCTTTAACACGGTGAAGTACATCATTGGTGGATACGCATATTCACTTCAGGACATAGAGAATGGAGTACTTCGGGCAAACAGAAAGGGAGTTGGTAAGGAAACAATAATTGTTTGCTTTAAAATTGGAAAGAAAAAAATAGACATTTTGTCTTAATCTTGATAAAGAGTAGGGGAAATTATTTTCTACTCTGGTTGAAATTAGAAGTCCAAAATCACTTATAATGAATAGATAAGGAATTTCTACAGCATATTATTATCACCCTGTTTTGACCATACATGCTAGAATTGTAAACCGTTAAATGTCCAGAAAATTTGTAATTTCACCTTGTCATGGGAATTACATTTTTTTGTTTTAAATTTAAACTGAATTATATTACTGTATGTTCAGGATATATTGGTTTCTTTGGAAAAACAGCTAAATCAATGAGAAGTGCATTTAGTTATATGATACTATTAGATTATGTCCAGATATGTATTCAAAACAGGATATAAATCCTCTCTAATCCTCTCTAATTATACATGCAGCCTAATCACAGCTGTTGCTGAACGTTGTCTTTATTTACATTGTCTTTATTTATATTGTCTTTATTTATATTGTCTTTATTTATATTTTCTTTATTTACATTGTCTTTTTGTCTTTATTTACATTGTCTTTATTAATATTTTCTTTATTAACATTGTCTTTTTGTCTTTATTAACATTGTCTTTATTTATATTGTCTTTATTTATATTGTTTTTATTTATATTGTCTTTATTTATATTGCTTTTATTTACATGTCTTTATTTACATTGTCTTTTTGTCCTTATTTACATTGTCTTTATTTACATTTATTGCGTTTTATAGGCATGTTTTCCCGCCCATTTGGATCTAGTGATGCCAGATTGAAGGTGGCGCTGTCAGAACCAGAACCTCTGATCCATTTTGCGCTGGTTTGTGGTGCAAAAAGCTGTCCTCCAATCAAAACGTACTCAGCTGATGTAAGTAAATGTTCTAGTTAAGGCCCATGTACACCAAATACTTCCACATGACACATCATGATCTTGCTTAAACACTCCTCATTAATAACTATTAATTCATATAAATAATTATTAATTCATATTATTAACTATTAATAACTATTGTTTAAAACATAGGGCGTTAAATGCCATTTGCAACTTGTGACAGGTTATATATTGCATATCCAGTTTTATTGACTACAATAAATCTAAGTAGAACCATATTCTTTCTGCAAGTAGCTCTCTTTCTGACATAAAATGTTTGGACCAAGCTGGGCTTGAACCCAAGACCTCAGTGGTAAGAAATAAATGACAACAGTGCCTTAGACTGATTGACCACTGAGAATCCCTTAAAGCACTGGATAAGGGAAAGGGACACTACCGAACTTCATAAAATAAAATGACATTATTGCTCGTATCTGGTTTCAGTGGACTCATTACTCTATTCTATGTTTGTTAATATGGTTTTGTAGCAAGGTTTACTATTCTGTGGTTGGGTGGCAATTATGATCAGCATCTAAGCACTAACTGATGTGGTGTTAACTATTTCTTTCTATTATATATTTTATAAGTATAAAAATGGACTTTGATTCAAACACATGCCAGTGTACGCCTAGTTTGGCTATCGATAACTACCATGATACATTATGTAACAATTGCCAGGGTATCTATCATATAAATCTAGTAAGCAGGTTTGACTATCCATAACTACCATAATATATTATGTAAAAATTCCCAGGGAATCTATCAGTTTACATCTAGTAAGCAAGTTTGGCTATCCATAACTACCATGATATATTATGTAAAAATTCCCAGGGAATCTATCAGTTTACATCTAGTAAGCAAGTTTGGCTATCCATAACTACCATGATATATTATGTAACAATTCCCAGGGTATCTATCAGTATACATCTAGTAAGCAGGTTTTACTGTATCCATGACTACCATAATATATTGTGTAACTATTCCTTCCCAGAGTATCTATCAGTTTACATCTAGTAAGCAGGTTTGACTGTATCCATAACTACCATGATACATTATGTCACAATTCCCAGGGTATCTATCAGTATACATCTAGTAAGCAGGTTTGACTGTATCCATAACTACCATGATATATTATGTAACAATTCCCAGTGTATCTTTCAGTAACCATCTAGTAAGCAGGTTTGGCTATACATAACTACCATGATATATTATGTAACTTTTCCCTGGGTATCTATCAGTATACATATTGTAAGCAGGTTTGGCTATCCCAGGGTATCTATCAGTATACATCTAGTAAGCAGGTTTGGCTATACATAACTACCATGATATATTATGTAACTATTCCCTGGGTATCTATCAGTATACATATTGTAAGCAGGTTTGGCTATCCCAGGGTATCTATCAGTATATATCTAGTAAGCAGGTTTGGCTATCCATAACTTCCATGATATATTATGTAACTATTCCCAGGGTATCTATCAGTATACACTTAGTAAGCAGGTTTTACTGTACCCATAACTACCATTGTATGTTATGTAACTATTCCCAGGTTATCTATCAGTATACATCTTGTAAGCAGGTTTTACTGTATCCATAACTACCATGATACATTATGTAATTTTTCCCAGGTTATCTATCAGTATACATCTTGTAAGCAGGTTTTACTGTATCCATAACTACCATGATACATTATGTAAGTGTTCCCAGGATATCTATCAGTATATATGTAGTAAGCAGATTTGACTGTATCCATAACTATCATGATACATTATGTAACTATTCCCAGAGTATCTTTCAGTATACATCTAGTAAGCAGGTTTGGCTATCCATAACTACCCTGATATATTGTGTTACTATTCCTAGGGTATCTATGAGCAGCTGAATCTTGCAGCAGAATCATTTCTTGAAGGTGACGATGGATGTCAAGTTGACATGAATAAACGTCAAGTGAAACTGTCACAGATACTCAAGTGGTATAGTGTGGACTTTGGCAAGAACAAGGATGAGGTTTGCTTTGATTATAAATACTTTTTTATGTCAAAATTTTTTTTTTAGTCCCACACTTTCGCAGTTGGGAATCTATGTGATGTGGGTACAGAATCAATATATTGTTGCTTTAACACAAAAGTTTTAGCTAATGGCGTAAACAGTAAATATGGTAAACTGTTTACATATTCAGTGCACATATCCACTTTACAGATAAAAAAATGAGTGATAAAGCATACAATGATTACAGTGTCCTGACCCAATTTAAATATGCTAACTGGACTGTGCTCATAGATAATATATGAGTCAATGTTACACATGAGCTTATTTGGTCACTTTGTATTCGTTAATGCGGACCTTGTGAGTTCCGGCTGTGAAATATTTATTGCTATATTAAGTGGGTTTTCCATTAGGGAACAAGCTAAATGTCTGCCAATAGCTTGGTTCCCCCATCTGCTGAAATGCTAAAGAAGAGACTTGAATGAGACTAAATGTAATAATAAATATTATATGTACATAAATTATAAGAAATTTGGAACAATACATTCATTTTAGTTCTTCTGACCAAAGCCTAGAAGGAATTTTGTCATGGTAATTTGTCCATCGGTTTGGATTTGAGATAAATCAATTTAAGGTTAAAAAAATCTTTATAAATCTTTTCACCATAGGACCTACAGTATTTTGATTGCATATGGGATAAGGATATCTGCATTTTTACCGTGGTTAGATATTTCTTTCTCACACTAGGGCCAAGATAAAATTCTCGTGCTGTGACGTTGGATGACGTTACATAAAAATAAGACGTAAATTATATAAATTAAATGTCTTAAAAGCGATCGTTGCAAAATTTATAAAGATAAATTAAGTTAAAATAAGTATTCAATGTGTTTGGCATGCAAGAAAAAGAATCATTCATGTTTTTTTGGGTTTGGATAGAAAATGCCGTGTGATAACTAATTTCACAGGAACTCAGTAGAGCCTTGTTGCTGCCACAGCATTTATCCCTTGAGATGGAATTTTCTATCCGAACCTCAAACCCATGTAAGATTCTAATATTCCAAACCTATTGAAATTTGTCTGCAATGTTAATAATTTTATAAGTCTGAAACCCTCTTTATAACTGGTCAAATTGAACCAGAATGAATCAGTTGAGCGATACACACCCTATTGGCCATCTTGATATTGCAACTCAGACAGTTGTTAATTCTAAATGCAAGACACATGGCAAAATAACTTTGGTTTTTTATCTTTGGTATAAGTGAATTTTTCATCTTCCAGTATCTGTAGAACGGAACAATCTGTCCCGATTGGGTGTGTTAAATAGCAGTTGTTACGAGCATGTTGATTTGCTATGATCTAGCAATATAGTAGAACGCAGAATAGTCAGTGAATTTATCGTTGGGAAGCTATACTTGAGCATGTTGATTGGTCAGTTAACTCAGGGAAAGTTTGAATGATGTTGCAGTTTAGTAAGTGTTCAATTAACTATGAATTGTGGGACAGGCATGGAATTTCCTGCTTTTTCACTGGGGGTTAATAGACCCCGATTCGGGAGATATCATTTCTATATATAGCCTACATAGATGTAGTATGAAGGGCATTACACTGAACTTTCCATGTCAGAGATTAATATACATGTACATAATTGATGTTTACTGTAAGTACCAACCTTTCACTGTCCAATGACTTTGTTAAAATTGCATAAGCAAATATTTTAGTCTTTTGGCAATAGTGTTAATTCCAAAAGATCCCAGAAATGAGAATTAAAAATCCAAGTTGGTTCTAATGAGTATGTACATTGATATCATGATGAATTATTTCAGATTGTGGAGTGGGTACACAAGCATATGCCAGATGGAGAAAAGAAGACTCAAGTGGGAGAACTAATCCAGAGCAAGAACTACAAACTCTCTCACATGTCCTACGATTGGGGAATCAACTCCTAATACCACACATAGACCAATGTTGTGCCTCAGCTACCAGTTTGTGATCTGATCCAAAAAGTTATTTTAGGGTGATTGTTTCTGTCAAAATCATGTGATAACAATTTAAAGTTGATATTAACCTATGTATTAACTTTTCTGTAATAAAATATGAATGTGTAGTCCAAGTGAAACAGAATTTCTGTTGAATAAGTTATTTATAAGTTTGTTGATTATTGTATTCAGTTTTAGTAAAGATCCATGTTAATGTTTCTATAAGAATAAATATTTACACTTATAGTTTCATATGTTTACTCTGAAATTAGAGTAAATACTCCAATTACCAGTATAGACTCCGGTAAGGAATGATATTATTTCTTGACAAATTTGAATGAGAAAAATTGTACTGTTAAAATGTACGTGTGTATATTTCATATTGTTTAGAGTCACTCATTTCTTGGAATTGTCTTTATGAAAGTAAACTACTTTGTTGATGCAGTACACACCAAATCTGTGAAAACTTCTGATTGCTTGTCTCATAGATGGATAAAATGTCTGTTGAATAGACTTAATTCATTATAACGTATTCTGTGCATTCAACATCTTGGAAATGCAATCTTATCAAAAATCTAAGCTGTTTCCTACACTACTCTAATTTATAGTGAATGTACGATTCCAACCAGGGTTTTAAATTTATTGAGTGGAGCATATTTTATAATTTGCAATGTTGTTTGAATGGTTTTGTGATATATATTGTTATGTCATATATTAATTATAGTTTTAATAGACTTACTTTTAACATGAAGTAAAAAAATTTGAATTGTCAGATCTTAAAGTGTGACTTTTTTATATATATTTATTAAAATGTTTAAATAAGTTTTTTGAAAAACCAAAGATATGACTAAAATAAATTGTTTGAGTCTATTATTTATAAAAAAATTACTATAATTAGATTTTTTTATTACATTTTTAACAGATTTAAAAAACTGTATATAACGTTAAAAACTACAAGAATTATTCAGAAGCAAATGCTGAAATTGCTAAAAAAGTGTTGATATTTGTATATTGATAACAGTTGCTAAATTAGTTGCATACTTGCTTCATAATTGTGTAATTTAATTGTTTCAAAGCAATAAGCTTAAGTTTTTTTTGTGATAATTGTCCTTACTCTACAGTAGGTGTTGTTACTCCAAGTCTTATCACTTTTACCAGCAGCATGTTGTAATTTTGCTTCAAATTACCACTACAGAAAAAGTTTGAGAGGGTGTATACCATAGTCGCTATGTCAGCTGTTCAGTCTGTCAGAAACTTTGGAAGCAAATTACTTTCACAGTTTTCAAGCGACCAACTTGAAACTTTGTATACATAATCAACCTAAATGCAGATGTGCAGAACACAAATTTTTTGATGCCAACTTGTTTTCATGCTGAGTTATTGCCCTTGCATTTAATTTTCTTGTGATTAATTTCATATGCTGCATGATCAACATCCAGTGTAGATATATGCGACAAAAATTTTGTTACACAGACTTGATAAATGTGAGGTATCAATTACACAGTGACACAGAACCATATAAAGTCAATGCTTTTTTAAATAATCTGGTAAAAGAATATTTTCAGTCTTGTAATAAAATTGCCAAGATATACAAATCTTTGTGTAGGCTCTCTCACAAATCTTCCTGATTTTGCATCAAGCTCAAATTGTCATGTGGTTTAAAGATGCACTTTTCTTATTTTTGACAAAACTTCATTTTAATACCATTTAAAGACCATCATCATTGAAATGTGCCACAGTAATAAATCAGCTTATGCTACAGCTTGGCATAATCCATTGTTCAGGGTGTATGCCTTGGGAATGTTTTTATAAATAAAATTGAGCGGCATAGATATAAATCAGGTATCGAGAGGTCATTCAATCTAAGCGGGACGGAAATGTTATGGATACAGTATTGACCACTCATACTAGAGGTTGAGGATTTGATCCCCAGCTTAACCCAATGGCTCTCCATAACACTTGGTACTGGTTCTACCCAGGAAGCAGACTGGATAGCACTTCATAAAAGCTTTCAGCATTCTTTGTAATTGAACTAAAATAAATTGATACAAAGGGATCAATCTTTTTTAAGTTGTAGAAAACTTATAAAATTCTGTTGAGTAAACAAATTTTATTCTCTAAAAAGTTAGTTTTGTTGACTATCCACATTTTATAGTTTGGATATTCTTGAATGTTGAAGGCATCTGTGAATTGTTAGTACAATAATGCTTTTAATTAGTTTGGATGACCATACTGCAGCCATACTACTGATCCATCCATTGCTTGGGACTTTTTACCACAATAATTCTTTCTTTTATCATTGCTTATATCAAACCATTTATAAATGTATTCACTAATTATAAAATGAGATACATGTAAGTGTAGTGAATCTCAAAAATGTTAGTATCATAATTATTGTATTGTTGTATAATTTTTTTTATATATTTATACAACTTAAACAGTACGAGTTTTCAAGATTATACAAAATATTAATTTGTTTATATGCAGTTCTACTTGCATATTAAGACAGAAATATTATAGCATAGTACATATTAAGTATACAGTAATGTATAGTTGAATTGTTGACTTGAACTTCTTTTCCTCTTCTAAATGGAGATAAATTGCTATAAATTTTATAAAATTTTCATTTTGTGTTAAAACTTCTGTTAAGTAAGATTATTAGAATATATACATGGCAAATACATTTCTCTTAAATCTTAAATAGATTACAACACAGTAAAAAGTCATACTCATCTTCTACAACATTTTCATCATACAATGTACACTGAAAGGAAAAAGAAAGTATACATTTTGGTTTTTAAAATTATTTTATTATTGGCTAAGTTTATTCATGTGATGGAAAAATGAATTGATTTTTTCTTATTGTTTTGCTTTGAAATGAATTAAATGTTTGTTTTTTTGATTCAACAATATGATGAAATATAAATATACAAAATTTATATGCAATACATTTATTGTTCCTTGATCTGTCGACGTTTATAGGTATGTATACTTTCTTTTTCCTTTCACTGTACATAACCTTTGATATCTTTCTATATTTCTATTGCAAACTTTTCAATTTCCGTGTCGTGAGATATCGATAGGAAACTTGCTTAGATATGAAAATTTTTGACATTTAGCACATTGATTTACTTTTCATGTGCAAATCATTACTAACTACTTTATATAATAAGTACTAAGTTTCAAGCTAGAAGTAACAGTACCATTGCAATCTTGTAAATACTGATCTTTAGTCTACTTGTAAATGTATTAATGAATGACATCCCATTACTACCCTGTATCACCTTCGATTTCCTATACATGTACATTACCATGACCATTACTTTGTAGAACATGTTTAAGCATGGTTTTCCAATTATTATTACTATTTCTATCACCATTTACTATCATGAACACTTTTTAACAAATCTTCTATTTGGTATTTTTAGGTCACCTGAGACTTTGTCTCAAGCGATCTTTTGCGATCGCCTTTTGTCTGTCAACGTGCATCCTAAACGATTGACATTTTCAACTTCTCAAAAACCATAAGCTCAATCGTAATGAAATGTTGTATACAGCTTTCGTACCTTTCGTGTGAATTGCATGGTCCCCATGCCCCTAGGATCTTGGGGGCGGGTCCAAAACAGTCAAACTCAAGGTAAACTTTGAAAATCTTCTTCTCAATATAAGAAGCACTGGGAAACAAATGGTGAGCATGATTATGGATGTATATTGGTCCTTTATAAAAATTGTGAATTCCATGTCCCTGGGTCTCACAGTTTGGCCCTTGGGGTGGGGCCTACTTTACTAATTCTATAAAAGAGAAATTGACAAAAAACATTATTTCTTATGACTAAATAGACTTATGTGAATGTGTTTTGGATAATCAGGTGACTGTTAAGGCCCATGGGCCTCTTGTTAGTATTTTTAAGCACTATTTTACACAACATTGTATGTTTCAATAAAAAGAGGAAATCTATATCATTCTCCTTAAGCAACAACATTGCCATTTAGCAAGATTGTATATGCTTTGTATATAACCATTATTATATAATAAACGGGGCTATAAAGTAACATTCCAATATATAACTTTCAGAGCAAGTGAGGAGCACGAGATCCAGTGGTAGAGTATTGGCCCCATGACCAGAGGGTCATGGGTTCAATCCTCTGCCATGGCTACATGTGTCTTTGAGCAAGAAACTTCTCCTGCTTAGTACTGGTTCTAACAAGGAAGACTTTGAGCGTGATTTGTATAAGTTGTAATAGCTTGTTTCACAAAGTAAAATGAATAAGTTATAAACTAAGTTTACACTTTAGCTAGTAAGCATTCCTTTCACTCACCATATACATATTGTTTCCTGTTCTAAATGAGAAATATTTCAAAACCAAAATCAAATGGTTTATTTAATCTAATTTCTCTATTGATGTATTTTTTTGGGCAATACTACTGAGTTAAAGCAGTTAATGAATCATTTAAATGATATCATAAAAATATTTAAATGGAATTCAAGATACCTGCAGTAATAGTTAAAATTACTAAATTAGATATATTTAAATGGAATAAAAGATAATATTACTTTATCAGAATATATAACATTTAAAATATTTTCACATTTTGAAAAGTGACAAATGTCAAACCAACATGTGACTATCTAACCAGACTTAGACAGAAATGAAGGATGTAGAAGGAAATTCTGGGAGAAATTCATAAAGGCTACTTTTATTATTCTACTTTGCTAAAATATCAGATTACTGAAATTAATTTAATCTGAATAAACAGTAAAAGAGAACATAATTTCAGTATTCAAAATCAAATTTAAGGAGTAATAATTGCATTTGGTATAAATTGTTCTGAAACAAAAACTTCATTTGGAGAAAAAAATAAATAATTGAAAAATTGGGAATGTACGCATATTCACGCAAAATGTCAGTATTTAATCACAAGAGATAACAAGTTTCTTATCTTTGGCTAACCGTTGGATTTGAATTAAATAGTTGTACTTTTATTTCTTACTTTACTGGTATTTTCTCTACTTTATTAACTTTATGTAATATTAAAATCAGCTTGGTATTTGACAATCTACAAGGACAATGTCTACAAAATAAGATGATTTTTACTGGTAGGAAGATTCAGTATTGCTTGTAATAGCGGCAAATGGCATGCGACTGGCTCCTACTGACATAAGGACATTGTTCATGCTTTTTTTGTCCAGTTTATTATTATTGAACAGACAATGAATTATCAACCCATTTGATTCCATTGTGCTACACTAAAAATGGCAAAAATAGGATCATTGACTTGCATGTCCTCCGGGGACAACAAATTTATTATATATCAAACTTTATATAATGTAGGCAGATTATAAACATTTTAATATTCAAAAAATTTGGTTAAAAGTTTTATAACAAACCCATATCTCAACAACTACCTGAACACTTGAATAATACACGCAACTTCACTACCACTCAATGAGGAAATTCGTTAATTTAGGCAAATCCATTTTTAAACTTAGAAAATTTGATGAAAGTATTTTGGGCAAGCAAGCTTCTGTCAGATAAAATTCTACGAGGTCATAGAATTGTGAAAATAATGATTTTGTGACAGATTTCACGAAGTTGAGCAGTCAGCAACCTTGAGATTTTGTATTTAAAAGTGGAAAATTTGTCAGAAATCTGCCAACCTGTTGGTTTAACATTTTATGTTGTTTCTTTGTATTGGTGCACCATTAAACCACAATTCATTCTGTGATGTGTTTTCATGAACATTATTTTGCAATATATTACATTTATTTATAAAGTTTTGATATTACTACTGTAACCTCATGTTTATTTTATTGTAGTTATTATTGTATATTGTTTAGTATACACATTTTGTTTATTTTTACTCTTGTATAGATGTACATATGTATCGAGGTACTAATGAGTATCTTATTTTTTATTGAACTCATGAAAAATGTTCGCTGAAATGATGTGATCATGTTTTTCAAGAGTTGTATCATTTCACCTGAGTGTCATAAATTCAATATAAAATTGGTATGAATGTAACAGAATACAGTAAAACTTGTGCTAGTGGTCACCTCTATTAAGCAGCGACTTTCTTAAGCAGCCACATGTGCTTTTTGCCATTTCTATGCTCTCTGAACAAATTCATCTGTATTAAACAACAGCCTGCTTTAAAAGGCCACTTGCTACTTCCCTTGACTGGCTGCTTAAGACAGGTTTGACTGTACTTATCATGTAACTCATTGGATAAAAATCTGTAAAGTATCACTACCTAGCAAATGATTTACCGATGCAGTGACTTGACCTTTACAATGTGGTCATACACCGAAATATTTGTGGGTTAATCAATCTCCCGCATCAAGAGTTACGTGATAACCCGTATTTAGTATTGTCAGAGTTACTATAAAGAATACTACGTTAGTGCCCTTGCCTAAAAAGTTTAGTAGGAGAGGCTTAAAAAATGCAAGAATGGCGAAACTCAGTTCAGCACGAAGTCTCACCTAATAAATTTTGTAGGGAAAAACACAACACTAACCTTGTATTCTATTTGTTTTGTTGAATAAGCTAGTAATGTTTCAATCAAATAAAGGATTGAGCCAGGAGAACCAAACTTTTAATAAAAAATAAGGATCAAGTCTGTTTTTCTGTTGTGTATTTTAATAAATTATTAAACAAAATAACTTATTTAGCGTACTTATGTATTAATACCATAATCTAAGTTGATAATAGTTCTGGCAACATGTCAGTTTCAGTCGCAACATCTCGGACAAGAAATTCAAGTAATCTGAAATTGAAGTTTATTTATTTATCTGCCAAATAAACCTAGATTTATTCTGTCACCCATTGATGACTGTTGATAGGATAAATAACGGTAACAGTTCTGTTATTTTTTTAAAGCCAAGTAACTAGGCGCCACAGTAACTTTGTAATGGTTGGCTGAATTTTAATAACAATTGAAACAAATGATTATCCCCGTAGTATGAATCACGCAAAGAATGGCCTTAATAATTCCAGAGTTATTGCCCCTGAAATGTTGAAATTTACGTTGTCAACTTGTATTGATGGCTGGCTGGATTCAAATAACAAATACTATAAATGTGAGACTGCGGCGTGGTCTAGTGGTAGAGCGTCCACCTCGCATGCGGAAGGTCATGGGTTCAATCCCCGGCCGAGCCATACCAAAGACTTTAAAAATGGTACTAGAAGCTTCCTCGCTTGACGCTCAGCATTTAGAGGAGAGTTCTAGGTCTGGTCAGCCCGGTGTCATTATAATGTGACTGGGTGGTTTATCATACCATGTGTCTGCGGCATGATACTCCAGTGTGACAGCGCTTAGAATACTGTCTCAAGTAGACACCGTCGCGATATGACTGAAAAATTGTTGAAAGCGATGCTAAACACCATACAACAACTATAAATGTGTTTTCTTGATAGTGCAGTGAGTCCCACTAAGTGCTATAATTCCAGTTATTGCCCCCGAATTGATGAAAATGTGTTTTTGTCTCCTGTTGGCAAGGTCTTGGTAATGGTTGGTAAGAATTTAATAACAATTGCTAAATGTGTTTAGCTCAAAATTTGATGAGTTCCTCCAATGTTATAGTAACTCTAGAGTTGTTGCCCTTTAAATGATGAAAATTTACATTACTTATTGTAAATTCTACGATATTTGTTACTTCACATAATCAAGTTTTCCACTACCGGTATATAAAAACACTTGGCTCATTTCATCAGTATGACATGACATGTCGCGCGTAAGACCCCTCCCCAGTACCTCAAAGGTCAAGGTCACACTTTGAGTTTGTTTGACAACACTGAGACTGTATGAGATTTTATGTCCGGCCTGTTACTTTGTAATGCTTAGATGAATTTTATAAATACTTGCTACATATGATCAACATAATCTGAAGATGTGTCGCGCGTAACACCCAGACTCCCACTTCAAAGGTCAAGGTCACAATTTAACTTTGCTTGATGACACTTTCAGTCTGCTTGAGATTTAGTGTCTGGTCTGTTACTTTGTCACCTATGGATAAATTTCAAAAACACTTGGCTCAATCTCCATCATGACATGACGTGTCATGCTTAAGACCCACACCCGTACCTTAAAGGTCAAGGTCACACTTTGAGTTTGTATGACAACACTTTGAGTCTGTGTGAGATTTTGTGTCGGGGCCGGTAACTTTGTCATGCAAAGATGGATTGTTTAAATACGTGCTAAAAATGATCAACATAACATGGTGGCATGTTGCGCGTAACACCCAGACTATCACTTCAAAGGTCAAGGTCACAATTTAATTTTGTTTGACAACACTTTCGGTCTGTTTGAGATTTCATGTCCGGCCTGTAACTTTGTCACCTATTGATAAATTTAAAAAAAAACACTTAGCTCAGTTGATCAACATGACATGAAGTGTTGCGTGTAAGACCCAGAACCTTTCCTTAAAGGTCAAGGTCACACTTTCAATTTGTTTAATAATTTTGTGTCTGGTCTGTAACTTTGCTCAGTTGATCAAGATGACATGACGATGTGTCGCGCGTAAGACCCAGACCTCAAAGGCCAAGGTCATACTTTGAGTTTGTTCAATAACACTTGGAGATTTCAAGTCCAGTCTGTAACTTAATCATACATGTATGGATTTCAAAAACACTGGACTCAATTTATCTATTGATCAACATGACATGACGAGGTGTTGTGTTAAGACCCAGAACCTTACCTCAGAATTCAAGGTCACACTTTCAGTTTGTCTGATAGTTCATTTCTCGTCTGTGACTTTGTTTTACATGGAGGAATTTTAAAATGGCTTGATACAAGTGATCAACATGTCATGATGATGTGTAACCTACATTTACCTGTAGAAATACTCAGACCTTTATATTAGATGTCATGGTCAAGGTTACACAAAGGTCAAGGTCACACTTTAATGTAAAAAAAATCAAAAAAATCCATGAAATTAGGTGTCTAGTCTGAAACGTCAGTCCAAGACTCTTGATATTCATGGATACATCACTACCTATTATAAAATCAATGGTTATTTTCGCAGAACATATGGGGGGCCTGCGACACTTACCAGTGACATTTCGTGTTTTTAATAAGGTTTCATGCCATTTTCAACCCATTTCAGTTTATATATGGCATAACCAGTTATAGTCGTGGAGGATTATAAATACACAAGAAAATATGAGGTGTGTTAAAAAAAATATGTGGACTTTATAATAGTTACACATTCGAGCATATGAATAAAAATTATATTGCCATAAAAAGTAATATTTCCTTTATGCAATTACCAAATTTCATATTGATATTGAATACCATTGCGTAGCAACAGCGGTAGAAAATATGCATGTAATGGCCACTCGAAGCAGTCGTATGAATTCAATGAGGTCAAGTATTTCCACAATGTTTAACCAACCAAAGCTACATGAACTTCAGTTTCAAACTCATTGAAACTTTGCACAGTTCAAGGAAAAGTGATGTAGAGATGAGTTTGATAAATGGGTGAAAAGACATGTATGAAGTGCATCCTAGAGCCCAGCGGTTACTTTGACAAGATGTGATTTGGCCGGATAAATGTCATGCAAAAATTTGACATCGTTGACGTCATCATACTGCTCCAGGTAGCTATTACATGCATATTTTCTAGCGCTGTTGCTACATAATCCTATACAATACAAATATAAAATTTGGCAATATCATAGAAGGATCATACAATAATGGACTTTTCAGCCATGCAATATGATGTGCTATATATCAGAAAAATTAATATTGACTGAGGTGATTGCTGTGGTCAATATTTATGTTTTTCTGTGGTATATCGTAATTTTATGCAGTTTTGCAAAACCCAACAGAAGAACTGTTCAATATCAGATAGTATTTTGTTCAATGAGGGATCATTCTGGCCAATCATAATTCATTTATTCATAGATTATATAATTATATTTTATGTATATAACAATATATATAATATATATAATTATAATAATATAATATATAATATGTAATATAATTTTTATTCATATACTATATCAAATGTTGAAAATATTACAAAAGTCCATGTATTTTTTTAACACCTCGCATATAATGTAAAAATTATAACATCACATTCTGCACAAGATAAATTGTTATTGCAAAGTAGTATTGGGATCAATGTTTAATCAAAGTGAAGCATGTAATGTATGTATATATATTTTATAAAAACAACAATGGTACGAATATCTAAAATAGTGTATTTACGGTAGTTTCAAAAAAAATAATAAGAACATTTTATACATACTTTCATTGTATGTTCTTTAAATATTGAATATTAGATTAATTAAAAATTAAATTAGTCCAATGATGAAAGTGGACGAACAATGAGATCATTTGATCTATGGAAGGACTTGGGGCTACTTCTGCTGAGACCAAAATCCGGAGAGTTTGGTAGGCTGAACCTGTCGGGAGCCTTTTGTATATGTCTTAAAAATCTAAAAGGTCCTGGTTTCCATGGACATACAACAAAAGCTTCCTCCTCCCTGTGTGGAGAGTATGCACTATAGACGGTGCGAAAGTTGTCCAGAAGTTTCTTTGGAAGAACTTCGTCTGCATACAGTCGATCCCAGTGGTCCCAAGCATTACGGATCGCAGCCTGACGTAGGTTATGGTAGTAAACATCGGTGGCTTCTTGGGCCTACAAGTGAGTAAAAAGGATATATATTGTTTATTTCATATCAAAATAAGTTCCTATAACCTAATAACTATTATTAATCACATTTGGCAAATTTCCAGTGACATTAAGTGTACATAATAAAAGTGAATATATCGGGATTTTCAAAATTTTAAAATTGTCAACATTTTTTCTTTATATATATTATGCCTATTTGATCTGTTTATATAGGTTTACAGCAGGGCTTGTCCAAATTTTTATAAAAGCTACTCGTCCTGCCCTCCTCTATTTTTAATAGAATGCTCAACATTAAGGTCAGTTTATTAAATATTACTTTTCCTGACTAAATGTTCATTTATCATGGCGAGTGGACGAGTGGAATGATGATGTGAAGGTCATCAAGCTGTGTCTTAGTGCTGTCTATTTTAAGAATGGGGAAGTCCTTTTTAGTTTACCACTCAATTATTCATAAATTTTATACATTTTGGAGGATTTGACAAACGAAACCATTCGGATTTTGCCAATTAATGCTAAGGAGATGATTTTTATCCATTTTAAACATAATTTAACCCTATGCCTCATAGAGACGACTTTTCACGCCTGTATCGAGAGCCTCTCAGAGACGACTTTTCACGCCTGTATCGATAGCCTCTCAGAGACGACTTTCCACGCCTCTATCGATAGCCTCATGATCACGACAATTCACGCCCGTGTATTTCAATCGCAAAAATAACACACATAAACTTCATTTTCCGCGACAGGAAGTTTACATTTGTGTAAAATAACATTTCCCCAAGTAAAATTACCCATGACATCATAGTGTTACTATTTAAAGTTTTTATAAAAATAGCGTCCAATCGAACATACGGGTCAAGCGTGATCAAACAAGGTCGTCGCATTATGTAAAGTGCTAGAATTTTCCATGATTTGCGCGGGAATCTAAAAATAAATCGGGGTCAAATACAATTTTCTGAAAACAGAAGCAGTCTATTTTCGTGTATTTGGAAATGTGCATCCCGCGTGACCTTTGGCAGAAAATAAAACTATGTTTACACGCAGCTGACTTTTGGCACACTTTTGAAGTTGTTGTGTTTTCACAGCTGACACAAATTCATGGGTATATCGCGGTGTCATACTGACCAAACAGGGGGCAATAAATCACTGATAACGGTAAGATTTTGCCAATTAAGAAAGATCAAATAAGAATCCCGCTGCGTTTGAAAGATCGAACATTTTTTTTTCAATCGGGTATTTAATTAGAAACATACCCGCATACTCGCAAATAGATTTATAAATTATCGCTTCACAAGCAGATTGATTGTATTTTCAAAATAAATAAAATTCTTACCGTATTAAAATGAAAATATGTTTTCTCGCTAGTATGGTAATTGATGGGATCATTTTTAATAAAGATTCATATTATTTCCGTAGCATACGCATAAACAACACCCATTATGCATGTATTTATTAAATCCTGCACATGTTTTATACACGACGTCTACACGATTGCTATAAAATTACCCTAAATTTGGAACCGTGTGTTAAGTTTTAAATGTCACATTTCAGTGACGTCACGTCAGCGTGTACAAATAAAATATCAAAACTATGAAAGGAAATAGGTCATACATGTCAAATGATGAAACGGACATTGAAAATTGCATCAGACTTTTTTTTATAGGCAACTTTGTTTCCATTGTTTATGGAATTTTACTGTCACATGAGTTCACCAATAAACACTAGATTTGTGTTGTGTTTTTATTATGTAGATCTAGTTTGCATATACATTTAAATGTTATGTTTATTTCATTTAAAAAAAATATAAAACAAACATATAGATTTAGTTTTGATTGCTGTACATGTTTCTTTTTTTATTTCTGGAAATGAAATAAACAAAAAAAGTAAATTTTATGCATAAATTTTTACTTCCTCTTATTTTCTGTTCCTATATTTCATTTAATATTTGCCTTACAATTTTAAACTTTACACTGTGACAAAGAGAATTAATTTCTCTACAAAGTTTCCATATACCAAAAAAGCATCAAATGAAGTCTTAATGTTGGAAATCTGTGTTAAAGTAGCAAGGTGTCAAATTATCAACATGTTCCTAATACCTTCATGGGGACAGTGTAATCTGGCGATTCGCGGACAAAAAAAGCCCCCCCAGACAAAAGCCCCCCCGGACATAAGCCCCCTCAAACCGGTAGGGCGGACATAAGCCCCCTCGATGTTTTTGCAAGGCGGACATAAGCCCCTCGTCTAATTTTTTGGGGCGGACAAAAGCCCCCTCGACTATTTAAGCAGGGCGGACAAAAGCCCCCTTACCTAGAGTAATATAGTTGATAAACCCCCCTTCACCTTTGTTTTTGGTCATAGGTCTGCTCAAATGTTTATCTTAACAATTTCCGAATCAATAATGGTTAAACATGTCTTAAAAAAAAGAATAGCGTATTTGGTTTAAAGCAAGGGAGAGTACTCGTTATAACTCTCAATGCGCAACGTCATTTATTGACGACATACCTAATGTACACTCTGTTTTTATCGTTAAACTTAACCCTACTCGGCGCCTTTTCCCATTATTTTTTTTTATGTCTGGCGATGAAAGCGTTTATAAGCCCCAACAATAAGGTTAATAAATTATAACTTTGAACGATCCGCACTACTACTGCAAACAGAGCAGACCCTGATCAAGCCACTACTCGGCTATCATGATTTTGATTAGTTACACCGTAATTATCCCGATGTTGTACAAATCCTGGGTGATTAAAGTTAATGTTATGTTGTTGTTGATAATTGTAAGTTTGTAAACATGCGATCATATTAGACAAGTCATATGAAGGTATTTTATGGGTGTCTTTTAAAAACAAATTAACACTTTTATCTTTTAACGTATGTGTATGTTATTTACCTCCTCAAGGATCGTCTAGATATGTCAATCCTAATGATTTTTATGATCAACTCTTAACAAATATATATGAATATCAAAAATTAGGTCAGTTTGTCATATGTGGTGATTTTAACAGCAGAGTTGGTGATATGCCAGATTTTATCGAAGGTGTTGATAATGTCTTAGAAAGAGATGTGATTGATTTTGCTAAAAATGCATATGGAGACATGTTGTTTAATTTTTTAATTGATAGTAATTGTTGTATAATGAATGGGAGACATTTTAAAAGTAATAATTTCACATGTATTTCATCGAAAGGTAGTTCTGTAGTCGATTACTTTATAGTTCCTTATGAAGACATCGAATGTATAGATAATGTCAATGTAACTATTGCATCGGATATGGTGCGGGAACAATGTATAGAGTCGAGGAGTATACCTGATCACTCACTTTTGACATGTTATTTTCATCCTAAATGTTTGAATTCTGCAATTGCAGAACAAAATAACGAATATATTGTAACAGAAAAGATGTATACAAAATTTGATGTTAGACATATTCCTGAACATTTTTGTCTTAATTCAGAAATAGCTTTTGATAACAGTATTCAAGAAACGATTTCAAAATTAGAAAATAATGAACAAGAGCAGAGTTCAGTAGATACTTTATATAATTCGTTTTCTCGTATTATTAAAGATGAAATGTTAGAGAAAATACCTAGCAAAAAGGTTGTTTTAAAGTATGGGTATTCTAATAAACGTAAACGAATTTCAAAACCATGGTGGAATGAAAATTTAAGTAAACTTTGGAATGATATGTGTAGCGCGGAGAGATTTTGGTTAAAGACTAATGGTATTTTAAAAAGCAGTAAAAAAAGAGTTTATGTTGAAAAAAGAAAAATATTCGATAAAAATGTACAACAAAGTAAACGTAAATACTGGTTTAAATTGCAGGAAGAGATTATTAATGATGTTAAGAAAAACCCAAATGAATTTTGGAAAACTATTGGTCGGGTTGGTGTTAGAGATAATAGAAAAAAAGACATACCTATGGAAATTTTAGATAACGATGGTAAAATTGTTACAGATAAAACAGCTGTTTTTAATAAATGGAAGTCAGATTTTTGTGACCTTCTTAATCAAGATATAGACACTGATATTGATATAGAAAATGTGGATGTTAATCTTAATATTAATAATGATATTCAAAACTTTAGTTGTGGTTTTACGTTAGATGAAGTAAGAAAATCTGTACTTGATGTTCGTAATGGTCGTTCCATTGGAGTAGATGAAATTCCAGGGGAGGTCCTAAAGAATGAAATAGTTATAAGTTACCTTCATAAGTGTTTTAATATATTTTTGAATACAGGTAAAGTTCCTACTGTGTGGGGTAAGGGTATTATTACTCCTATTCCAAAATGTACATCTAGTAATCCAAGAGACCCTTTGTCGTATAGGGGTATAACAATTACATCTACAGTCTATAAAATTTATTGTAGTTTATTGAATAATAGAATTACAAATTTCACCGAGCAAAACGATATTATATTTGAAGGTCAAAATGGGTTTCGTAAAGGTCGCAGTACCATTGACCATCTTACATCTCTAACAAACCTAATAGATACTAGGAAAAAAAATGAAAAAATCTACTTACTGTGCTTTTATTGATTTTAGAAAGGCATATGATACTGTAAATAGAGATATTCTGTGGAAAAAATTAGATAAGTTAGGAATTCGGGGGAAACTTTTAGAAGCCATTCAGTCTCTCTACAAGAATGTATTATGTTCTATTAAGTTAAATGGTTTTTACACGGACTGGTTTAGTGTAAATACGGGCTTGAAGCAAGGGTGTTCTTTATCACCGATACTGTTTAACCTGTATATTAATGATCTTGCTTTGAAAATAAATACATTACAGAAGGGTGTTCTGATAGATGACACTCTAATTTCAGTTCTTTTATATGCAGATGATATTGTTCTAATAGCAGAAACACCAGAAGATCTACAATATATGTTAAACATGCTTAAAAGTTGGTGCATAAATAATTATTTGTCAGTTAACTGTACCAAATCCAATATAGTACATTTTAGAAATCCATCATGTGAACGTTGTAATGTTATATTTAAGTGTGGCAATGATGTAATTGAGTACACGTCACAATATAAATACCTAGGTCTTATATTGACAGAACACCTAGATTTTGCAGTGACTGCAAAAATTGTTGCGCAATCTGCAAACAGAGCGTTAGGCCTACTTATTGCAAAATCAAAAGCTTTCGGTGGTTTCCCATATGAAGTTTTTTCAAAATTATATGATAATCTTGTTTTTCCAGTTATTGCGTATGGGGCGGGAGTTTGGGGTACACATAATTTTAGTAGCATAAATGCTGTCCAGAATAGAGCGGCTAGATATTTTTTAAATGTGGGAAAATACACACCAAATTCTGCAGTTACTGGGGATATAGGATGGACACCATGTATAGGTAAAGTGTGGAAATGTGTACTATTAAATTGGTGTCGTTGTATTAATATGCAAACTACAAGACTAAATAAAAAGATATTTTTATGGTCAAATTCAAAAAGTAATAATAGATGCAAGAACTGGAATTTTAAAGTATTAGAAATGTTCAAAAAATATAATGTAGAAAGATATGGTAATGTTAATGAAAATGCAAATAAATTTGTACTTTTAAACGAAATAATACCACTGATTGTTTATGACGTTGTCACAAAGTGGCATGAAGACGTAAACAGAGAAGTTTCAGAAAGAGGTAACGGTGGAAATAAACTTACACTTTATAAACAGTTCAAACATGAATATATTGTGGAACCATACTGTAAATTAGTATACAATAGACGCCATAGAGGTGCTTTAGCAAAATTTAGAAGTGGCACTGCTCCAATAGCCATAGAAACTGGAAGATATAGACAGTTGAGTGTAAATGATCGAGTATGCTTTCATTGTAAAGATGAAGTTGAAAATGAGATGCATGTGTTACTAAATTGCCCTTTGTATGATACCATTCGATCAGAGTTATTGACAGAAATTGTAAGTGTTTTTAAGGAATTTAATTCGTGTAGCGATAATGATAAACTATGCTATATAATATCGAACCAAAGTGTTGTGAAACTAAGTGCCAAAACCTGTTTTATGATTTTAGAGAGAAGAAGAAATATTTTATATAGTTGTATATAAATAATGTAATAGTTGATTTAGACATATGAAGCATTTTAACATTGTAGTGAGAAGTCGGTGCTAATCAGTTCATTCTAGATCTGATCTAGAATGATATTCGATTTTTTAAAATATTTTTTAAGCTTTAAGTAGCAGATGCGTTAGCATTTCCTTTCTTCCTCACATCGTAATATTATATAATTTTAATAACATTTTAGACAATATGTCAAGATTAGCACCGGCCTCTCATTTTTTACTGTGTATATATATGTTAAAACGTGGTGTGTTATATGTGCTATTCTGCAAGTATGTTTGCTAGTCTGTAAGGTTATCAGTAAATATATAAACAACAAGTATTATTAATTGTGACAAATTGGTTTAAAATATGTATTGATATGTTTTACATGTAATATAGTCTCTTATAATTCTTTATAGAATGGCATGGTTAACTGTTAAATATAATGTTTAATTTGATGTATATACTGTGTATTAACCATGATGAGACTTAAATAAAGAAATATCTATCTATCTATCTATTATAAATGCTGGAATTTTGTTTGACTGAATAAAGTTATCTTTCATCTTTAATGTGTGTTATAATAACTTATTATTGTATGAACACCATAATTGATAATTAGATAATTAAATATAATTTTAAAGAAGAGAGACTGGGTCGCGTATTCACAGTTTGTTTTAAGCGAAAATGTGGATTACTTATTAAATGGGGAAAAAATTACCGATAATAATTATTATTATAACTTGTGCATTAGGTGTGTCGTCTGTGACGCTGTGTCTGATACGCTATTTTGGCAAACAGTTTATTTTATTTTATACGGATTGAGGGGGGCTTTTGTCCGCCCTGCTAAAATGATCGAGGGGGCTTATGTCCGCCCCTTGAGATTAGCCGAGGGGGCTTATGTCCGCCTTGCAAAAACATCGAGGGGGCTTATGTCCGCCCTACCTGTTGGAGGGGGCTTATGTCCGGGGGGGCTTTTGTCCGTATACCTAATCTGGCTATCATTACCTGAGCGTGACAGATACTGAGATAAGGAGTACACAGTATTGGTTAGCATGGTTGATATGATAATACCTATATGAGGCAAAGGGTTAAGACACTTTGAGCATTTTTTTTTATTATATTTTTGCCCCTTAAATTGACATTTAGAACCAGCACTGAATTAAGATAAAGTGACATTTGGTACCAGCACTGAATTTAGATAAAGTGACATTTGAAACTTAACCAGCAACTGATTTTAGATAAAGTGACATTTGGAACCAGCACTGAATTTAGATAAAGTGACATTTGGTACCAGCACTGAATTTAGATAAAGTGACATTTGTTACCAGTACTGAAGTTAGATAAAGTGACATTTGGTACCAGTACTGAATTTAGATAAAAGTGACATTTGTTACCAGTACTGAATTTGGATAAAGTGACATTTGGTACTAGTACAGAATTTAGATAAAAGTGACATTTGTTACCAGTACTGAATTTAGATAAAGTGACATTTGGAACCAGCACTGAATTGAGATAAAAGTGACATTTGTTACCAGTACTGAATTTAGATAAAAGTGACATTTGTTACCAGTACTGAATTTAGATAAAATTTCATTTGCTACCAGCACTGAATTTAGATAAAGTGACATTTGTTACCAGCACTGAATTTAGATAAAGTGACATTTGGTACCAGTACTGAATTTAGATAAAGTGACATTTGGAACCAGCACTGAATTTAGATAAAAGTGACATTTGTTACCAGAACTGAATTTAGATAAAGTGACATTTGGAACCAGCACTGAATTTAGATAAAGTGACATTTGTTACCAGCACTGAATTTAGATAAAGTGACATTTGGAACCAGCACTGAATTTAGATAAAGTGACATTTGGTACCAGCACTGATTTGTAGATAAAGTGATATTTGGTACTAGTACTAAATTTAAATAAAGTGGCATTTGGAACCAGTACTAAATAGCATATAAATATTAACCAGGACTAAATGCACAAAAAAATGGCATAAAGAACTAGGACTGAAATGACATACATGTAGTTCAACCAGTACTGAATATACATAAAGTTTTATTTGGAGCTATTATTTAATATAGATAAAGTGTCGGTTAAAAGCGACACACAACATATAGCTCAACCTTTGAAACTAAAGGCTCACTTAATGTAGGAGTGGTTTATCCTGATTAAATCATGATTTACTTCTGAAGTCTAACAAATTTAGAATTGGACAATCCAAAAAACATTTCTGCAAAATTTGCCCAAATGTTTGCAGGGAAGTTATTTGGAAACTCAGCCAATGAGTAACCATAATTCAACCTGGTTGCTGATTTGAATTTCTGACCAAAAGCAAAAAACCCAAACTTGTCAAAAATATCACACAATGAACATTCCTGCAAGATTAGGTTCAATTCTTTTTCAGTAATTGATGGGGGAAATACTTTAAAAAAAAACCCCACAAAAACACTATTTGCTCTCTATTCTATATTGAACAGGAAAAAAAACATATCTTGGTAAAGGACCACTCAAGGAACATTCCTGAAAGGTTTGTTTAAGTATGGTCAATTTGTTGTGGAAAAGAATTTGTTTTAAACATCAGTCAAACAGAAATTATAATTCACCCTGGCTACCAGGTTGGATTTCTGATTAAATACTATATGACCACAAATATGTAAAAAATGATGCCATTCAACAAGAATTGTACTATATCCAAAATAATTCTGGACTATTCTTATTTCACATAGATATGCACCATGTAGATAATCATATAATTTTCAGAAATAGAGGAGATTAAAATCTCATCAAAATTGCGCAATGTGTCATAATGACATTTTTTCCCCCAAATTTTAGAATTAACAAAAAACTTTCTTCAGTACAGCGTGCTTACAAATACTTACTGAGACTTAAAATCAGTAATGAAATAAAACACATGCACATCAATTGTATTTACTGAAAAGAGATTTCTTGATCTGGTTTAGGCTAAAAAAACATTCCCATTAAAATTTCCATGCATTTTATGACATGCTTGTATCAAATGCATATGCATCACGTGAGTTCACTTTTATTTCATTCTGATCCTTTGTATGGGCCATATTATTGTTAATTTTATTTTCTGAGGAAGAGTCCAAATTAAGAGGCGAATGTCATCAAGCAGTGTATGTCTGGAAAATTCAATGTGGAATTTTCAAAAGTGTGATATAATAAACTGAGTTGCTATCAAAGTTTTAGACTAAAATGTTTAGATCCAGCTTATATAATATGCATGTATGTATACAGTGGTATGATTACCTTAGCCCTGATATGATGCAGGTGATTAAATGTGGGTTTTTCCGACTTTAGCTTCATCTTGATTCGTGGAAGTTGTACATCTATGTACTGGATTCTGGGTGTGGTCCAGCCTAGGCCTGTCATCTTTTTCTTTTTGTCTAGTTTAAACACAAACATGAAATAAGTATCTCCATTTTAATTTAAAACTGAATGTCAGTTTTAAACTCTTTGTACTGGACATTTAAGGACATTTTCTATAGTTTGTCATTTTTTTTCTATGAATAGAATTTTATGAAACTTCCAAGTATTTATGTTTAAAGTATGTACATGCAATATCAGAAATAAACAAGAAATGTCACTGGTAAGTGTCGCATGTCCCCCAAATGGTCATTGAAAAATAACAACACAATTATGTTATAATAGGTAGCGATGTATCCATGAACATAAAGAGTAATGTACTGATGTTTCAGACTAAACATGCAATTTCATGTTTTTTACATTAAAGCATGACCTTGACCTTTGTGTAACCTTGATCTTGACATCTGATGTAATTGTCTGGGTATTTCACCAGTTAAATGCTGCTGAAACATCATCATGACATGCTGATCACTTGTGTCAGGCTATTTTAAAATCCCAAAATGTAAGACCAACAATTGATCTGGAAACGAAAAACTGGACGGAAGGACGGACGCTGCGATTATTATATGCCACCCCAAAATGTTTTTGGGTGCATAAAAACATGTTTTTGGTATTTCCTGCTCATAAACATAGCCGTCCTTGGAAGTTGGGGAAATAATATAGATTTTTAAAGCAATGCACAAAAAAAAAAAAATATGGTTTACAACAACAATTTAATTAAAACTACATGTATTACATAATTAATATGCATGCATATAATATTAATTGTCATGGAAAAGGTTGAATTAAACTGATTAGGTTTTTTAAAAACATAATTATTTTGACATTATCAATTGTTTTTCAGTTTTGCAATAAAAAAAAATAGTGTTTTATTTAATATTTCGATATAGTGCATGGATACGTTTTGCTTAAAGTCTCACAAAATAGTCTTACGACAATTAAAATAATATATATAAACTTCATCGCGTAATTTGAGAAAAAATTGCCATCGTTAAATAAACTGCATTTTTTTACAATTTTTTTTTTTTAATATTTGTATAGATATAAAGATTTGTAAATATTTTATATTCAGGTTAAATTGGTATATAAACAGTTATTTTATACCAGTATGCATATTCCTTATATTGAACACAATACAAGAGACCAATTTGAGGCATATCCGTTAATGATTGTACCATATGAAATATTGTGTAGTATAGTAGTATGAAGTGACTCTTTGTGCGCAGAACTGGTGCGCATGAAAAACTATAGAAAATGTCCTTAAGATTTTCAAAGGTTGTACAACTGTTGATTCCCATGCTGAAGACAGATGGTCATATCCATATATACCTACTCACAATGATTTGTTGTATCAGAAATATACAATAATTCCAACACACTTCCAGTACTGAAAACAAATATAGCATGACCAATGGGCATCTGATGAGGTCATTCAAGTGCTATTACATCAACTTTTTTTTTTTACAATTTTTCCAGTTCTTTAAGTTTTTCTTACACAGGGTTTCCACTTGGAATTCTCTATTTTGAATTAAACTATTGTAAATATAGCAATTAAGAATTAACTGTAAAATACTTTAAAATCAAGATGTTTATAGTTATTTTTTTAAATTTCACTATCCATGCCCCAAGACATCCTTATAAAGCTGGAAATATGAACAGCGCTGCTATATCTGTAAATGGATTTAACATCTGTTAGAGTCTATGCCAAAAACTTATCAGGACTATACCGGTAGTTCTTTGGACTAGAGACTTTCCAAAATTACATAGTCCGAATTCAAATCTTATAGAAGACCTAAAATTGACATTATTTTTTTTTTTTAATTTTTTAAATTTTTTTTTTGCATCATAATTTTAGTTTTAGCAAAGAAACTATGAACACTTCTACCAACAACTTGCTCAGATTGTTCCATTTTGTTATGAAGTCATAGAAATAGTTGGGCTATACGTTTGGAAAACTTCTGTGTCCATAGACTGTGTCTCCACTGTATCTATTTTTTGCAGACTGCTGTAATGCAGAATCATTTACCCAACATCTGGATATATGTTTTCCAGAGTTTATAGTGAAGGAAAATTGATTTACATAATATTATGTTAATAAACTCTGTTTTAACTTATATTTATTTTAATACAAGCAATCTATCATAACTTTACTGTTGAAAAATCTCTGAACCAATGTTATTGCTTTTTAAGTAACCTACATCTTTGTCCAGTCCAAATTTTCACTTCATGATCGGACAAGTGTATCAATAAATACAAGCTATGTGTCATTCCAATTGGATCATTGAAGCTTGTGGGAGGAGTGCACAAACAAATAAAGATTGCGTTCAAACAGGTGAACTTTACAATTAAACCATCAATAAACTATTAGCTTTTATTTATAAATTATTAACACAATTACCTTTAAGTTGGCGACTAGACATTTTGGAATGATTGTTTTTTCTGGGGTCCTCATCCTTTACCGCTACCTTCACAACACCAACAGCTGACTTGTGTTTCCTTGAGAAACCAAGCTCTGAACGAGCTAGCAATGGTTTCTCTTCTTCTACCAGTAGCATGGGTGCTGCCATTTGGTCATTGTCCCTGATCTGGGCTGTTACTGTAAACAAGAAACATTATTAAATTGAAATTTGGGTGATTGCTGCATGCACCACCCATGCAAAGATTGAGATTGGAGGCAAACACCAAAACTTAAACTCAACTAAACGCAAAAGTTTAACCTGGGTGTTTACAGACGACGCTGATGCCACTGCCGGGGTCATGGCAATAGCTCTCCTGGTATTCGTCCCAGCGACCTGAAAATTAAACTTCAATAGCAAACTGGGAAATAAAGAGCAGCACTGTTGAGGTCATGTAGACTAACCATTAATAATTATCTGATACATTTTGTACTGCAATATTTCCTATCCAATGTTTTTTTTATCCCCTTATGTAAGAAAATTCATAATAAAAAAATCCATTTTGGGATTTGGCCTTGATTGGGATTGAATTGGGAAGTAGCCAAATACCGGCCTCTGTTTAAATAAGGTAAAAAAAAACCCGACTGAATTCACTGATAATTTGCCATTATCACCTTCCATGATTGTAGTTGTATTACTTTTATCATACAAAAATACATTAAAGCATTCAGTTAATTTAACAGTTTGGATGAAATGAAGTTTATTTAGGATGATAATGTATATTTAAAACAGGAAAAATGTCATTTTATCTTAATATTTGCATATCAAAAGATAAAAATATGAAACATTTAAGTTTAATCCCCTACCTAACAAGTGTAACCATCACAATATCAAATGTTATCATAAATTTATCAAAAGTAACCAAAACATCACATGTAAAATTATAATGTACTCGGTACAATTATGACCCTGATCTCGCATTGTATGGTTCCATAGATCTACATTATTATCGAAGCCACATGTTATTTGACAGTAAAGGTCAAAATTTCACTTTTATTTTGACAGTAATTTTAAAGCGGAGGTGATTATTTATGATATAAATTACATTTGATATTACCTGATATGTCTAAAATTTATTTCAAAATTACTTTATGGTAATACTGTATATATATATATATATACCGAACTGCTCATGTACATGTGCAGTTAGAGGGCATGAAAGCTTTATTATTTTCATTTTATAAAAAAATAGAAATAGTGAGTGTAACCTGACCCTGTTTTTAATATTTTAACATAGTCAACCTTGTACTACTAGTGGTCTGTCCCAAAACCTATAGAGATCGTGTAACCTTGGCAATATGCTCTTGTTTCAAATTATATGAAAATAAAAAAAAAAGCCAACCAACCGACCCTTTTATTTTTTGGGAGAAAACATTTAAAACAGTAATTTTATTTGGTCTAATGTCCTAGTATTTAAACACCCAAGTATTCACTTTTGTAAAAAAAAAATCCAAAATAAAGCGTTAGACGTATGTTTTAATAAATGCGATAGACTCACCTGAGCCTATTTTTTGTCGCAGTTGCATTATCAGATTAGCATCTCCGACTTTGCCAAAAATGCTACCACCTTGTGAAGCAAAAAGTTTCATCGTGTCCTTTATTTCTTGACTGAGGTTAGCTACGGTTGGGTTATCATCTTCCGCCTCCTTCACATCAAGTTTTGTTGATAGGTCCCTGCAGGAGACGGGTTTATCCTTCATGCTGGGTATGGTTAACTTCTTTGTTTTGCGTTGGACTATTGTCTTAGCACCCATGTGTACAAACTGGAGAGGTTTGGCATATGGGGAATCATTTGAAGCTGCGGATTTTTGCATCTTTTTCATCTGGCGCTCCAGCTGTCGTGTTGTCAACCCAATCAGACGTGCACCAGCTGTGTAATGACTGATAACATGGGGGGCTTGTTTTCTGAA
This sequence comes from Panopea generosa, assembly GCA_029582155.1. Taxonomy (NCBI): domain Eukaryota; kingdom Metazoa; phylum Mollusca; class Bivalvia; order Adapedonta; family Hiatellidae; genus Panopea; species Panopea generosa. The sequence goes on from CM055901.1 coordinate 66,622,842, forward strand.
TCTTTTCTCAATATCAGCAAGAGTTTGCTTTATTGAAAATTGAGTGATTGCCGAATAGAATAAACGTTGACGTCTTGAGTATTTCTTCTTCCTTTCTTCATCAACTGCAATATAATTTTAATTCAAAACTGTTAGAAGAAGTTAGCTTAAACCTGTCTGAAACACAAATGTGTTAGATATGGTTATAAACAGAATAATGTTACACACCAACCATAACATAATCATCATGTTAATGGTTATGAATAGATAATGTTACCCACCCACAATATCATCCTCAGAATGTTTGGCATGGTTATAAACAGAATAATGTTGCCTACCCAAAGTAACATAATCATCATGTTAATGGTATGAATAAATAATGTTACCCACCCACACTATCATTCTCAGAATGTTAGGCATGGTTATAAACAGAATAATGTTACACACCCACCATAACATAATCATCATGTTAATGGTTATGAATAAATAATGTTACCCACCCACACTATCATTCTCAGAATGTTAGGCATGTTTATAAACAGAATAATGTTGCCTACCCAAAGTAACATTTTCAATGTGTTAGATATGTTTATCAAGAATAATGTTACATACCAAGAGTACCATCTTCTTCAAACAATTCAGTTCCCATCGTTGTCATATGATGCAGAAATTCATCAAAGTCAATTTCTCCATTCCCATCTTTATCCACTTTCTTGAGAACATTTTCTACTTCATCATATGTAATCTCACTATCTATTCTTTGTAATTCCTCATACAGGTTGTCTGCCGTGATGATGCCAGTATTGGACTGGTCTAACATGTTGAAAAGCTGAAAATTATAGTTTTAAAAATATTTGACTCATCAGCTGGTCTTGGACTTTAGCCCAAGATGTATGGTAGTTAATGCAAACATGTATATATATATTTAAAATAAACCAGACCTGTTGTCTCAGTTGCTAGCATTTCTGGATATCAATCCAGGGGTTGCAAGTTTGAATCCTGGACAGGTCATATTATATTATACAACTTTGCATCTCATTGTCATTTATTTCTCACCACAGATTCAAGTGAGAAAGTGATCAGACACTTACAGCAATTTTCATGTTTTTCATTAGGAAATGAAATGCAGTTTATCTATAACATTCATTTAGACCAATTGCATTAGAAATGTACTGGTAAATATTTTCAATTAAATAATTTCTGAAAGGGTCAATATATTTAATTTATATTTTGTGTATATAACTATTAAAGCTGTTTAATTATAGAATATTGTCAAGTTTAATATTTGTCAAATTCAATGAAATTCAATAGGAGTTGTGGTCCCTTATTTACTTAAATGTTGATAGTTTACTAACATACAGCGGGGAAAGCCTTGTCCTATTGACATTCTTTTGGATTACACAATTTGGTTTTCAAAAAAGTAAAAATTATAAGTTTGTTCAAGAGAACCACCATAATGGTCTGGACTATCCTCATTATTCTGCGTTGCATGTATTTCCACAGAAGTTTGTCTTCAGTTTTTGTCTGAACTTCGTTGTAGTTTGCTGTTTGGATCTACCGTTGTGTTAAATCTGAGTTAAACTAAAGTTGTACTCACATCCCGGAATGATTCCAGATTTGATTCATCCATTTCATCATACCAGTCTGTTATGTCATCTGCAAAAGATTGAAATAGAAAATAAATACTTCAGATGAAGTTTACTGGTACAAAATCAAACTATACTCGCGTATATAATTGTTACCAGTAAAATACAAATAATTAAAAAATTCAAATAAAATCTAGACTTTGTTTTTCAAAAGAAAAAACAACTGGTATTCCCAGAAAGTGGTCAGAGTTTCTGTTGGCCCTACTGACCGTAGTTTTTCACCGATGACCGTAATTTTTTATGACTTCATGGATGACTTAAAAATAATAAAAATTATTTTTTCATTCATTGAGGTCTTTAAGAAATGTGAAATGGCTCATGGCATTATCCTTTGCATTAATTTTCCTGGCTATATAAAAAAATTATTTAAACACTTACGCATTAAATAGTCCCATGCATATGACTATGTACATATATAATTAAATAGTCCCATGCATATGACTATGTACATATATTATTAAATAGTCCCATGCATATGACTATGTACATATAGTATTAAATAGTCATATGCATATGACTGTACATATTTGATTAAATAGTCCCATGCATATGACTATGTACATATTTTATTAAATAGTCCCATGCATATGACTATGTACATATATTATTAAATAGTCCCATGCATATGACTGTACATATTTTATTAAATAGTCCCATGCATATGACTATGTACATATATTATTAAATAGTCCCATGCATATGACTATGTACATATTTTATTAAATAGTCCCATGCATATGACTATGTACATATATTGTTAAATAATCCCATGCATATGACTATGTATATATAGTATTAAATAGTCCCATGCATATGACTATGTACATATATTATTAAATAGTCATATGCATATGACTATGTACGTATTTTATTAAATAGTCCCATGCATATGACTATGTACATATTTTATTAAATAGTCCCATGCATATGACTATGTACATAATATTATACCGGCTAGATATTTCTTTACTGAGATTTGTTAAAATTCAATTTATTATTTTGTGAACTTATACAAAAGAAATGAGAAACCAGGGAACATTTAGGGTCCATTTGAGATTATTTCAGATACTCACCACAGGTCAGAGGTCAGAGACACTTTCATTTAAATCTTATTTTCTAGTCACTGTCAGAATCTTTGTGAGAAACATATTTAATAAGTAATAAATATGTATAGGTATGTCAAAATATATTAATAAAAAAAAGTACCTACCTACTTACCCTTATTTTTTTGGCCATGCCACCAGAAACATATTTTTTTTTATGGGGTGGGGGGAGGGGGGGGGGGGGGCAAATTCCATGCTGACAAAAAACAATAGCCGTATCTTAATTTAAAAAATCATATCATAAAAATGTCATGAATAGTGTCAGAGGAATCCATGCAAGCATCTTTCTTTCCAAAATCATTTTAGCAACATTGAGGCAATATGAACAACTAGGCATGAGAATCACACTTTGAACTAAATATCATAAAAATGAAAATGATTCAGTCGTAGTTAAACTGATCTGAGTATGTTACAGCCTCATCTTTGAGTATTGTTTATTAAAACATCATCTAATATTATGGCAGAAGCCTATTCTGCTTAAGTTATTCTATTATTAATATTTACCATCTTCATGACTTTTCTCATCTGATTTCCCCATAACTGCAAATTTCAAACTATTCTTCCTGTCAGGGTTGGACGAATGTTTCACACTATTCTTACGTTCCTTGGATTCTTGTACCATATTTTTACCACCATTTTTCTTGGATTTGCCTTTCCCATCTTTCCCATCTTTCTTATCTTCATTCTGTTGAAATAAAACATTGTAAGAAATATTCAATGGATTTTTTTGTATCCGTCACTAGAATTATATGATCAGGTAATGATGTGACCAAAGAAAGACTAAATAATTCCTTGTGATCTTATTTGTCTTAGATTCTGATTTAAAAGGGTGAAAAAGCATATTTAAGGTTAACTATTTAAAATTGTTCCGTATTCACACATTTTTAGGTATATTTGGCAATGGTCATGATGGTGGAAAAGAATGATTTGTGATCAGAAGAAACTTGGTAAAAATTATGTGACAGGTGTTATTGATATAAACCGAATATCTTTTAGTATTAATGATAAAAATAATCAATACAACTTTGTGTTTAATGCTATTTTCAACTCATGGCATGACAGACCGTAATATATGGCATATCCAGTTTTATTGGAGGAAGAAGACCCTTTACTCCATAAATACGCGTTTTCCCGCACCAATCACAGAAGGCCTTTGAAAACAGTGTAGGAAGAGTTCAGATTGCTTGTAACGAGCAATCTGAAAATCATATTTCACCCAATAATTCAAAAGCCTTCTATATTAGGTGTCCAAAGGCGTCTATATTAGAGGTGTCCAAAGACATCTATATTAGAGGTGTCCAAAGGCGTCTATATGAAGTAAAGTGTTAAGTAGAACCAACATTATTCCGCAGGCAACTTGTAAAATTTCTCACATAAACATTTTGGACCAAGCTGGGCTTAAACCAACTTAGCAGTGAGAGTTAAGTGGTTTTTTAGACAACAGCGCCTTAGGTCACTCAGCCACAGAGGAACCAGTGTTGACAATGTCATCCGCAAAGACTACATTCACTGAATCATTGTATACGATAGGCTATTTTTCAGAAAAAATATCTATATACAATCATCTTTTGCGGCTATTAATTTCTTGTTGAAGCCAGAGTACATGAATCTTTTGAAGTACGATTGTTGTTGGCGTAATCAGAGACATAACTAAATGAAGTTAATGTTATGATCCAAATATCCAGAACACAGCAGCTGGCATTACAACAACTCCTTGCCATAGCCAAATCATCCCAGTCCTCAAGGAACTCCACTTGCTGTGTGATACAGAATACAGTACTTACAAACTGCTAACCATATCAATTATATACCTACACGATCAATCTCCAGTCTATATCAGCAGCATTATTAAGTGTACTGAGGCCGGATAGGAACTGAAGATGACAAGATTCTGTGACATTAGTTGTGCCAAAGATTTGTATGTTGTGAGGTATGGCAATAACATTTTTATGGCTGCTGCACCAAACTTATGGAATGCTCTTCCTGGTTTGACAGTAAATGAAGATAAATCTGATAGAAGGTAATTGTTAGATTACTTTAGGGTTACAACATTTTTACATTGCCATGATCTCCTGGGTAGATCCAGCTTGAGAAATTTAACAGTCATGTAGGGCTTATGTTTTTTTGTCTTGCCGACTTAAAAATAAAATTTACTTACTTAATCAGGGACTTAAAAACATGTGCAGTTCAGTTCTGTGCAATGCCATCAAATACTTTTAGATCACTGTTAACAATCTTTCACTTTTTTATTGTAACCACCCCCACTATAATCAAATAATAAGGCCCTTCCTGGGGTTTTGGAGATCTGGGGGAAATGGTCAATTATTATTAGATCTGGGTAACACTGGTCATAACTTTCTGGGATATAGGAATCAAAGTCCTACTTTTAGAAATCTGAGGCAAATGCTTTTGGGGAACTATGGCAAATACTTTTTGGGGTCTGGGGATCAATGGCCATTAATTTAGAGATCCAGGGAACACCCCCACCTCCGGGAGGACCTCAATTATGCTCGTTAACTATTATATCACGGTAGGGCCTACTGGGCATATAATGGATATTACAAAAGGAATAAGAAATATCACAAATTAAACATTTGGCTGGGACACACACCGCATATACAGATCTTAGAAATACAATGTTTACTGTAGTAGGGAAATATCATTAATAGTTTTTAATAAAGCTAACGTTAAATCTTACAGAATCTCCTTTCTTATTCACTGGTTTTCCAGCAAGGCGCATTAATAGCGTGTTTGGATCAACATTCGACATTGTTTTTGTGAGGTTTTTGGATCCATCAGCGCAAGCTGATGCAGAACCCCCACCAGGAATGTCTAAAGACATGCTTCGTATTTGTAAATACCGCGCGAAAGCTAGTTGGTGTCCATTTTAATTGGTTGTCAGGTAAAATCACGTGTCTCACAAATTTTGACCTTGAATCTCTATTTCCCGTTCCTGTTCGAATACGGAACGCTTCGGTTATCATCACTAACGCAGCACATGTCAAAACAACAACTTATACGATTTTACCGTTGCATATTTACGTTTTTTATAAATTAAACAAGAATGCTGCTTTCTGTGGTGATGCATACTCATTCTCTGAGATGGACTGTACCAGCTGGAATCATGCTTGGATCTGCACCAACGTTTATTAGCTTGTGGGGTGGTGTGAGAACATTGACATATTGCCTACCCCGGCGGTTTTACACTTATGCTGATGATAAACTTTATTCACTCTATCAACGACTAGTTCTATTTTTCTTCAACACATACACTGGTGTGGAGGTTTGTGTATTTGTTTACTTAACCAGTCATTAAGCATTTTCAAATGTTGTTGCAAATAGAACAACAGACGGTCTTGGTTTAGCCTGACTAAATAAGGTGTGAATGGACAGCTTTTTTTATTATTTTGATAGCTGATCTGCTGTCTCTGGAGACGCAGAATAAAAATCTTGAAAAGGCTCCATATGGACGTGCAATATGTCGCACTAGTCTTGGTTATACACACACATCTTTTTGGTCAAAATTATGTGTTCAAACATTGAAAATACCAATTTTTCAAAACATTAAGTTGAGTAAAGACCTTTTACTTCAAATAACAACCAATATATACCCAAATTGTTTTTAGACACTTGATTTGGGAAATAACAAGAAATATTCTTATATGGTGTACACAGAAGCTAGAGGAAGTATTACATGACAAAATAAGCATAACATTAGAACTATTGAGCTAGTTGTTCAGGAATAGCTTTTGTGATCGCCATGAGATTGTCATTTACTTTTGCCTCAGACAACTTCTCTGAAACTGCTTGACAGATCATTACCCTTGGGTTAAATTTTGCTCCGCCCCAGGGGATTATCAGTATTTTTTAAAAAAAATCTTCTTCTCAAAAAGTACAAGGCCTTTAGCTTTAATAGTTTGCATATATGTAGAATCACCTAATCAGTTCCTATCAGGTTTGTTCAAGTCCTGACCCTTAGGTCAAAACTGGCCTCACCTTGGGAACTTGAACAGCTTAACATTGAAAATTTTCATTTTAAAATCCTCTCAAAAGCCAACCAGAAAACCCATTAAATGATCTTTCATATCTAGAAATAATTATATGAGCTTATCTACAGAGACCGGAATTGTTTCAAAAGTTTTTAAATTCGTAAGAAAATTAAAAAAATCATTTAAAATACACACTCACTGACAATTTGGTCACTTTTTATTATGCCCCCCCCCCTTTTTTTGTGCCATAATGTAATCGTAGATACTACTACCACGTCCGGATTATCGTAGATTTAGTGTCAATCGTCCCTCATGGTGATGGTTATATAAACAGGGTTATCTTTCCTAGAACCTTATACTGAGTTATTGGCTTTACGTCGCCTTGTACCAACTATCTCCGACTGTACTCCCGAATCGTCAAATCGTCCATATAACGAGTATGTGGGTGGCTGTCCTTATGACGGTACTACCACCAACTGACTTCCTGTCACGTCTAGATACGTCGTTAACCTAGTAACATATGTTTTGCGTACATCTAAAAATGGCAACAATATATATATATATATATAAACTCAGATTTACTCGTTACTCAATATGTGATGACATGGCGTCTATTACTTACCATCTATCAATTTCATGGCATTTTTATCAACATATGATAACAGTGCATTCAGTTCTTACCATCTACAGACCGGTATCCGTTCAAGTACACCAAAATTGCATTTCAGATTAATTTTTTTTGCGTGTTAAACACTTTTGTTTTGCGTTTGAAATGCATTTTAGTTTCATTTGTTGTTTGCATTTTTGGAAGGACCGGTATCCGTTCAAGTACACCAAAAATGCATTTCAGATTCATTTGTTTTGCGTATTAAACACTTTTGTTTTGCGTTTGAAATGCATTTTAGTTTCATTTGTTGTTTGCATTTTTGGAAGGCGAGCAAAGCTATGACTTCTTTAGCTGTCGTGCAACTCTAGCATCTGTTATACAGTACTACGTATGGCAGGAACCGCCATATCCGTCCGACCGATAAAGAGTTCACAAGTTTCAAAAAGCATTTACTGTAGCAGAGGACGTATTATACAACAAAAGATTCAAAGTTTTTTAAATATTGCGGATATTTTTCTTTACAAAAGTTCAAAAATACGATACGGGAAGCATACAATTTGTATGGAAATGCAGAAGAATTCACTTCTTAAAAAAAACGCGGCAATTTTCATTGATAAAAAAATGTTTTACGCATTTACTACTATGCATAGTGACGTCATCTGGTGAGGGGGGGATATAATCTCTAACACCATTCGACATATAATCATTAATGGGGTGAAATATTGACATATTTTCGATATAATAACTCGTAGTTTGAGTAAATAGTAATTGTTAGTGAAATTTTATTCACTGCGTATTGTCCTCTTTTAATTTTGATAGTAAAATAACGAAATTAGATTCGGGGCTACATTTGTTGTTTATAGGAAAATGCGCCAATCTGTCATCTTATGCAAGCAGAATTTAACAGTTAATTAGGTCATCTGATCGTTATGTTTGTTGTGTTTCTGTGTTGTATTTTTTATATTGATTAAATCTAGGTCACGCAACACCGTTTATAATGCTATTTATTGATTATTTATATTGATGATTGAAAGCTATATGAGAATCGAACATAACTCAAGTCAATATACGCGTATATCTATAAGTAGGTCATGCTTGTTTTGGTCTAGACAAAGAGTTATGGATATGTGTTGTATATTCTCGGACAATCAGGAACATTTTGTGCTGAATGCGTTTCGTTATCCATAAATCATAACTATTGAACTGGAGATATTAAAATTGACTGGAGTTGTACATCACTACTCAATTGTTACGATTTTGGAGAAACATCAGAATATGAAGGTTTGTTTGTGAAGCTTTCATATAGGTTGTTCATGTTGATAACATAGAGATGTGAAAAGGAATCCTGGACCACCAGGTTATCAGTTTACAAATGTCCTGAAATGGATATTTTCACCAGGGTCATCAAATATTCAGTCAATTTTCACACGAAAGACAGTGTGTACCATGGTGTTTGCATTTTTTCAAATGCATTATTAAAACCGTATAATAGCTACTGTTGGAAAAGTATTGATATGGACTCTGAATTGCATGCAGGAGATTATTTATACAGATACACAAAAGAAATATTAAACACACCACATTCTTTTCTAAATCCCAATGAAATGCCTTTTCACATATCAGAAATCTAACTAAGTTTTTCAATTTTCCGAACCTATATTTTCGAATTAACACAAGCAGCGAGCCTTCCCTCAGGCCTTTCAGGCCTTTGATTTTATGATTAACATTGGAGAAAATGCGAAAATGCAGTTCAAAACGATATTAAACGCATTTTTGCCTGCGCTTGCATCCGAATCGTTTACCATGTATTGTTTACCATTCATTGTTACACGGCATGCTCACCAATTGCATCATCTCTGGTTGTCCAATTGTACACCCATTACAAAATATTTGGTGGCAGTAGAATAAATAGTAAGAATTATATATTTAACGAAATCACGGGTTTGTTATATGATAATATATTGATTAAATAAATTAAAATAATATTGATTAAAATCTTTCTGAAAGATTGCTTACTACGCCACACTATTTGATATATGGTCTACCATATAGATGATGATTTGTAGCGTGACGGCAGATTAATATGTTACATAAAACTCATTCTTTGAAATTAAATACACACGGACGTAAGCGCGTCATGTCAATTTCATCAGATAAACACATTACGGTCACGTAATAAACAATTATATGGCTGCTCAAAGCCAGACTTGTTGCCACTAAAGTTAACATTATGGTATAGAAAAATTATATAATAAATAAGTGTGAACCAGTCAGAGTCCATGTTTTTAAACATGTATCTGGAGTGGTTTATAATTTGCTTCTATGAAAAAAAACAGAGAATAGAGGCCTCAGGTTAGTATTATTCTTATTGCATTATTTACCACGTATTTGCAATTATAATTCCTGTTTTGAATTTCGATAGATTGTCATGCAATTCATTTATAGCAATTCTTTAACAAAAGAATATATATATATATATATATATATATATATATATATATATATTCCGGAAAGATATAGATATTTTCAAATACGCCATGCCTTAATTTATATAGCAAATGCACATGGTTGATGTCTATAACTCTTGACACAATTTATTTTTGACCTTGTTCCAGTTTGTAATGTCGTCGCTCTGACAGTTTCTTGCATCATTTTATGTCACATTCTATTTCACTAATGTAAATGCATGGTGTGGGTGGGGGTTGGTGGGGAGGGTCAGACGGCATTATAATTAAAACATTATGCTTATTTGGTGTTTTCATAAAAATAGATATTTTGATGGGTAAAAGTTTTATGCCTTGTGGCAGGGCTTCTAAAATCGCTGGTATTTCCGTCTGTCCAGATATTGCCTACAAATTAAATTAACCCATAAAATAACATTTGATCCAGAACCCATTTGTTTGTCACCTAGTCTAAACCATTATTGATAGTGAGGAAGCTACTGGAAGGGTCAATCATAGTAGTAATAGCACATTTCTGGTATGTGATCAGTGGGCTATATCAGATGGAAATGTGTTAGATCAGTAATTTCTTTGATCTACTAGCCGTGTTATGGCAAATAACCCCCACCCCCACAAAAGTGCACTGATGAGTAGTCACCATAAATAAATTATAAAAAACATTTGAAATTAATACCATACCGGTGTATCATCGTTGATTTAACTTTAATCCATTATTTTTTATAAATTTCTTACATAGTCTAACGTGTTTAAATTTTTTAAGATAAAAGACTTAAACATATCTGACACTTTCAAGGAGTTTTATGTACATTACAGCTATAGAATTCCTTTGATATCCTTCCATCAAAATTTTTAAAGATACCCACTAAATGAAATAGCATGTGTCATAATAATGTTTGTTTCACCAGTGACATCCTCGGACATTGACACAAGGTGAAATGAAATGGACAGCGTGTTCATTCTGTTCAACCAGTTTGATGTAACAAACAGATTTTCTAAAAATAGCGTGAAAATTTTTCCTAAATGTCAATCATATAACAGAACAGGGACATAAATCGGTGTGTAGATGAATAGATCAGTTAATTGGGGGAGTTGTGTAAGCAGACCATGCGTCACCTGATTGTTTTATCACACTTTTACAAGCAAAGACACGATGCCCGAGGCAATGTTTTTCACGGATAATTCAGAATTGAAACTTTTGGTTTAAACATATTTATTCATTCAAATGTACATATATACACACAAGTTTAGGTATAAATATGGATTAGAACGGAAGATAAAATCTTATAAAGTTCTTTTCCATGACATATATCAATTGTGAACAAATTTGGCAGATTATTAACAATTTGATTTATGCTCTTAGCATTACGAATATAACATAGTTCTAAATATATTTAATAAAAACGTTTAACATACTTTTAGCAATATTGTTTCTGATATATTTAAGAAACTTAGAAAATGAAGTGAGTAATTAGAGAAAAAAAAAGAAAGGTGATTAAAATGATTAAAGTAATGGATAATTATGTGAATTCACATAATAATAATGGTTAACATTTTTGGACAAGTTCTGAACGGCATGGACGAAATTGGGAGACAGGCTGACCTCACCACGTAAATAGAACTAGCTTTGTTATTTTTCAGACTTACATGTTCAGGAGAAACTATTAGTGGATAAAATGTATTTGTGAACTGCTTCAAATGTTTTAACATTATTGTCATAAGAGAGTTGTGGTTCACCAAAAAGAAGTATATTTAAAGAAACTGTACATAACTCACTGACAGATGTCAGGAGTGGTATGCGTTGATGCTGGTAAAGGTGACAATTGAGAAAGAAGTGAGCTGTGCTTTCTATTTGTCCACATGTACACAGGTGGGAGTCTTCATTGTGTTTAAGAAATAGATGTTGCTTAAGTGCACTACAACTCGTTCGGAGGGGGGCATGCAATAATTGCCATTTCCTTGTACCTATGTAATAGAATTTAGGTACTTTTGGTTCGTTACCTTCGAGTTTATGTTTAAAAGCATTCAGAGAAGAGGCTTGTCTTGTTTCAAGTTGGAGAGTGTTTCAGTCACGGACAACGGAAGGAATAAAGGAATTTGAGTACAGAGCTGTTCTTGAAGAAGGAATTTGAATATTATTATTATTTCTGAGGTTGTACGTGGAACTTGCATTTGTAAGAGAAGGAACCAATGCACATAGATATGGTGGGACCATTCCATGGTTCATTTTATAAAAAAAAGTAAGTTTGTGTTTAGTTTGACGCGTTTCAAGACTTTCCCATCCTACTTCAGAATTCAGGTTATTGATAGATATAAGTTTTGTAACTCCAGCTGTTATTCGTGCAGCTTCATTCTGTATTTTATCAAGTTCATATTTTTCATAATTTGTACAATTATCCCAAATAACATTGGCATATTCCAATAAGGGTCTTTTAAATGACATGTAGATTGTTTCTAGTGATTTTCTATCTAACTGAAATTTTAGTTTTCTCATAATATTTATTCTAGACCAAGCTTTATTCTTAATATAGTCAATATGAGTGTGCCAGCTGCAGTTATTTGATAAGTATACTCCTAGATGTTTGTGAGATGACACATCTATAATTTGTTGGTTCTGCATAAAAAGTGGGGGGGGGGGGGGGGGGGGGGGGGTGAACGGGTTGAGTGCGTTTGCGAGTTACATGCATTGATTCTGTTTTAGATGGATTAAAAGTAACCATCCATTTATTTGACCATTCAGATATTTTATTTATGTCAGAATTTATGTCATAATAATGATATTGTTAATGCTGCACAGACATTAATTGAAACTTTTAACAAAAAAATTAAATTAAAGTTACAGATATAGCCATTTATAGAATTTAAATGACTAAGAGAGCAATCATTTTGATTAATTATTTATTTCATTGTCAGTATACCTATGATACTAGATATCCAAATCTCCTAAAAACGCATTTAATTTTTGTTGCATTTAACGTTTTCATTATCGTTTTGTATCATTCATGGATCGTTCATCCTATTGCGTCCGTGTATCATTTTGTGTATCGTTTCATTAATTGTTTCATTTGCATTTTTAGTCCATAAAATTTATATAAAGTTTAAAACGCGTTTGATATTCGTTTTGTTTGCGTTCATTTGGTGTACTAGAACGGATTATGGTCTGTAACAGTTTCATGGTAGATTTATCAACATATTATAACAGTGCATTCAATTCTTACCATCTAACAGTTTCACGGTAGATTTATCAATATATGATAACAGTTTATTCAATTCTTACTATCTGCAGTTTCATGGTAGTTTAAACAATATCTCAGCAGTTATATCTCTACATAATTTCTCATTTATAATATAAATTACCAACCATTTCTGTATCTATTCACTTTGTAAATATCAGAATAAGCAACCACAAAATTTAATTACTCATATCAATCAATTTTAAAATGATGAATTTCAATACTTCATCGTAAATACGATATCAACAGCTCAAACTTTGTTCTCAGATTCCTCGGCCTATATTCTAACAAAACAACTCTCAATACCACGGATGTGACATTAAATTACAGACATTCTCGTCGGAATGGATATGAACAATTTATACAACTTTTCTTAGATCTGTTTACATAAAAAAATACCTATCAGACATTTAAATAACTCAACTATATGCAACATAATATAAAAATTACATACCCATCTCTATATATAGTAAAACACTCTACATACCTTAGTGAATTTCGTGCAAATTATGAATCAACAACTTTCAAATATCGTACGATATGGTACGATGCGGCTTTTACGCTATTAGGCCGAACGTAAAATTAAATTAGTTTTATCAAATATAAACCCGTTAATTGTTCTAACTTTCTGAATACTTAATGGAATTTCATGATATACATCAAAATGATTTATTCTTTAATCAAAGAATGAATATGTTAAAAGATCTTAAAAACGTAACTCCTATCGATCTATCGATACGTTTTAACAAACCCATGCTACCTGCTCTAAATATAGCCTATATCATTCCAACAGACACATACTAGCTGACACTACTAAATCAGGCCACAGTAACCAAACTATTTTGTTTTAATGGGCCTCTTGCTATTTATTTTGTTTGGGACTGAAATTACACATACATTTTAAATGGTATGTTTTATTAATACACATATAGCCTAAATTAAAGTGTGCACAGGCATCATTATTAACCATGATGAATTTATAATTTCAGGTGAAGATGTATGGTGATACAGCATGTCTCCATGGTGGAAAAGAAAACGTTATATTTATATGTAACCATCAGTGCACAGGTAATTGTAATCTTTGTACACTACCTACCAGCATTGAGCATAACCAATTTATCAATGATGTCATGCATTGTCTTTATAAGACAGTATTCTCTCTGCTTGTGCTTTGGGTGCTGTCTCACTGAAATATGATGTTCTTGTTTTTGTACACAATTTTTGTTAACCTAATTGTAAATTTCAGTTGACAATAAGGATTCATTTATTTGTAACAACATTATTTAAAGTACACTGCATCCAGTATAAGTAATTTCAAAAGTTTTGGACTTTATTGCATACCCTTGCCAAGAGAGGTACCTAGAGTAGACTTGTGACCAACTACATATTGTGATTCAGTCCTTTGTTATCAGTATTGAATGTAGTCATTAAAAAATGTCATTCTGGAAATATTGAAATAATAAAACACACTTGTGTACATACCAGTTTAAGGAAGGTGGTGCTCTCTTTCAATCTCATCATTGAACTGTTCCCCACCCACCATGTATCATTTTGGCTGTGACATCAGTAGATCTGTAACTGACTACAAATGCTATTTATGAAAGCTTCATTTCTGAATCATTTCCAATTACATATTACTTGGATAGACCGCTCTTTTTTATTACTTCCTGATTATAAACTTTTACATTAATATTAACCAGCCTGGTCCAATTATCTCAGTCGGTTACGTGTTTGACTATCAACCCAGAGGTCATGAGTTGGAATCCCCACCCGCCAACAGTATCCGTGATGATCGATTTACGACAATGTGTCTCATTATCATTCGTCTCTCACCGCTGATTCAAGTGGGGAAGTTTTCAGTTACTTGCAGAGATGAGCTTGAGAACCAGTTGGTTAACTTTCCAGATCCCAGGAAACAATGGTTAGGTTAATGATCATCTGTTAGCCCTCAATGGCATAAAAATGATGCTTAATATTCAATCAATATTATAGTTTTAACCAATTGTTGATAAAAAGAATATTTTCTGCTCAGATGTCTCTTCAAAGATTTGAATTATACTGTCTTAACCAATCAGAATGCAGTTTCTATTGAACCATCAACAAAACATTTGTATCATTTAATACAACTAGACTTCTCTTGTTTGTAAAGTGACTGAGTTTCAACGCAACTACCTGTTCATATGTTACTTACACAATATTTAACCCAAATTTCAATACAAAAAGTATTTATCACATAATCTATAGTGCATGTTTGTGTATGTATATGTTGTTAACAAAAACAACAACCAGTATGACAAAAATCATTGTAAACTTAAGTCAACAAATATTCATAATATTTTAACATACGTCCAAATATGAACCTAAAGTAAGTTGTTTTGTGAGACTCATCCCACTTTAACTAACCTATGAGGTATTACTAAGCACCATATCACTTCAGAGTCTTGGTATGAGTTGTATAATTCTGGTTCTTCTACTTATAATTTTAAGCTACATTCCAGCTTGCCTGAACATCTAACTGACATCTGGTTGTCATGGTAAATTGATGCTATTTTGAGACTAATATGACCAATTTTTCTTGATCTTTACAGAGGCGACTTAAAATAAATGAGAAATGTACTGTACTATTCTCTTGAGTTATATGATAAAATGAATCTTAAATTCCCGTTCATTTCTTATTCATTATTAATTTGTTAGGGCCTCAGATAATATATTCCTTCCAACTTGTTCAATAAATTCAATTATAAAAGAGCACAGATGCAAGATACTCTATATAGTCAATAAGGAAGTACTGGTACTTAATATTCTGGCAGAGAAGAAGTCTCATGTAATGTTTTACATATGGTTTTAGTTTTGTACGACTGGTTCCTCTGTGGCCAAGTGGTCTAAGGGGCCGTCTCAAAATCACTAACCTCTCACACCTAAGGTTGTAGGTTCGAGTCCACTTTCTTCAAAAACATTTATGTGGGAAAGTTTGCCAGATACTTACGGAAGGACAGTGGTACTACTCAGATTCATTCTGAGGTCTTCCTCCACCAACTAAGTGGGATATGCCATTTGTAACCTGAAATGTGTTGAAAATGGAGTTAAACCCCATTTAAAGAAAAGTAAATCAGAGATCTGTAAATAAGATTAAAGCAGACAGCCTTTCATTATGTGGATTTTAGGCTTCCTGTGAATAAAAAGAAATGCAAATAAAAAAGTGTCAAATGGTTGCTAAGAGATGTACAACATATACTGGTACGTATATATATAAATCTTGGTTTATGTTTCAGTTGACTGGGTGGTAGCTGACATGTTGGCATCAGCCCAGGGCTCCATTGGTTCCATCAGATATATCTTGAAGGATGGGTTGAAGTTCTTCCCTTTATATGGCTTCTATTTTAGGCAGGTGAGTGAACCATCAGTTAAGCTATATATAATAAGTAACATGTATTTAAGATTATTTCATATTAATTTGTTTTTTTTATATAATGCCTTACGTGGTACTTGATTGACCCAGTCCATCCACATATCTCACATATTCTACTTTCTGCTGTGGACTTCTTTCTACCACCATCTATGTAAGTTTATTCTAATTTATTTTATTATTTTTTTTATTATTACGAAGAAAGCTCAGAGCTTATATAATCTACTCTTGAGTCTGGTTCCTGGGTTAGAACTAGTACTGAGTGTATCAGGTCCTGCTGGGGATCGAACCCGCAACCTCTGGCATGAGTGTGCCAATGCTCAATTTCTATACACATCTCTTTTACCACTGAATCTGAATCTTTTATCAAAAAATAACATAGTCAAAATTCAGTATCTGTCTGATTTTTTTAGCTCGCTGGGACGAAGTCCAAGGACAGCTAATGCCATGACCCCGGCGTCATCGTCTGCGTTGTTGGCATCATCTGTAGACACCCAGGTTAAACTTTTGCGTTAAAGTTTCAAACATCTATGCAACCACTCATTGGATGTGAATGAAACTTCCCATGTGTGTTCACCATCATCAATGGAACACACAAGAGAAAAGAGCCATAACTCTGGGTTGCATTTTGGCACAGTTACGGCTCTTTTTGGACTTAATTTTTCAGGTTAAAATTTTTTATCACATGAGATATTTATGCAACAACTCAATGGATATGAAAGAGACTTCGAATGTGTGTTCATTATCACCAATGGAACATTCGCAGACAAGAACCATAACTCTGGGTTCCATTTTGGCACAGTTATGGCCCTTTTTGCACTTGGACACCCAGGTTAAATGTTTAAGTTTAAGACACTATGCAACCACTCACTGAATGTGAATGAAACTTCGCATGAGTGTTCACCATCATCAATGGAACACACAGAGACAAGAACCAAATTTTTCAGGTTAAATTTTTTTATCAGGTAAGATATCTATGCAACCACTCATTGGATATGAATGAAACTTTGCATGTGTGTTCACCATCATCAATGGAACACACAGAGACAAGAACCATAACTTGGGGTTGCATTTTGGCAGAGTTATGGCCCTTTTGGTCTTAATTTTTCATCTGTAGACACCCAGGTTAAACTTTAGCGTTTATTTGCTTTTAAGTTTTGGTGTTTGCCTCCAATCTCAATCTTTGCATGACTGGTGTGTTTTATCCCATCGGCAAGCTTTTGTTGTCTTCTGACAACTCTTTTTATACTTACAGTGTAACTAACCAGAGCACCATAAATGCTCTGGTTAAACAGTCACATTCACTTTTTCACAATTTTTGCAGACGTTTGAAAATCATGTCACATAAAGGAGGACAAAAGAGTCAAAACGTTATTGAAAAAATGTTTCATGTTTCTTAAACAAGGTGTATTTAAGTTTTGAATGGTATTTAACATGGTAATTACATTAAGGGGCAGTCACTGAACAACTAGGTTTTAAGTTTCTGATGCTTGAGTTGTAAATTCATTATATTTTCATTGTTGTTCTGTCCATTATCAGTTGTTTTTCTCTGTTGTCTGCCCAACCAAAATACAAAATTAATGTACATCATTACATAGAGCAATAAAATGCCATAATAATACTACCAGTATATTGCTTTTGTCATCTTAAATGTATTGGAGAAACAGAAAAATATGGAATTAGAAGTAGTAAATGAACATTGTTAGGCCACCCTTAAAAAATCGTACCATTTAGGGGTAAATAGGTAAATTCTTTTTTTTTTTTTTTGAAGCAGCAAAGAACATTTTAAAGGTCATGTAATGACCGAGAATATTTTAAAATTTTTAAAAATTCCTGACCGATGGGATTGTTTTGGATTGGCCGGAAGTGGCAAACAAAAGTATTTTAAATTAGGTCTTATATGATTGAATACTGATTTTTTGACTGATAATCTACAGCTAACAATAAAGGTGATCGATTTGGTTTTGATATTTAACATACTATTTGGTTTTGATATTTTACATATTATTTTGTTTTGATATTTAACATATTATTTGGTTTTGATATTTTACATATTATTTGGTTTTGATATTTGACATATTATTTGGTTTTGATATTTGACATATTATTTGGTTTTGATATTCAACATATTATTTGGTTTTGATTTTTTATATATTATTTGGTTTTGATATTTTACATATTATTTGGTTTTTATATTTTAGCATTCCTGTATCTACGTAAAGAGGAGTGGTAAATTTGCCCAGGAGAAGGCTGAAAGACAACTAGCAGACATAAAGAATAGTAAAACACCAGTAAGCCAATCAATTGATCAATCAATTAATCAACCAGTAAATTGGTTGATTAATCAATCAGTATTCAGGTGTTAAAAATAGTGTAATTCTGAGGTCTGGCTCCTTTGATTTTTTGCTTCAAACCTTTGTTATTTTACTTGAGCTGTTTCCGTTTTATTTAACGTTATAATCATTGGCCCTCAAGCTAGTATAAGCAGTACATTAGAGCTGGTAAACCATTATCAATTTATGTGCATGGTGCAGTTAAAAAAAAGTGAATTTAGGGGATGATTATACCAATGTCAAAGGTCGTACTAGCTCCATAAAAGACCCTCAGGTTAATGGAAATTATACACAATGCAAAATTAATTTCATCAGTAAAGTTTGAACTAAAATTATTGTGAGCCTTTCCAAATATTTAATGGAAGGTTCCTGACCAGCTACCAGTATAATCCACTATCGGGTATTTTAAGCCCCAGGTATTCTTTATTTACCTGTGTTAACCCTTTACTCCATAGATATGCGTTTTCCCGCACCAATCACAGAAGGCCTTTGAAAACAGTGCAGGAAGAGTTCAGATTGCTCGTAATCTGAACACTTCCTGCACTGTTTTCCACTCTGTCAGTTAATATAAACATAATTCACCCAATAATTAAAAAGCCTCCTATATTAGGTGTCCAAAGGCGTCTATATTAAAGGTGTTCAAAGGCGTCTATACGAAGTAAGAAATAACAAATGAAATAAGATGAAGTGTCAACATATTAGCAATAAATATATGTTTATGTTTATGAGTGATCAGCTTGTGCCATATGGTACATGTATTAGGTAACAGCTTTCCTTTGTTATGTTTGAATTAGAACAGATATGGTGGAATTGTGGAGGTGAAAGGCTCTCTAATAGTTCTAGTCTGTCTTTGGTACAGATATAAAGTTTTCAGTGAGTAGATGAAGATGAGAATCAACAAACAAATAGGCTAGCGATATACATGTGTATTAAGTACTTAATTTACAAAATGACAATGTTGTTTATACCCCCTTATCCATTTGAGAAATTACTCTTTTTTATATAACATTTTTATTTCACATTCTTTTTTAATATATAGTCATATATGTACATTATATTGTAGACAAGAAACATTATGCGGAAGATATTAATCTTTCCTGTCTTGTTCAGTATTATCAAAACTGAGTCAGTTACTGCCAGTTTACAGTCACTATTTAGGTATCAAGGACTTTTCAATTAAAAAACAATTTTTAGCACTTTCTATTTAATTGTAAAATATTTTTTTGTAATGAAATGAGGAATACAATTATATTGTATGGTGTTTAGCATTGCTTTCAACATTTTTCAGTTATATTGGGTTGGTGTCTACTTGAGACAGTATTCTAAGTGCTGCCACGCTGGAGTATCATGCCGCAGACATGTGGTATGATATCCCACTCAGTCACATTATACTGACACCGGGCCAGCCAGACATATCCTCTATATGCTGAGTGAAAAGCAAGGAAGCTTCTAATATTATTTTTCAAGTCTTTCGTATGACCTGGTCGGGGTACAAACCCGCGACCTTCTGCATGCAAGGTGGACACTACTCCTAGACAACCTGCATTAAGGAATACAATTATTTTAACTTGTTGAAATCTGCATATTATGTACATGAAACAATGTTTTTAGCTCACCTGAGCCGAAGGCTCACAGGTGAGCTTTTGTGATCGCCTGGTGTCTGTCGTTTGTCGTCCAACGTTAACTTTTAGCTTTTAACAACTTCTCCTCTGAAACCACTGGGCCAATTTTGATATAACTTCATAATAATGTTCCTTGTGTGACCCTCTACCAAGTTTGTTCAAGCCATCTTCATTCATAAAAAAACATGGCCCCCAGGGGCTGGGCAAGTTTAATTAGTAAAAACTTAAAAAAACATTCTTATCAGAAATTACTGGCTGATTTTGAAATAGTTTCACTGAAATGTTCCTTGGGTGACCCTCTACAAAGATTGTTCAAGCCATCTTGATTCGTCAAAAAACATGGCGGCCAGGGGGTGGGGTTAGTTTACTATATAAGCTATAGTAAAAACTTAAAGAATCTTCTTTTCAGAAACAACTGGCTCGATTTTAAAATAATTTCACAGAAATATTCCTTGGGTGTCTCTTTACCAAGTTTGTTCAAGCCATCTTGATTCGTCAAAAAACATGGCAGCCAGGGGGTGGGGTTAGTTTTATGTCAAATTAATGTCCTTGTTTTATAGCATAAATATCTGTTTATAGCAATTATTATCAATTAAGAAGAGGTAATAAACTCTTTAAATAAGCTTTTTATACCCCCGACAAACAAAGTTTTGAGGGGGTATACTGGAGTCACCCCGAGGTCGGTCTGTCGGTCTGTCGGTTGGTCTGTCCGTTGCAATTTTCCTTGTCCGGAGCATAACTTGAAAAGTACTGGATAGAATTTCATCAAACGTCATATAATGGTAGAATATAATGAGAGGAAGTGCAGTGTACAAAAACATAACTCTATTCTTGCTAATAACAGAGTTATTGCCCTTTGATATTTTTTCTTGTCCGGAGCATAACTTGAAAAGTACCGGATGGAATTTCATCAAGCTTCATACAATGGTAAAATATAATGAGAGGAAGTGCAGTGTACAGGAAACATAACTCTATTCTTGCTAATTACAGAGTTATTGCCCTTTGATATATTTCCCTTTGATATTTTTTCTTGTCCGGAGCATAACTTGAAAAGTACCGGATGGAATTTCATCAAGCTTCATACAATGGTAGAATATAATGAGAGGAAGTGCAGTGTACTGGAAACATAACTCTATTCTTGCTAATTACAGAGTTATTGCCCTTTGATATATTTCCCTTGTCCGGAGCATTACTTTTAAAGTACTGGACGGAATTTCATCAAACTTCATACAATGGTAGAATATAATGACAGGAAGTGCAGTGTACAAGAAACATAACTCTATTCTTGCTTATTACAGAGTTATTGCCCTTTGATATATTTCCCTTGTCTGGAGCATTACTTTTAAAGTACTGGATGGAATTTCATCAAACTTCATACAATGGTAGAATATAATGAGAGGAAGTGCAGTGTACAAGAAACATAACTCTATTCTTGCTAATTACAGAGTTATTGCCCTTTGATATTTTTTTCTTGTCCGGAGCATAACTTGAAAAGTACTGGATGGAATTTCATCAAGCTTCATACAATGGTAGAATATAATGAGAGGAAGTGCAGTGTACAAGAAACATAACTCTATTCTTGCTAATTACAGAGTTATTGCCCTTTGATATATTTCCCTTGTCCGGAGCATTGCTTTCAAAATACTGGATGGAATTTCATCAAACTTCATACAATGGTAGAATATAATGACAGGAAGTGCAGTGTACAGGAAACATAACTCTATTCTTGCTAATTACAGAGTTATTGCCCTTTGATATATTTCCCTTGTCCGGAGCATTATTTTAAAGTACTGGATGGAATTTCATCAAACTTCATACAATGGTAGAATATAATGAGAGGAAGTGCAGTGTACAAGAAACATAACTCTATTCTTGCTAATTACAGAGTTGTTGCCCTTTGATATACTTCCCTTGTCTGGTGCAGTACTTTTAAAGTATTTTTAAAGCCATCAGTGATAACAGTTTAATAAAGTTCATGAAAGAACCAAGTTGATGAATACATGGAGTTCGAGCAAAGCAGGTTCGATATTGTATTCCTAGTGCTCTTGTTTGTTTCTTATCCATAAAATTGTTGTCCCTCAACATAACTCGAAAAAGTATAACATTAATTTTATTGATTACCATGAAAGCTTGTACACTGCACAATAATTAAAAAGACCGTTTTTAATTTTAACAAAACCATAAAAAAATTAACAATGCAAACAACTCAATCCATAACATTCTCTTTTATTAAGAATTTCTTTTGTCTGGAGCATTACTTTAAAACTATTGGATATAATTTAATAAAACTTCATACAATGGTTAACCATTTTCTGTCATGGCGGCGTTCGGGGGTATTCATCACTACAGTGATAGGTCTAGTTTTTGCTATTATTATACAATATTATACCAGATATAAGTTTAAAAAGAAAATTCATCATAAAAAGATAAATTATACAATTATATGACTGAAATATTATTCATATATCATGAACCATTTTAAAATAGGTGTTTTTCTGAATATAAAAGTCAGAGTTTTTATGGTTCTGACAGGGATGGTTTACTGCTCTATAATAAAGCAATACCATATTGTTAGCTAGTTTCTTCACAGCAAGAAGTCTGCTTGAGACTTTCAGTGTCAAATTGTACTTGAAATCTCGGAGGAGGAGCTTAATTGTTTTTGGGGAAGAGTGCACTGCGACAAAGATTCTTTCAAGCGATAGGCTTTGGGAAGGCTTGTGTTTGAACTCATAGGAATACTTATTGTGCTGGAACTGTGGATTGTTTCATGCACAATAGTTTAGCCTGATGCTTTAGTTTGAAACCGTTCTCAAACATAACAGGTTAGTTTTGTGCTGGAACTTTTTATTATCTTAGTTCAAAGACTTAGGTTTGGAACAGTCTCCAAACGTATAGGCAGCTAAAGTATAAACTTCAAAAGCCTTCTTGTCAGAATCTACTGACCTGATTTTGATGTAATTCCACTGACATTTACCACGGTTGAACCTCTACCATGTTTGAACTCTTCTAGGCATCTGTTACATCTTCATAACAAATCAAAATTCTAACTACTTGCCCATCTCGGCTTTCTGGAATTA
The DNA here is from genome assembly GCA_029582155.1 of Panopea generosa. Lineage (NCBI taxonomy): Eukaryota > Metazoa > Mollusca > Bivalvia > Adapedonta > Hiatellidae > Panopea > Panopea generosa. Next base: position 66,646,296 of record CM055901.1, read on the forward strand.
TGATTGTACATGTATTATATAATCTACTCAAGTTGAGTGACTTAAGGTTAGTCAGGTGAGCGATATAGGGCCATCTTGGCTCTCTTGTTTAAATTAAGTTTTAACAAATTTTGGCTAAATTTTAGAATGAATTTCATGTATATTGTTCTATTATTTTTAGGTGTGGTTGGTTATTTTTCCTGAGGGTACCAGAATGAACCCAGAATTACCAGACATTATAGAGAAAAGCAGACAATATGCCAGAGATCAAGGTATGTCTTTTCCCTGAAGTTTTCATTCATAAACTTTAACAATTTTATGTCTTCTTTTATATAATTGTTATCTCTTTAGATTGGCTCAAGCAGATTTAAAAATATTGATGTATAACAGTTTCAAATTCTTATGATATAAAATTCAAAGCATCATGTTAACACCTGGCTTCAAACAGTTTTACAGGTACTTGTAAGCATGTTTTGATTCAGTGGCCCAGATAAGGTGATATTTGGGGTATTTTACCGTCATGGTTTAGCTTAATACCCCTTACCGGTAGTTTAAAAAAGTGGAGGTAAATTTACCACTTACTTTTAAAAGTTTGGGGTAAAGTTACTCCTCCAATTCAAATTTTTTGAACAGAAATATGAAAAACCTTGTTTAAAATACATGTATAATGTTTTGATATCTTGGAGACCCATGTGTCTTAGATATTCAAATGAAAATGTGAATTACTTAATCTAAACAGTATTACGTGAGTAAGTAAAGTTTTTAATTGAAATAAATGAAAATTCTGAATTTTGCAGTAAGTAAGATCTTAATGTATCTTAGACTGTATGCTTCATTACCCTCACTTCTGAGAGTTAAATACCCCAATTTTTTCATTTTTGGGGGTAAAATACCCTCTTATCAATAAAGTTATCTGGAGCACTGTAATGTTTATCTCAGTGTGTTCCCCAAATGACGTCACTAGCTTCTATTGATCGGTGTAAGTCTGCACCTCACCAACTGATTATGGTTGGGTAAGTGCCACCTAGTGGTTATATTGTTCTTTTCCAGCTGTATGTCCAGCTGATTGTATCATTGTTAATCTGGTAATAAACAGCTAATCTGTTCCAGGGTTCAAGGAGTTAAATCAGGTTTTGACCCCCAAATTAAAGGCATTTCAGCTTTGTGTGACGCAACTTCAGGGTCATGTGGATGCTGTCTATGACATAACTATTGCCTATGGCAACACAGTTGATGCTAAATCAGGGGACAGAACTCCTGCTCCAGGCATGCCAGGTAAGTTACAGTTGTTTTAATTGAGCTACATAATTTACAATGCAATTACCACTGAACTCATCATTTTGTGTCAGTATTGTAGATGTCACAGTGTGTTAGCTAGCTATGAGGATGATATGGTTACTCTGTTCACATGTGGAAAGTCCCGACTTTAATTCTTTACATAGGTAGCTGAATGGAATAAAAGTAATATAATTTGTTTCATCAAAATAAGATCCATCATCTTATTCATATACTTTGTCATTCTGGTTTTAAAAGTAGTTTCCTCTATATTGTACAACAAATGATAAAATTATGTCATTTCTGTGTTGACACATTCATTGCATTTATATTTACATGTACCTGGATTGTATTTATGTTTTCATTTATCAGAGTTTCTCACCGGTATGTATCCAGAGTTGCACATACACATTGACAGAATTGCTCTAAGTGAGGTCCCCCAGGAGGAGACCAAGATGTGCCAATGGATGTACAATAGATTCCAGAAGAAAGACAAGTTAGTGATTTAACATCTGTCCATTTGTACATGTACATTGAAGTAGACATTCTGAATGCACACACCTGCCACTTTCTCAAAAAAGCCTTTTATGAAAAACATGGTAAAGAAAGGAACATTAATTTTGTATTTATCTTTTTCATTTATAGTCAAATAGTCCTCATATTTAGGTGTTTTATAGTCAGTATTTTTTCCAATGCTTCTCATAAGTGATAATGGTTATATCTGTATTATCACGTGTTACCACTTCTCAGTGCTTATAAGTGATAATGGTTATATCTGTATTCACATGTGTTACCACGTCTCAGTGCTTATAAGTGATAATGGTTATATCTGTATTGAATTTCACACATGTTCCCACGTCTCAGTGCTTATAAGTGATAATGGTTATATTTGTATTCACACGTGTACCACGCCTCAGTGCTTATAAGTGATAATGTTTATATCTGTATTTCACACCATCTCAGTGCTTATAAGTGATAATGGTTATATCTTTATTCACTTGTGTTACCACATCTCCATGCTTATAAGTGATAATGTTTATATCTGTAATCTCACGTGTTACCACATTCAACTAGCTCTATAGTTGTAATGAAGCACATGATCTAATGGTAGAGAATCAAATCTAGGATTGGAGGTTCACGAGTTCAATCCCCCACTGCAGCTATGTGTGATGTAAGACACTTTATTGCATTATGCTAATGCTTAGTACTGGTTCAACCCAGGTAAATTTGAATGTGGTTTGTCTATGTTGAAAAAACTTATTTCACAATCAATGCAAAATAGAGATTAAATTTAATACAGTCAAACCTGTCTTAAGCAGCTAGTCAATGGATGGAGCAAAAGTGACCTTTTAAGACAAGTTATTGCTTAACCCTTTACATCATATAGACGCCTTTGGACACCTCTAATAAAGACGCCTTTAGACACCTAATATAGAAGGCTTTTGAATTATTGGGTGAATAATGTTTATATTAACTGACAGAGTGAAAAACAGAGCAGGAAGTGTTCAGATTGCTCATTACGAGCAATCTGAACTCTTCCTGCACGGCTTACACAAGTTTGACTGTAGTTATAGTTCAAATAATCTTGATCAATTGTAAAGAAAATCAGTTTTGATGTTTATTTAGTAAAGATATCATAAAGATGGAAATAGCCGACGGTGTCCATTTTGCTGAAATTAAATACTATGTATATGCTCCATTTTCCGGTATAATTCTACATTAAAATCTGATTTTTATTAATTGTGTTTTTTAAATGTGACAAACCTGATATGTTGAATATTGCACAAATACTTGTTATATATATGTAATATTATGTATATAATGGTATTCTTTATTCAATATTTTATTCCAGACTCATGTCTCAGTTTTACTCACAAAACCAAGATGAGAGTGGACGATTTCCAGGAACTTGTGAAACTCTACGAATCTCAAAATGTACAACTTTACCAGCTTTTCTGTTCTTCGGATCGTGTTTGACTGTGTTATTGGGAACTCCAGAAGGGAGGTCACTCTACTGGAAAGTTGGTGTGTTTGGATCAGTCGCCGGATGTTTGTGGATGTGTGTTAGATCTTGATGGCATATTAGCATACATTTGTTATCATGATTTAATCAAGCAGAAGTGTCTCAACGTGCCAATTATAATGAATGAAACTTTAGTGTCTATTTGCACCAAGTGCAGTGTTTGATATGAAGGGTAAGTTTACTGAGAATTACACGTGGCATCTTGTTAACTATTAAATACTGTTAAATGTGAAATAAGGTTGTGTTGATAGATACAAATATAAATACATTTATACATTGTCAGGTTTATATATGATAATAAGAAACTAACGGAACAAAAACAACAACAGACTTCAATCTTTAGATTGAATTAAACATCCGATTTTCATACATAAATTTTTAATGTTACAAAAAGAAAAATGTAAAGTGACCTACATAGTTTCGGGGGAACGATTAAGTGTTGGGCACAACCAATTAGTTTGAGTATGTATACCCTTAGATAGATGTTGTGAATGATCATGTGAACAAATCTAATTTCTTTCCAGTTGTGTGTGTGGTTTTATAGGTACTTATAACTTTTTAGCTCACAAAAGTGTAATGTTTTGTGACTGCACTGTGTATGTCATCCATTGTTGTTATATTTGCTTCAAGTGACTTCTCTGAAATCATTTGACAAATATTCACCAACTTTGTAGTGAAGCTTTCTTTTGTGAAGCTTTTTCAAGTATCTTTAAATTATGACCCTGGTGTCAAATTGAACCCTGCCTCAGTGGCTTATTGTTATTTTCTTCTTTTTTTTTATAAGTGTAAAAAATCTTCTTTTCCAAAACCACAAGGTTTGGAGCTTTTTATTTTGCATGTAGTATTTCAATAATTATTTTTCTCAGCTTGAAATATGGAGTAGTGCTTAATTATTACAGTTGTGAATGGAATTTGATAGCCAGAAGGGGCCAGCTTAATTCATTAAACACATTTTTATGTAACTCATAAATTGTTTACACCAATATTTACTTCAATGTTATGACTGTTTTCCTTTTTATAATTTTATAACCAATCCATTCCCAAGGATGTAAAAACTTTTGATAAAATTTTATAAATATATATTTTTTAATGCATGACAATGTTACATGCCAGACACGAAATGTCAAACTCATAGGGTGACCTTGACCTTTAAGGTCAATAATCAGTCATGTGCAACACATCGTCATGTCATGCTGATGAATTAAGCCAAATGTTATCGAAATTAATCCATAGGCGACAGTTTCAGACCGGATACAAAATCTCAAACAGACTGAAAGTGTTGTCAATCAAGTAAAATTGTGACCTTGACCTTTGAAGTGGTAGTATAGGTGTTATGGGCAATGTGTCTAATGTTATGTTGATCATTTGTAGCAAGTATTTATAAAATTCATTTATGCATGACAAAGTTAAAGGCCAAACACCAAATATCACACAGATTCAAAGTATTGTCAAAGAAATTCAGTCTGACCTTGACCTTTGCGGTACAGATATGATTCTTACACTCAACACGTCGTCATGTTATGTTGATTGTTTGTAGCAAGTATTAACAAAATCCATCTATGCATGACAAAGCTACAGGCCAGACACGGATGGATGGACAGATGGATGGATGCTGCGATTACTATATGCCACCCAAAAAATTTGCAAATCGTAAGCAAATTCTTATCCATATGTGAACAGTTTATTAACTTTTTTGATTTCCAGAAAGATTATCTAAGATTCGCCTTTAGGTGCTGCTCCTTTTTACTGTTAATATTTTTGCCACAATTATTGTATTTCTTGTGCTGTCTGGCTGCAGTATAGATTATAGTACTGTAGAAGCAATTATATATAGCCGTAATTAATATTCTCAGCATTTATCATTTTGTTCATAACAAATGCTGACTATGTGTAACACAGTTGTAGATGTATAGAATTTGCTAAAAATATATCGTATAATTAATTATAAATAGAATCTCAAGCCCCATTCAGATACTGCATGATTGTATGATTAGGTCAGTCTATAGCATGTCTGGCTATCAATCCAGAGGTCACGAGTTCTGTAATGATTGATATATAACATTGTGTCTCATTTTCATTCATCTCTCACCTCTGATTCAAGTGGGAAAATTATCAGTTACTTGTGGAGAAGAGTTAGCACGAGTACTGGTTAATCTTCCTGGATCCCAGGATGAGTTGTTAGGTTAACTGATCGTCTGTTAGCCCTCAATTGCATAGAACTGACACTAAACATTCAGAGATATGGTGTATGTTTTAATCTGTAGGTCAACTTATTGTTTTTACACATAGAGTGTGAGCCAGGAGTCTTCCTTCCTATTCACCTATTGACATCATATGTTTTAACCATTTTGTGTTTGTGCACTGTCACATCAGTTCATTTATTCATGATGTTTAGAATAAATTTTACAAAAGATATTCCAATGCTCGTAATTATATGAATTATTTTTTATGCCCCCCAAAAAATATTTTGGGTGGCATATAGTAATTGCAGCGTCCGTCTGTCCTTCCGGGCACACAAATGAGTTGTTAAGTGTCTAGGGTTAGTAATTTTTACGGACAGTTGAAAAGCAGTTGAAAAATAATTATGTGGCTGTTTCTAGACACTTAAAAACAGCACTTATGTGGCTAAAATTATCTAAAATTGAGCCTCACAAGTAATACAACTGACGCAAAGAAGCCACTTAAATACCCATTCTGAGAACGTCCGTCTGTCCGTCCGTCCGGTATTTTGTTTCCGGCCTGTAACTTTGTTGTGCATAGATTGATTTTGTTAATACTTGCTACAAATGATCACATAACATGACGACGTGTCGCGAGTAAGACCCACAACCCTACCTCAAAGGTTGAGGTCACAATTTGAGTTTGTTTGACAACACTTTGAGTTTGTTTGAGATTTCGTGTCCAGCCTGTAACTTTGTCATGCATAGATGAATTTTAATGATAGTTGCTACAAATGATCAATATAACATCATGACATGTCGCGAGTAAGACCCACACCCGTACCTCAAAGGTCAAGGTCACAATTTGAGTTTGTTTGACAACACTTTGAGTTTGTGTGAGATTTCGTGTCCGGTCTGTAACTTTGTCACGCATAGATGGGTTTTATAAATACAATGCTAAAAATGATCAACATAACATGACGACGTGTTGCAAGTAAGACCCATACCCATACCTCAAAGGTCAAGGTCACACTTTGATTTTGTTTGACAACACTTTCAGTCTGTTAGAGATTTCGTGTCTGGCCTGTAACTTTGTCATGCATAAATGGATTTTGTTAATACTAGCTACAAATAACCAACATAACAATACAATGTGTCACGCATTAAACCCAGAATCCCACTTCAAAGGTCAAGGTCACAATTAAACTTTGGTTGATGACACTTTCAGTCTGATTGAGATTTCGTGTCTGGTCTGAAACTTTGTCACCTATGGATGAATTTCAAAAACACTTGGCTTAAATCATCAGCATGACATTACAAAGTGTCACGTGTAAGACCCACATGCGTACCTCAAAGGTCAAGTTCACACTGAGTTTGTTTGACAACACTTTCAGTCTGTGTGAGATTTCTTGACCGATCTATAACTTTGTCATCTATGGATATATTTTAAAAACACTTGGCTCAGTTGATAAACATGACATAATTTAGTGTCGCATGTAAGACCCAGAACCTTTCTTCAAAGGTCAAGGTTACACTTTCAAATTGTTTGATATTGCATGTCTGGTCTGTGACTTTGTCTTTAACTTGGCTCAATTTTTCAAGATGACATGATGACGTGTCGTAAGTAAAACCTAGACACGGCCACACTTTGAGTATGTATGACAACACTTTGAATCTGTTTGAGATTTCAAGTTTGTCCTTTAACTTTATCATACATGGAAGGATTTCATAAACACTTGGTTCAATTTATCAATTGATCAACAATTCTATAACTTACATCTTGGGATTTAAAATAGCTTGACACAAGTGATCAGCATGTCATGATAATGTTTCAACTGCATTTAACTGTTGAAATACTCAGACCATTACATCAGATGTCAAGGTCAAGGGTTACACAAAGTTCAAGGTCATGCTTTAATGTAAAAAAAACCAACATGAAATTGCATGTCTAGTCTGAAACATTAGTCCATTACTCTTGATATTCATGGACACATCGCTACCTATTATATCATATATTATTATTTTTCACAGACCATTTGGGGGGCATGTGACACTTAACAGTGACATTTCTTGTTTAGTTTGCTTAGGCCATAATAAATTAATTGTTGGATTATCATCCCCACCCGCCCCCTTATTTTCATGCTGCCCCTACCCTTTATATTTTCATAAAAAAAAAAAATAGTTAAAAAAACATAAAAAAAAATTAAAATAAAAATTATAATCGTCTCGCTCTTACCGTTTTTAAGAAAAATTTGGATGATAATCCAGCAATTAATTTGTAATTGCCTTAACCTGAAGTTTTATTTGATAATATAAATGGACTTATTTTGTTCCGTAGACAGTTAATTTTAATAAAGTATTTTATGTGTGTTGAATTTAAATAAAGCTTTTTAAATGACAGTGTTTGTATTGTTTATCTTAAAATTCAATAGATCAAGGACATACAATGATATTTTAATTCCTTGTCTTGATATAGCATTGAATTCCTTGGGCCTAGTTTCACTAAACATCTCAGGACCGCGGCGTGGTTTAGTGGTAGAGCGTCAGCCTTGCACGGAAGGTCGTGGGTTCAATCCCCGGCCAGGTAATACCAAAGACTTTAAAAATGGTACTAGAATCTTGCTCGCTTGACGCTAAGCATTTAGAGGAGAGTTCTAGGTCTGGTCGGCCCGGTGTCAGTATAATGTGACTGGGTGGGGTATCATACTATGTGTCTGCGGCATGATACTCCAGTGTGGTAGCGCTTAGAACATGTCTCAAGTAGACACCGTTGCGATATGACTGAAAAATTGTTGAAAGCGACGCTTAACACCATACAACAACAACAACACTAAACATCTCAACTTGAAATTTTTCTCAACTCAATTTTTGAAATGTTATCACATTGACATTACTCTAATGATGATTAACTTGTATTTTACCATTTAGCAATAGGTGAAGATGTGTTCTGGCTTCAATTCTGTGTGATTGTTTACTGTGTTATGTCTCCAAGTTATCATTTAGAGAAAATGATATTCTTGAGTTGAGGAATATTTCAACTTGAGATTTTTTTAAATAGAATAATGTAGCAGTGGTTAAGTAGTAGGGCATTCACCTGGCATGTCAAAGGTCATGTGTTCTTCAAGTTATCATTTAGGTAAAATGATATTCTTAAGTTGAAAGAAAAATTTCAACTTGAGATGTTTGGTTGACGCCTGTGCCACTCAGCCATGGATCAGGGTTTCCCCCAGAGTCGTATCGCATGTCGCATGCAACATCCCTTCAAAAGATTTGGTTGATGAGCGACATCCCTCAAGTGGCACGACATGCCTTCCCACCCGTTGTGGCTACCGTTTAATAATCCCATTACACAAGCCCGTCAGTAATTAAACAAGTGACCTCGTAATCAATTGACCTATTTCACAGACTTGTCAATCCCTCGCAACTGTGAACTGGAGGTGTTAACAGGTAAGCCAATCAAAACAAGTCATTTGAAGGTTACTCCATTTCAATATAGAATGCGGTGTCCTGTGAAATTTCTTGATTCGAGAATGTTTTTCACAAGATTTAAAATCGACTTCTGACCAAGGTGTCGGCATTACCTTTCAATTGATTCATTAATTTCCCCAATCACATGAAGTCTGTGTAGCTTGTATGAAATCAATCAAAACGAAACACTTAATAAAGTGTGTCACGACCATTTCTAAGATCAAGACTAGAAATAGATCGCAGTGTATAGTAAGGGCTTTATGCAAAGAAGCAAAACAATGAAATCGTACAGGGTTTACTCGGCATCTTATTTCAACAAATCTAGAATAAAATTACAGAATTAAAAATGCAAACTTCTCAATTTCATTAACTTTCAAATATAACGTCCATTTATAAACACTCCTTTACTGTATTTTTAAAGTAATAATATTCTAATATAGGATAGAAACATATTTGTAATGCATTTAATGGATAGTTGGATGCCCCCGGTTTCTCTACACCTTATTTCAACAAATAAAATCGCTATTTAAAACGGTTTAATTTGTTTTAACATAGATTAAAGTGCTTTCGTCATTAGAAAAATTCAGATGTGGTGATGGTCAAAATTTGGTTATGGTGGTCCCGTTTATGCAGGATATTTAGAGGATAGGGAAATTTTTTTTAAGAATAATCTATTTGTGTTTACTTTACAAAATTGGTATTCATTTGGAAATACACAAATACAAAAATATAATTTGCTTCTATATAAAATCAAACATTAAAACATATAAATTGTAACTTTCAAATAAGACTAACAATCAAGGACTTGTATAGAAGGATAGGAAACTTGCATCTCAAGATTAAATGTTGATGAAATAGCACTCAAAGGGTTAATCATTTGGCTAGATATTGAAGCTTGAAGGAAAATGTATCATAACTTGTTATTTTAGCTGCAGTATAGATATATTTTGTAATCAAAAGTGTTTCAGCAATTTTAAACACAAATTTCTGGAAATGGTATTGTTTTGATGAGAATTTCATTCTGCAATGCAAGAATTTTGATTTTGAATGGAAGTTAAGATAATTGAAAACCAGATATTGCGAGATTTTGTGTGAATTCACAAGCGTTCACAAAACCTCAATCAGTTGCTTTCCTTCTCTTAATAATTCCTTGCTTGTCATCCATTGAAAAAACTTTAAATTTCGTTGTATTCATTTTATTGCAGCAATATTCTAAATAGAAACGCATACTTAAAAATGCACCGCTCATGAGTGTCAAACTTAAAAAAATCAATAAAGGAGGGGACACTCCTCCTGTACCCACCCCTCCCATTTTTAGCAACATGCCTTCAAAAAATTCTGAGAGAAACCCTGCATGGATGATCATTGATATTGAACAAAATCAACTATTCTGCATAGTGACATTTCCCTGAGAAATGTTCATTTATCAAATTGTTTCAAACAAAGTGGTGCTTACATCGTCCTACCATAAGAAACTGGCAAACGTTCTCACATAAATTGTTTTTTGAGGGGCCTACTAAAGGTTATTCGACACCAACAGGAATGAATATTCCAGGTTCACTCTACATGTACACAATCAACAAATTAACACACAGATTAAAATGATACATCAACAAATGAATATGCAGAATGAACCTAGAATCTTGATACCTGCAGAACTGCAGAGCTTAAGCAAATTCTATCGCTTCCTATGACATGCATGAGCCATAGTGATCCTATTCTTACCATCACTCAAATGGCTCCCTGGAACCACACAGGGGTTGGTAATTCAACCACAACAGTGAACATGACAACAAGAGGCTCAAGAGTGCCTGAGGACGCTCTACTGACTCATAGTGGCCATAGCAGTTTTTGGAATTCGCTTATGCAATAGAAACATCCGGGCGGGGTCATTTTTAACTCTTTGAACAAATCTAACAAAACTATAGTTGGTCATCATTACTATATAAACATTTTGAAAATCTGTTGGACCGTACATGAGAAGAAGATTTTTTAAGTTTTGGATTATTTTTAGTAATGGTGGCCATCTTGAATTTTAGATAGGAAAAAAAACTCTTTTGTATAGTCTCCTATGCAATAGAAACATCCATGTGATGTTTCAGTTAGTGGTTTCAAATAAATTAAAAAAAAAGAGAATTTTCTGTTTTCCCATAGTATCCCTATGAAAAATTCTAAGTCCCCTTACAGGGCTCCTATAAATTTTAGCCCCCTAAATTCTTATCTGCAATCAAACCCCTACACATAGGGATAATTTATATCAAATATGTACAAATCTGACATACCGGTTCTTAAGAAATTGATTTTAGTAATTCCCAATTTGTACCCTTTTGGGACCCCTTAAGACATAAGAACCCAGTCATTTTTACATTGTTACAAATCTGAACCTCCTTCACCTAACAATGCTTTTATGAAGATAAAGGCAAAATCATTTCCATTTAAAAAAACAAAAAAAATTATATTGACAAGTGTCCCCTAATTGAACTCTCCGGGCAGGTTCATTTTTAACCCTAGGGACACCATTTGAACAATTTAATCTAATAAAACTACAGTCGGTCATCATTACTACATAAACATTTTGAAAATCTGTTGGGCTGTTCATGAGAAGAAGATTTTTAAAGTTTTGGACTATTTTTAGTAACGGCGACCATCTTGAATTTCAGATAAAAAAAAATCCTTCTGTATACTCTGCTATGCTATAGAAACATCCATGTGAAATTTCAGTTTAATTGGCCAAGTGGTTTCAGAACAGATGAAAGAAAAAGAGAATTTTCTGTTTTCCCATAGTATCACTATGTAAAATTCTAAGTCCCCTTACAGGGCCCCTATAAATTTTAGCCCCTAAATTCTTATCTGTAATCAAACCCCTACACATAGGGATAATTTATACAAAATATGAAAAAATCTGACATACCTGTTCTTAAGAAAACGAATTTAGTAATTTCCAATTTGTACCCTTTTGGGGCCCCTCCTGACCCCTTAAGACAGTGGAACCCAGTCATTTTTACAAATCTGAACCTCCTTCACCAAACAATGCTTCTGTGAAGATATAGGCAAAATCATTTCCATTTTAAAAAAAAAAAATTTTTTTGTAATGACATGTGTCCCCTAATTGAACCCTCGGGCGGGGTCATATTTAACCCTAGGGACACCATTTGAACAAATCTAACAAAACTATAGTTGGTCATTATTACTACATTAACATTTTGAAAATCTGTTGGGCCGTTCATGAGAAGAAGATATTTTAAATTTTGGACTATTTTAAGTAACAGCGGCTATCTTGAATTTCAGATCAAAAAAATTTTTTTTGTATAGTCTCCTATGCAATAGAAACATCCATGTGAAGTTTCAGTTGAATCAGCCTAGTGGTTTAGAGAAAGTGCTGCTAACAGATGACAGATGGCAGACAACGCGCCATCGCATAAGCACTTCTGGCCTTTGGCCAGTAGAGCTAAAAATGATAAAATGAAATGAATGAATGAATGAAAGTCTTTGTTTTAAAAGGGTAGCCAAATCAGTTTGAAACTAATCTTTCTTGGAGCCCTCTAAAGATACATTTAAATATTTACAAAATAAAATAGCAAAACAAAATTAAAACCTTTAAAACATTGCAAACAAATTGATTGTACATGAAATTATATATTAATTTTGAGAATTTTAAAGCAATCCTATGAAAGTCTCTTTGATAAAAAAAGTTAAGATAGTGAATATTATTACACTTGTTACAACAACAAAATACAACAACAAAAATACAAGTATAATTGTGTACAGTTAATAATATGTGTGTAATTAGAGGTGGTGACTTATTTGTAACACTTTATATTTGTTTAATCATTACTAAATATTATATACTGGACACATGAAGTAGTTCATTCTGTTTGTAACCATTTAACACAATTTGTTGTAAACATTTGACTGTAGTACAGTTTCTGATATTAACCGATATGCAATTCCAGATTAAAGTTCCAGAGTAGGACAAACTACCTTTGAATAATTCCCTGTTGGGTTGTGGAGTGATAAAGTTTAATTTATTTGCTGAACATAGATTTCTACAAAAGTTACCACGTGTGTTAAACATGTTTGTTATATTAGAGCTTTGTGCAGTGTTTTTTAAAACTCTGTACATAAATTTTGCTTTTTGGAGAAATATTACAAGTGCAGATTTAAAGCTGAACATTTGCACATGATTCTACCTAAGTTCAGTGACACTAATTTTGTTAACGAAACTGATGTAAATTTCTTGTTGATAGGTGCCGTTTATATTTACATGAATGAATAGGGCTTTACGGCGTACCAACACATTATAGGTTATTCAACGCCAACAGGAAGGAAGATTCAAGGTTCACTCTACATGTACAAAAACAACAAATTAACTTACAGATTTAAAAAAAATACACATGAACAACAAATGAATATGCAGAATGAACCTAGAACCTTGATACCTGCAGAACTGCAGAGTTTTAGCAAATTCTATCGTATTACTCAAATTGTCGCTTCTTACAACATACATGAGCCACAGTGGTCCTATTCTTGCCATCACTCATATGGTTCCCTGAAACCACACAGGGGTAATAAATTAACCACAATAGTGAACATGACCAGGCCTTCTAAAATTCCAAAATGCAAATCGGTCCAGGTTTTTTACTACTGTAAGAATCGCACTTATTTAAAAAAAATCACTAAAATTGCCTTACATTATGCCTTTACATGTATGCATACCCCAACCACCATGTCAGCTGCATCATGTATTTCTCCGTTTTTTTATTAATAGGGAACGATTTCAAGTTTATTTGTGTATTATTTATAGCATACTTTACCACAATGTGTACATTTTAATGACTGACATTATGTTTCCGTTTAACTGAATAATTTTCATTATATTAAAAATGTTCGATCGAACCGGAAGTGTTGCAAGTTCCGGAAGCTGCGTGAAATAATCACCGTGGAAACCAATGTAATGGTTCAACCACCAAAATAAATCATTCAGAACCTGTCCCACATCAAAATCGGTCCAGGTTTTATCACTTTCATTAATTAATGTCATTAACTTTATAATTAAAGTTATTTTTAAAAAAAAATTAAACAAACAAGTAACACTGCACGTTTTATCAAATATTTTAATGACGCTAAAAATATTCGGTCCGACCGTCCCAGCTTTGGCAAGCGGTATATCAAAGAAATTACGGACGCAAACACAGTCTTTTGATGAACCGACAGAATGCTATGGGCTGCTGATCACATATCGAAGGCGTGCTACATAGTGATAGACTCTTCCGATAAACTCCCCTAATACCGTCAATGGTTTAGTCGAAATTGACATCATTTCGCACAACAGTTGACAAAACAAACGGATTATTGGGTCAAATGATATTGCCGCAAGGCATATTTCACAGGTCAGTATGGCATGGTAAGAGCAATTTATGAGATTTTATACGACCCATAGAAAATATCTGGACCGATTTTTTTTATTGAAATTTGAAAATATCTGGACTGACTTTTTTATTAAATTTTGAAACGAAAACCGGTTTTGAACTTTGAGAGGATTCCTATCCCTCTGCAGAGATCGGCAGTGATTCTATTCTTAGCCGGAACCATGGGGCTTTATATTTACAAAAAGTTCAAATATAAAGTGTAGTACAAGACATGTTTTCATTAGTTAGGTTCTTTAAGAATTAAGTTTCACAAGTCCAAAACAAATAATTTCCTATTGAATGAATTAATTTAATTTTTATTATAATTCAAACAGGAGTTAAAAGCCAAAACCAAAAGTAGAGTGTACAATAAAATAATTAATTACCAATAACCTCTTTATAGTTTTCAACATCATTGCTGTGTTCTGAGTGGTTGCTAACTAACAAAAACAAAAAATTGCAAACTTATATACATGTATAACACATAAATAGAAGATCTTACATGAGCACTTATTTATTATTGAATTTATTAAACAAGTTGGCAAATATATATAATGCGAGACTATTAAATAACTTTTGCCAATGAGTTTGATAAATTCAATAATAAATGAGCATGAATGTAAGATTCTTTTTATCACAATACTCAGACTATGGTATATTTACCATTTATTAAACATATCATTTCTATAAGAAAATGAGAAAAAGTTGTTTCTGTCATTCATTGCATGATGTTAAGTCTCAAAATAACATAATTTTAGCATGACAGATCAATGTTATTATATACGAGGAAAGTCATAATGCAGTTCACATTTTATGTACAAGAGCCAAGTTATACAGTGGCAAAATATAACAAGAGAAGCAAATGAACTTTATTCAGTCACCTGTTTCACCAGTCACTTTGTTTCAAATGATGAATGGATTGTGGCCTCATATGAAGAACTCAAAGATGAGGAAAATGAAATGAGCAAATTCTGTGAATTAATTTCCCCTGCTTTTTTTTCAAAAGATTTGGTTGTCACTATTACACAAAAAAAGCCAAAAAATATGATTTTTCACAAATTAAGGGGGCATAACTGTAGTATGACATAGGCTACAGCCCTTAAAATCGAACATAGCCTGTGTTGTGTCATTAGAAACATTGTATAAAAATTTCAAAAGATTTTATTAAGGCATTCTTAAGTTATTGCACGGAACCCCATTAAATTAAAGGGGCACAACTCTAGAACAACAAATGCCACAACCCCTTAAATCGAACTTAACCTGTGTTTTGCCATTAGAAACATTGCATAAAAATTTCAAAAGATTTTATTAAGGCATTCTTAAGTTATTGCACGGAAACCCATTAAATTAAAGGGGTACAACTCTAGAGCAACAAATGCCACAACCCCTTAAATCGAACTTAACCTGTGTTTTGCCATTATAAACATTGTATTAAAATTTCAAAAGATTTGATTCAGGCATTCTTAAGTTATTGCACAGAAACCAAAGTGTGACAGACAAAGAGACCCAAATGAGTGACTAAAAATATTTTCCCATACCATTACTGAGCACAAATGGATCCCAGCTCCTCTATTTTAACACTTAAACCCCTCACATGGATCATTTATACCAAAATAAACACATTTGGCTTATCTGTTCTTGAGAGGTAGATAGTTTTTGCATCCATTTTTAGCCCTGCTGGCTTCTTCTGGATATTAAATCCCATTTAAACTAAGTACTAAGGACTAAGTATTAACTGTTACTACTAAACATTACTCCTGATCTCAAGATTATCAAATTAAATCCTATAAAAGATCACAATTATTTGGCTATTGCTCATCACTTCTGGAGTGCGTGGTCTAGTGGTAGAGCACCGAACCCATGATCGGAGGGTCGTGTGTTCAATCCTCCCCCACGGCTATGTGTGGTGTCCTTGAGCAAGACACATTTTCCACATATGCTTTGTACTGGTTCTACCCAGGAAGACTGACCGTGATTTGTCTAAGTTGTAAGAACTTGTGAAAATTGAAGTAAAATAAATAAGTTTAAACTGCTTCTGGACCTTAAATTCCTTTAAAAGGACCCTGTAATATCAACTTAATGACTTAACAGTGCTTCAGGCATCAAGATGATTGGAATGATATCTAAAATAGATGAGCAAAACAAAACTTGCTGTTTTTTTATAGTATTCCTACGTAAAAATCAAAGACTCTTATCTCAACCTCAATGGAACTTGGCACCTTCATTTGATTATTTATTTTTATGTTTTTTCTATTCATAGAGGGTGGGCCTGATTAGCACGTCTGACTATCAATCCAGAGTTCGTGATGTTAAAACATTGCCTGGCAACAGTCTCCATGATGAAAGATATACAACATTGCGTCTCATTATCATTTGTCTCTCACCACTGGTTCAAGTGGGAAAGTTATCAGTTTATTGTGGAGATGGGTGCTCGAGTACTGGTTGACCTTTCAGAATCTCAGGAAACAATGGTAAAGTTAAATGATCATCTGTTAGCCCTCGATCAGTCCTCAATATTCAATCAATTTATTCATAGAATGACTCCAAAGAGCGTAAAATTAATGAAAATTCTCCTTTTCACCCATTTTTGTCCCATTTTTTTTGTATTTAAATATTTTTTTATTAAAAATGCATTCTCACTACACAAAGATATTTATTCTGATCCTTGTCTGGTACACTCTGAGCAATATGTGTAAATATCAACTGATAGCATTAGTGCCTTCACTGCTAAATACATGATACAATGTATATTAATCTAAAATGGCTTAAAAGGCATATTTTCACTGCATATGTACACTTTGATGATACTGTGTTAAGTGAAAAGTATAAAATTAAAAAACAAAATTTACGTTTTTAAAAGAATAAAGTATAGTTAAAAAAACGTTTAATTTTGCAAATAAATAGTGTTCCATTTTATTGAATTATACAGGGCATTTTTAGGGGTTTGTGAACTTTGACACTTGACTACAGTGTCATGACTTGAACCTGGAAGAGATTTATGAGTGAATGTCTCAAATCAAACTTGGTGAAAATCTACGGAGCAGTTTCAGAGAAGAAGTTGCTTAAAGAAAGTGTTGACGGACGAACAGCCCAACGGACAAAAAGCAAACAGAATAGCTCCCTTGGCTTTCCTCTCAAGTATACTGGTACTAAAATGAAGCCTGTTTACACAAAAAACAATCAGCATTAACTTTTACATGAGAAATTGTCATAATAAGCTTAAAAGTAAGTATTTATAATTTACACATAAGGCTGTAATAAATTAATTGCTAGATAATTATCATCCCCGCCCAGCCCCTAATTTTCATAAAAAAAAAAAAAAAAAAAATATATATATATATAAACTTTTTATGATAAAAACATCATTAATTTAAAAAAATAAAAATAAAAACCTCCCCATATCCAACACAAATTATTATCTGTTAATGATATTGGTTGTTTACTCGAGATATTACTGAATAATTTTGTACCTCTTGCACTGTAGGCACTTTTGTCATTTCCATGTAAGTCTCCCCTCTAAACCCTGTGATGGGTTTTCATATCTCTTCCTATGTTAAAATTTTCATATCTCTTGAGTTTATGTCATAATATGAAACTTCCTTGTCTTAAACTGACAAAATTAGATTTCCTAATATGATCTTTGGGTGGTCAATTTTGGCTAATTTCATAAATGAATGCTATTTTGGCTCATTTCATATTGATTTTTGGCTATTTTTTAATGAATACATACATAAGGATCATGAAAATTATACCAAAATGGTGTGATATTATACGTTATAAGAACATTTTAACTAAAAGAGTCTAAAAACTGACCCTGTTCCTATATGTACAAAAGTACAGTTTTCCTTATGATTGATTGAATATTTACTGACATTTTTATGCCATCGAGGCCTAACCTGGGATCCTGGATGGTTAACCAGTAATTGAGCACACTCCATCTACGCAATTAACTGATAGCTTTCCCACTTGGAACAGCAGTGAGAAACGAATGATAATGAGACACAATGTCATATATTCACCATCACGGAGATAATAACCTGGATTGATTGTCAGACACGCTAACGACAGAGCTAATCGGGCCTGGCAGTTTTCCTTATGAAAACTCTATCCAAATCCCAGGCACAGGACAGGTCAAGTATCGTGCATCACTGATATGGAAGTAACAAAACGATCCAAATTCCAGGCACGGGTCAAGGTCAAGTATCGTACATCACTGATATGGAAGTAACAAAACAATCCAAATTCCAGGCACATTTCAAGGTCAAGTATCGTACATCACTGATATGGAAGTAACAAAACAATCCAAATCCCAGGCATGGGTCAAGGTCAAGTATCGTACATCACTGATATGGAAGAAACAAAACAATCCAAATCCCAGGCATGGGTCAAGGTCAAGTATCGTACATCACTGATATGGAAGTAACAAAACAATCCAAATCCCATGCACAGTACAAGGTCAAGTATTGTACATCACTGATAGGAAGTAACAAAACAATCCAAATCCCAGACACAGGTCAAGGTCAAATATCGTACATCACTGATATGAAGTAACAAAACAATAAAAAAAAATAACACAATGCTCAGCAGTATTTGCCTACAGCTCAAAGCAGATGAACAGTAAAAACTCTAATTTTTACTTTATATCTCACTGTAAGATTAAACAGTTTTGGCTAACATTTACTGCTGTATATAATAACAAAACATCTTTTTTGCAATTCCTTTCTTCCTTTCAGAAATCATTTTCACAGTGTGCACGCAGAATATTTCATGCTTTGTCCACCAACCGCAAGCATATAAAGACTTTGTGTGGAGACGTGGCACATTTGAACAGGATCGAGGTAACTGATAGGTCTTTATCACCTTTCTGAAATGAATTTGTATTATACTTTATAACAGTGTAAATGTGTAATAAATGCATACATCACATTCTCACTACTGGGTGTCCTCATCAACTTAGGTTTATTCTAAATGGAACCTGAAAGTGACTTAATTACAGAGAGCCACAGATTAATATCAATTCAAAATGCATAGCTGAAATTTCGGCAGGCACTTTCAGTAATTCTTTAAGAACTCTTTAAACTTTTGATTGAATTTAATAATTTTAGTACCAAAGTAAAGATGACAAAAAAGTGAACTATTTCTAGTTATCATTGGACAAAAGCTATTATGAGTCAAAATTGAAAAAAAAAGAGAAATTTTTCACTTAAAAAAAGTAACGTAGTGAACTAATTTGAACAATTATATTTTAACTCCACATCAGAGGAATATGAATATAAGTTTTATATAGAACTATGAAGTAGATAATCAATGTGTGGTGAAAGTTTCATTTCGATATTTCAAAATCAAAATCAAAATCTCGTTTTTTTCTTTAAAAAAAGGGCTAAAAATTGGAAAATGACCAAAACAAAAAAAAATTACTGTAATAATGTAGCAGATATCATAACACATTTCGGTATTATCATATATTGAACACATGTGGTAATGCTACATAATACACACATTATTACATATGAAACACATTTCGTTATTGGTTTATATTACAAACATCTCGGTATTGCTACATGTTACAGTACACACATCTGGGAATTGCTACATGTTACAGTACACACATCTCG
Source organism: Panopea generosa (assembly GCA_029582155.1). Taxonomy (NCBI): domain Eukaryota; kingdom Metazoa; phylum Mollusca; class Bivalvia; order Adapedonta; family Hiatellidae; genus Panopea; species Panopea generosa. The sequence continues at coordinate 66,666,223 of CM055901.1, forward strand.
GAATTGCGACATGTTACAGTACACACATCTTGGAATTGCTACATGTTATAGTATACACATCTCGGAATTGCTACATGTTACAGTATACACATTTGGGAATTGCTACATGTTACAGTACACACACCTCATTAATGCTACATGTTACAGTAAACACATCTCAATAATACTACATGTAACAGTACAAACATTTCGGTAATGCTACATGTTACAGTAAACACATCTTGGTAATGCTACATGTTACAGTACACACTTCTCAGAAATGCTACATGATACAGTACAAACATCTGTGAATTGCTACAGGTTACAGTATACATATCTTGGTAATGCTACAGGTTATGGTATACACATCTCAGAATTGCTACATATTACAGTATACACATCTTGGTAATGCTACATGTTACAGCATACACATCTCGGTAATACTAAATGTTACAGTACAAACATCTGAGAATTGTTACATGTTACAGTATACACATTTCGATAATACTACATGTTACAGTACAAACATCTGAGATTTGTTACATGTTACAGTATACACATCTTGGTAATGCTACATGTTACAGTACAAACATCTGAGAATTGTTGATGTTACAGTATACACATCTTGGTAATGCTACATGTTCCAGTACAAATATCTGAGAATTTTTACATGTTACAGTATACACATCTTGGTAATGCTACATGTTACAGTACAAACATCTGAGAATTGTTACATATTACAGTATACACATCTTGGTAATGCAAATGTTATAGTTCAAACATCTGAGAATTGCTACATGTTACAGTATACACATCTTGGTAATGCTACATGTTACAGTACAAACATCTGAGAATTGTTACATGTTACAGTATACACATCTTGGTAATGCTACATGTTACAGTACAAACATCTGAGAATTGTTACATGTTACAGTATACACATCTCGGTAATGCTACATGTTACAGTACACACATTTTGGAACTGCTACATGTTACAGCATACACATCTTGGTAATGCTACATGTTACAGTACACACATCTGGGAATTGCTACATGTTACAGTAAACACATCTCAGTATTGCTACATGATATAGTATACACATCTCAGTAATGCTAAATGTTACAGTATACACATCTGGGTATTGCTACATGTTTCAGTACAAACAAATTGAAATTGCTACTTGTTATAGTATACATATCAGGGAATTGCTACATGTGACAGTATACACATCTGGGAATTGTTACATGTTACAGTATACACATATCAGAATTGCTACATGATACAGTACACACATCTGGGAATTGATACATGTTACAGTATACAAATCTCAGAATTGTTACATGTTACAGTACACACATTTGGGAATTGCTACATGTTACAATACACACATCTAGTTAATGCTACATGTTACAGTATACAAATCTGGGAATTGCTGCATGTTACAGTATACACATCTCAGAATTGTAACTTGTTACAGTACACACATCTGGGAATTGCTACATGTTACAGTATACACATCTCGGTAATGCTACATGCTACAGTACACACGTTTGGGAATTGTTACTTGTTACAGTACGCACATCTATAAACTGCTACATGTTACAGTACACACATCTGGGAATTAATACATGTTACAGTACACACATCTATAAATTGCTACATGTTACAGTACACACATCTCGAAATTGCTACATGTTATATTACACACATCTGGGAATTGTTACATGTTACAGTACACATATATGGGAATTACTACATGTTACAGTACACACATCTGGGAATTGTAACATATTACTGTACACATATCTGGGAATAGCTATATGTTACAGTATACACATCTCAAAGTTGTTACATGTTACAGTACTCACATCTGGGAATTGCTACATGTTACAGTATACACATCTCAGAATTGTTATATGTTACAGTACACACATTTGGGAATTGTTACATGTTACAATACACACATCTGGGAATTGCTATATGTTACAGTACACACATCTGGGTATTGCTACATGTTACAGAACACACATCTAGAATTTCCTACATGTTACAGTACACACATCTAGGAATTGTTACATGTTATAGAACACATATTTCAGAATTGTGATATGTTACATTACACACATCTGGGAATTGCTTTATGTTACAGTACACACATCTGGAAATTGTTACATATTACAGTACACACATCTGGGAATTGCTACATGTTACAGAACACACATCTGAAAATTGCTACATGTTACAGTACACACATCTGGGAATTGCTACATGTTATAGTACACACATCTCAGAATTGTGACATGTTACAGTACACACATCTGGGAATTGCTACAGGTTACAGTACACACATCTGGGAATAGCTACATGTTACAGTATACACATCTGGGAATTGCTACATGTTACAGTATACACATCTCAGACTTGCTACATGAAACAGTACACACATCTGGGAATTGCTACATGTTACAGTACATACATCTGGGAATTGCTAATGATGCACACATTTCAGAATAGCTTCATTACATAAATCTCTGGAACTGATATAAGCTACCCACATCTCAGTTTTACCACATGGGATTAATTATAGATATGATATATATCATTAAATCATTTTGAAAACTTTTAAAGATACCTTCACTTCTTCCGGCAACTTCTCCATCATTGTTGCTATAATTTCTGAAGAGCAGTTCATTTCTGTGCTTTTAGGCAGACAGCTGCAAAGAGTTTCAATATCTGTAACTTTTATTTTCAACACCTCTTCATATCTGCCCTGTAATGAAAAAAGTATAAATATGAAAAACAACAAACAATTTCAGTGCAATATCTAAAAGAATTAGAAGACAGTGCAACGTATGAATTACATTCTATACAAAAAGGAACTCAAACTGAGAAGTTAATCTGAGGAAATTGTCACAGAGCGTATGTAATCTGTAAAGAGAGAAAGGTATGTCAGCAGTCCGATTCTCAAGCTTTGTTTTCATGTTGGAAACATATACACAAATGTCTATTCAAAATGGTTACAGGAATCTAAAGTTATGAAGAAGAAATGTATTATTTTAGTAACAATGACCTTGACCCAAATAACCTAAAAAACATTCTGAATCTTCCTTTGAATGTGAGAAACTTTGGACATACAACATTTCATCAACGTATAACAAAGAAAACTACCTTACTGAGTTGATACCGCCTTTGTATTCTCAGGTGCAAAGCGTGGCATATTCAGGCCGATAGTTCCCGATGTAGATAAATATTTTTTAAGAAATGTGTTCTAGCCCAATCAAGCATAACACTTAACAAGTTGTCAGAGGACAAAGCTTGCCTATGTGTTTACTCACCACCCATGCAAAGATTGAAATTGGAGGCAAACACCAAAACTTAAATGCACCTAAACGCAAAAGTTACACCTGAGTGTCTACAGATGCTGCCGACACCAGGGTCATGGCAATAGCTCTCCTGGACATTCTTAGCGGCAAGCTACAAAAGTAACCAGATGAAGCATAACATTGAAAAAAGTAACCAGAAGTCATCATTTCAAGTTTTATTTCTAAAATATTTCCCAGGGAAGCACTTCCCCCCCACCAAAGCGTCAGTGGAATCACATTTGCACACCTTGCCACCAGAGTAACTTGAAAGTTGTCATGCTACGCCCCTGTTCCTTATCATATGTAGAAACCTATATACAGATCAAAGTACAAGACAGTACTGATAGCCGGGCTTTCATATTATTCATATGCCGTCCTAATTTGACTTGACATAATAATTTGATATGACATATTACATTGTCCACAATATACTTCTACTATTACATAATTTATATGCTTGCATATAGAAAATGCAGGAAAACAAACTAAATGGAATTTGAGGAATCGAAAGAAGTCTATGTTGTTTTTATCCATTATCATTTTGGGGGTTAGGCCATTATAAATTAATTGCTAGATTATCATCCAAATTTTTCTTAAAAACGGGGAGGGCAGGAGGATTTTAATTTTTATTTTCATTTTTAAATTTTTTTATGTTTTTTTAATAAAAATTAAAAGGGTAAGGGGGCGTGTATGATAAGCTAGCCATTAATTTATTTTGGCCTTATCAAGACTGCAAAGCTGGATCATGATGAAATGATAGGGCTACGAAGTCCAGCTAAAAATCATCAAAATATCTTAAACTAAAGCCAATTTAAAGTTTCAAGTAAGTAACATATACACGAAATGTAAACAAAATATTGTTAAAGAAACTCAAGTTAACCCCCCAGAACCAGCTCTGGCATACAAATTAGGGCATACCTGTAAAATAAAATGTGTGTTTATGTAATGCAATACCATTGCAAAGAATTGTGAGAGGCAATTTAAAAATAATAAGGCAATATTTGTAAATAGTTACTGAGTAGATGGTGAATAAAACGTAAATTTACATTAAAATAGGATACAACTCATGTAAATTTAGACGTGCAGATGCGAGTGAAAGGACTATTAACAAGAGCTGTCAGAAGACAAATCTCGCCGATGGGATAAAACTCACCACCCATGCAAAGATTGAGATTGGAGGCAAACACTAAAACTTAAACGCAACTAAACACAAAAGTTTAATCTGTGAGTCTACAGACGAAAAATTAAGTAAAAAAGGGCCATAAGTCTGCCAGAATGCAACCCAGAGTTATGGTTCTTATCTCTGTGTGTTCCATCGATGATGGTGAACACACATGGGAAGTTTCATTCATATCCAATGAGTGGTTGCATAGATATCTTACCTGATAAAAAAATTTAACATGAAAAATTAAGTCGAAAAAGGGTCATAACTCTGCCAAAATGCAATCAAGAGTTATGGTTCTTGTCTCTGTGTGTTCCATAGATGATGGTGAACGCATATGCAAAGTTTCATTCATATCCCATGAGTGGTTGCACAGAAATCTTAAACATAAACGCAGCTAAACGCAAAAGTTTAACCTTTGTGTCAAAGTTAAAAAAGGGCCATAACTGTGCCAAAATGCAATCCAGAGTTATGGTTTTGTCTGTGTGTGTTTCTTTGATGATGGTGAACACACATGCGAAGTTTCATTCACATTCAACAAGTGGTTGCATAGATAACTTAAACTTAAAAGCAAAAGTTTAACATGGGTGTCTACAGAAGCCGCTGACAACGCTGCCAGGGTCATGGCAATAGGTCTCCTTGGACTTCGTCCCGGCGAATTAAAAAACAAGATGTGTACATATATGAAAATAAATAGATAATGTTTATTCAGTTATTGAGTGAATTTAAATGCAACCTTTAGTTAAAGAATAACATGCGGATTTGAAAAGCGCTCTGATGGAATGCAATAAGCATTGTGTATCAATTCAAAATAAATAGGGCAATGTTAGTTTGAGTTTTTAGCCAATGTTAGATGTGGGATGCAGACAAATAGTTGATTACAAAAGTTCACCTATTCAGAGAAAGTTTGCTGTGTCCTTTAAATGCTACATCTCCTGTTTGGACATATATTTTCTCATTTTCGATGGTTATGAAAACTTTTTAAAACAAAACATTTTGAACTTTTTATCACTTTCATTGTATTTCAATTAATAAAATAGTATGTTTCTAATAAATTACCGGTATCACCAGATTGCTGAAGTAAACTATTGGCACATTGATGGTATTAGTAAACTATTGGCACATTGATTGTATAAGTAAACTATTGGCATATGATGGTATAAGTAAACTATTGGCACATTAATCGTATAAGTTAACTATTGGTATATTGATGGTATAAGTAAACTATTGGCACATTGATGGTATAAGTAAACTATTGGCACATTGATTGTATAAGTAAACTATTGGCACATTGATCGTATAAGTAAACTATTGGCACATTGATGGTAAAAGTAAACTACTGGCACATTGATCATATAAGTAAACTTTTGGCACATTAATCGTATAAGTAAACTGTTGGCACACTGATTGTAAACTATTGGCACATTGATCGTATAAGTAAACTATTGGTACATTAATGGTATAAGTAAACTATTGGCACACTGATCGTATAAGTAAACTTTTGGCACATTGATCGTATAAGAAAACTATTGGCACACAGATCGTATAAGTAAACTATTGGCACATTGATCGTATAAGTAAACTTTTGGCACATTGATTGTATAAGTAAACTATTGGCACATTGATTGTAAACTATTGGCACATTGATCGTATAAGTAAACTATTGGCACATTAATCGTATAAGTAAACTATTGGCACATTGATTGTATAAGTAAACTATTGGCACATTAATCATATAAGTAAACTATTGGCACATTGATGGTATAAGTAAACTATTGGCACATTGATCGTATAAGTTAACTTTTGGCACATTGATCCTATAAGTAAATTATTGGCACATTGATTGTAAACTATTGGCACATTGATCATATAAGTAAACTATTGGCACATTAATCGTATAAGTAAACTATTGGCACATTGATCGTATAAGTAACTATTGTACTGGCACATTGATCGTATAAGTTAACTTTTGGCACATTGATTGTAAAGTATTGGTACATTGATCATATAAGTAAACTATTGGCACATTAATCGTATAAGTAAACTTTTGACACATTAATCGTATAAGTAACTATTGTACTGGCACATTAATTGTATAAGTATGATATAAACGGTATAAAGGTTGTCATCACTGAAAAGTGATTAATTGCCAAAGCAAGCATCCTTATTTACCTTTAATCCAATGAGTTCAACTTTGGTGGATTCAAGATTCATGTGAGATGGATAATTTAAATATTTGGGGGAAAATCATGATTTTAAAGGAAGCATACAATTTTAAGGTGGGTTAATACATACCCAACCATTTTAAACAGGAGGGGTACAAAGATCTTGTACTCTTAGCTATACTTGACAACATCTCTGGGGGTGGGGGAAAATGGAGTGATCCATGTATTAATTCAACCCAGGCTGATCAAGATATACATTATACTGACCTGTATTGTATGTTCCTTCAATTCTTCCTTCAGCGGATGCTGATCTAGACATTGTGTCAAAGTAGGTTCTGTCTCAGTAACTTCCTTAAAGTATCCTACTGGCCCAAAATGAAGGCTTGGAAGATGGCGGTTTTCCACATATAGAATAAGCTTGGCAGTCCATGCAGAGATGATTTTTTTAAATGTGTCCAATGTATGAATGTGTTGAGGTTTGGGTCCTTTGTTAACACAAACTGCCATTATATCGGAATATTCTGCTTCATGTATTTGTGGTAAGTTAAAAGATTCTGAAAGAGAAAAGTAAATATTTTTAATGCAGTTTGATTTGTGGAAGAAGACCTCAGTATGAATCTGTGTAGAATCAGCACCTTTCCTTAGTTTATACTAATTCATTTTAGCTCCATTGCGATAAAAGCTCAGAGCTTATATGAACCGCTCTCGAGTCCGCTTCCTGGGTAGAACCAGTACTGAGTGTTGTTTTATGAGAGGCATCGGGTCGACTGGGGGATCGAACCCGCAACCTCTAGCGTGAGCGGCCAACACTCTATCCATTAGACTACCGCCCTTCCTTAAACACGTTTAAATGCACCCATGTATTATGAGGTATCACTATGTTGTTAACTTCTTTTCTAACAAAAAGAAAACATTAAATTATGAATTTATCAAGATTGCTATGTTAATGAGATGCCTGTGCAAACTGTATCTAGATATAGGGCAGCAGCTGTTTCCTTAATAAGTATTATAAGATTACTCTCTTGTCCTATAGTTTATTTTAAAAAGAGATTCAATTTATATATGACATTATATGTTTGTTGCATGCATAGTGTATTAAACTTCTAAACATGCTTTTATTGCAAGGGCAACCTTACGCTAGCTCCAAAAAAAAAAAATATAAATTTATTCACATACCCAGTAATAAAGGAAAATCTCTGTTAAATATATAGCTACTGTGTTAGTTGGGTGAGCTAAAAAGATGGTAAATAAAAATATCTTACTGATGAATTCTGTCAGGAGCATATCATTAAGCTGCTTCTTATTTTCTAGAATATTTGGCAACGTAATCTCTTGGACCTGCTCTTTATATCTCAATCTAAACATAATTGTTGCTGCACTGTCCGTGAAGTAAGCAATTTTAACTGCATCATCTTGACCGTGTAACTTGGGGTCATAACCATTAAGATGAGGTTTCATGTAGTTGAGGAGACTTTCACCAGAAATAAACATGTCCCTTAGCGAACTGTGTATTTTACATGCCTGACAGTTGTCCATATTACTTGGACATATCTTGCCCTCTGAATTCCCTTTTAGTCCTTGTAAAAGGGTTTTTGTAAATTTACTTCCACCATTAACTTCAAAGTTAGCTTCCCGTTCAATTCCACTAGCATTTATCTGCATGAGGTTAATATCTTTCTCTGGTAGAGAGATGCGTTGGGCACAGCAACAATCTAGGAAAACTATAAACGTTTTGAAATCAGCTTTTGCAAGTTTATTTACATATTCATCCAGTTTCTGTTTTTTCATATATTCTTCTTTCCCTGCTCTAAAGCCTTTATCCTTTATAAAATGACCAGTGTAATAAATTACAACTGTATCAATATCTTTCTTTCTTCCAGCTTGACAGAGAAGATTAATGTTTGCATCTAATTCTTCTAATTTGGTGCGATGTACATTTTCTTCACTGAAATAAATAAAAAAAAGCATCTATTTAAGAAAATACAAGTTTCTTGCATCACAATTGTACAGACGCAAGAACGACTATCGCTCTGCCTACTGGCCAAGTGGTGTTGTTTGTCCAAGTAAATACAATGTAGTGTTTACTTCAGATACCATCAGCTTGTCTAAGAAAAATGGCATATCATGAATTAATTCAATTTAATACAGACTTGTTTGATTGACAGCCCCCGTCAGGTCAATTATGAGATATCCAAATACTATTGCTCCAGCGATTGTTTGTGGTCATATCAAGTTCAAAAGTTGAAATGTGAAACTAATTAAACATGTTAAAAATGCATCCCAATATAGGGATGTGGATAGTTGTCATTTCTGTTAAATAGCTAGATAATGTTCTAAATAGCAAAAATTGGAAAAATGTATGTTAACCCTTTACTTCATATAGATAGATGCCTTTGGACACCTAATATAAAAGGCTTTTGAAATATTGAGTGAACTATGTTCATATTAACTGACAGAGTGGAATAATAATGGCTTCTAAATGGTTGATATTGTTTTCAGCTACTACGTTCTTCATTAAGAAATTCAAATCTTAATAGATTTTTGATGAAAGCATAGATTCGTAAAATTACATATTTTCTAAACGTAGAAAGTTTCTTTGAATAAAAAAACATATACAATGCTAAAGGATAGGCTGCAGGACATGTTCTACACCAAACACATATGCCTACTGTTATATTTATGCCTACTGTTATATTTATGGCATATTTATGCCTACTGTTATATTTATGCCTACTATTATACTTATGCCTACTGTTATATTTGAAAGAGGACAGTCTTCTGTCATGTTACTAAGTTACTATGATGTGATATAAGGTTATAAAACCTTTTCATGCTCAACTCAAATTCGTTATCAAAGACAATGTCCAGGATTCATAAAAAAACGCAAATTAAACTGTAACCACTTGACTAAGCATCAATTTTGAGAGTATTTATTTACAATATTTATCAATATATGAATTAAGGAACTAGTTCCAGTATTATGTCTGTAAGTGAAACAAAACCATAGCCCCAGGCTAGTCAGCATCAATATATGCATTAAGGAACTAGTTCCAATATTATGTCTGTAGGTGAAACAAAACCATAGCCCGAGGCTAGTCAGCATCAATATATGCATTAAGGAACAAGTTCAAGTATTAAGTCTGGAAGTGAAAGAAAACCGTTGCCGAAAGCTTGTCAGTATCAATATATTCATTAAGGAACAAGTTCAAGTATTATGTAGGTAAGTGAAACAAAACTGTAGCCCCAGGATAGTCAGCATCAATATATGCATTACAGAACAAGTTCTAGTATTATGTCTGTAAGTGAAACAAAACTGTAGCCCCAGACTTGTCAGTATCAATATACGCATTAAGGAACAAATTCAAGTATTATGTCTGTAAGTGAAACAAAACTGTCGCCCCAGGCTTCTCAGTATCAATATAGGCATTAAGGAACAAGTTCCAGTATCATGTCTGTAAGTGAAACAAAACCGTAGCCCCAGACTTGTCAGTATCAATATATGCATTAAGGAACAAGTTCAAGTATCATGTCTGTAAGTGAAACAAAACCGTAGCCCCAGACTTGTCAGTATCAGTATATGCATTAAGGAACAAGTTCAAGTATTATGTCTGTAAGTGAAACAAAACTGTAGCCCCAGGCTTGTCAGTATCAACATATGCATTAAGGAACAAGTTCAATTATTATGTCTGTAAGTGAAACAAAACTGTCGCCCTAGGCTTGTCAGTATCAACATATGCATTAAGGAACAAGTTCAAGTATTATGTCTGTAAGTGAAACAAAACTGTAGCCCCAGACTTGTCAGTATCAACATATGCATTAAGGAACAAGTTCCAGTATCATGTCTGTAAGTGAAACAAAACTGTAGCCCCAGACTTGTCAGTATCAATATATGCATTAAGGAACAAGTTCAAGTATCATGTCTGTAAGTGAAACAAAACTGTCGCCCCAGGCTTGTCAGTATCAATATATGCATTAAGGAACAAGTTCCAGTATCATGTCTGTAAGTGAAACAAAACTGTAACCCCAGACTTGTCAGTATCAATATATGAATTAAGGAACAAGTTCAAGTATTATGTCTGTAAGTGAAACAAAACTGTAGCCCCAGACTTGTCAGTATCAATATATGCATTAAGGAACAAGTTCAAGTATTATGTCTGTAAGGGAAACAAAACTGTAACCCCAGACTTGTCAGTATCAATATATGCATTAAGGAACAAGTTCAAGTATTATGTCTGTAAGTGAAACAAAACTGTAGCCCCAGACTTGACAGTATCAATATATGCATTAAGGAACAAGTTCAAGTATTAAGTCTGTAAGTGAAACAAAACAGTAGCCCCAGACTTGTCAGTATCAATATATGCATTAAGGAACAAGTTCAAGTATCATGTCTGTAAGTGAAACAAAACTGTAGCCCCAGACTTGTCAGTATCAATATATGCATTAAGGAACAAGTTCAAGTATCATGTCTGTAAGTGAAACAAAACTGTAGCCCCAGGCTTGTCAGTATCAATATATGCATTAAGGAACAAGTTCAAGTATTATGTTTGTAAGTGAAACAAAACCCTAGCCCCAGGCTTGTCAGAATCAATATATGCATTAAGGAACAAGTTCAAGTATTATGTCTGTAAGATAAACAAAACTGTAGCCCGAGACTTGTCAGTATCAATATATGAATTAAGGAACAAGTTCTAGTATTATGTCTGTAAGTGAAACAAAACCCTAGTCCCAGGCTTGTCAGTATCAATATATGCATTAAGGAACAAGTTCAAGTATCATGTCTGTAAGCGAAACAAAACCCTAGCCCCAGGCTTGTCAGTATCAATATATGCATTAAGGAACAAGTTCAAGTATTATGTCTGAAGGTGAAACAAAACTGTAGCCCCAGACTTGTCAGTATCAATATATGCATTAAGGAACAAGTTCAAGAATTATGTCTGTAAGTGAAACAAAACTGCAGCCACAGACTTGTCAGTATCTATATATGCATTAAGGAACAAGTTCCAGTATCATGTCTGTAAGTGAAACAAAACTGTAGCCCAGACTTGTCAGTATCAATATATGCATTAAGGAACAAGTTCAAGTATTATGTCTGTAAGTGAAACAAAACTGTAGCCCCAGGCTTGTCAGTATCAATATATGTATTAAGGAACAAGTTCAAGTATTACATGTATGTCTGTAAGTGAAACAAAACTGTAGCCCGAGACTTGTCAGTATCAATATATGCATTAAGGAACAAGTTCAAGTATTATGTCTGTAAGTGAAACAAAACTGTAGCCGCAGGCTAATCAGCATCAATATATGCATTAAGGAACAAGTTCCAGTATCATGTCTGTAAGTCAAACAAAACTGTAGCCCCAGGCTTGTCAGTATCAATATATGCATTAAGGAACAAGATCAAGTATTATGTCTGTAAGTGAAACAAAACTGTAGCCCCAGACTTGTCAGTATCAATATATGCATTAAGGAACAAGTTCAAGTATTATGTCTGTAAGTGAAACAAAACTGTAGCCCCAGACTTGTCAGTATCAATATATGCATTAAGGAACAAGTTCAAGTATTATGTCTGTAAGTGAAACAAAACTGTAGCCCCAGACTTGTCAGTATCAATATATGCATTAAGGAACGAGTTCCAGTATCATGTCTGTAAGTGAAACAAAACCTTAGCCCCAGGCTTGTCAGTTTCAATATATGCATTAAGGAACGAGTTCAAGTATCATGTCTGTAAGTGAAACAAAACCGTAGCCCCAGGCTTGTCAGTATCAATATATGCATTAAGGAACAAGTTCAAGTATTATGTCTGTAAGTGAAACAAAACTGTAGCCCCAGACTTGCCAGTATCAACATATGCATTAAGGAACAAGTTCAAGTATTATGTCTGTAAGTGAAACAAAACTGTAGCCCCAGACTTGTCAGTATCAATATACGCATTAAGGAACAAGTTCCAGTATCATGTCTGTAAGTGAAACAAAACCCTAGCCCCAGGCTTGTCAGTTTCAATATATGCATTAAGGAACGAGTTCAAGTATCATGTCTGTAAGTGAAACAAAACCGTAGCCCCAGGCTTGTCAGTATCAATATATGCATTAAGGAACAAGTTCAAGTATTATGTCTGTAAGTGAAACAAAACTGTAGCCCCAGACTTGCCAGTATCAATATATGAATTAAGGAACTAGTTCCAGTATTATGTCTGTAGGTGAAACAAAACTGTAGCCCCAGACTTGTCAGTATCAATATATGCATTAAGGAACAAGTTCAAGTATCATGTCTGTAAGTGAAACAAAACTGTAGCCCCAGGCTTGTCAGTATCAATATATGCATTAAGGAACAAGTTCAAGTATTATGTCTGTAAGTGAAACTAAACTGTAGCCCAAGATTTGTCAGTATCAATATATGCATTAAGGAACAAGTTCAAGTATCATGTCTGTAAGCGAAACAAAACCCTAGCCCCAGGCTTGTCAGTATCAATATATGCATTAAGGAACAAGTTCAAGTATTATGTCTGAAGGTGAAACAAAACTGTAGCCCCAGACTTGTCAGTATCAATATATGCATTAAGGAACAAGTTCAAGAATTATGTCTGTAAGTGAAACAAAACTGCAGCCACAGACTTGTCAGTATCTATATATGCATTAAGGAACAAGTTCCAGTATCATGTCTGTAAGTGAAACAAAACTGTAGCCCCAGACTTGTCAGTATCAATATATGCATTAAGGAACAAGTTCAAGTATTATGTCTGTAAGTGAAACAAAACTGTAGCCCCAGGCTTGTCAGTATCAATATATGTATTAAGGAACAAGTTCAAGTATTACATGTATGTCTGTAAGTGAAACAAAACTGTAGCCCGAGACTTGTCAGTATCAATATATGCATTAAGGAACAAGTTCAAGTATTATGTCTGTAAGTGAAACAAAACTGTAGCCGCAGGCTAATCAGCATCAATATATGCATTAAGGAACAAGTTCCAGTATCATGTCTGTAAGTCAAACAAAACTGTAGCCCCAGGCTTGTCAGTATCAATATATGCATTAAGGAACAAGATCAAGTATTATGTCTGTAAGTGAAACAAAACTGTAGCCCCAGACTTGTAGGTATCAATATATGCATTAAGGAACAAGTTCAAGTATTATGTCTGTAAGTGAAACAAAACTGTAGCCCCAGACTTGTCAGTATCAATATATGCATTAAGGAACAAGTTCAAGTATTATGTCTGTAAGTGAAACAAAACTGTAGCCCCAGACTTGTCAGTATCAATATATGCATTAAGGAACAAGTTCCAGTATCATGTCTGTAAGTGAAACAAAACCCTAGCCCCAGGCTTGTCAGTTTCAATATATGCATTAAGGAACGAGTTCAAGTATCATGTCTGTAAGTGAAACAAAACCGTAGCCCCAGGCTTGTCAGTATCAATATATGCATTAAGGAACAAGTTCAAGTATCATGTCTGTAAGTGAAACAAAACCGTAGCCCCAGACTTGCCAGTATCAACATATGCATTAAGGAACAAGTTCAAGTATTATGTCTGTAAGTGAAACAAAACTGTAGCCCCAGACTTGTCAGTATCAATATATGCATTAAGGAACAAGTTCCAGTATCATGTCTGTAAGTGAAACAAAACTGTAGCCCCTGACTTGTCAGTATCAATATATGCATTAAGGAACAAGTTCAAGTATGATGTCTGTAAGTGAAACAAAACTGTAGCCCCAGACTTGTCAGTATCAATATATGCATTAAGGAACAAGTTCCAGTATTATGTCTGTAAGTGAAACAAAACTGTAGCCCCAGGCTTGTCAGTTTCAATATATGCATTAAGGAACGAGTTCAAGTATCATGTCTGTAAGTGAAACAAAACCGTTGCCCCAGGCTTGTCAGTATCAATATATGCATTAAGGAACAAGTTCCAGTATCATGTCTGTAAGTGAAACAAAACCCTAGCCCCAGGCTTGTCAGTTTCAATATATGCATTAAGGAACGAGTTCAAGTATCATGTCTGTAAGTGAAACAAAACCGTTGCCCCAGGCTTGTCAGTATCAATATATGCATTAAGGAACAAGTTCAAGTATTATGTCTGTAAGTGAAACAAAACTGTAGCCCCAGACTTGCCAGTATCAATATATGAATTAAGGAACTAGTTCCAGTATTATGTCTGTAGGTGAAACAAAACTGTAGCCCCAGACTTGTCAGTATCAATATATGCATTAAGGAACAAGTTCAAGTATCATGTCTGTAAGTGAAACAAAACTGTAGCCCCAGGCTTGTCAGTATCAATATATGCATTAAGGAACAAGTTCAAGTATTATGTCTGTAAGTGAAACTAAACTGTAGCCCAAGATTTGTCAGTATCAATATATGCATTAAGAAACAAGTTCTAGTATCATGTCTGTAAGTGAAACAAAACCCTAGCCCCAGGCTTGTCAGTAACAATATATGCATTGAGGAACAAGTTCAAGTATCATGTCTGTAAGTGAAACAAAACTGTAGCCCCAGACTTGCCAGTATCAATATATGAATTAAGGAACAAGTTCGAGTATTATGTCTGTAAGTGAAACAAAACTGTAGACCCAGGCTTGTCAGTATCAATATATGCATTAAGGAACAAGTTCAAGTATTATGTCTGTAAGTGAAACAAAACTGTAGCCCCAGACTTGCCAGTATCAATATATGCATTAAGGAACAAGTTCTAGTATTATGTCTGTAAGTGAAACAAAACTGTAGCCCCAGACTTGTCAGTATTAATAAATGAATTAAGAAACAAGTTCCAGTATCATGTCTGTATGTGAAACAAAACCCTAGCCCCAGGCTTGTCAGTATAAATATATGCATTAAGGAACAAGTTCTAGTATTATGTCTGTAGGTGAAACAAACTGTAGCCCCAGACTTATCAGTATCAATATATGCATTAAGGAACAAGTTCAAGTATTATGTCTGTAGGTGAAACAAAACCGTAGCCCCAGATTTGTCAGTATCAATATATGAATTAAGGAACTAGTTCCAGTATTATGTCTGTAGGTGAAACAAAACTGTAGCCCCAGACTTGTCAGTATCAATATATGTATTAAGGAACAAGTTCAAGTATCATGTCTGTAAGTGAAACAAAACTGTAGCCCCAGGCTTGTCAGTATCAATATATGCATTAAGGAACAAGTTCAAGTATTTTGTCTGTAGGTGAAACAAAACTGTAGCCCCAGACTTGTCAGTATCAATATATGCATTAAGGAACAAGTTCCAGTATTATGTCTGTAAGTGAAACAAAACTCTAGCCCCAGACTTGTCAGTATCAATATATGCATTAAGGAACAAGATCAAGTATTATGTCTGTAAGTGAAACAAAACTGTAGCCCCAGACTTGTCAGTATCAATATATGCATTAAGGAACAAGTTCTAGTATTATGTCTGTAAGTGAAACAAAACTGTAGCCC
This sequence comes from Panopea generosa, assembly GCA_029582155.1. Classification (NCBI taxonomy): domain Eukaryota; kingdom Metazoa; phylum Mollusca; class Bivalvia; order Adapedonta; family Hiatellidae; genus Panopea; species Panopea generosa. Next base: position 66,682,308 of record CM055901.1, read on the forward strand.
GAGACTTGTCAGTATCAATATATGCATTAAGGAACAAGTTCTAGTATTATGTCTGTAAGTGAAACAAAACCCTAGTCCCAGGCTTGTCAGTATCAATATATGCATTAAGGAACAAGTTCAAGTATCATGTTTGTAAGCGAAACAAAACCCTAGCCCCAGGCTTGTCAGTATCAATATATGCATTAAGGAATAAGTTCAAGTATTATGTCTGAAGGTGAAACAAAACTGTAGCCCCAGACTTGTCAGTATCAATATATGCATTAAGGAACAAGTTCAAGTATTATGTCTGTAAGTGAAACAAAACTGCAGCCACAGACTTGTCAGTATCTATATATGCATTAAGGAACAAGTTCCAGTATCATGTCTGTAAGTGAAACAAAACTGTAGCCCCAGACTTGTCAGTATCAATATATGCATTAAGGAACAAGTTCAAGTATTATGTCTGTAAGTGAAACAAAACTGTAGCCCCAGGCTTGTCAGTATCAATATATGTATTAAGGAACAAGTTCAAGTATTACATGTATGTCTGTAAGTGAAACAAAACTGTAGCCCGAGACTTGTCAGTATCAATATATGCATTAAGGAACAAGTTCAAGTATTATGTCTGTAAGTGAAACAAAACTGTAGCCGCAGGCTAATCAGCATCAATATATGCATTAAGGAACAAGTTCCAGTATCATGTCTGTAAGTCAAACAAAACTGTAGCCCCAGGCTTGTCAGTATCAATATATGCATTAAGGAACAAGATCAAGTATTATGTCTGTAAGTGAAACAAAACTGTAGCCCCAGACTTGTCAGTATCAATATATGCATTAAGGAACAAGTTCAAGTATTATGTCTGTAAGTGAAACAAAACTGTAGCCCCAGACTTGTCAGTATCAATATATGCATTAAGGAACAAGTTCAAGTATTATGTCTGTAAGTGAAACAAAACTGTAGCCCCAGACTTGTCAGTATCAATATATGCATTAAGGAACAAGTTCCAGTATCATGTCTGTAAGTGAAACAAAACCCTAGCCCCAGGCTTGTCAGTTTCAATATATGCATTAAGGAACGAGTTCAAGTATCATGTCTGTAAGTGAAACAAAACCGTTGCCCCAGGCTTGTCAGTATCAATATATGCATTAAGGAACAAGTTCAAGTATTATGTCTGTAAGTGAAACAAAACTGTAGCCCCAGACTTGCCAGTATCAATATATGAATTAAGGAACTAGTTCCAGTATTATGTCTGTAGGTGAAACAAAACTGTAGCCCCAGACTTGTCAGTATCAATATATGCATTAAGGAACAAGTTCAAGTATCATGTCTGTAAGTGAAACAAAACTGTAGCCCCAGGCTTGTCAGTATCAATATATGCATTAAGGAACAAGTTCAAGTATTATGTCTGTAAGTGAAACTAAACTGTAGCCCAAGATTTGTCAGTATCAATATATGCATTAAGAAACAAGTTCTAGTATCATGTCTGTAAGTGAAACAAAACCCTAGCCCCAGGCTTGTCAGTATCAATATATGCATTGAGGAACAAGTTCAAGTATCATGTCTGTAAGTGAAACAAAACTGTAGCCTCAGACTTGCCAGTATCAATATATGAATTAAGGAACACGTTCGAGTATTATGTCTGTAAGTGAAACAAAACTCTAGCCCCAGGCTTGTCAGTATCAATATATGCATTAAGGAACAAGTTCAAGTATTATGTCTGTAAGTGAAACAAAACTGTAGCCCCAGACTTGCCAGTATCAATATATACATTAAAGAACAAGTTCTAGTATTATGTCTGTAAGTGAAACAAAACCCTAGCCCCAGGCTTGCCAGTATCAATATATGCATTAAGGAACAAGTTCTAGTATTATGTCTGTAAGTGAAACAAAACTGTAGCCCCAGACTTGTCAGTATTAATAAATGAATTAAGAAACAAGTTCCAGTATCATGTCTGTATGTGAAACAAAACCCTAGCCCCAGGCTTGTCAGTATAAATATATGCATTAAGGAACAAGTTCTAGTATTATGTCTGTAGGTGAAACAAACTGTAGCCCCAGACTTATCAGTATCAATATATGCATTAAGGAACAAGTTCAAGTATTATGTCTGTAGGTGAAACAAAACCGTAGCCCCAGATTTGTCAGTATCAATATATGAATTAAGGAACTAGTTCCAGTATTATTTCTGTAGGTGAAACAAAACTGTAGCCCCAGACTTGTCAGTATCAATATATGCATTAAGGAACAAGTTCAAGTATCATGTCTGTAAGTGAAACAAAACTGTAGCCCCAGGCTTGTCAGTATCAATATATGCATTAAGGAACAAGTTCAAGTATTTTGTCTGTAGGTGAAACAAAACTGTAGCCCCAGACTTGTCAGTATCAATATATGCATTAAGGAACAAGTTCCAGTATCAAGTCTGTAAGTGAAACAAAACCCTAGAGTATCAATATATGCATTAAGGAACAAGTTCAAGTATCATGTCTGTAAGTGAAACAAAACTGTAGCCCCAGACTTGCCAGTATCAATATATGAATTAAGGAACAAGTTCGAGTATTATGTAGGTAAGTGAAACAAAACTGTAGCCCCAGGCTTCTCAGTATCAATATATGCATTAAGGAACAAGTTCTAGTATTATGTCTGTAAGTGAAACAAAACTGTAGCCCCAGACTTGCCAGTATCAATATATACATTAAAGAACAAGTTCCAGTATTATGTCTGTAAGTGAAACAAAACCCTAGCCCCAGGCTTGTCAGTATCAATATATGCATTAAGGAACAAGTTCTAGTATTATGTCTGTAGGTGAAACAAAACCGTAGTCCCAGATTTGTCAGTATCAATATATGAATTAAGGAACTAGTTCCAGTATTATGTCTGTAGGTGAAACAAAACTGTAGCCCCAGATTTGTCAGTATCAATATATGCATTAAGGAACAAGTTCAAGTATTATGTCTGTAGGTGAAACAAAACTGTAGCCCCAGGCTTGTCAGTATGAATATATGCATTAAGGAACAAGTTCAAGTATTATGTCTGTAGGTGAAACAAAACTGTAGCCCCAGACTTGTCAGTATCAATATATGCATTAAGGAACAAGTTCAAGTATTATGTCTGTAGGTGAAACAAAACTGAAGCCCCAGACTTGTCAGTATCAATATATGCATTAAGGAACAAGTTCAAGTATTATGTCTGTAGGTGAAATAAAACTGTAGCCCCAGACTTGTCAGTATCAATATATGCATTAAGGAACAAGTTCAAGTATTATGTCTGTAAGTGAAACAAAACTGAAGCCCCAGACTTGTCAGTATCAATATATGCATTAAGGAACAAGTTCAAGTATTATGTCTGTAAGTGAAACAAAACTGTAGCCCCAGACTTTTCAGTATCAATATATGAATTAAGGAACAAGTTCCAGTATTATGCCTGTAAGTGAAAAAAAACTGTAGCCCCAGGCTTGTCAGTATCAATATATGCATTAAGGAACATGTTCAAGTATTATGTCTGTAAGTGAAACAAAACTGTAGCCCCTGACTTGTCAGTATAAATATATGCATTAAGGAACAAGTTCAAGTATTATGTCTGTAAGTGAAACAAAACTGTAGCCCCAGACTTGTCAGTATCAATATATGAATTAAGGAACAAGTTCCAGTATTATGTCTGTAAGTGAAACAAAACTGTAGCCCCAGGCTTTTCAGTATCAATATATGAATTAAGGAACAAGTTCCAGTATTATGCCTGTAAGTGAAAGAAAACTGTAGCCCCAGGCTTGTCAGTATCAATATATGCATTAAGGAACAAGTTCAAGTATTATGTCTGTAAGTGAAACAAAACTGTAGCCCCTGACTTGTCAGTATCAATATATGAATTAAGGAACAAGTTCAAGTTTTATGTCTGTAAGTGAAACAAAACTGTAGCCCCAGGCTTGTCAGTATCAATATATGCATTAAGGAACCAATTCAAGTATTATGTCTGTAAGTGAAACAAAACCCTAGCCCCAGGCTCGTCAGTATCAATATATGCAATAAGGAACTAGTTCCAGTATTATGTCTGTAAGTGAAACAAAGCTGTAGCCCCAGGCGTGTCAGTATCAATATATGCATTAAGGAACAAGTTCAAGTAATATGTCTGTAAGTGAAACAAAACTGTAGCCCCAGACTTGTCAGTATCAATATATGCATTAAGGAATAAGTTCAAGGATTATGTCTGTAAGTGAAACAAAACTGTAGCCCCAGACTTGTCAGTATCAATATATGAATTAAGGAACAAGTTCCAGTATTATGTCTGTAAGTGAAACAAAACTGTAGCCCCAGACTTTTCAGTATCAATATATGAATTAAGGAACAAGTTCCAGTATTATGCCTGTAAGTGAAACAAAACTGTAGCCCCAGGCTTGTCAGTATCAATATATGCATTAAGAAAAAAGTTCAAGTATTATGTCTGTACGTGAAACAAAACTGTAGCCCCTGACTTGTCAGTATAAATATATGCATTAAGGAACAAGTTCAAGTATTATGTCTGTAAGTGAAACAAAACTGTAGCCCCAGGCTTGTCAGTATCAATATATGCATTAAGGAACAAATTCAATTATTATGTCTGTAAGTGAAACAAAACCCTAGCCCCAGGCTCGTCAGTATCTATATATGCATTAAGGAACTAGTTCCAGTATTATGTCTGTAGGTGAAACAAAGCTGTAGCCCCAGGCTTGTCAGTATCAATATATGCATTAAGGAACAAGTTCAAGTATTATGTCTGTAAGTGAAACAAAACTGTAGCCCCAGACTTGTCAGTATCAATATATGCATTAAGGAACAAGTTCTGGTATTATGTCTGTAAGTGAAACAAAACTGTAGCCCCAGACTTGTCAGTATCAATATATGCATGAAGGAACAAGTTCCAGTATTATGTCTGTAAGTGAAACAAAACTGTAGCCCCAGACTTGACAGTATCAATATATGCATTAAGGAACAAGTTCAAGTATCATGTCTGTAAGTGAAACAAAACTGTAGCCCCAGACTTGTCAGTATCAATATATGCATTAAGGAACAAGTTCAAGTATTATGTCTGTAAGTGAAACAAAACTGTAGCCCCAGACTTGTCAGTATCAATATATGCATAAAGGAACAAGTTCTAATATTATGTCTGTAAATGAAACAAAACTGCAGCCCCAGACTTGTCAGTATCAATATATGCATTAAGGAACTAGTTCCAGTTTTATGTCTGTAAGTGAAACAAAACTGTAGCCCATGGCTTGTCAGTATCAATATATGCATTAAGGAACAAGTACAGTATTATGTCTGTAAGTGAAACAAAACTGTAGCCCCAGACTTGTCAGTATCAATATATGCATTAAGGAACAAGTTCCAGTATTATGTCTGGAGGTGAAACAAAACTGTAGCCCCAGGCTTGTCAGTATCTATATATGCATTAAGGAACAAGTTCTAGTATTATGTCTGTAAGTGAAACAAAACTGTAGCCCCAGACTTGTCAGTATCAATATATGCATTAAGGAACAAGTTCAAGTATTATGTCTGTAAGTGAAACAAAACCCTAGCCCCAGGCTCGTCAGTATCAATATATGCATTAAGGAACTAGTTCCAGTATTATGTCTGTAAGTGAAACAAAGCTGTAGCCCCAGGCGTGTCAGTATCAATATATGCATTAAGGAACAAGTTCAAGTATTATGTCTGTAAGTGAAACAAAACTGTAGCCCCAGACTTGTCAGTATCAATATATGCATTAAGGAACAAGTTCTAGTATTATGTCAGTAAGTGAAACAAAACTGTAGCCCCAGACTTGTCAGTATCAATATATGCATTAAGGAACAAGTTCAAGTATTAAGCCTGTAAGTGAAACAAAACCCTAGCCCTAGGCTCGTCAGTATTAATATATGAATTAAGGAACTAGTTCCAGTATTATGTCTGTAAGTGAAACAAAGCTGTAGCCCCAGCCGTGTCAGTATCAATATATGCATTAAGGAACAAGTTCCAGTATTATGTCTGTAAGTGAAACAAAATTGTAGCCACAGACTTTTCAGTATCAATATATGAATTAAGGAACAAGTTCCAGTATTCTGCCTGTAAGTGAAAGAAAACTGTAGCCCCAGGCTTGTCAGTATCAATATATGCATTAAGGAACAAGTTCAAGTATTATGTCTGTAAGTGAAACAAAACTGTAGCCCCTGATTTGTCAGTATAAATATATGCATTAAGGAACAAGTTCAAGTATTATGTCTGTAAGTGAAACAAAACTGTAGCCCCAGGCTTGTCAGTATCAATATATGCATTAAGGAACAAGTTCTAGTATTATGTATGTAAGTGAAACAAAACTGTAGCCCCAGACTTGTCAGTATCAATATATGCATTAAGGAACAAGTTCAAGTATTATGTCTGTAAGTGAAACAAAACTGTAGCCCCAGACTTGTCAGTATCAATATATGCATTAAGGAACAAGTTCCAGCATTATGTCTGTAAGTGAAACAAAACTGTAGCCCCAGACTTGTCAGTATCAATATATGTATTAAGGAACAAGTTCTAGTATTATGTCTGTAAGTGAAACAAAACTGTAGCCCCAGGCTTGTCAGTATCAATATATGCATTAAGGAACAAGTTCCAGTATTATGTCTGTAGGTGAAACAAATCCGTAACCCCAGGATTGTCAGTATCAATATATGCATTAAGGAACAAGTTCTTGTATTATGTCTGTAAGTGAAACAAAACTGTAGCCCCAGGCTTGTCAGTATCAATATATGCATTAAGGAACGAGTTCAAGCATTATGTCTGTAAGTGAAACAAAACTTTAGCCCCAGACTTGTCAGTATCAATATATGCATTAAGGAACAAGTTTAAGTATTATGTCTGTAAGTGAAACAAAACTATAGCCCCAGACTTGTCAGTATCCATATATGAATTAAGGAACAAGTTCTAGTATTATGTCTGTAAGTGAAACAAGACTGTAGCCCCAGACTTGTCAGTATCAATATATGAATTAAGGAACAAGTTCCAGTATTATGTCTGTAAGTGAAACAAAACCCTAGCCCCAGACTTGTCAGTATCAATATATGAATTAAGGATCAAGATCTAGTATTATGTCTGTAAGTGAAACAAAACTGTAGCCCAAGACTTGTCAGTATCAATATCCGAATTAAGGAACTAGTTCCAGTATTATGTCTGTAGGTGAAACAAAACCATAGCCCCAGGCTTGTCAGTATCAATATATGCAATAAAGAACAAGTTCAAGTATTATGTCTGTAAGTGAAACAAAACTGTAGCCCCAGGCTTGTCAGTATTAATATATGAATTAAGGAACAAGTTCTAGTATTATGTCTGTAAGTGAAACAAAACCCTAGCCCCAGGCTTGTCAGTATCAATATATGAATTAAGGAACAAGTTCAAGTATCATGTCTGTAAGTGAAACAAAACTGTAGCCCCAGACTTGTCAGTATCAATATATGCATTAAGGAACAAGTTCTAGTATTATGTCAGTAAGTGAAACAAAACTGTAGCCCCAGACTTGTCAGTATCAATATATGCATTAAGGAACAAGTTCAAGTATTAAGCCTGTAAGTGAAACAAAACCCTAGCCCTAGGCTCGTCAGTATTAATATATGAATTAAGGAACTAGTTCCAGTATTATGTCTGTAAGTGAAACAAAGCTGTAGCCCCAGCCGTGTCAGTATCAATATATGCATTAAGGAACAAGTTCCAGTATTATGTCTGTAAGTGAAACAAAATTGTAGCCACAGACTTTTCAGTATCAATATATGAATTAAGGAACAAGTTCCAGTATTCTGCCTGTAAGTGAAAGAAAACTGTAGCCCCAGGCTTGTCAGTATCAATATATGCATTAAGGAACAAGTTCAAGTATTATGTCTGTAAGTGAAACAAAACTGTAGCCCCTGATTTGTCAGTATAAATATATGCATTAAGGAACAAGTTCAAGTATTATGTCTGTAAGTGAAACAAAACTGTAGCCCCAGGCTTGTCAGTATCAATATATGCATTAAGGAACAAGTTCTAGTATTATGTATGTAAGTGAAACAAAACTGTAGCCCCAGACTTGTCAGTATCAATATATGCATTAAGGAACAAGTTCAAGTATTATGTCTGTAAGTGAAACAAAACTGTAGCCCCAGACTTGTCAGTATCAATATATGCATTAAGGAACAAGTTCCAGCATTATGTCTGTAAGTGAAACAAAACTGTAGCCCCAGACTTGTCAGTATCAATATATGTATTAAGGAACAAGTTCTAGTATTATGTCTGTAAGTGAAACAAAACTGTAGCCCCAGGCTTGTCAGTATCAATATATGCATTAAGGAACAAGTTCCAGTATTATGTCTGTAGGTGAAACAAATCCGTAACCCCAGGATTGTCAGTATCAATATATGCATTAAGGAACAAGTTCTTGTATTATGTCTGTAAGTGAAACAAAACTGTAGCCCCAGGCTTGTCAGTATCAATATATGCATTAAGGAACGAGTTCAAGCATTATGTCTGTAAGTGAAACAAAACTTTAGCCCCAGACTTGTCAGTATCAATATATGCATTAAGGAACAAGTTTAAGTATTATGTCTGTAAGTGAAACAAAACTATAGCCCCAGACTTGTCAGTATCCATATATGAATTAAGGAACAAGTTCTAGTATTATGTCTGTAAGTGAAACAAGACTGTAGCCCCAGACTTGTCAGTATCAATATATGAATTAAGGAACAAGTTCCAGTATTATGTCTGTAAGTGAAACAAAACCCTAGCCCCAGACTTGTCAGTATCAATATATGAATTAAGGATCAAGATCTAGTATTATGTCTGTAAGTGAAACAAAACTGTAGCCCAAGACTTGTCAGTATCAATATCCGAATTAAGGAACTAGTTCCAGTATTATGTCTGTAGGTGAAACAAAACCATAGCCCCAGGCTTGTCAGTATCAATATATGCAATAAAGAACAAGTTCAAGTATTATGTCTGTAAGTGAAACAAAACTGTAGCCCCAGGCTTGTCAGTATTAATATATGAATTAAGGAACAAGTTCTAGTATTATGTCTGTAAGTGAAACAAAACCCTAGCCCCAGGCTTGTCAGTATCAATATATGAATTAAGGAACAAGTTCAAGTATCATGTCTGTAAGTGAATCAAAACTGTAGCCCCAGACTTGTCAGTATCAATATATGCATTAAGGAATAAGTTCAAGTATTATGTCTGTAAGTGAAACAAAACTGTAGCCCCAGACTTGTCAGTATCAATATATGTATAAAGGAACAAGTTCAAGTATTATGTCTGTAAGTGAAACAAGACTGTAGCCCCAGGCTTGTCAGTATCAATATATGCGTTAAGGACAAAGTTCAAATATTATGTCTGTAAGTGAAACAAAACCCTAGCCCCAGCCTTGTCAGTATCAATATATGAATTAAGGAACAAGTTCCAGTATTATGTCTGTAAGTGAAACAAAACCCTAGCCACAGACTTGTCAGTATCAATATATGAATTAAGGATCAAGATCTAGTATTATGTCTGTAAGTGAAACAAAACTGTAACCCAAGACTTGTCAGTATCAATATCCGAATTAAGGAACTAGTTCCAGTATTATGTCTGTAGGTGAAACAAAACCATAGCCCCAGGCTTGTCAGTATCAATATATGCATTAAAGAACAAGTTCAAGTATTATGTCTGTAAGTGAAACAAAACTGTAGCCCCAGGCTTGTCAGTATTAATATATGAATTAAGGAACAAGTTCTAGTATTATGTCTGTAAGTGAAACAAAACCCTAGCCCCAGGCTTGTCAGTATCAATATATGAATTAAGGAACAAGTTCAAGTATCATGTCTGTAAGTGAAACAAAACTGTAGCCCCAGACTTGTCAGTATCAATATATGCATTAAGGAATAAGTTCAAGTATTATGTCTGTAAGTGAAACAAAACTGTAGCCCCAGACTTGTCAGTATCAATATATGTATAAAGGAACAAGTTCAAGTATTATGTCTGTAAGTGAAACAAAACTGTAGCCCCAGACATGTCAGTATCAATATATGAATTAAGGAACAAGTTCTAGCATTATGTCTGTAAGTGAAACAAAACTGTAGCCCCAGGCTTGTCAGTATCAAAATATGAATTAAGGAACAAGCTCTAGTATTATGTCTGTATGTGAAACAAAACCCTAGCCCCAGGCTTGTCAGTATCAATATATGCATTAAGGAACACGTTCTAGTATTATATCTGTAAGTGAAACAAAACTGTAGCCCCAGGCTTGTCAGTATCAATATATGCATTAAGGAACAAGTTCTAGTATTATGTCTGTAAGTGAAACAAAACTGTAGCCCCAGACTTGCCAGTATCAATATATGCATTAAGGAACAAGTTCTAGTATTATGTCTGTAAGTGAAACAAAACCCTAGCCCCAGGCTTGGCAGTATCAATATATGCATTAAGAAACAAGTTCTAGTATTATGTCTGTAAGTGAAACAAAATCCTAGCCCCAGGCTTGTCAGTATCAATATATGCATTAAGGAACAAGTTCAAGTATTATGTCTGTAAGTGAAACAAAACTGTAGCCCCAGGCTTACAAGTTCCAGTATTATGTCTGTAAGTGAAACAAAACTGTAGCCCCAGGCTTGTCAGTATCAATATATGTATTAAGGAACAAGTTCTAGTATTATGTATGTAAGTGAAACAAAACTGTAGCCCCAGACTTGTCAGTATCAATATATGCATTAAGGAACAAGTTCCAGTATTATGTCTGTAAGTGAAACAAAACTGTAGCCCCAGACTTGTCAGTATCAATATATGCATTAAGGAACAAGTTCAAGCATTATGTCTGTAAGTGAAACAAAACTGTAGCCCCAGACTTGTCAGTATCAATATATGCATTAAGGAACAAGTTCTAGTATTATGTCTGTAAGTGAAACAAAACTGTAGCCCCAGGCTTGTCAGTATCAATATATGCATTAAGGAACAAGTTCCAGTATTATGTCTGTAGGTGAAACAAATCCGTTACCCCAGGATTGTCAGTATCAATATATGCATTAAGGAACAAGTTCTAGTATTATGTCTGTAAGTGAAACAAAACTGTAGCCCCAGGCTTGTCAGTATCAATATATGCATTAAGGAACAAGTTCAAGCATTATGTCTGTAAGTGAAACAAAACTGTAGCCCCAGACTTGTCAGTATCAATATATGCATTAAGGAACAAGTTCAAGTATTATGTCTGTAAGTGAAACAAAACTGTAGCCCCAGACTTGTCAGTATCCATATATGAATTAAGGAACAAGTTCTAGTATTATGTCTGTAAGTGAAACAAGACTGTAGCCCCAGACTTGTCAGTATCAATATATGAATTAAGGAACAAGTTCCAGTATTATGTCTGTAAGTGAAACAAAACCCTAGCCCCAGGCTTGTCAGTATCAATATATGCGTTAAGGACAAAGTTCAAATATTATGTCTGTAAATGAAACAAAACTGTAGCCCCAGACTTGTCAGTATCAATATATGAATTAAGGATCAAGATCTAGTATTATGTCTGTAAGTGAAACAAAACTGTAGCCCAAGACTTGTCAGTATCAATATCCGAATTAAGGAACTAGTTCCAGTACTATGTCTGTAGGTGAAACAAAACCATAGCCCCAGGCTTGTCAGTATCAATATATGCATTAAAGAACAAGTTCAAGTATTATGTCTGTAAGTGAAACAAAACTGTAGCCCCAGGCTTGTCAGTATCAATATATGAATTAAGGAACAAGTTCTAGTATTATGTCTGTAAGTGAAACAAAACCCTAGCCCCAGGCTTGTCAGTATCAATATATGAATTAAGGAACAAGTTCAAGTATCATGTCTGTAAGTGAATCAAAACTGTAGCCCCAGACTTGTCAGTATCAATATATGCATTAAGGAATAAGTTCAAGTATTATGTCTGTAAGTGAAACAAAACTGTAGCCCCAGACTTGTCAGTATCAATATATGAATTAAGGAACTAGTTCCAGTATTATGTCTGTAGGTGAAACAAAACCATAGCCCCAGGCTTGTCAGTATCAATATATGTATGAAGGAACAAGTTCCAGTATGATATCTGTAAATGAAAGAAAACCGTTGCCGTAAGCTTGTCAGTATCAATATATGAATTAAGGAACAAGTTCCAGTATGATGTCTGTAAGTGAATCAAAACTGTTGCCCCAGGCTTGTCATATCAATATATGAATTAAGGAACAAGTTCTAGTATTATGTCTGTAAGTGAAACAAAACTGTAGCCCCAGGCTTGTCAGTATCAATATATGAATTAAGGAACAAGTTCAAGTATTATGTCTGTAAGTGAAACAAAACCCTAGCCCCTGACTTGTCAGTATCAATATATGCATTAAGGAACAAGTGCCAGTATTATGTCTGTAAGTGAAACAAAACCCTAGCCCCAGGCTTGTCAGTATCAATATATGCATTAAGGAACAAGTTCAAGTATTATGTCTGTAAGTGAAACAAAACTGTAGCCCCAGGCTTGTCAGTATCAATATATGCATTAAGGAACAAGTTCCAGTATTATGTCTGTAAGTGAAACAAAACCCTAGCCCCAGGCTTGTCAGTATCAATATATGCATTAAGGAACAAGTTCAAGTATTATGTCTGTAAGTGAAACAAAACCCTAGCCCAAGGCTTGTCAGTATCAATATATGCATTAAGGAACAAGTTCAAGTATTATGTCTGTAAGTGAAACAAAACCCTAGCCCCAGGCTTGTCAGTATCAGTATATGCATTAAGAAACAAGTTCAAGTATTATGTCTGTAAGTGAAATTAAACCGTTGCTGTAGGCTTGTCAGTATCAATATATGAAATAAGGAACAAGTTCCAGTATTACATGTATGTATGTACTAAGTGAAACAAAACCGTAGCCCCAGGCTTGCCAGTATCAATATATGAATTAAGGAACAAGTTTCAGTATTATGTCTGTAAGTGAAACCAAAACCATAGCCCCAGGCTTGCCAGTATCAATATAAGAATGAAGGAACAATGTTGCAGGATGAAGATTGAAAGAGGCTACAAGCTTAGACAATGACAACATTAATTCAATCAAACAAACACATGTAGTCATTATCTGTTTGACAAAACCAGTTTGACAAGAACCACCATGTACAGATGCATAAAAATAAATTCATTGTAAATAAAAAATAGTTTTACCTGAGGCCCATAATCAATGGGTACTTTGAGGTAATCAGTTTGTAAAAATCACCAGTCTCTTTTATAAACATATCCTCTGTTTTCTTTATTTCATCCCAGCCGGTAATGAGAAGTGCACCCCATTTTTTGCCTATATCACAAAACATATTAATATATTAGTGTACACAAGAATTTACAGGAACAAACAAGTTGTAAAGCCCAAGGTTGACAACATCGAGAGAGCACTGGTCAAGCATGCACCGGTATCATCATACGTGTACAGTGTATCCTAAAATTTTCACTTTATTTCTAGAATTTTTTCTTTATGTTTTTTCTTTACATTTTCCCTATTTTCTCTATGTAAAACAATGATCCCATGTGGCATCCCAAATTTAACTCTGGGGATTTGACTTTAAACACCATTCTAGGGGACTCCGATACAATGCTACATGTAGAATTTATAAGGTCAGAGTATGGGTGGAACTTTCAGAGAAAATGTTTTTTAAAGTTTTCTTTGGAATGTGCTTACAAGCCCTGTGTTGGGAGTATTTGTGGTTAAATCATGCTGGTTTAGGAATTTTTTCAAGATCTTGTATGATAATATAGCTGTTGTGCAAGTTTGCTTAAGATTCAATGAAAAATGGGGGAGCTATCATGTCTGTATTGTGTCCAAATTTCAAAACCGCTTTTAGGAGTCCCTCATACATTGCTATGTGTAACATATATAGTCTTTGGCTGAAACTTTCAGAGGAAATAGTTCCTTTAAAATGTGCTTAATTAAGCCCTGTTTCGTTGTAAAATTGGGGGGGGGGGGGGGGGGGGGGGGAGCTATAAAAGGTTAACATACGTATGACATATGATGGAGGGAAATTTTACAATTATTCAACATTTCTTATCCCACTGCTGTCAAAAATAAAATAAGGTAACCATTGGAAAAGTTTAAGATGCCTTGCTCGGCTAGAACCTTGTCCAGTACTTCAGACCTAAACTTATTTATTGCTCTTTTGAACCATGGAACATGGTCAATGTTATTCAATAGTAACATACTGCTAATGTCAACACTAGGGGGTGGGGCATGACGGGTAAAGCATGTGTCAGTTAATACATCCCACAAACATACTTAATAAAAAGTATTTCTTAAATAGTTGCATTAGATCTGCTTCCAATGGATCCTTTTATCAAATATCCAAAATAAATACTGAGTGCTTTTCATTTTCCAAAATCCATACAGTCCCTGTATATTAATTTCAGGAACCACACAACATTTTTTGTTTACATGTTGATGATGGAGAAAGCTTTGCCATTATGCGAGAAACATGAGTCAATTTGATTTTTCTACTGTTAGTCAATGCTTTAGTTTCACAGGAAAGTTCATTGCAAAATTAAAAAACAATCAGACTTATAAAACATTCCGTGTAAAAATCAATGTAGACTATCGTGGTCATAACAGTCCATGTAACAATCATCAATGTAGATTACCGTGGTCATAACAGTCCATGTACCAATCAATGTAGACAATCATGGTCATAACAGTCCATGTAACAATCAATGTTGACTATCGTGGTCATAACAGTCCATGTAGCAGTCAATGAAGACTGTCATGGTCATAACAGCACATGTAACAATCAATGTAGACTACCATGGTCATAACAGTCAATATAACAATCAATGAAGACTATCGTGGTCATAACAGTCCATGTAGCAGTCAATGTAGACTATCGTGGTCACAACAGTCCATGTAACAATCAATGTTGACTATCGTGGTCATAACAGTGCATGTAACAATCAATGTAGACTATCGTGGTCACAACAGTCCATGTAACAATCAATGTTGACTATCGTGGTCATAACAGTCCATGTAGCAGTCAATGAAGACTGTCATGGTCATAACAGCACATGTAACAATCAATGTAGACTACCATGGTCATAACAGTCAATATAACAATCAATGAAGACTATCGTGGTCATAACAGTCCATGTAACAATCAACGTTGACTATCTTGGTCAAAACAGTCAAGGTAACAATCAATGTTGACTATCTTGGTCATAACAGTCCATATAACAATCAATGTTGACTATCTTGGTCATAACAGTCAAGGTAACAATCAATGTTGACTATCTTGGTCATAACAGTCCATGTAACAATCAATGTAGACTATCGTGGTCATAACAGTCCAGGTAACAATCAATGTAGACAATCATGGTCATAACAGTCGATGTAACAATCATCAATGTAGATTATCGTGGTCATAACAGCACATGTAACAATCATCAATGTAGATTATCGTGGTCATAACAGTCCATGTAACAATCATCAATGTAGATTATCGTGGTCATAACAGCACATGTAACAATCATCAATGTAGATTATCGTGGTCATAACAGTCCATGTAACAATCAATGTAGACTACCATGGTCATAACAGTTGAAGTAAAATAAATGTAGACAATCATGGTCATAACAGTCCATGTTACAATTAATGTAGACTGCCATAGTCATTACAGTCTATGTAACAATCAATGTAGACTATCGTGGTCATAACAGTCCATCTAACAATCAATGTAGACTATAGTGGTCATAACAGTCCATGTAACAATTAATGTAGACTATCATGGTCATAACAGCACATGTAACAATCAATGTAAACTATCGTGGTCACAACAGTCCATGTAACAATCATCAATGTAGATTATCGTGGTCATAACAGTCCATCTAACAATCAATGAAGACTATCGTGGTCATAACAGTCCATGTAACAATCAATGAAGACTATCATGGTAATAACAGTCGATGTAAAATAAATGTAGAGTATCATGGTCATAACAGTCCAGGTAACAATCAATGTAGAATATCATGGTCATAACAGTCTATGTAACAACCAATGTACACTATCGTGGTCATAACAGTCCATGTAACAATCAAAGTAGACTATAGTGGTCATAACAGTCCATGTAACAATTAATGTAGACTGCCATGGTCATAACAGCACATGTAGCAATACATGTAGACTATCGTGGTCATAACAGCACATGTAACAATCAATGAAGACTATCGTGGTCACAACAGTCCATGTAACAATCATCGATGTAGATTATTGTGGTCATAACAGTCCATGTAACAATCAATGAAGACTATCGTGGTCATAACAGTCCATGTAACAGTCAATGTAGACTGTCATGGTTATAAAAGCACATGTAACAATCAATATAGACTATCATGGTCAAAACAATCCATGTAACAATCAATGTAAACTGTCGTTGTCATAACAGTCCATTAACAATCAATGTAGGCTGTCATGGTCATAACATCACATGTAACAATCAATGTAGACTATCTTGGTCATAACAGTCCATGTAGCAATAAATGTAGTCTATCATGGTCATACAGTCTATGTAAAAATAGATGTAGACTATCATGGTCATAACAGTCAATGTAACAATCAATGTATGCTATCGTGGCCAGTATCACCGGTACTCTATATCACTAGTCATGGATTTAGATTTCAAGTTGGTATATGTAACAATCTAAGATTTTTTTAAAATTTCAACAGAATATCTAGTGTGCGTTTGGAACTGAAGCTGAAGCTCTCGGGTGATTTCTGATATTTGAACTCATTTAAAGATATAAATGACAAACAAAATGTCTACAGAAAACTATGGTGTACATTTGGAACTGAAACTGAGTAAAACCTCTCTAATTTGAACACATTTAAAGACAATCAAAATACTTAAAAGTACTTACAGGTAGGGCTGTTACTAATGTTGCTAGAACTTGTAGCCCAACCCATTTGCTTATGTGAATTATGCAAACAATGGAAATAATAACGTTTGTGTCAGATGTGGCCAGGAACATTATATAGGCATACTTATATAAATAGAAAGTTTACTATTACAGAGGTTACTATTTATAAACCCTTTTTTGTTGTATGGGTACAACAAAATACATAAGACAGGATAATATTTTATTATACTTGTTTAGAAAAAAAGTCCTATCTCTAAGTTGAATAAATGTCCAATATCCAAAATAACCTACATGTACATTGTATATATCTTTAAGAAAGTCCAGTTGTTCGCCTGGGTCACATTACTCATCATATTTAGATTAAATGTTGAAATTGTAGCTTACCAATGGGTGGATCAACAGTTAAACCACAGTTGTGACACATAATTGGATTTATGTATGAATTCCTCATACACGCTACACATACGTTCAGGTTACAGCCTTCATGTTGAGTCAAAGTACCAGAAACAGCTGAAATCACAGTGTTAAACAGTGGTATAATATTGAACTGATAATTACTATAATTTTATTTTGAAAATTAAAAACAACAGAAGACATGGCATTCGAACATACACCAACCACAACAGCATAATCATAATCAATACATACAACATTCAAATGATACTATCAACCACAACAGCATAATCATAATCAATATATACAAACGATACTTTCAACCACAACAGCATAATCATAATCAATACATACTACATTCAAACAATACTATCAACGACAACAGCATAATCATAATCAATACAAACAAACAATACTATCAATGACAACAGCATAATCATAATCAATACATACAAACAATACTATCAACCACAACCGCATAATCATAATCAATACATACAACATACAAATGATCCTATCAACCACAACAGCATAATCATAATCATTACACACAAACAATACTGTCAACTACAACAGTATAATCATAATCAATACATACAAACAATACTATCAACCACAGCAGCATAATCATAATCAATACATACATACAATACTATCAACCACAACAGTATAATCATAATAAATACATACAAACAATACTATCAACCACAGCAGCATAATCATAATCATTACACACAAACAATACTATCAACTACAACAGTATAATCATAATCAATACATACAAACAATACTATCAACCACAGCAGCATAATCATAATCAATACATACAAACAATACTTTCAACCACAACAGCATAATCATAATCAATACATACAAACAATAATATCAACCACAGCAGCATAATCATAATCAATACATACAAACAATACTATCAACCACAACAGCATAATCATAATCAATACATACAACATACAAACAATACTATCAACCACAACAGCATAATCATAATAAATACATACAAATGATACTATCAACCACAACAGCATTATCATAATCAATACATACAAACAATACTATCAACCAGAACAGCATAATCATAATCAATACATACAAACAATAATATCAACCACAACAGCATAATCAATACATACAACATACAAACAATACTATCAACCACAACAGCATAATCATAATCAATACATACAAACAATACTATCAACCACAACAGCATAATCAATACATACAACATACAAACAATACTATCAACCACAACAGCATAATCATAATAAATACATACAAATGATACTATCAACCACAACAGCATAATCATAATCAATACATACAAACAATACTATCAACCACAACAGCATAATCATAACCAATACATACAAACAATAATATCAACCACAACAGCATAATCAATACATACAAATGATACTATGAACCACAACAGCATAACCATAATATATAGTATTACATAAAAATGATCCTATCAACCACAACAGCATAATCATAATCAATACATACAACATACAGACGATACTATCAACCACAACAGCATAATCATAATCAATACATACAAACAATACTATCAACCACAGCAGCATAATCATAATCATTACACACAAACAATACTATCAACTACAACAGTATAATCATAATCAATACATACAAACAATACTATCAACCACAGCAGCATAATCATAATCAATACATACAAACAATACTTTCAACCACAACAGCATAATCATAATCAATACATACAAACAATAATATCAACCACAGCAGCATAATCATAATCAATACATACAAACAATACTATCAACCACAACAGCATAATCATAATCAATACATACAACATACAAACAATACTATCAACCACAACAGCATAATCATAATAAATACATACAAATGATACTATCAACCACAACAGCATAATCATAATCAATACATACAAACAATACTATCAACCAGAACAGCATAATCATAATCAATACATACAAACAATAATATCAACCACAACAGCATAATCAATACATACAACATACAAACAATACTATCAACCACAACAGCATAATCATAATCAATACATACAAACAATACTATCAACCACAACAGCATAATCAATACATACAACATACAAACAATACTATCAACCACAACAGCATAATCATAATAAATACATACAAATGATACTATCAACCACAACAGCATAATCATAATCAATACATACAAACAATACTATCAACCACAACAGCATAATCATAACCAATACATACAAACAATAATATCAACCACAACAGCATAATCAATACATACAAATGATACTATGAACCACAACAGCATAACCATAATATATAGTATTACATAAAAATGATCCTATCAACCACAACAGCATAATCATAATCAATACATACAACATACAGACGATACTATCAACCACAACAGCATAATCATAATCAATACATACAAACAATACTATCAACCACAACAGCATAATCAATACATACAACATACAAACAATACTATCAACCACAACAGCATAATCATAATAAATACATACAAATGATACTATCAACCACAACAGCATAATCATAATCAATACATACAAACAATACTATCAACCACAACAGCATAATCATAACCAATACATACAAACAATAATATCAACCACAACAGCATAATCAATACATACAAATGATACTATGAACCACAACAGCATAACCATAATATATAGTATTACATAAAAATGATCCTATCAACCACAACAGCATAATCATAATCAATACATACAACATACAGACGATACTATCAACCACAACAGCATAACCATAATCAATACATACAAACGATACTATCAACCCCAATATTTAAAAGCTAGACTTTGTCATTGTCACATGTGATAATTTGATACAGGCAAGACATATAGTTCTGAATATAATTTTAAATATTGTTTTTACATTGCTTGTTAAATCTACATTTGTTCGCCAAATTTCAAGGACGGGTATGTTTATGAGGAGGTAATACCAAAAATCTGTACGGTAACATGTGTTTTTTTATTTCTGATAATGCATGAACATACATAAAACTTAAATATTCGATAGTTTCATCAATTTCTATCCACAGGAAAAATATGACAAAAACTATAGCAATCGTCTTTAAAAGAAATTGGTAGCACAAGTTTGCAACAACCATTACCTTTTGGGTTAATCATGCAAATAACACATTTTGATTTGTCAGATGGTGTCCACTTTGAAATACTATTTCCATTCAGAAGATCCTAAAATATTTAATAAAAGCATCACAGTGTTATTAATGCCCATAATGCTGAAAGATCCCAAAATGTAACATTGATATTTTCAAATTTATGTTTGAACTAATTAAACTGTCATAAATCTCTCCATCACTGTTCTAATTGGTCAGTCTTATATTTTCAAGTCAACTTAGGCATGTAACATGGAAAATTGTTATTGTTATTAAATAACCAAACTTCTATTTTGTGAAAGACATAGATTTTATGTCCTAGGTTATAATACTTCTAGATTTCATATTAAACTGAGTTCCACTCAAACCAACCAACACATTCACATCATATTAATAGCAATGCTTCCACTGGATGAATTGAAAATAAATTCAATTGAACATGAACTCTTGTGTTTATAATCAAAGGCCCTGTATAAAATAGCATGACTTTGTACAGGAACACATTCAGGCCCTGTATAACATAGTATATATAGGAATATCTACAGGCCCTGTGTAAAATAGTATCTATAGGAACATGTTCAGGTTCTGTATAAAAAAACATGTATAGGAAAATGTTCAAGCCCTGTATAACATAGTATGTAAAGGAACATCTTCAGACCCTGTATAACATAGTATGTATAGGAACATCTTCAGACCCTGTATAACATAGTATGTAAAGGAACATCTTCAGACCCTGTATAACATAGTATTTATAGGAACATCTCCAGGCCCTGTATAACATAGTATGTATAGGAACATCTTCAGACCCTGTATAACATAGTATGTAAAGGAACATCTTCAGACCCTGTATAACATAGTATTTATAGGAACATCTCCAGGCCCTGTATAACATAGTATGTATAGGAACATCTTCAGACCCTCTATAACATAGAATGTATAGGAACATCTTCAGACCCTCTATAACATAGTATGTATAGGAACATCTTCAGGCCCTGTATAACATAGTATATATAGGAACACATTTAAGCCCTGTATAACATAGTATGTATAGGAAAACATTTAGGCCCTGTATGGAATAGTATGTATAGGAACACATTCAGGCCCTGTATAACATAGTATGTATAGGAACATCTTCAGGCCCTGTATAACATAGTATATATAGGAACATATTTAAGACCTGTATAACATAGTATGTATAGGAAAACATCCAGGCCCTGTATGAAATAGTGTGTATAGGAACACATTCAGGCCCTGTATAACATAGTATGTATAGGAACATGTTAGGCCATGTAAAACATAGTATGTATAGGAACATCTTCAGGCCCTGTATAATATAGTATATATAGGAAAACATTTAAGCCATGTGTATCATAGTATGTATAGGAAAACATTCAGACCCTGTATGAAATAGTATGTATAGGAACACATTCAGGCCCTGTATAACATAGTATGTATAGGAACATGTTAGGCCATGTAAAACATAGTATGTATAGGAATACGTTCAGGCCATGTATAAAATATTATGTAAAGTAACTCATTCAGGTCCTGTATAAAATAGTATATATAGGAACACATTCAGGTCCTGTATGAAATAGTATGTTTAGGAACGTGTTTAGCCCATGTTTAACATAGTATGTATTGGAACACATTCATGCCATGTATAAAATAGTATGTATAGGAACACATTCTGGTTCTGTTTAAAAAAGTATGTATAGGAACATGTTTAGGCCATGTATATCATTGTATGAATAGGAACACATTCAGGCCATGTATAAAATGGTATGGTAAGGAACACATTCAGGCCCTGTATAACATAGTATGAATAGGAACACATTCAGGCCCTGTATAACATAGTATGAATAGGAACACATTCAGGCCCTGTATAACATAGTATGAATAAGAACATATTCAGGCCCTGAACATAGTTTGCATAGGAATATGTTCAGGTCCTGTATAAAATAGCATGTATAGGAACACATTCAGGTCCTCTTTAAAATAATAAAATAATATGTATAGGAACACATTCAGGCCCTGAATATTGTCTGTATAGGAACATGTTCAGGCCCTGAACATAGTATGTGTAGGAACACATGCAGGTCCTGTATAACATAGTATGTATAAGAACACATCCAGGTCCTGTATAAAATAGTATTATAAGAACATGTTCAGGTCCTGTATAAAATAGCATGTATAGGAGCATGTTCAGGCATTGTATAACATAATATGTCTCGGAACATGTTTAGGTACTATAGAGAATAGCATGTATAGGAACAAATTCAGGTCCTATATAAAATATAATGTATAGAAACATGTTCAGGTACTGTATAAAACAGTATGAATAGGAACATGTTTAGGACATGTATAACATAGTATGTGTAGGAACACATCCAGGTCCTGTATAAAATAATATGTATAGGAACACATTCAGGTCTGAACATAGTCTGTATAGGAATATGTTCAGGCCCTTAACATAGTCTGTATAGGAACACATGTATACCCTGTATACATGTAACATAGTATGTATAGGAACATGTTTAGGTACTGTATAAAATAGTATGTATAGGAACATGTTCAGATCCTGTATAACATAGTCTGTATAGGAACACATTCAGGTCCTGTATAACAGAGTATGTACAGGAACATGTTCAGGCCCTGTATACATGTAATATAGACTGTATAGGAACATGTTCAGGTTCTGTATAAAATTACATGTTTAGGAACACGTTCAGGCCCTGTATAACATGGTATGTATAGGAACATGTTCAGGCCCAATATAATATAGTATATATAGGTTAACATTCAGGTCCTGTATAACATAGTATGTGGATGAACACATTTAGGCCCTGTATAACATAGTAAGTATAGGAACACATTCAGATCCTGTATAAAAAAGTATGTATAGGAACACATCAAGGTCCTGTATAAGGGTCGGTATAGGAACATTACATAGTATGTGGAGGAACATGTTCAGGTCTTGTATAACATAGTATGTATAGGAACATGTTCAGGCCATGTATAATAAAGTATGTATAGGAACACATCCAGGTCCTGTGTAAAATAATATGTATAGGAACACAATCAGGTCTGAAAATAGTCTGTATAAGAACATGTTCAGGCTCTGAACATAGTCTGTATAGGAACACATATATGCCTTGTATAACATAGTAGGTATAGGAACATGTTTAGGTACTGTATAAAATAGTATGTATAGGAACATGTTCAGATCCTGTATAACAGTCTGTATAGGAACACATTCAGGTCTTGTATAACAGAGTATGTATAGGAACATGTTCAGGTCCTGTATAACATAGCAAGTATAGGAACATGTTTAGGCCATGTATAACATAGTATGTGTAGGAACACATTCAGGTCCTGTATAAAATAATATGTATAGGAACACATTCAGGTCTGAACATAGTCTGTATAGGAACATGTTCAGACCCTGAACATAGTCTGTATAGGAACACATGTATGCCCTGTATAACAAAGTATGTATAGGAACATAATTAGGAACTGTATAAAATAGTATGTATAAGAACATGTTCAGATCCTGTAAACCATAATCTGTATTGGAATACATTCAGGTCCTGTATATCAGAGTATGTATAGGAACATGTTCAGGCCCTGTATACATGTAACATAGACTGTATAGGAACATGTTCAGGTCCTGTATAAAATAGCATGTATAGGAACACGTTCAGGCCCTGTATAACATGGTATGTATAGAAACATGTTCAGGCCCAATATAATATAGTATATATAGGTTAACATTCAGGTCCTGTAACATAGTATGTGGAGGAACACATTTAGGCCCTGTATTACATAGTATGTGTAGGAACACATTCAGGTCCTGTATACCAGAGTATGTATAGGAACATGTTTAGGCCCTGTATACATGTAACACAGACTGTATAGGAACATGTTCAGGTCCTGTATAAAATAGCATGTATAGGAACACGTTCAGGCCCTGTATAACATGGTATGTATAGGAACATGTTCAGGCCCTATATAATATAGTATAAACAGGTTAACATTCAGGTCGTGTATAACATAGTATGTGGAGGAACACATTTAGGCCCTGTATAACATAGTATGTATAGGAACACATTCAGGTCCTGTATAAAAAAGTATGTATAGGAACACATCCAGGTCCTGTATAAGGGTCTGTATAGGAACATGTTCAGGCATTGTGTGACATAGTATGTATAGGAACACGTTCAGGTCTTGTATAACATAGTATGTGGTGGAACACGTTCAGGTCCTGTATAACATAGTATGTGGTTGAACACGTTCAGGTCCTGTACAACATAGTATGTATAGGAACATGTTCAGTTCCTGTATAACATAGTATGTATAGGAACATGTTCAGGTCCTGTATGACATAGTATGTGGAGGAAAACATTCAGGTTCTGTATAACATAGTTTGCATAGGAACACGTTCAGGTTCTGTATAACATAGTATGTATAGGAACATGTTCAGGTCCTGTATAATATAGTATGTGAAGGAACACATTCAGACATGTATAACATAGTATATATAGGAACATGTTTAGGTCCTGTATAACATAGTATGTATATGAACACATTTAGGCCATGTATAACATAGTATGTATATGAACACATTTAGACATGTATAACATACATGTAGTATATATAGGAACACGTCCAGGTCCTGTATAACATAGTATACATAGGAACACGTTCAGGTCCTGTATAACATAGTATGCATAGGAACATGTTCAGGTCCTGTATAAAATAGTTAATATAGGAACAAATCCAGGTCCTGTATCAAATAGTATTATAGGAACATGTTCAAGTCCTGTATAACATAGTATGTATAGGAACACATTCAGGTCCTGTATAACATAGTATGTATAGGAAGATGTTCAGGTCCTGTATAACATAGTATGTATAGGAACACATTCAGGTCCTGTATAACATAGTATGTATAGGAAGATGTTCAGGTCGTGTATAACATAGTATGTATAGGAACACGTTCAGGCCATGTATAACATAGTATGTATAGGAACACGTTCAGGTGCTGTATAACATAGTATGTATAGGAACATGTTCAGGTCGTGTATAACATAGTATGTATAGGAACATGTTCAGGTCTTGTATAACATAGTATGTATAGGAACACGTTCAGGCCATGTATAACATAGTATGTATATGAACACGTTTAGGCCATGTATAATATAGTATGTATAGGAACACGTCCAGGTCCTGTATAACATAGTATGTATAGGAACACGTTCAGGTCTTGTAAAACATAGTATGTATAGGAACATGTTCAGGTCCTGTTTAACATAGTATGTATAGGAACACATTCAGACATGTATAACATAGTATTATACTATATATAGGAACACGTCCAGGTCCTGTATAACATAGTATGCATAGGAACACGTTCAGGTCCTGTATAACATAGTATGTATAGGAAGATGTTCAGGTCTTGTATAACATAGTATGTATAGGAAGATGTTCAGGTCCTGTATAGCATAGTATCATAAGTATGTATAGGAACACGTTCAGGCCATGTATAATATAGTATGTATAGGAACACGTTCAGGTGCTGTATAACATAGTATGTATAGGAACATGTTCAGGTCCTGTATAACATAGGAACACGTTGAGGTCCTGTACAACATAGTATGTATAGGAACATGTTCAGGTCCTGTATAACATAGTATGTATAGGAACATGTTCAGGCCATGTATAACATAGTATGTATAGGAACATGTCCAGGTCCTGTATAACATAGTATGTATAGGAACACGTTCTGGTCCTGTAAAACATAGTATGTATAGGAACACATTCAGGTCCTGTATAACATAGTATGTATAGGAACATGTTCAGGTCCTGTTTAACATAGTATGTATAGGAACATGTTCAGGTCCTGTAAATCATAGTATGTATAGGAACACGTTCAGGTCTTTTATAACATAGTATGTATAGGAACATGTTAAGGACATGTATATCATAGTAGGTATAGGAACACGGTCAGGTCCTGTATAAAATAGTTTGTATAGGAACATGTTCAGGGCCTGTATAACATAGAATGTACAGGAACACATTCAGGTCCTGTGTAACATAGTATTATAGGAACACGTTCAGGTCCTGTATAACATAGTATGTATATGAACACATTCTGGTATAGGTACACGTTCAGGCCCTGTATAACATAGTATGTATAGGAACACGTTCAGGTCCTGTACAACATAATATGTATAGGAACACATTCAGGCTCTGTATAGCATAGTATGTATAGGAACACGTTTGTTGTGAGTACTCTGAATATTTCTGCCATTAATGAATGGTTGAAGTGTACTTTAAACAAAATCTTAAAACTTCTTTAGGCCGCTTAATTCAAGCGGTATTCTAGTACTTTAGTATTGGTTAACCTTCCAGGATCCCAGGAAACAGTGGTTAGTTAACTGATCGTCTGTTAGCTCTCAATGATATAAAAATGATGCTTAATATTCAAATAAAAAAAAAAATTTCTTCTCCTCAAGAGGCACTGGAATCATAATAATTAGGGAGATTGAGAAATATATTAGAGAAGATGTAGCCACAAACATCCTAGTAAATAAATGTTATATAAAACTTACTTTCAGTTTTGCCACTGGATCAATATTTTTGTCCTGAGCTAAGCACTTCTCTGCAAGTACAACTAGTTCATCAGCTATTGATCTGTACCCATCTTCCCATACTTCATGCATCTGTTTACAGTATTGAAGAAAAGTGTCATACTAAATATAATAGTATACATAACTACTATTACCCACATAACATAATATGTTAGCATACAATTAAAAGTTAGACATCAGATCATATGTCAATTTTAAAATGTTAAAAGTAGCATTATTGAATGAAAAATTATACAATCAGAATACCTTGACGACATGAGCAAGTCCAATTAAAGTGAAGAATTTCCAACTTTCAACTGAATATCATCGAAACTATAGACTAGGACTTACACGGACAATATAAATATACAGTTAATTGCTATAAATTGAAAAGGGACATAACTGACAAAATTCAGATCAGAATGCCATGAGAATATGGTATATTCACTTCATGGTGGTGAATCATTTAGGGGCATTAACATAACTCTTACATAGTCTTACTTGTATCTCAATATAGAATAATATGAAAGAATACATTTGATGGCTTGCATACTTTACATGTTCACCTAGTGATCTGAGGGTCCTCCGTGGCTGAGTGGTCTAAGGCGCCGTCTCAAGACCACTTACCTCTCATCGCTAAGGTTGTAGGTTTGAGTCCCGCTCATTCCAAAAACTTTATGTGAGAAAGTTTCCAGTTACTTGCAGAAGGACGGTGGTTCTACTCAGTCTAACTCAGTCTGAGGTCTTCCTCCACTAGTAAAACTGGATATGCTATATATAACCTGAAATGCGTTGAAAAAAAGTACTTCAATTCCAGATCAAGTATATCAGCTTAACTAAAAAAAGTATTTAAAGAAATTGCGCACAATGTCTAAGCATTAGTCGAAATCAACAAAAAGCCCCAAAACTCACCTTTTCATCTTTGTATGATACTTTCAAATACCATTTCTTAGGACCCTGAAACTCATCGTAGGGCTCATCATAAGGTGGCTTATTGTACAGCAGCTCCAGTATCACTGTAATGATTCAAATAGATGATCTTAAATATCACAAAACATTGCAAACCAATGATAACAACTTTATATCACTTACACAACAAACTGTGGTAAAATTGTATAAACTAGTAATGTATCCATAGGACACGGATGCCTCGCTAAAAAAATTATGTTAGTTTAAAAATTACATCTAAAAGGGACAATGCACTTGACCGGTGTTGACGAATATCGAACTTGATCTGTATAATTATTATAATTATGAAACTATATATGGCGAAAAATTAAATCAAATGGACTGTTCAAAGAGAAGTTTAAGGTCTTAAGCGATCCCAACAAAGGGCTTAGCCTTGTTCAATGATGCACAATACATGCTGGTTCACAATAGAGAACATGTAAGACAATGTGAAATCATTAATTTTTGTTGTTTTTTCACCAAGGACATATCCGTGGACACTTAATTTTGTTAAAAACAAATTTTAGAGAAAAAATATTGTTTTAGTGTGATCATTGAATTTTTGAGTATTTCTATATGTAACGCATTTTAATTACTGACCTGTACCAGTATTAATTGGCTTCCTGCACCTACACACAGAGTAATAAATGCTCTACACAATATGGGGTAATCGTAGGGTGAGGTGTCATTGAGTCGACGCCTTGGTGTTTGATCAAATTGTTATGAAAACAACAATTGGAGAGGACATGTCACAAGTTGAAGGTGTCAGTAGGTCGAGATCAATGGAAATTTACACCTTAGAAATATTTATTCCTGGTCAACAAAAAGAATAAAAACACTCTAGTCTAATAGGCTACTTTTTAATTAAATACTAGAAATCTAGATCGTATTTATCCACCCCACATTTTCTCTTTTAAAGATAGCTAGTTGAAACAATGCTGGAAAAATCTGTCATGCTGACGTAAAATGGGTCGTCTACAATTGTAATTGACATACGGTATTCTTTTAGGAAACAGTCTATTTTAGCACTTTTCACAGGGATGAAAATAAAATATATACTTGTAAACACACGACCTCTGATATTGACATGCATATTTCAGTGAATGAAACAGAAGGAATATCAATACAGTAACCATATTTTAACTTACTCAGTGCACTAAATTTAAGATTTCAAATATAAATTTAACTTTCAATAGATCTACTAGCTAACTTTACATACTAAATAGAAACTATCGGATAACATATTGATCTAGTTAAGAAAGGATGGTCAACATTATGGGCACAGGTAAATACTATGCAGTTTGGATATAACAAAATTTTATCCACAACCATTTTGTTGGGATTTAATTTCATTGTCGTGACCCCCCCATGAAATGAATGGAAATTAGTACCCCACGATAATTAACGATTTCACAGTACCTCACGAACAAAAATATGGTGATATAAATTATGTCCAATAGGCGATGCAATGCTCCAAGGGTTAAGCCATCACAACAGGACCCAAGCAGGTCCAAATATGACCAAAATAGACTAGGGAACCACAGCTTATAGAAATTAAACATAAAAGCTTAACCAATTGTAGTTTTAGGATATTTTTCTTGTAACCATTTCACGGCCCGAGGTCCAAATATTAGTCATTGCTAGTCATTTGAAAATACCAGGGCTTATCTTACATGAAAATTGTCAAAGCCATAGCACTAATAGTTTTACAAAGGTATAACTTTTATAAAATTTGTCCTTATAAAGCAATATATACTGAACGCCTTGACTAAAAAAGGTGTTTAGCACCATACACACATGCATGTTCCTACACTTGTAATGATAATCTGGCTGGGCTACTGTTATTCGCACTATGTCGTTTTATGTCATGTTAACAGGGCTATATGACAGTGGCGCAAGAGGCCCTGGTTATACTCTATATATTAAGCTCCACAGCTGTTGTATTGATTGTGTTGATACTGCATTGGTGGCTGTGTTCATTGAACCCGTAAAACACAGATCACTCAAAATGCCATGATCCAACTCACAACACTGGAGAGTGCCAAAGATCTAACTTACCAACACCAAAATTGTACCAATCAGTTAATATTGTCAACTTTTCATCTTTGTTTTTTTTCTCATAATATCCAGGGGTTCCACACCAGTCGGAACGTGTCAGTGTCATATCTGTTCGTTTCTCCTCTAATTCCCGTGACAAACCAAAGTCAATTAAGCGAGCGTTTTTTTCTGCATCAATAACAATATTCTTTGTCGTAACATCACGGTGTATGACAGATCCCCTGAAAGACATAATAACTGTGTTTATTCACTTTTAATCTTGGGTAAAAGAAAACAAGAGCTGTTCAAGGACAGTGTACGTTTTTGTCTTCAAAGCTTATCTCAAGTTATTACATATTGGATGAATGAAACTAAAAGACAATATGAGGCATTTAACCCACATATAACATCTCACTACACAGTTATGCCCCTTTTTTCCACACAGGAACATGATTCTTACGCTTAAAAACAAGGCCTATGTAATTTGATTTTGAAATATTTTCAAAATGCTTCATAGTAAATGTGGTTTCTTGCTGCAGATGAGTAGAGCAAATGTTTGTATAGCATATACTGCAATAAGACATTACTGGTGTTAAAAAAGTGACTTTTATAGGATTTCAACATATACATGTATTTATGAGCATTTGAGGACTTCTTTTTTCAAAAAATCTCAGCATGTCACCGCACCCTCTTTTAAAAAAACACAACGTGGTCAACCTACAGTTATTGTGCATTTTTATGTGGGTTTACATTCCTGCTATGAAAAAAACACACTTAAAAACAAATTCTATGTGGAATTATTGTATTACCATGGAAATCCTTGACCTTATTTACATAGAACAAAGAACAAAATTCAACAGTGTAGTGAGACCTAGAAGAGGACACTCACAAGCATGGAGAGCACATTTATAAAAGAAAATAGTACAGTACTGTAAATCCCCATATTGGAAGTCAGTGGAATATACAACACACATGAATGCTGGTTGTTTTAAACAGGCAGTCTGGATCACTTTTGTCATACGTTTGTCATATATTTGTATGAAAAGTAACAATTTAGTGCACATGAACCTCACTCACTTCCTTACTCCCCACCCCACTAAAAAAAATCCTGGATCAGGGGAATAATTCTGTCTAAAATCAAATCAAAGTTATATCACTTGTCCCTTTTGTTCTTGAACACACATGTGAAGTTTCATCGATTTATAAATATAAACAGGCCATAATTCTGCCTAAAATTAAACTTAACTCACTTGTCCCCTTAATGATGGTGAACACAACTGTGAATTTTCATTGATGCATATTTAGTAGTTACTGAGATCTTTCTAAAAAAAAATTAACAAAATGTTTAAAAGGGGCCATAAATCTGCCTATATGAAATGGGCTTGTCTCACTTTTTCCCCTGAGTCCCTTTTAAGTATGAAGTATGACAGTTCCAAGAAAAAAATAGCTTCAATACAGATTGTGTTACCCTTTTCAGCAAAGACTGTCATTAATTCTTTCATCATTCATTCATTGATGTAAAGGCTACTATTTACTGAGATGTGAGCTTGCTGAATACTCCTGAATTTTCAAAGTAAAATGGAAACATAATTTTCTCTTAACTGTCTCTTTGAGTTCCTTGAATGGAAGTGAAGACATATGTGAAGTTCCATCGAGTTTGATGTATGGATTTTAGCTACTTAGTTACATGTATTAATTTGAAGAAGAAAAAAAAAACACTTATAAGATGAGTTATTCCACTTGTCCCTGTAAGTCCCTGTGATGATATTGAATGTCTACATTGAATTTCATTAATGAGAAGTGGCTGCTCAGATATGAGCATGCCTAAAATATTTGACAAAATTTCTAAGTATAAAAGGTGCCATAATTACGCTTAAAGTCAAAATGGAGTTATTCCACTTGGCCCATTGAGTCCCCTTTATGAACACGCACACAAGGTTTCATTGCTGTATGGGAAGTGGTTACTGAATTATCAACATGTCTAAAAAATTAAACAGAAACAAGAGCTGTCAGAGGATAACACGCCCAACTTTTCAAAGCTTGCCTCAAAACAATAGCTATCAGATGACAGAAACAGAACAATATTATGAGGCACTCTAAAAATGTTAACCCAAGGATCCAAATATAGAAAGGGATACAAATCTGAAAGAAAGACAAGAAAATGTTATTGGACTTGTTCCCAACAGATTTTACTTCAACACTGCCAATTAATTTAATTTAATACTGAACACGCCAATTAGACATATTATTATTCTGGAAATTGAAAGGTATCACGAAACAATTGAATTTAAAAAAATAAACCTGGTCAAGGATTTTTTTGATTGTTATAATTGTAGACCAGTGAAGTATTTGAGTCAAGACACATGCTGCAGATTTTTTTCGCTGTGTTTTGGACATAATTGAGATAATGGAGCCCTGTGGCAAATGTAATAGTGGTGTGAGACATATTTTCCCTCCGGTAAAACTTGATACGGGACTAAATGTTATAGTGGTGTGAGACATATTTTCCCTCCGGTAAAACTTGATACGGGACTAAATGTAATAGTAGTGTGAGACATCTATAATTCTCTCCGGTAAAACTGGATAGGGGACTAAATGTAATAGTGGTGTGAGACATATTTTCCCTCCGGTAAAACTTGATACGGGACTAAATGTAATAGTGGTGTGAGACATATTTTCCCTCCGGTAAAACTTGATACGGGACTAAATGTAATAGTAGTGTGAGACATCTATAATTCTCTCCGGTAAAACTTGATATGGGACTAAATGTTATAGTGGTGTGAGACATATTTTCCCTCCGGTAAAACTTGATACGGGACTAAATGTAATAGTGGTGTGAGACATATATAATTCTCTCCGGTAAAACTTGATATGGGACTAAATGTAATAGTGGTGTGAGACATAAAATTCCCTCTGGTAAAACTGGATAGGGGACTAAATGTAATAGTAGTGTGAGATATATAATTCCCTCCGGTAAAACTGGATAGGGGACTAAAAAAGCATAAGCTCATTTGATACGTTACTATAGTAACCCATGAACATAAGAGCGCGAGATATAGTAGACCAGATCTTCTGCGAAGAGAATGTTACAATTAAAAATCAACACACTAGAATGCAGCATAATTTTGCCCCTTTTTTTAAAATAATGTTGATGTCCTTATCCATTGCCATTAATAAACAATGGACAAACAAGCAACCGTTGCTGAACTAAACAATAACAAGAACAAAGACGTCTAAAGAATCGATAGAAAATTGTATAGTAATTAAATTTTTTATCTGAGCTGGGCAACACACACACAAACACAAACATATGCTATGAAGCTTTCTGTTTTACAGGCATTGTCTTTTAGATGGCTTCTTAACTTTAAGTATGGACAGCTAAGGTTAAAAGATGATCTGGAATGAGAGAGAAATACAATATTTATCTAGAATAACTATTGATTCGATAAAGAATGTCATCTATGCGAAACACCGTGAAACTATTAGACATTTGAGGTGTAACTTGTCACAGTCATGGAACTGTTAACAGAAATTTAGAAACACATTTAAATATGCACAAAGTCAGTGCTTGGTGGATTACATGAATATTTCTAATGACAATAAAGTCAACCACGTAAATACGTCCAAGAAATTTTTTGAGTCACCCAGGTATCATAAAGAAGGCGCCATGTTCCTGCAGCAAAACAGCGATCACTACAGATGAAACTTGTTTTTTATACAACCCAGAAATCAAAAAACAATCTCGACAGTGGAAGACTCCTTCAGCTCCTTCACCTTAGAAAGCATGTGTCTCCAAAATAGGGGCCCGTTTCTAAACTTTCGTAAGACTTAAGATTTCCATACGAACATACATGTACTGTGACATCTAGGAACGTTTCATTTGCACAGTATTTTTGCAAGTTTTAAAGAGTATACTATTTACAAGGCTTGTGGAAGTTCTTAACTTATTTTCTTAACTTCATATTATGCCCTAAGAACTAAAGTCAAACTACGAACACTAGCGATACAGGCCCCAGATTTTCATCTTTTTTGCAGACATTGATAAGGGATCAACCTCAATCCAGTGCCATTTCACCAGTATAATGCGCCACCCCATACTGCGGAAACTACACACAGTCGGTGTCTTGGGGTTTAATACAGTAGAACACCCACCATACAGCCCGGATCATGCCCCCAATGGATTTTTGTGTTTTTTGTGTGATTTAATCAGCATGGAAAGGTAACAGATTAGACTAACAAACTTTCATATGTGGCACAATATGTTATTTGTGGTCTAGATTCATTGTTGAATAAAGATATGTACAGATAATAGATCAACAGACATAAGAAATGTGTCTCATTTGATGGGCAGTATTTCGTGAAATGTTGACGGACTGAAGGTAAATTCATGAAGTTGACATCACTGGACGTCGTGTGTCAGTATCGCGCTGACACTCTGACTTTATACACCTGGTGGAAATGCTGCGTGAGGTTATCAATTTCAATACAGATGAGTTGATATTTGGTGAAGTTTCTGAATAAACATTGGACTTCATATTGTCTCTAGTCAAAATACCCTTTCCATACTAGAATCAGTCTCATTAAATTTAGATCACCGCTCGTACAACACTCTTATACATGTCTAAATCAAATATCCTCGAAGTTTATTAATAAAACATGTCTAAGTGAATATAATCCATATTGTATTAATTGATACCTGAACTGTGGAAACTCAGTGTGGAGATATTCAATGGCATTTGCGATCTGGTATAAAATTCTCATTCGATCATCATTTCCCAGCTGGTCAGGTTTTTTCTTGATGATAGCAGATAGATCACCTCGTTTAATGTAGGGAAACATGAAGTAGATTGCTCTGCATCGAGAAAAATATGAGATATGCACGTGTAAAGTAGGTAAACCCTAACGGGAGGTATATATATAAATTTATTGATATGACTTTTCCTAAACATTAGTTTTTTTTAAAGTTACAATAATTTAAACTAGAAATATCACTGCAGATGATGAAAACACAGTTATTGCACCCTTTTGCTGCCGACTTTGACACAGTGAACCAATTAGAGTAACCAATCACTTTTGTGAAGTGTCACTGAATTCCAGCCAATGGTTGCCAAGAAACAGTGACAACAATAAAAATGTCTGAAAAATTCAAAGAGCCAGAACTCATTGAAAATTTATTTGCTGCAACATGTCGACATTATACACAACTAGACTTGGTACCAATCACTCTTGTGAAGTGTCACTGAATTCCAGCCTATGGTTGCTGAGAAATAGTGAGCACAAAAAAAATGTCTGAAAAATTCACTGGGCGATAACTCACTGAAAAATTATTTGTGTGCAACATGCTGCCAATATACACAACTAAGCTTGCTACCAATCACTCTTGTGAAGTTTCAATGAATTCCAGCCAATGGTTGCTGAGGAATAGTGAACACAAAAAATATGTATGAAAAATTCAAAGGGTCATAACTAATTGGAAAATTATTCTTGCGCAACATGCCGACAATATGCACAACTAGGCTTGGTACCAGTCACCCTTGTGAAGTTTCATTGAATTCCGGCCAATGGTTGCTGAGAAATAGCAAACTCAAAAATTGTCCACAGACAGCAAAAATATGTATGAACAAGAGACGTGGAAAGTCCCCGAAAACCAGGTTTTTCAAACATTTTAGGTATTCTGTAACTATAACTCTATTTCATGCCAGAATTTTATGTACATTGAAGCAGAAAATAAAGAAGCATACAATTCAAATTTTGTTTTTTTAATTGTAAAACAATGATGCAATGGTTTTGTTAAAAAAACATGAAATGAAGTTTTTCTCTTGTTTCTGTGCTATTCACTGTTTGTTTGGCTAAAATATTACTTCCGTAATTCACATTATGAAAGATGTAATGTGATCATACTCTGAAACAAACATGCATATTCATAAAATAATACATAAATATTTTCACATTTTGCATTGAAGCTTTAGTGGTGGTGAAACAGTACCCAAAGATAGGAGGTAAATCACACATGCTCAACTGATAGCAACAATTTCTTAAACAGGATGTTTGGTTCTACAAATATATTACAAAACATTATGAGAAATTCAGCTGTTGTAAAAAATTTAAATGGACCTGTACATTTCTCTTATAAATCATTTGTATTTTTTATAATATTTTTTACCGCTAGAAAAATTGTAAAAGTTTGGTTACAGAAACAATCAATTTTAGCACTTTTGACTTATTAAAGGGCCATAACTCTATAGATAATGGTCAGAATTGGCTGGTTATCTAACTTGGCTCAGATTTTATAGAGTTACACACTTTGTGTAAGTTTGCTTGAGTTCAGATAAAGAATACTCTAGTTATTGAGCGGAAACTGTAAATTTTAACATTTTTGACTAATTAAAGGGCCATAACTCTAAAGATAATAGTCTGAATTGGCTGGTTATTAAACTTAACGTAGATTTTATAGAGATTCACACTTTGTGTAAGTTTGCTTCAGTTCTGATAAAGAATACTCTAGTAATTGAGCGGAAACGGGCAATTTTAGCATTTTTGACTAATTAAAGGGCCATAACTCTAAAGATAATGGTCCGTATTGGCTGGTTATCAAACATGGCCTAGATTTTATAGAGATGCACACTTTGTGTAAGTTTGTTTCAGTTCCAATGAAAAATACTCTAGTTATTGAACGGAAATGGGCAATTTTAGCATTTTTGACTAATTAAAGGGCCATAACTCTTAAGATAATGGTCAGAATTGGCTGGTTATCTAACTTGGCTCAGATTTTATAGAGTTACACACTTTGTGTAAGTTTGCTTGAGTTCAGATAAAGAATACTCTAGTTATTGAGCGGAAACTGTAAATTTTAACATTTTTGACTAATTAAAGGGCCATAACTCTAAAGATAATAGTCTGAATTGGCTGGTTATTAAACTTAACGTAGATTTTATAGAGATTCACACTTTGTGTAAGTTTGCTTCAGTTCTGATAAAGAATACTCTAGTAATTGAGCGGAAACGGGCAATTTTAGCATTTTTGACTAATTAAAGGGCCATAACTCTAAAGATAATGGTCCGTATTGGCTGGTTATCAAACATGGCCTAGATTTTATAGAGATGCACACTTTGTGTAAGTTTGCTTCAGTTCTGATAAAGAATACTCTAGTTATTGAGCGGAAACGGTAAATTTTAGCATTTTTGTCTTATTAAAAGGCCATAACTCTAAAGATAATGGTCAGAATTGGCTGGTTATCAAACTTGGCTTAGATTTTATAGAGATGCACACTTTGTGTAAGTTTGTTTCAGTTCCAATGAAAAATACTCTAGTTATTGAACGGAAATGGGCAATTTTAGCATTTTTGACTAATTAAAGGGCCATAACTCTTAAGATAATGATCCGTATTGGCTGGTTATCGAACTTGTCCCATATTTTATGAAGGTACACACTTTGTGTAAGTTTGGTTCAGTTCTAATAAAGAATACTCTAGTTATTAAACGGAAACTGGCAATTTTAGCATTTTTGACTAATTAAAGGGCCACAACTCTAAAGATAATGGTTCGAATTGGCTGGTTATCGAACTTGGCCTAGATTTTATACAGGTACACACTTTATGTAAGTTTGTTTCAGTTCTGATGAAAAATACTCTAGTTATTGAACAAAAACGAAAAACTTGACACCGCAAAGATTTTCAATTCGAAATACCTGGTTAAAAATTCAAAAGGCCAAAACTTGTTGAAAAATTTATTCTCGCTCAACATGCCAACAATATGAACAACTTGGCTTGGTACCAGCCACCCTTGTGAAGTTTCATTGAATTCTGGCTAATAGTTGCTGAGAAATAGCGATCACAAAAATTGTCCACAGACAGATGGACGGACGGACAGACGGACAGACGTACCAATGGATGAGCATGACTCCTGTATAGCCCCATATACTTTGTATCTGGGGGTATAACTATAGCCTTATTTTTTTCTAACAATAAGAACATTTGAATTAATACATTGTTCAGAAACATGACACTGAAGTATTACAAGCAAAAACTGTCCACAGACGGACGGACGGACGGACGGACGGACCGACCAAAGGATGAGCGTGATTCCTGTATAGCCCCAGATACTTTGTTTATAATTATAGCCTTATTTTTTTCTTACAGTAAGAACATTTGAATTAATACATTATCCAGAAACATGACACTGAAGTATTGCAAGCAAACATAAATTATCTACTGATTAAATTAACAATTTTTGTCTGACTGAAAAAGTAAAATGACCTTAATTATCTCTTTATTGCATTCTATCCACAAACTTAGCTTGGATACTTTTTTAAAAATCTTTCCAAACGGGCAGACAGACACTTGACACCAAACAAAAGGACAGAGAGTAAACTTATAGTTCCCTCTGGTGAAACAGGTAAAGGACTTATAAATGTTACTGATATTGTTCATGTTTTTGTCAGATATTCACAACTGGCATCTTATTTATTTTGATAAATCACTAGAAATTGAAACAGTACATGGAGTTACAAAATATAAAATAATACATTTCTGATCATACTGAACCAAGGAATTTAAGAGTAGGTCCTTCACCAAACATAACATAATTAATATAATAATAAAACCATTATATCCACGCTTTTGTATAAAATCATCAACATGAGAAATAAAATGAAATTTATCAATGATATATTTTTGTATTTAGAGTTGTAAAGATTAAAAATATCAACAATTAAAAAGAATACAAAACAAGAAATGTCACTGGTAAGTGTCGTATGCCCCACAAATGGTTTGTGAAAATATATTTTATAATAGGTAGCGATGTATCCATGAATATCACAAGTCATGGACTGTTGTTTCAGACTAGACATGCAATTTCATGTTTTTTTTACATTAAAGTGTGAACTTGACCTTTGTGTAACCTTGACCTTGAAATCTATTGTCTAGCTATTTTAAAATCCCTCCATGTAAGACAAAGTTACAGACCAGACAAAATATCAAACAAACTGAAAGTGTGACCTTGACCTCTGATGTAAGGTTCTGTGTCTTAACCATCACTTTGTCTTGTCATGTTGATCAATTGAGCCAAGTGTTTTTGAAATCCATCCATGTATGATAAAGTTATAGACTGGACTTGAAGTCAAAGTGTTGTCAAACAAACTCAAAGTGTAAACTTTACCTTTGAGGTACGTGTCTGGGTCTTACGTTCGACACATCGTCACGTTATCTTGATCAGTTAAGCCAAGTTAAAGACAAAGTTACAGACCAGACACGAAATATCAAATTGAAAGTGTGACCTTGACCTTTAAAAAAAGGTTCTAGGTCTTACACGCTACACTTCATCATGTCATGTTGATCAACTGAGCCAAGTGTTTTGAAATTTATCCATAGGTGACAAAGTTACAGACCGGACACGAAATCTCAAACAAACTCAGTGTGACTTTGACCTTTAAGGTATGGGAGTGTGTCTAACATGTGACACCTCGTCATGTCATGATGATGAATAGAGCCAAGTGTTTTTGAAATTTATCCATAGGTGACAAAGTGTTGTGAAACAAAGTTAAATTGTGACCTTGACCATTGAATTGGGAATATGGGTGTTATGTGTGACATGTCGTCATGTTATGTTGATCATTTGTAGCAGGTATTTATGAAATCCATCTATGCACGACAAAGCTACAATCTCACACAGACTCAACGTGTTGTCAAACAAACTCAAAGTGTGACCTTGAACTTTGAGGTACAGGTGTGGATTTACTCCTGAAACATCGTCAAGTTGTGTTGATCATTTGTAGCAAGTATTAACAAAATCCATCTATGCATGACAAAGTTTCAGGTCGGACACGAAATACAGAATGGACGGCATAAAATCAACCTGCGATATTAATTGATCTGATTATATCGTCACATCTTGAGATTTTTGTGACATCCACTCTCTTTGATACAACCTGTCAATTATGAGTATTCAATCACAGATCAGTTGATCGTTTACATTAATATTTTTACACGTCCTTCTTAAAGGGAATATATTTAAAATTTTAAAATTGGCTAAAAACATTTTTTCCCAATATATGAATGCTTATATTTATTCACTGATTGCATATTGCTCAAAGAATATCTATTTAAACATGCAAAAATAAAATACTGAAGTATTAAACGAGTAACAAGATTTCGTTTAGATTTCAATTTGATCCATTATACAGGTTTACACGTAGTGAAAATTGTTTCATCTTAGAAAGAGTCTGAATGATGATGTGAAGGTCATCAAGCAGTATTTAAGTGCTGTCTATTTTTAGACTGGGGATTTCATTTCAAGTTTACCACTCCAATTTAAATATCGATTTTGTCATGTTTTGGTGGATTTGACATATCAAACTGCTGGAATTTGATTTGTCAATGATAATGAGATGCTTTTTATCCATATTAAAAATAATTATATGTTTTAAGGAATTTAATGCGTTTTTCCTGATATACTCCCTTAAGTCTGTGGATAAAAAATGACTGCAATGAAAAAAATTTGGCATGGGCAAATTTATTGGCAGAGTTTGCCTCTGAAAATAAACCTACATGCTGTCTCAGCACCTGTCATTTACTAGATGAATTAAGTTAGTGCTTAAAGACTGAAACAGCATTGACTGCATAGTAAAATTCATAGTAAAATCCTTAAACTCTATTCAGTTTCACAACGTGTTGTAAGAGTCAAGTGACGAATAGCATTAATTACATCAAAATATTTTTTTCTTTATTCTTTACAAAATGTTAACCTACTTGATGTAAGAAAATATGTCAAGCATTAAAACATATCTTTAAAGTAATTGGAGAAGTTGTAAAATGCTAGGATATCAATAATCTAGTGATTGAGTGCTGGCCTTGCCATATAATGAGGAAGGTCGTGGGTTAGATATACAACTGGATAAAACCAACGATTAGAAAAAAAAGGTAAAAGGAGCTTTTATGATTGGCAGCTCGGCATTTAGAGGATAGTTCTAGTTCTGGTCAGTCAGTCAGTCAATTATTAGTATTAGTCATAATTTAGTTTACCCGTTGTCAGGATCGTCTACCATGCCTAGCAATGGAACAATAGCATAGTGCGTAACTCTTGCTGCCAACATTTCCTGAAATGAAAACAAGTGATCATGTAACAAACAATCAGTTAAGCTAACCATTTTTTCCTGGGATCCTGGAAGGTAAACCAGTACTCAAGCACACCCAATCTCAACAAGTACCTGATAACTTTCCCACTTGAATCAGCTGTGAGAGACGAATAATAAAGAGATGCATTGGTGTATACCAATCATCACAGGGACCGTTGCCGGGCGTTGATTCGAATCCAAATTGTGTTTAATGAAGATGTAGTTAGTGCAAAAATTATACAATAAATTTAGTTTCTTACATTTATTACTGCCATTTTTTGATCTCTTGAATTTTCATCATTTTTGCCATATTTAATTCTCTTGAATGCCACCTCCATGTCCAACTCCATATAGCGAGGACCTATAAAAATGATAAAGATTGTTTTGTCTTGCTAAGTCTATTGATTGATTGAATATTTAGCGTCATTTTTATGCCATCGAGGGCTAACAGACGATTACTAAATCTAAAATATAACAATACTCACAGAACATCAAGGTAACAAAACAAGAGGGCGGTGGTGAACCTGGGACAATCAATAGCTCAAGGAAAACATGTACGAGTGTGCACCAAATTAAACAATTTCAATTTTCAATTCAACTTAATTGTTTATTCAGTGATGTTGGCCACTGGCCCATTACACACAACATTTATATACACGAAAAAACAAAACTAATGCATGACTATATGATTGTGATGATGTGAGCCAGTGCATAGCCAGTGAATTAATTACAGAGACTAGCAGGCTAATATCAATTCAACATACACGGCTGAAATTTCGGGAACCTTTAGTATTTCTTTAAAAAAATCTTTGAACATTTGTCTGAATTTAATAATTATAATACTAAAAATAAAGCTGATAAATATGTTGACTATTTCCATTTACCAGTATTGAATATTTAATTCTTTTTCTTATGAATATAAGGTTATTTTACAGTATCATGGTTTTCACCACAATACATACTTGTACAATATATTCCCATTTTATACAAAACACTGTAAAATGATAATTTTATTCTATACCT
Source organism: Panopea generosa (assembly GCA_029582155.1). NCBI lineage: Eukaryota > Metazoa > Mollusca > Bivalvia > Adapedonta > Hiatellidae > Panopea > Panopea generosa. The sequence goes on from CM055901.1 coordinate 66,724,497, forward strand.
TAATCTGAAAGAATTTATCGAAAAGAGTAAAGACAAATCAAGATCCTTTTCAATAAATAAACTATGAGTTCAGAGTCATAACAACGGCAGAATGTCTTGAACATTTCGTCCATTGGTTGTTTTTATTTTTGAAATTTCTACTTAATTTTCCTCTTCTTTTTTTAACCACCATCTTGAATTTTGAACTGTACAATATAAAATTTATTGGATCCAATAAATTTTACATATTGTACGGTCACATGATAACATCTGGTGAGAATCAAATGAAAAATGCAGGTTATAGAGCGCACATAAGGCCAAATAGTGCAACTCCAAATTTAATTATCCAATATGACCAGTTCAAGAACTTGTCCAAGATATTATAACTACTGTGTAAGTTTGAAGAGGATAAAATGAAAATGTGGGTACTAGAGTGCACACAAGGTCAAATAGTGTATTTTTTATGTTTCAAGGGCCATAACTCTGACATTAATTATTTGATTTGACCACTTCAAGAACTCATCTGAGATGTTAATGTTATATTACTTCTGTGAAAGTTTGGTCAGAATCAAATTAACAACAGGCTTTAACAATCACCTGATTATCAAAAAAAAAACATGCATAGAAGTTTAACTTCATTCATAAGAAATACATTATTTTGTCAATTTCACTAATATCGATTTAGTAAAGTAGGCCCCTCCCCCAGGATCATCCCATGAGACCCAGGGGCATGAAATTCACATTTTTTATAAAGGACCCATAGACCTCATGGGGATGGGGACCATGAAATTCACATAAGTATTAACTGTCATGTGAGACCCAGGGGCATGAAATTGACAATTTTATAAAGGACCATAGGCATCAATAATCATGCTCACAATTTGTTTCTGCGTGCTTCCTATAATAAGGAGAAGATTTTTAAAGGTTACCTTTAATTTTTTTAGTCCCTGCCCCCTGGAACAGACCGTGAAACCCAGGGACATGCAAATCACAATTTTTATAAGAGACCCATATGTGTCCATAATCATGCTCACCATTTGTTTCCCAGTGCTTTCTATATTAAGAAGTAGATTTTTTGGACTGTTTTTGGCCCCGCCCCCAAGGCCCCAGGAGGATGGGGACCATGCAATTCACAATTTTGATCTACCCTAAGGTCCCAAAGCTGCATACAACATTGTTACAATTGAGTTTACAGCTTTTGAGAAGAAGTCTAAAATGCCAATTGTTTACGGACACATGACGACGGACAAATGGTCCCTTGAGAGTGCACACAAGGTCAAATAGTGCAATTTATTATGTTTCAAGGGCCATAACTCCAAATTTATTTTTCTGACTTGGCCAGTTAAAGAACTTGTCTGAGATATTATGGTGATATAACTACTGTATAAGTCTGGAGTGGATCAACTGAAAACTGCTGGTATTAGAGTGCACATATGGTCAAATAGTGCAATATTATATGTTTCAAGGGTCATAACTCTGACATTAATAATCCAATTTGGCCAGTTCAAGAACTTGTCCAAGATATTATGGTAATATAACTACTTTTAAAGTTTGATGAAGACCCAATAAAAAATGCAGGTTCTAGCGCACACAACAAAAAGTTCAAGGATGGACGAAAGACACAGGGCGATTGAAATAACTCACCTTCAGTTTTGCTCAGGTGAGCTAAGAAACATCGGCTGTACCCCACCTACTTATTTATATATATAAAATATATGTTGGAATAATTATACTTTTTTATGTTTTAGTTTCCTTTTGTCCAATGCAAAAACTTTAAAAATTTGATAATGTACAACCTTTTGTTTATTTACTTTCATTCCTACTTGTATTATATATAGTTTAGTTAATGTATGCTTAAATACAGTATAATTTTATGTATCAATCCGCCTTCTATGTGAACTTAACAAGAGGGCCAAGATGGCCCTATATCGCTCACCTGACTGACCTTGAGTCACCCAACTTAAGTAGATTATATAATACATGTACACTCAAAATTCCAGAAAAATGAGATGGGCAAGAATTATTATTTGTTTTGAAGATGTAACAGATGCGTAGAAGAGTTCACACTTGGTAGAAGTTCACCCATGGTAAATGTCAGTGAAATTACATTGAAATCAGGTCAGTAGATTCTGACAAGAAGGCTTTTGAAGTTTTTATTACATGTATAGCTGCCTATATAGTAAACTAGCACCTCACTGTGGCGTTCATGTTTTTTAACAAATCACAACGGCTTGAACAAACTTGGTAAAGGGTCACCCAAGGAACATTTCTGCGAAATTGTTTTAAAATTGATCCGGTGGTTTCTGACAAGAAGATTTTTTAAGTTTTTACTATAGCTTATATAGTAAACTAACCCCACCCTCTGGCCTTCATGTTTTTTGACGAATCACTACGGTTTGAAATACTAAGTGGGGGTTCCTCCAAGGAAAATTTTTGTGAAATTATTTTAAAATCGAGCCAGTAGTTTGTGACAAGAAGATTTTTTAAGTTTTTACTAATTAAACTTGCCTCACCCCCTGGCGGCCATGTTTTTTGACGAATCAAGATGGCTTGAACAAACTTGGTAGAAGGTCACCCAAGGAACATTTCCGTGAAATTATTTTAAAATCAAGCCAGTAGTTTCTGACAAGAAGATTTTTTAAGTTTTTACTATAGCTTATATAGTAAACTAACCCCACCCCCTGGCCGCCATGTTTTTTGACGAATCAAGATGACTTGCACAAACTTGGTAGAGGGTCTCCCAAGGAACATTTCTGTGAAATTATTTTTAAATCGAGCTAGTAGTTTTGACGAGAAGATTTTTTAAGTTTTTACTATAGCTTATATAGTAAACTAACCCCACTCCCTGGCCGCCATGTTTTTTAACGAATCAAGATGACTTGAACAAACTTGGTAGAGGGTCACCCAAGGAACATTTTTGTGAAATTATTTTAAAATCGAGCAAGTAGTTGCTGACAAGAAGATTTTTTAAGTTTTTACTATAGCTTATATAGTAAACTTACCCCACCCCGTGGTCGCCATGTTTTTGACGAATTAAGATGGCTTGAACAAACTTGGTAGAGGAACCCAAGGAACATTTCTGTGAAATTATTTTAAAATCGAGCCAGTAGTTTCTGACAAGAAGATTTTTTAAGTTTTTACTATAGCTTATATAGTAAACTTACCCCATCCCCTGGCCGCCATGTTTTTTGACGATTCAAGATGACTTGAACAAACTTGGTAGAGGGTCATCCAAGGAACATTTTTTGTGAAATTATTTTAAAATCGAGCCAGTAGTTTCTGACAAGAAGATTTTTTAAGTTTTTACTAATTGAAGTTGTTTTTTGATGAATCAAAATGGCTTGAACAAGCTTGGTAGAGGGTCACCCAAGGAACATTTCTGTAAAGTTATATCAAAATTGGCCCAGTGGTTTCAGAGGAGAAGTTGTTAGAAGCTAAAAGTTAATGAAGGATGACAGACGACGGACACCAGGCGATCACAAAAGCTCACCTGTGAGCCTTCGGCTCAAGTGAGCTAAAAAAACAGGAAAGAAATACTATAAGCACTTTACTTCCATCTAAATCCTTTAATGTTGTATGTAACCCCAATAAATAAGTTCTGTAACTTAGCTCTGTAACAATCATTTTGTCATCAGCCCCATACAATGTCCACATCAGCAACTAACAAGTTGGAGGCAAGACACAGCATTTCTTGCCACCATTCAAATTTAATAAATGTAGTTAAATACTCTCATTCTCATTTTATCAATATAGTTCAACAACATTACCAAAGACATGCAGCAATATTGAACGTGGTTACTTACATTTGAAGACTTTTCCTGATCCTCCTTCCCATGTACAGTCACTGGGACAGTTGTCAATCAATTTCTTAACCTCTGTCAGGTCTAGATCTATAATTCGACCATCATAAGGACATTTGTCTCTTTTAATATATGTTTCAGTGCTAAATAATGAGGTTGCAGAGTTCTGAGTAATTTGATCACTTTTCAAGCCAATATCATGAAAGCCGGACCTATCCTGCTGTGACTCTTGTCTAACAATACCCGGACTATGGCTGTTGTCTTGTGCTTGTGTTTCCCCAATTTGAGCATCATTTCTGTGAGAGCCAGCCTCTGGCTGATTGACAGTTTGGGGATCTTCTGAAAAGGTTGTTTGATCTGTGTTTGAAATGTGTCCTGTAATGTCTGTTTGTATAGGTTGTGTGGGTTGTCCCCTTGTTTTTATAGCTTGGCTGCGTTGTTCTTTTCTTGGTGTAGGTGTTTTGTGTGCTTTGGGTTCTTTGGGTACGGTTAGTTCTTTCTTTATTTCTATAGCTTGTACCTCTGCTAGTATAGATTGTGTGGGTTGTCCCACTGTTTGTGTAGGTTTGATGGGTTGTCTCACTGTTGCTGCACCTATCAAAAAATATAAAGAATAATTGTTATATAGTGTATACCAGGGAAAACTGGGAATGTTAAACCAGTACTCATTAAGTTGCTAAATAACAACGAAAAGGCAACGATAATGAGGCGCAGATCCACCTTCAAAGCCAGAGGAAACAGACTTGTGGATGATGTTACCAAACTTAACGCCCAGCTGATCCAATGTCGCAGTGCCACAAACTCATAGACAAGGCCTGGTATTTCATCGGTGCAGTGTTTGGAAGGACCAAAGAAGGGATTGGCCACAAATTTGACTTGTTTGATGAAGTATCATCAGTGAATAAGAAATATATAGACAATATAAAACTGTAGTAATGCTGACATGTATGGACTATTTCTGTGAAATTCTGATCTTTATTTTCCATTGTTTTATAGTATATGATTGTGACATAATATATTCTAATCGAGAGTGGAGCGTTTAAGTAAGATGTGTGAACATTTTTCATCTGTTTTTATTATGACATGTTTAAATCAAATTTCCTTAAAATTTAGGATAAAGATATTTAGGATGTGTAATTATGAAAATAAATGTTTTAAAAAGTATCAAAGTATGCCTATAAGACTGGAATAATTATGTATTTAATAGTGACCCTGTAAAAATGGAACACTGAACAATGGATTACATCTGAAATGTGGACTATACTAAAGCCATAATCAATTAATTGCTAGATTATCATCCGCGCCCGCCCCCTAATTTTCATGCCACCCCAACCCTTTTTTTTTAAATTTTTTTTTTATTAAAAAAACATCAAAACTTTTAGCAAGAATTCTGCGGAATGATACGTCTCGCCATATCCACTTTGACCATTAATACACACATGGGAGAGAAAAAAATTAAAATATTATATTCATGCAAGAGTTATCTAACTTGGTTAATATAGTAGGTTTAATGACTAAGTAATGTTGTAGGAATATTGTGTGAAGTTTCTATCAAATACATTTAGTGATTTTGAGATATGAACTTGATGGTAATTGCACACAATACTTTAAACAGTATTTCTAAGTAAAACATTTTTAAAAAAATAACATTAACCAGTATTTCTAAGTAAAAAATATTTAAAAAATAAATAAAAAATAAAAAAAGATCAGCATCTGTAGTATATAATGTGATGCAGGGTGTTAGTTGCAACTGTGTTCCAAGTACAGGTGTCCTAGCACTTGTACTTGTTGAGAAATAGTGTAAAAATGAAAACTTAATGTTGGAGGTAAATGCAAAATTCAGAATCAAACAATGTCAATGAACCATGAAATGTAGGTCACTCTCAGCATCCACTGTATATTATGTAATGCAAGGTGTTAGTTGTAACTATGTTCCAAGTATGAGTATCCTAGCACTAGTACTTATTGAGAAATAGTGTAAAAATGAAAACTTAACGTTGGAGGTAAATGCAAAATTCAGCATCAAACAAAGTCAATGGACCATGAAATGTAGGTCATACTCAGCATCTGCAGTATATAATATGATGCAGGGTGTTAGTTGTAAATAAGATCCAAGTATGAGTGTCCTAGCACTTGCACTTGTTGAGAAATAGTGTAAAAACAAAAACATAATGTTGAAGCTAAATATAAATGTTTGATGCTTCTGCTGACTATTAATCTACAGGTCCTGAAGTTGAATCCCTGCCTTGCCACAATCTTTGTGATGATTCATATAAGACATTGCGTATCATTGTTATTCCTCTCTCATCGCTGACTCAAGTGTAAAAGTCATCAGTCACTAGGTGTCTTTGAGTACTTTAACTTTCCAGATTCCCAGGAATGATAGGTTAGGTTAACCGATTGTCTGTCAGCCCTTGATGGCATATAAATAACACTAAAATATTAAAATAAGCAAACAAACTATCCAATCCTAAAAGATAGATTATATAATCTTAACATACATGATTATTATACATTAATATTATATAATTATGAACTTAATTATATAATATGTAGAGCATACAGCCATTATTTTATACATTTTTTATACTAATCACCAGTATTAATAAGGAATAAATATTAGAGCAGATGATGCATGCTTCTTAAAACATTTGATCGATTATAATAAAATAACAAATTGTCTAGTATAAAAGTTACTACATGTATGTAGCTTTTTTGATAATCAAATCAAGTTTTATAGTATTTTACACATTTATTAAGAGCTAGGTTTAGCCAAAGTGTGTTTATTACTTAGGGGTGCAGATACCAGTTGTAAATATTTTATCAGTTAATTGTCAGGACCTTGGTTCAGCAGAGAAATGCATTGATGTTTTTAATTACATAAAATAAAAAAAATGTCATATATTCTGTCTACAAGATGTTCGTTCTACATTTAGTTCTAGAAAGTCCAATGCTAGAGCAGTTGCGATTCTTTTCAGTAAAGATTTAGACTATACATTACATAACCACATATCCAAACCTGAAGGGAATTTTATAATAGTAGATTAAACGATAGAAAATAAGAGATTAATACTTATTTCATTATATGAGCCAAACACTAACTCCCCTTTATTTTTTTAATAAGGTTGTAACTATGGCAAATACCACGAATAATAATGACATGATCTGGTGTGGTGATTTTAATTTAGTACAAAATTCAAAACTTCACTATAATTACAAACATATAAATAATAAAAATGCCCGTGAACAGCTATTAGAAAAAAATTCAACACATAATCTTATTGACCCCTTCAGAGAATACTATCCTTACCTAATAAGATATACGTGGCGAAAAAAAAACACGTTAAAAAACAAGCAAGACTTGATTTTTTTCTTATATCAGAAAGTCTTCTTTCCTCGAAACAAAAAGTAATATATGATCATTCTATTATTGTTTTAAATTGTAATTTTACAGAATTCATTAAAGGATAACCCCTTTGGAAACACAACAATTCACTACACAGAGATATTGAATATTTAAATATAATGAATAGAAAGATTGAAGAAATCAAAATGCAATATGTTGTACCAATATATAATATCGGCAATATAAACAATGTGCCTAATGACGAAATACAATTTACTATCTCTGATTAACTTTTCTTGGAAACCTTATTTATGGAATTGAGAGATTTCATATTCTTGCTACAAGAAAAAGTGAATGATGAACAGGAAAAACAAATAATTACAAAAAATAAACAAATAGAACAACTCACGCCTGACCTAGTACCATCTCTTGAAGAACTAAAAAAAGAATTATCCACACTCCGTAAACAAAAAATGAATGGCCATTTAGTTTGATCAAGAGCACAGATTATAGAAGATGGAGAATTTAGCCTACTAATTGTTTTGATAGCCTAGAGTCACACAACTTTATAAGTAAAATTATCCCCAAAATAAAAAAACAGATGGCAATATAATAAACGATCAACAAGAAATATTAATTGAAACATAAGCTTTTTATGAAAATTTATACTCAAGTAGAGATCATAAACTAGAAAATATAAACTTAGAAAATGAACTTTTTAATATAAATGTACCAAAATTAACAGCTGAAGAGTCTAATTCACTAGACGGAATTCTTACATTCCATCAAGCCACTCTCTCACTGCAGGGAATGAATAATAACCATTCACACGGTTCCGATGGATTTGGAGCTGATTTTTTTTAAAGATATTCTGGAAACACATTGGTCACTTTGTTGTTAGAGCAATAAATTATGGATACTGTAATAGCAAACTCTCAGTAACCCAGAAAGAGGGAATTATTACACTTATACCCAAGGATAACAAACCTAGGCATTTTTTTAAGAAATTATAGACCAATATTGCTTTTAATCTGTGTATATAAAATTGCTTCAGCTGCCATAGCAAACATATTTAAACCCATATTACACAAGATTATTATTTAATGAAAGTCAAACTGGGTTCATTTCTGGAAGATTTATGGGTGAAAAGACACAAATGATATTTGATGTTATGCAGCTTGCGGAAGAAAATGATTTACATGGCCATATACTACTTGTCGACTTCGAAAAAGCATTTTATTTGTTGTCTTGGACATTTATATAATTATAAAACATTAAAATTCTTCAATTTGGTGCATCAATTATATCTTGGATGCAAGTAGTTTGTATAATAATGCTAAACTATCTGTAAACCAGGGTGATAGCTGCCGTCAAGGCTGCCATCAAGGCGAACCATTATGCCCATATAGTTTTATTATATGTGCCGAAAGTTTAGCAACAAAAATAAGAAGCAATAAAAAAAATAAAGGGTATTTTCATCAAGAATAATGAATATAAATTATCTCGGTTTGTAGACGATACATCAGTTATATTAGATGGTACCGAAACGTCCCTTAATAAAGCGCTTAATGTTTGATCTTATTTCGCCAAAATATCAGGACTGAGGATTAATTTTGATAAAACGCAGGTAGTCTGGATTGTAGCAAAAAAAATACAGAACAGACTCAATAAAAACAAGATGGAACCTATCTTGGAGTAGTAACCAGTTTAAACTATTAGGTATAAACTTTAATGTAGATCTTGAATTTACAGATATTAACTACTCTGATAAAATATTAAAGATAAAAAATCTTGTTATTTTTTAAAGCTAGGGAAACATAGATATTTGACACCACTTGGAAAGATCACTGTCATCAAAACCTTATTATTACCAGTTTTAAATCGTTTCATCATTTCTCTCCTAAACCCGAGTGACACTTGTATAAAAATATAAGTGACATGTTTTATGAATTTCTATGGGTTTGACCAGCTAAAATTAAGAGTAGTGTTGTAATCAAACAGTATAATGAAGGGGGTTTAAAAATGTTTAATCTTGCAGCTTTTATCATTGGATTAAAGGCAACATGGATAAGAAGGTTCACCCTTAAAAAAGGATTCTGGCAAAACACAATCAATGATATAATACCAAGTTTGGTCTGGATGGGATCAGAGTTAAAGGGAATACATAATTTACAAGTCAATAATCATCATTTTTCATTGACTCAAAGGCCACAATTCTACTCAAACATAAACATTTAACCCTTTACTCCATAAATACGTGTTTTCCCGCATCAATCACAGAAGGCCTTTGAAAACAGTGCAAGAAGAATTTAGATTGCTCGTAACGAGCAATCTGAACACTTCCTGCACTGTTTTCCACTCAGTCAGTTAATATAAACATAATTCACCCAATAATTCAAAGGCTTTCTATATTAGGGGTGTCAAAAGGCGTCTACATTAGAGGTGTCCAAAGGCGTCTATATGAAGTAAAGGGTAAACCAATACTAGAAAACTACATGTATAATGAAGTGAGAGCAAACACCAGGGAAATATATAGACTAGTTGCTCTTCCTTTATAAATCTAGATATAAGATCCAATATATAAACTTACGTGATTTCTTAGAATTGTCTTGTTTTATCTGATTCTCCACACGTGCGAGATGGTCAGCTAGATGACCCTGACTTGTTTCCTCCAAACACTTTTTAAAGGTTTTGTATCCATCAGGACCTTTGCTCTTTACCGTTTCAATGATTGCCCTGTTCTTTTTTGAAGTACTTCCTATCTCCTAGAAATGTGGTGTTAACAGTTAGTGAGTTATATTTAGGATAATATTCAGAATATAAGAAATCAATGTTGTGCTTTTTTATTTAATTAAAAAAACTCCTATTATGTAATTTCTGCAATTAGCCAAATAATACTGTGCTTGCCTTTTCTTTAAAGAAACCTAGAATGCAATAAAACACTACATATATGTAACATTTTTGTAATGAACTCAATTACAAGAATTTTCATTTTTAAAATTATTATTCTGACATCCTCAAGCCCTCTTTCCCTCACAACTACATCAACAGCAATGTCCAGAACAGGAACATCATAAGCTAGTCTTTCATTCAAATCCTTTTTTTGATAGTGTATATAATATTCACACTGTGAAAATACATGAGAAATAAAAATATGGTTAAACCAACAACAAAGTTACGTATCAATAATGCTTTGCAACAGAATGAAAGGACTAACATGAATATCCGTGAGCGTAACTATGTACGGAAATTGGAAACAGGCTTTCAACTGAGCAAGTGAGGCATGTTTTCTTTTGGCTGTGAATATTATATCTACACACACAAAAAAAGAAACTTTACTGTCCAAAAAGTGTGATAACTTTTTTTTTAAGTTCTACTTGTATTAAATACATGCATATGTGAAATAGTTCGGCAATATGTTCACCTTTGTGGAACGTGGACAAATGTGTATGGAAAGACAGGAGTTATCAGGTAGCTGTAATAAACTGGTTTTACACAATTTGCACACGCCAGCTTGCTCCTGACAATTACAAAAGTGTGCATTACATGAACAGACACATTAATAACCCAATAGTTGAAAAAATTTATTCCACAACAATGCATCGCTTATCAGAAGCTCAGTGAAACCAAGCAATTGGGATGTTGCAGGCCATGATCAGTTTCAGTCGGCCACAATCATGGCACATCATTTTAACATTTCACCTCAGACAATAGACAATGTTGACGACAACAGACTCATATAGCAAGAGCCCATAGATGATATACTGGTCATATCATGACCAATAGAAATTGTCGTACCCGAATGCAATGGGCTAAGCAGCACTGTCACAGGCGTCGTAACTGGAACACAGCAACTTTCTCCCCGAAGAGTCTCCGTTTAATCGGAGCCAATGGGCAACTATGTATATATTACTGTAGAGGTGGACGCTTTTATACAGCATTCGTCAGGGAAATGGAGGGGTTGGCGTGACGGGTTGGGGTGGTTTTATGGGAGGGAGATAAAAATGGTTGATTGTAATATGTGGCAATTTGAATGCAGCTCCTTACATCAATGAAATTTTCACTTCAAAAGCAATATCATTTTTGAGAAGACACGTGCTGCAAAGGGACAATGTGTCCTCATACTGGCTTTGTAACATGTAACCATTTGGATGCTAAAAACATTAACGTTTTGCCATGGCTAGCCATTTCTCTCAACATGAATCCTACTGAACACACCTACGATGAACTTGTGTGCATCAGTGGTATGTGTAAAATAATGTCAATGATATTTGGCAGCTGCTCTAGTAAGACAGTGGAACAACTTTCTAAACCCCATTGTCCAATATGTAAATTCTTTGCGACATTGCATGAATGCATTAATTGTGGTTAATGGTGAACACGACCAATTTCAATTTGTTTCAATCTTTCATTTTTGATGAAAACAAACTTTAACCATACACAAAAAAAATACACCAATGCCAATTTCAGTTTCAGTTAAAAAATTAAATAACTATTTCATGGACAGTAAACTTTCTTTTTTGCTGAGTATATGTACTCAACATCAAAGGTACTGTAAATCCATAATCTCCAGCCAGAGGATTCCAATGTAGATTTTGTTAATAGGTTGTTGGGGTGTTTTAAGTATATGTTTTTCACCACTATTTTTGGAATTCAAGAAAATCTCAGAGGGGGTGTCCAGACCCCTTGTCTTCCCCTTTAAAAATATTTACAGGTTTGAGGATTCATACAGAAAATTACAGTAAAAACTAATAATTGTTTCTGTGTGGCATATGGATTTACCAATTTACAGCAATAACAATTATAGGGATTTCCTTTGTGAACTGGAAGAAAACAACACAAAATAACTTTGAATTATTCATTTTCTTCCATGATTAAACACTACTGAATATTTTTTTAATTTAATTTTTCATAACATTTCTGCCACAATCTTTTTAAAGGGGTATAACAAGTACTTATGCAGTTCCGTATCAATAGAAAACTAGTATAATTGTAATATTTTGTATAAATTGTTGACCATCTAGATCATGTCTGCTGATCATTGTAAAAAACAAGTGTGTATTTGAACTCGCTATTATTACCGATATTTGAATTAAACCTGGCCTATGGAATAATGTAGATGATTTAGTCAATATTATTGCAGTATTTTGAACATTTATTTGACAAAAATTTATTCCTATATGTTTTGAAAATTTTCAGGCACCATCGATTGAATCCAGGTTAGCAGTTTAGTTAGATTACATTTCAATGATCTTGATATATACCTTTGTGGCTTGGTTGTTGTGTCAGCGGATTGTTGCTTGGCTGATCTCAATTTGAAGCTCATAACGAGAATTATATTGTTTTGTTCATTTCTCTAGCAACACTATTTTTCCTATAGCGCACCATAATATAAAAATTAAAACCAAATAAAAACAAATTGTCCATATATGCAAAAATATCTTTGCACATATATAGCGACCATTCTAATACTGAAGGTTGACGGAATTGCCCGAGTATTAATGACTGAATAGGAAATTTTATGGTAATTTCCATCAGCGAAGCAGCTAATTTACTGACCAGTAAATTTAGATATTAAACATGATATATTCATGTTTAAAAGAGAAACCGGTGATACAAATGCATCAAAGGCCATGAGAATCCTAGAAAATGTTTCTTTGTTTATAAAAGAAATATCTTCAGATACTGGTGATGTCGTTTTAATTAAAACATCATATCATTAACGCCATATGTATATATTATATAATATTTTTATCATATCATAGCATTTGAACATTAATTATCTTTAAGGTGTAAGATTATAAGAATCCATCATGAGTTCATCCATGTGGGATAGAAATATCTCACACAAGGGATCGAAATTACTAGCAGGGAGCTCGGCAGAGCCTGCTCATCCTGTCTGTAATTTTGACCCAGAGGGTGAGATTTTTCTATCCCACATGGATGAACTCATGATGTTTTTTTTTCTTCCATTCATCTCAGTCAAATGGTAGATCCTCAATAAGTAGAAACAGTTAAAAGTAGCATTTAAAATCACTCCTTCTTGTAGAAGGTGACCTACTATCAGTGTCATGGGTAGTATTTCACATAAGGCAGTACCTGTATGTCACGTATGACAGTGTAGAGAAGAAAGCCTTTCTCGATGAATTTGTCTAGAATAGACTCTGGATCTAAATCTTCCACCAATCTTGTATGGGAGTGCTGCAATGCCAACTTATACAGATCTGCTGCATATAAAACAGAATATTGCTGTTAACATATACTAGTATGTCAAGGTTTTTATTTAATGTTTTCAATGCACTATAGACATTTATCAGTCAACTATTTTTGGAAATGTCTCTGTTTAAAGGTTTCTTAATTTTTAGCTGAACTTTATGACAAAATAATATCACTGCTTATGTCGGCGTGACCAAACTTTGCATATGTTCATGTATTTTATATAAACAACAAATCAAACAATAAAAATATATTGCTGACATGTATAATGTCATTTTTAAAACTGTTGCATAAAATAAACCAAACACTAGAACAAGAAGGCCAAGATGGCCCTATAGTGCTCACCTGACTGACCTTGAGTCAGTAGATTATATAATACATGTACACTCAAATTTCCAGAAAAACAAGATGGGCGAGTAGTTAGAATTTTGATTTGTTTTGAAGATATAACAGATGCGTAGAAGAGTTCAAACTTGGTAGAGGTTTGCCCATGGTAAATGTCAGTGAAATTACATCGAAATCAGGTCAGTGGATTCTGACAAGAAGGCTTTTGAAGTTTTTACTAATGCTGCCTAGCACCTCACTGTAGTGGTCATGTTTTTTAACAAATCACAACGGCTTGAACAAACTTGGTAAAGGGTCACTCAAGGAACATTTCTGCAAAATTGTTTTAAAATCAATCTGGTGGTTTCTGACAAGAGTATTTTTTAAGTTTTTACTATAGCTTAGATAGATAACTAACTCCCCCCTGGCCACCATTTTTTTTGACGAATCACTACGGTTTGAACAAACTTGATGAATGGTCCTCCAAGGAACATTTTTGTGAAATTATTTTAAAATCGAGCCAGTAGTTTCTGACAAGAAGAATTTTCAAGTTTTTACTAATTAAACTTGCCCCACCCCCTGGCGGCCATGTTTTTTGACGAACAAGATGGCTTGAACCAAACTTGGTAGAGGGTCATCCAAGAAACATTTCTGTAAAATTATTTTAAAATCGAACCAGTAGTTTCTGATAAGAAGATTTTATAAGTTTTTACTATTTAAACTTGTACCGCACCCTGGCCGCCATGTTTTTTGACGAATCAAGATGGTTTGAACAAACTTGGTAGAGGGTCACCTAAGGAACATTTCTGTGGAGTTATATTAAAATTGGCCCAGTTGTTTCTGACAAGAAGATTTTTTAAGTTTTTACTATAGCTAATATAGTAAACTAACCCCGCCCCCCTGGTGGCCATGTTTTTTGAAGAATCAAGATGGCTTGAACAAACCTGGTAGAGGGTCACCCAAGGAACATTTCTGTGGAGTTATATTAAAATAGGCCCAGTGGTTTCTGACAAGAAGATTTTTTAAGTTTTTAGTATAGCTAATATAGTAAACTAACCCCGCACCCTGGTGGCCATGTTTTTTGACAAATCAAGATGGCTTGAACAAACTTGGTAGAGGGTCACCCAAGAAACATTTCTGTAAAATTATTTTAAAGTCGAGCCAGTAGTTTCTGAAAAGAAGATTTTTTAAGTTTTTACTTATTAAACTTGCCCCGTCCCCTGGCGGCCATGTTTTTTGACGAATCAAGATGGCTTGAACAAACTTGGTAGAAGGGCGTTCAAAAAACATTTCTGTAAAAATAATTTAAAATCGAACCAGTAGTTTCTGATAAGAAGATTTTATAAGTTTTTTAATAATTAAACTTGCACCGCACCCTGGCAGCCATGTTTTTTGACGAATCAAGATGGTTTGAACAAACTTGGTAGAGGGTCACCCAAGGAACATTTCTGTGGAGTTATATATTAAAATAGGCCCAGTGGATTCTGACAAGAAGATTTTTTAAGTTTTTACTATAGCAAATATAGTAAACTAAACCCGCCCCCTGGTGGCCATGTTTTTTAACAAATCAAGATGGCTTGAACACACCTGGTAGAGGGTCTCCCAAGGAACATTTCTGTGGAGTTATATATTAAAATAGGCCCAGTGGTTTCTGACAAGAAGATTTTTTAAGTTTTTACTATAGCAAATATAGTAAACTAACCCCGCCCCCTGGTGGCCATGTTTTTTAACAAATCAAGATGGCTTGAACAAACTTGGTAGAGGGTCACCCAAGAAACATTTCTGTAAAATTATTTTAAAGTCGAGCCAGTAGTTTCTGAAAAGAAGATTTTTCAAGTGTTTACTTATTAAACTTGCCCCGTCCCCTGGCGGCCATGTTTTTTGACGAATCAAGATGGCTTGAACAAACTTGGTAGAGGGTCACCCAAGGAACATTTCTTTTTATCAAAATTGGCCAAGCAGTTTCAGAGGAGAAGTTGTAAGAAGCTAAAAGTTAACGACGGACGACAGACATCGGACACCAGGCGATCGTAAAGTTCACCTGTGAGCCTTTGGCTCAGGTGAGCTAATAATATCAATCAAATTAGGAAGACGTATCAATATTTTTTAAAACATACCAAAATTATACACTGAAAATGGATGTTCAATCTTAGCCTATGCACCAAGGTTAGACTATAATAAATATAATTTTCCCCGCTTAAAACATTCCTGACTTTGGTTTCATTTTAATTAAATCCTTCTTATTGGTTATAAGAGGTTATGTCTGCCTCTTTGTCTCTCTTTGTGTCTCAATGCAAGATTGGTTGGGACTTTTCCCATAAAGGCCAAAATGATGGACTGTTATGTCATTTTCTAGTCACTGTCAGAGATCCTTTTGTAATGATCGATATATGGCATTGTGCTTCATTATTATTCATGTCTCACTGCAAATTCCAGTGGAAAAATTATCAAATACTTGCAGAGATGGATGTGCTTGAGTACTGGTTAACATTCCAGGACCCCAGGAAAGAGTTGTTAGGTTATCTGATCGTCTTTTAGCCCTCGATGGCATTAAATACCAATTGACTCATAATTATTCACTGCTTAAGATCATTACGGTAATCCTTTTATATCCGCAACGTTCTGTCAAATATTATATACCCTGGTCCAAAACCTTTTTGAAAGAGAATATTAGGAGACTTACAGTAACTACTGTAGCAGCTGTTATTTGTACATGTCCCCATTACAAATGTTTCTTCTAATTCAAAGATGTTCAATGGACAAAAATAAAAGTAGGAATGCCAGTGGAATGAATGTTATGCTTGCCTTTACCTGAATTAGCCATGATTGCTGTTTTCAATCACGAAGAATGACCAACTTCAACAACTTCATCACCATCTAGAATGTGTGTCATAAAATCTGGAACAAAAATTACTGATATGATACTTTACTGTCCATCCAATGTATATCATCTCCCACCCTCCACATTTTTTGTAATATTATGACCATAAATGTATAGTTGCTTGCCACTTACAGAAAAGCTGAGTACTGTCTGACACAAAAGGAGAAGCATAAAGACTGCTTACCACTATAGTAGAAGCATAATAAAGAGACAGTTTTCCAGTAAAGGAGAAAGGTTTCAGGACATCTCAACCCCTTGATCTTTCGACACCTGATTGTTGAGACATCTCGACCCTGCGAACATCTCGACTACTCGACATCTTGGTACCTATCTTGCCATCTGTACCTTACACATTCTATCATATTTACAGTAGGTATATTGATCTCAGGACCATTTGGAATATCCCTTTTTGTAGTAAACTTTAACTGACATTTAATTTGAAAAAGTACCGAATTGTTACGATTTTCAACGTTGAAATCTGAAATACTTGTAAGAAGATCGCTTGATACAATATTGTAGTCAACTACACTAGCCCCATACAGTAAATTTTATTGTTCAAACTAACATTCTTAACTTTGTGCAACATTTTATCAAATTATTCCCGGAATACATAAAAAGTAGTCAAAAGGCACTGTTTGTTATATATGAACTTTTAACTTTTATGAACCAAGAGGTGCAACTTACACTAAAAACAATTAATTATTTTGATAATATAAGATAATAATATGTTGAATGGTGTTTTCATACACGTTTAACATTAAATAAAACTTACTATTATTACACCAAACAAACTAAAAAACAAAGTTATCATTAACTTTATTGTAACAAATGTTTTAAAATTAATAAACTTACTAATATTAGATCTACTAACACAAAAAACAATTTGAAATACAAAAAAAAAATACACTTAAAAAATTTATATTTAAAGTATCCTTTCAATGTTAACATCAACTTTTAAAAACTGTTATAATGAAGGGTCAAGATGTTGAGGGGTCGAGATGACAGAGGTGTCGAGATGTCTCAACAATCAGGGGTCGAAATGTTGCGGGGTCGACAGCACAGAGACTTCTTACCACAATAGGAGAATTATATAATCTGCTTGACATATAGGGAGTTCTAAGTTAGCATTGGATACTCTTTGTAATATTGACATTTGTGCAGGAAATTGAAATACGTGTGCACAATATTCGTAATTCTCGGAAGAGAATGAATTCAGGTCATGATCAAAAACAGGTTAAGGCACCAAACGAAAATCTAACTAGATCCTACATCGGCGCTGTCTCTTCATTTCTCTTTAATCATGTTATTAAACATAAGGTGTCTGCACTGTTAGCAGACGTTTAAAGCGAACACGTCATTCAGTTGACTTCAGTTATTTGCAAACATATTTAACGTTTAAGCGAACTGAACACAGCCCTATAAAATGCCACAGGAGCTTGGGGAGTGGATAATAACGTTTGTTGGGTGGCGGGGGTCCACTGGCGTATATAAAGACAAGTCTCTTTATATACGCCAGAGGACCCCCGCCCCCTCTTTAAATACGCCAGAGGACCCCCGCCCCCCCATCAAACGTTATTATCCACCCCCAAGGTCTCTTTATATACGCCAGAGGACCCCCGCCCCCCATCAAACGTTATTATCCAGCCCCCAAGCTCCTTTGTAAAATGCACGTAAAACGAAAGTAAAATTATTAATTAAATAATATCATCTTTGAATCTTTTCGGGATATTTTAGGTAATATATTAACAAAAAAATAACCCTACAGATTATAAGATTTACTTGATCAACTTCAGGCTCCAACCTTATTGTGGATGATATTTTCCTTTTTCACCTCGTCAGGAGATTCACGGACTTCGTCCAGTCGGGAATCTGTACGGTGTTGTAATAATGCGTGAGAACCGCTGTTGCTCAAACTTTTTAAACGGGATGACGCGAAATGGCCCTTTTCCGCGGAAAGGACTTTTCTTCACGGAAAAGAGCCTACAAAACACACATTTTTCGTGCAAATCACACGAAATCGACTATCAATAATTTAGAAACATGTTAAGTATATATCTAGGAGTTTTATAAATTTAATTTGAATTTTAAAGATTTTATAGCAATAAAACTAATTATGACTCAAAACGGCTCTGCGGAAAGGGCCTTTTCAACACGGAAAGGACCTATAAAACACACATTTATGTCATCATGTACACAATAACAAACATTTGATACATTTTAATGAAGTATTCATTTATTTTCCTTCGCTGTATCAATTAAACACCTCGATGTAGATCATAGATAATAGACACATATCCACTTATATGGGGCTAGTGAAAATAAACATCCTATATCCCTATATATAATTTAATAGAATGTGAACTAAGTGATATTTACTAAGAGTTAATTTCTTTTAATGCAAATAAAAATATTACTATAATGATTTATCTATTTATTTCTGTTTAAAGTGGTCAATTAAAAACTCTATTTTAGAGAGATCTTTCGTTAGCATTGCCAGCAACATTAAAAGGCACTGTTATTGCTAGCTTGCTAAACGAGTAAAATCTTTTCTTATCTACCCGTATATCCCAGAAAAGTAATATGTACGCAAACTACCAGCCACGTTGAAAGTAATAAGTAAATGGCATTTCATCATTTTTGGACTATTTCTTAACACTGTCAGTTATTGAAAATTAAACATAAAAAGAAGCCGACTTCAGCCTCTCTAACAATGTTTGTTTTTTAAGTTTCCCTTAAAATGTGCGTATAAGCCCTGTGGCAGTGGCATTTGAGGTAAAATCACGCTGGTTTAAGAATTAGTCCGAGATATTGTAGGAAACAATGGATATTTGGAATAAATATATGAAGAAAATTAGTTGGACTGGAACATTTTATTCCAAACCATTGCAGCCATTAAGGAAATTGTTTGTATACGACGATTTGTATTTCTTTTTATATTTCAAGGGCCATAGCTCTGACATTAATTTGATTTGGCCAGTTGAAGAATATGTCGCAAGATATTGTGGTTATATAACGACTATTTATATATATACAGTGAAAGATGCAGGTGCCAGAGTGCACGCAACAAAACGTTTATGGGTGGATAGACAGACACACGGCCGAATTGTTCAACGCTCTGTTAGCCCAGCACTCTGTAAGGAGAAATGTTTGACACCTTTAAAACTTAAAAGTTTTCTTCTCGAGTACAGTTGATCACAGAAGTAGAATGTCATTTTGTTACGGTTGCCAGTTATTTGTTTCCATTTATGCATTAAATCTCAAAATACCATGATTTGAAAATTCATCTTAACATGACACTGGGCTTACTTTACTTTGAACAACTGGCCCTTAACTTTGTTCAGATGAGCCAACAAGAGGCCAGTCGCTCACCTGATTTACCCCGTCACTTCTCTTCAATTTTGAGAAGTATCTGCGTTCACATAGTATTCCTATGTAAAAGCCAATCTGCCTCACCTTAAAACTGCACAATAGGGACCACTAATAAATACCAAATATGAACAAATTTGCCTAATTTGTTCTTGGGGATTGTTTTTTAGAAATCCACATTTATATCTTTTTTTGTGACGCTGTCGACCCTTATGTGTATTAAATCTCCTTTTGTAATGACTGAACAATGCTCCAGACATCAGCATGTGTGAAATAATACAAAACATCGATGAGAAATAGGCCATTTCTATGTAAAAATCAAAGACCCTTGCTGAGCCTGAACGGACTCTAGCCCCTTTGTTTGAACAAAGTTAAAAAACCCATTCATAAAGACCATTTAAGCCAAATATAAACAAATTTGGTTCGTCAGGTCCCGAGAAAGAACTTAACACTTTTTATCCCCTTTTTGGACCCCTGGTTTCCCCTTAAGGATATGATTTGAACACACTTGAGAGAGCTTCATGTAACAATGCTTCACAACAAATTTGGAGATAATCTATCAAGTGGCTACAGAGAAGAAATTGTTTGAAGTTTAAGAATGCCATGGGACAATCACACACGCTTATCAGTGAGCTAAAAACGAGTCATGAAATGCTCTAAAATATATCGCTGTTAAAATCCAATACTGTTTAACACCATTGATTTCTTATTGCAATATATGCTATGCTTCCCTTTGTTCTACTCATCTGTAGCAAGAAATCAGTCGCCATGATCATTTTTGAAACATCTTAAAACGAATAAAATTGGATATTTTGACAAGAATTGAGTTTCTGCCACTAAAACGGGGGCACACTCCTGCAGCGAGAAGTGAAAATATATGCCATATTCATTATAAGGAATATATGCAGTAGTTTATAAAAAAATAATTAATAATAATACAGTGAAACCTGTCTTAAGCAGTCAGTCAAGGGAAGGATCAAAATTGGCATTTTAAAACAGATTGTTGCTTAATACAGGCTAGTTGACTCTGAAAGCATAGACATAGTAAATAGAAAATATGGCTGCTGAAGACAGGTAGCTGCTTAATAGAGCTGACCACTTACACAGGTTTGACTGTAATAGTGATAAATAATGATGATAATAATAATAATAATAATAATAATAATAATAATAATAATAATAAGAGGTTGCCACTAACGTGGTCATATCCCCCCGCCAGATCATTAACCCTTAGAGTTATAACCCCAAAACAAAAGAAAAAACTATCTTTGACGAACAGACCCAACTCATTCGCATGACACATCGTCTTGGGCTGGTTAGCATTTGTGCTAATTTATTTTAAAATTCAATCACATCTTAAGAAGATACGGTCCGGACAGCAATGAACGGACGGACGGACGGACGGAGCTGTGACCTTGACCTTTGAAAAATAGACCCAAGTCATTCGCATGACACATCATCTTGTCCTAGTAAACATTTGTGCCGAGTTATTTAAAAATCCAATAACAACTAAAGAAGAGCGGACGGACGGACGGACGGACGGAACTGTGACCTTGACCTTTGACGAACAGACCGAAATCAGGTGCAT
Source organism: Panopea generosa (assembly GCA_029582155.1). NCBI lineage: Eukaryota > Metazoa > Mollusca > Bivalvia > Adapedonta > Hiatellidae > Panopea > Panopea generosa. Next base: position 66,745,997 of record CM055901.1, read on the forward strand.
GACACATCGTCTTGTTATAGTGAACATTTGTGCCAAGTTATTTAAAAATGCAATCACAACTAAAGAAGATACGGTCCGGACAGGACGAAACACAGTGTATACATTGGATTTTCAAACACTTGACCTCGAGCTATGACCTTGACCTTTTACTAACAGACCCACGTCATTCGCATGACACATCGTCTTGTCCTAGTGAATGTTTGTGCCATATTATTTAAGATTCCAATCACAACTAAAGAAGATAATGTCCGGACAGCAGCGGACGGACGGACGGAGCTGTGACATTGACCTTTGACGAAAATACCCAAGTCTTTCGCTTGTCACATCGTCTTGTCCTAGTGAACATTTGTGCCAAGTTATTTAAAATTTCAATTACAACTAAAGAAGATACGGTCCGGACAAGAGGAAACACAGTGTATACATTGGATTTTCAAACACTTAACCTTGAGCTATGACCTTGACCTTTAACAAAAAACTCAAGTCATTCGCATGAATGACACATCGTCTTGTTGTGCCAAATTATTTAAAATTCCAATCAAAACTGAAGGAGATACGGTGCGGACAGCAGGGGACGCACGGATGCACGGACCCACGAGCGGTTGCGGGGGACAATAAAAGCCTTTTCCGGTATTTATTGATAAAGCTCATCTGAGCAAGTTCAAACTAAATCTTCCATGATGCACTCAAGCATGTGATTGTAAAAAATATTCAAATTTAGGTACACTTATTTAAATTATAAATGTACTTTAACCACGCACGTAGTACTAACAGTGGCTCTCCAAAATAATCTCAAATAAAAAGTTTAAAATCTATTTCCTGAATTAGGCATTTTTAACTAGTTATGAATATGGAGCTATGGAAGTTACACTTCTATCCATCTCAAATAAACTGGATTGGGCATTTTTTGTATTCCATTTGTTTTTATCCCCGAATTATATATATATATATTGAATGAGGCTTAACGCTATATTTTAAATCATTTCAGGTTATATATGATAATCCAGTTTTATTGGTGGAGGAAGACCTTAGAATGAATCCGAGTGGAACCAACTGCCTTTTGTAAGTAACTGGCAAACTTTTTTAACATAATGTTTCTGGAGCGAGCGGGGCTCGAACCTACAACATTAGCGGGGGGAGGTTAAGTGATCTTGAAACGGCGCCTTGAACCATGGAGGAGCCTTGACCTCAATTATATGATTGATTGATTGATTGATTGATTGATTGATTGAATATTTAGCGTCATTTTTATGCCATCGTGGGCTTACAGACGATCAGTTGACCTAACCACTGTTTCCTAGGATTAACCAGTACTTGAGCAAACCCCATCTCCGTAAGTAACTGATAACTTTCCCACTTGAATCAGTGGTGAGAGACGTATGATAATGAAACACAATGTCGTATATCAATCATCACGGAGACTGTTGCCGGGCGGGGGATTAGAACTCACGACTGGATTGATAGTCAGACGCGTAACCGACTAAACTAATCGGGCCCGGCCCCCTCAACTATATAAAAAGATCTTTAAATAATTCCTGATTTGGTCAAGAAATATAATTATTATAAATTTAGGTAAAATGAAGATTAAGTTTATTATTAGTTTTTAGAATAAATACATCTTTATAATGATGATTTGAGAATATTATATCCATAAATTTATATGTGTAATTGTGCACATGTTGATTTGATGTAAAACTATTTGTGAAGAAAACTGACTGCTGTGTGTCCTTGTATGTAATCACTATGTAGGCTTAGTCAAGATGATGACTGAAGGGAGGTAATCTAAATAAAAAAAAAGGATGAAATAGTGTGTGAGTTTATTCCCTTATTTCATAGAAAGCAAACGTAAGTATGATAATAATAAGTATTTGAATTATAAATATCGACAGCCATTATTAACAAACACCATATTAAAGTTTCTTCAAATGTATAACCAATATAACATATGTTTTAAACTTATTAACTTTACATCGATTGTGAAACAAGTACTTGCAACTTAGGTAATCACACTCGAAGTATTCCTGGGTAGAACCAGTACTAAGCATACTAGTATTATAACCATTATTATACCAAACCATGCGTGCATGTTTTAGAGTGCTTTACAGAATACAATATATATATATATGCAATTCAATATAAACGATTAAAGATATACATGTACAATGTTCAAAACAATTACAGACCGGGATAAAGACTTGAAACAGATTGTTAATGATTTAAAAGGTAGTTTTAGGGCTATAATTATGGAAGTCGGAACATGGATATGTTTCAACAATTTTGATGTCTGTAAATGCACTCTTAAAATTATTAAGGAATTTAATTAAAGCAAAGATTGCAGGCTGATTAACCACCCAGATGTGATAAACCAATCAACAAATAATAAAAAAAATTCGTATCATTTGAAAAATGAAAATTGTATAGGTAGGCGAAATGTAGGTGAAGCACCGTCTAGGACGTTATTAACAGCAACAGTAATTTCTATGGCACAATGGACATCAGATCATCGAGTCATAATGCAAAACATCAAAATGCTGAACTCTTGGGAAGTTAATTTCTTACAATAACATATAGTCTATAACCTTGCCGCTGATACAGGTACCTTTACCTATATTAGAGTCTGATCACCGCAGCGACCGTCGGCAATGAGTAGTCGTGAAGATGTACACAAGTTAATTAATCTGTGAATGTAATTGTGTATGCAAAGAATTATATAGAATACAGGTATGTAATGTTCATGACAACTAGTTTTTAGCTCGACTATTCGTACAATAGGGAAAATAGTGTATCCGCCCCGGCGTCAGCATCAGCGTCGACGTTGGTTTTCATGGTTAATTTTTTCCCCCGGTAAGATATCTATGCAACCACACATTGGATAAAAATGAAACTTCACATGTGTTTTCAGCATCATCAGTCGATTACACAGAGATAAGAACCATAACTCTGGGTTACATTTTGACAGAGTTATGGCCCTTTTGGACTTAATTTTTCAAGTTAAAGTTTTTTATCAGGTAAGATATCTATGCAACCACTTATTGGATATAAATGAAACTTCACATGTGTGTTCAGCATCACCTATGGAAAACACAGAGACAAGAACCACAACTGGGTTGCATTTCGGCCGAAGTATGGCCCTTTTAGACTTAGAAAATCTTGTTAAAATATTTCTTAGCAAGTTGAAGTTTTTGAGATGGCACAAATTTTATTAACCTATCATTGGATATGAATGAGTTCAGCATCATCTAGGAACCTCATAGAGACAAGAACCATAATCCTTGATTGCATATTGGCAGAATTATTGCCCTTTAAGACTTACAAATTTTGTTAGAGCTTTGTAGCAGGTTAAAGTTTGTAGTACAAAAGCTCGAGCTTAGATGTTTTACAAATAGGGTTGTGGCCCTCTCTCAAATTAGTTCAGAACTATGACCCTGGGAGCAAAATTGGATCACCCTAAATGGGTAGAACAGTTACATAGTGTTATATAGGGAAAATATTTTTCTACTGAAGTCAAGGTCTGGAGCTCAGATATAATTATTCACTTCTTGTTTCGCCCATTCTTTTCCATTTTCATGCAAGGGTATCCAGCTGTGATAAACTGTGCATGCTGGTACAAGATAATTTCAACTATTTGATCCATTTTAATGAACTAGTACCGACATATTGCCCTATGATGTCACGTGAACATAAGATTATTATACCCTGGTGTATTCTTTTCTCTTTTTTTGCGACTTTAATGCGAAAACTGAAATCCTGACTGATTTCACAAGCATAGATAAGCATATTGCAGATATTCATTTTGATAATGTTACAAATGCCAATTTGAACATTAATAACCTTGACGTACTTGGTTTCCCAACATAATGTTATTTCAAATATTACCGTTACATAATCCAAGGACTTGTCACTATAACTATATATAGACTGGAGCGGTACACTTGAAACGAAATCTCCTCCTCATTCTAACAGTAGTGCGCACTTAAATACTGTTTGACAACTTTCGCATCGTCATAAGGATTCTTTCTAAGATGTAACAATTTTCACTACGTGTAAACCTGTATAACGGATCAAATTAAATATATACCCTTTTTACAATACAGGGTCAGTGAGTATAAATTGGAAAAAACATGTTTAGCCGAGTATTCCCGGCTTTAAACTTGCGTGACGCCATTGGTTTATCAAGGCGAAAACTTAAAACAAATAAGTGGTTTAAAAAACAACATATAGCAGTTAACTAGCGAGAGACCAAATTCATCAATAAAATTCGCCAGTATAAATATATTTTCATATCACACGTGGCAATATTTTAGTGTTACTTTAATTAAGTTAGTAGTTTGTGAACAGCTCAATAATGTCTTCATACGTGTAACATTATTTCCTTGAAAAGTACACAAGAACCATACGTGCGGCCATTTGATTGGTCATTTTGAATATTGTTATACCTGTAAGTTTATCTTACAGTAAACAGTATCTGAATCGTTTCATTCAACTTTTTAAAATAATTATCATTTATATAAAATCATGTTTAAATGTACTTGTTTTATCATACACGTAAATTTCTACACGTTAATCCGTTTAGTAAAATCTATCCGCCTTATCATACATATGATGAACTTTATGAACTTATCTGTTCTTGTTTAAAAGCCACCAGCTTTACAATCAATCCATGTGGTTATTATCAATTGAAAACTTGTTACTAGTGGAGCGTTACTAAGATTGGAAATGCACACCAAAAAGTATTGTTTTTAATTGGTTACTATAGGTCACATGTACGTGCTAGTTAGTCTCAGAAAGCGTACTTTAGTTTCGTTCTTCAGTTTTCGAGTTTTAACATTCACAATGTAGTGGTATATCTTGTCGCGGTTTCGGCTGCAAGTACGCGGCGCGTGAATTCTACAGAAGTGCATAACACTTAATGCGTATAGGGGCTTCTAACTAACTTCTTATCGCTTAACTTCAAACAGGAACAATTACAACTTCAGACAAGTATGTTAATTAGCAATGACTATACAATTCTGTACACTATTTACTATAGCGTATATGATGTATTTTCTTCAACTACAAGTGTTTCTCCTGTTACACTTATATAATTGTATGAAAGTATATAATTATACTGTTATTTACTAAACGGATGTTTATGTTGTTTAATTACGTTTGGTTTATAAAGGCGAGAAGACTTAAAACAAACACGTGGTTTACAAAATAATAGTTCTTTTATTCTAGCAACAGATAGCAGTTAGCTAGCGAGAGACCAAGTACATTAACACAATTCGTCAGTTTATATACATGAAAATATTGTATTGTGACTTTAATGAAGTGTACTTTAGTAATTTATGAACAGCTCAACAAAGTCTCCATTCGTGCAACATTATTTCCTTAAAAAAATACACACGAACCATACATGCGACCATCTGATTGATTGCTTTTAATATGATTAGTCTTTGACCTGTGCTATCAGGTGTGCACAATCAACAAATGGCTATATTAACGTTCAATTGTAACTACACGATAGTCTAATTCAATGTCCAAGTGAATTTTAGTAACGGGTGGACAATATAGTCACCCTGATTAAATATACGGGCTGCTATTGCGCTGTACGTCAGAACAATGTCACGCACACGCTTTACCTTTGCGAACTGGACACAGTCTTTAACTAGTGAACTTGTCGTTCTCCGGATGTAACATAACAAACAGTGGTTATCATGCAGTTTAACTGATATTAAAGCACGTGGAACCAATATCAATGTTGGCGTTGGTTCCCATACCAGGCATAGTACCACCATTGCAAAAAGGAAGTGCTTCCGTGGGGTTTCGCATAATGGCGGTTTTAAATAATCCTCATTTCTTCTTCTTAAAAAAATGCATTTTCCTTATTTTGATGCTAATTTTTTTATTTGAATGGCATTATTGATGTATTTTGAACATTTTGATAGCATTGTCATGTTTGAATTGTGAATTTAGAAAAAAAAATTGATGCTAGGAAATTGGGGTATGAATACATGATTTCGGAAGTCTAATTTCACTTTGTCACCAGTGTACGGGATGACACCTACCAGAGCATGTCAATTAATTCCGAATTCGATGTTTATATTAAAGGCAACACAACCTTTAATAGTCATTTATTACAAAAATAATGTATGATTTTAAAGGTTGTAGTGAATTTCAATTTTATCAGAAGTTGCACTGGAAAAAGTTGTTAAACGCAAAAAAACTCTTTCAGATTAATTTGTGTGTGAAATGATGTGCATCATAATCACATATTGTTTCCTTCCCAAGTCACCATGCCTCACCCAATAAATAACTTTAGGGGGTACCTCAAATTTTAATTGACTTACAATGTTGTCCGCGTGTTTCTAATGTTGTTTGTGTTTTGGTTTAAATGTTTCCCGTGTTTCTCCATCAGGAAAATAATAACAATTCACATTACGTCACATACATGAGTCCATAAACTACAAAACATAAACCACTGAGCTATCTCGCTTGGTGTTCAGCATATAGAGGAAAGTTCTGGGCCAGGTCGGTACGTTGGCAGTGTAATGTGACTGGGTATGGTATCATACACACAGGTGTCAGTATTTAGACCAACCAATTTACCTGACCCCCAAAAGCAAAAATAATAATAAAAAAAAAAAATCTTACACCACCCACCCAACAATCCACAAATCCATTATAAAATTGATATGTTTTATATGATTATATATGAATAAACGTTGTTTTTTATTTTTAAAAAATGAAAGTATGGGTTATAGGGTTAAATATTAGATATAAATATATTGTCTATACATCTAAATATATAAACAAATACCCTTATTTTAAAATAAAAGTGACATATATTCATATATAATCATATTAAACATATCAAATTTTGACCTATTGTTTTTAACAAAATAGTATCAAAACTTAGGTGGAGGGGGTGTTATTTGGTGGATGGTGTAAGATACTGTATCTGTGGTATATACTACTCGATTGGTCAGCAAGTACAACTCCAAAGAGACACCGTTGAGATATAACTGTATTTTAATGCGCTGCTAAACATCATACAACGACAACATCAAACATCATTTCGAAGTGCGATAACTAAATGGTTACCGTACACTGAGTCAACAGTTTTAATAGATTTTAAAATGGAATGTAAACGTTAACAAGTAATACAGATTAAAACAAATTATAAAGGTTAATCTTTATCATGAAGTCAAGTCTCGTAATCAGATAAAGCTGTAAGTTAAATCCACCTTCAAAAGGACATTTTGTAATTCTGATCAGTTTTGTTGAGTATACCTTTTCTGTTTGTTTGTTTGTTTGAATAATAATGTGTATGCCATTGAGAGCTTATATACGATCAGTTAACTTAGTCACTCTTTCCTGGGAGCCTGGAAGGTTAACAAGTACCCGAGCACATCCATCACCGCAAGTAACTGATATATTTTCCGCTTCAATCAGCGATGAGAGACAAATGACAATGAAGCACACTATCGTATATTAATCATCACGGAGACAGTGGCCAGGTGGAGAATTCGAACTCACGATCCCTGGATTAACAGCCAGCGCTACCAACTAAGCTTACTATACATTTTCTGAAAAAAAGTATTGCTTTGCGTGTAAATAGAATCTATTTTGAAAATGGTCATACATCTGGTACGTTTTATATTGCCCATGTGTGGTTATCTATGACATGTGAATGCATTTCAGTTCATCATTTTATAACAGGAACTTAATATAAGACCTCTATACGTTCTTGAAATTTACCGTTTTGATAGAAAGCATTCCAAGTACATCACTTTTGTATTTACTATATCGTTTAAACTAGCGTGACACCACTGATTTATAAAGACTTTCAATGATTACTTGAATACGAAGTTTCAGCAAGGACTTCTATAGAGATAAGTCCTTGGTTTCAGCAAGGATTTGTATAGAGATACGCTCTTGGTTTCAGCAAGGACTTGTATAGAGATAAGTCCTTGGTTTCAGCAAGGATTTGTATAGAGATACGCTCTTGGTTTCAGCAAGGACTTGTATAGAGATACGCCCTTGATTTCAGCAAGGACTTGTATAGAGATCAATTCTCGGTTTCAGCAATGAGGTGTATAGAAATAAGCATTTGGTTTCAGTAAGGACTTATATGTAAATAAGTCTTTGGTTTTAGCAAAGATTTATATAGAAATTAGCATTTGGTTTCAGCAAAGACTTGTATAGAGATACGCCCTTGGTTTCAGCAATGACGTGTATAACATTAAGCCCTTGGTTTCAGCAAAGACTTGTGTAGAGATAAGTGTTTGGTTTCAGTAAGTTATAATTGGTTATCTTGGGTGTAACTTTTGGTTTGATGCGTGAACACGAGGAACCAAAATCAATATTGACGTTTGTTCTCATAGCGTACAGAGCATGTCAATTAATGCGGAATTCGTTGTTTATATAAAAGTTTACCCAACCTTTAATAGCCTAATACTAAGAAAAATAATGCGATTTTAAAGTTTGTAGTGAATTTTTCTTTTACCAGAAGTTGCATGGAAAAAAGTGGAGAAGAACTATATAAGATTTTATCTTCCGTTCTAATCCAAATTTATACCTAAACTTATGTGTGTGTATATATATGTACATTTGAATGAAAAGATATGTTTAAACCAACGAAAAAACTCCTACAGTATTTTCCAGATTGATTTGTGTGTGAAATGCTGAACATCATAATCACATATTGTTTCCTTCCCATGTCACCATGCCTCACCCCGTATGAAGCCTACGGAGATATCTTCAATTCTAAATAACCTGTCCAATGTTGTGCGTGTCTTTTTATTAAATGTTTTGGTTTGAATAATGTCAATGTTTCTGGTTTGAATGCTGTCTGTCTTTTTAGTTTGAATGTTGTCTGTCTTTCTGGTTTGAATGTTGACTGTGCTTCTGGTTTGAATGTTGTCCGTGTTTCTTGTTTGAATGTTGTCAATGTTGTCCATGTTTCTGGTTTGAATGTTGTCCATGTTTCTGGTTGGAATGTTGTATGTGTTTCTGGTTTGAATGTTGTCCGTCTTTCCGGTTTGAATAATGTCGATGTTTCTGGTTTGAATGTTGTCTTTGTTTCTGGTTTGAATGTTGTCTGTGTTTCTGGTTTGAATGTTGTCCATGTTTTTGCTTTGTATGTTGTCAATGTTTGTGGTTTGAATGTTGTCCGTGTTTCTGGCTTGAATGTTGTTCATGTTTCTGGTAAGAATGTTGTCTTTGTTTCTTGTTTGAATAATGTCAATGTTTCTGGTTAGAATGCTGTCTGTCTTTTTAGTTTGAATGTTGTCTGTCTTTCTGGTTTGAATGTTGTCTGTGCTTCTGGTTTGAATGTTGTCCGTGTTTCTTGTTTGACTGTTGCCATATTGTCCATGTTTCTGGTTTGAATGTTATCCATGTTTCTGGTTGGAATATTGTCCGTGTTTCTGGTTTGAATGTTGTCAATGTTTGTGGTTTGAATTTGTCCGTGTTTCTGGTTTGAATGTTGTCCGTCTTTCCGGTTTGAATTATGTCGATGTTTCTGGTTTGAATGTTGTCTTTGTTTCTGGTTTGAATGTTGTCGGTGTTTCTGGTTTGAATGTTGTCCATGTTTCTGGTTTGAAATCTGTGTTTCTGGTTTGAATGTTGTCCATGTTTCTGCTTTGAATGTTGTCAATGTTTGTGGTTTGAATGTTGTCCGTGTTTCTGGCTTGAATGTTGTCCATGTTTCTGGTGAAAATGTTGTCTTTGTTTCTTGTTTGAATGATGTCCATATTGTCCATGTTTCTGGTTTGAATGTCCGTGTTTCTTGTTTGACTGTTGCCATATTGTCCATGTTTCTTGTTTGAATGTTATCCATGTTTCTGGTTGGAATATTGTCCGTGTTTCTGGTTTGAATGTTGTCAATGTTTGTGGTTTGAATTTGTCCGTGTTTCTGGTTTGAATGTTGTCCGGCTTTCCGGTTTGAATAATGTCGATGTTTCTGGTTTGAATGTTGTCTTTGTTTCTGGTTTGAATGTTGTCCGTGTTTCTGGTTTGAATGTTGTCCATGTTTCTGGTTTGAATTTTATCTGTGTTTCTGGTTTGAATGTTGTCCATGTTTCTGCTTTGAATGTTGTCAATGTTTGTGGTTTGAATGTTGTCCGTGTTTCTGGCTTGAATGTTGTCCATGTTTCTGGTAAGAATGTCGTCTTTGTTTCTTGTTTGAATGATGTCCATGTTGTCCACGTTTCTGGTTTGAATTTTATATGTGTTTCTTGTTTGAATATTGTCCATATTGTCCATGTTTCTGGTTTGAATGTCCGTGCTTCTTGTTTGACTGTTGCCATATTGTCCATGTTTCTGGTTTGAATGTTATCCATGTATTTGGTTGGAATATTATCCGTGTTTCTGGTTTGAATGTTGTCAATGTTTGTGGTTTGAATTTGTTCGTGTTTCTGGCTTGAATGTTGTCCGTGTTTCTGGTTTGAATGTTGTCTGTGTTTTTTGTTGAATGTTGTCCATGTTGTTAATGTTTCTGGTTTGGATGTTGTCAATGTTTGTGTTTTGAATGTTGTCGGTGTTTCTGGTTTGAATGTTGTCCGTGTTTCTGGTTTGAATATTGTCCGTGTTTCTGGTTTGAATGTTGTCTGTGTTTCTTGTTGAATGTTGTCTATGTTGTCCATGTTTCTGGTTTGGATGTTGTCAATGTTTGTGTTTTGGATGTTGTCGGTGTTTGTGGTTTTAATGTTGTCCATGTGTCTGTGTTGGATGTTGTCTGTTTCTGATTTGAATGTTGTCCTTGTTTGTGGTTTGAATGTCCGTGTTTCTGGTTTGAATGTTATCTGTGTTTCTGGTTTGAATATCCGTATTTTTGGTTTGAATGTTGTCAATGTTTCTGGTTTGAATGATGTCCGTGGTCCTGACTTGAATGTTGTCCGTGTTTCTGGTTCGAATGTTGTCAATGTTTCTGGTATTAATGTTGTCAATGTTTCTGGTTTGAATATCCGTGTTTGTGGTTTAAATGTTGTTTGTGTTTTTGGTTTGAATGTTCGTGCTTCTGGTGTGAATGTTGTCAATGTTTCTGGTTTGAATGTTGTCTGTGTTTCTGGCTTGAATGTTGTTCGATTTTTTGTTAGAATTCGTTCGTGTTTTTTGTTTGGATGTTGCTTGTGTGTTGGTTTGAAATAGGTCTGTGTTTTTTATTCGACTGTTCAGTTTGATTTGAATGTTCTCCGTGTTTTTGGTTTGGATGTTACTCGTGTGTTCGTTTGATTGGTGTATGTGCATTTGTTGTGAATATTATCCAGGATTTTGCTTGAATGTTGCCGGAAATTTTTGCTTTGAATGTTCTATGTGTCTGTCTGTGTTTTGGTGATTTTTTCCGACAATTGGTTTAAATGTTGTCTGTGGTTTTACTTCAATAATGTCAGTGCTTTAGTTTGAATTTTTGCTGTGTTTTAGTTTGAGTATCGCTCTTGGTTTGTTTAAAGCAATGTCGATGTTTTGGTTGGAATGTTTATGATAAGGTTTTCTTATTTTAATGCAAAATGTCGTCGTTTAAATGTTACTTGAACTAAATACAGTATACCACAAAGGAGCAGGGATCCTCCGTGGCCGACTGGTCTAAGGTGCCGTCTCAAGACCACTCACCTCTCACCGCTAAGGTGGTAGGTTCGAGTCCCTCTCGCTCCAAAAACTTTATGTGAGAAAGTTTCCAGTTACCGATGCGGAAGGGCGATGGCTCTACTCAGTCTGGTTCAGTCTAAGGTCTTCCTCAACCAGTTTAACTGGATATGCCATATATAACCTGAAATGTGTCAAAAATGGCGTTTAACCCCATTAAAAACACAAAAACACACACACAAAAAACACACAATGGAGCGCTAACAATTATAGCTGCTCGATTCGATATAACAAATAAATCGACACATACAAAGCGTATACAACGTATTCATACATTTAATTGAACACATTGAATAGCACAATATGGATTATAATGTACAGGTATATAAATGCAGGTCAAGAAATGAGGGTTGGTTTATGTGTACACAATAGCTTTACAAATTGCTTTTGAAAATGCCATTTTTTTTTTTTATAGTTTTGCTATATTTTTGTTGTATATATAAACTACACGTATCACATAATAATAGTTTTTCATCATAATCCGAGTTTCATGAAATAATCCCCAAGTTTCATAATCTGTTCATTACACACTTCACTCCGTACACGGTGGTCGTGCACACCCACTATCAGCAGTGAGAACGTCTTACACACCGTACAACCGTCTTCACAGTCCTTTGCGTAAATCCCGTGTCTGCCGTCAGCGAGCCGCACACCATAATTCCTCGATTGTATGGTCACCCCGTCCCGGTAAGCGATGTCTGGATAGACCATGCCTTCGGCAATCGCGTCAATCTCGTTGTTAAGCAGGTAAAACTGCGGACTCGCTACAATCAGACGCCGTGTCCTGAAGTCGTAAATCGCGGCCTTGCAGGGTGTGGATTCTACCAAGTTATCTTGTATATAATTATCCCAGATTTTTAACAAGTATTCCTCCCTGAGAGTCACGTCGTTTCTCATAGCAACTTCCATACTTTTTACTAGTACGAATAAATTTCAGTTAAACACTCTTTAATTTAATTTTAGTTCTTATATCCGTAGACAAACTGTATTTCAGACCTGAAAATGTGTTAGTTTTGTATTTAAAAGTACATATTATTACTGTTTTTTATTTAAAATTAAATCTTAACACTACTGTTTTATCATGTAATCCAAACGTAAAGTATCCTTCTTTAGCAGTACCGTATACAACATTGACGGATTTAAAAACACGCCAACACTGGACAATACATTTAACTGACGTTTCGGTTTATGCTATATACATTCGTATGTTTTACCTCTCATATTTTATTCACGACTCCGATAATTGATCTTCCAGCACAACTAAAGTATGTCTATAACGTATTATCCCGGCGAATGAGGAGATATATAAGTTAACAGAACATACGCCAAAGATCGTATAACAGATAATACATAACCGCCAATCTTGTGTACCGAATATGACAATATCGCAACCATTACTTCATGATCAACAGTTCAAACATATCAATTTATTTTCAATATCGATTAATGATTTTTTTTAAAAGTCCTCCTTTTGTCCGTTTTGTGTACGCCCCTTTATCGCAACCAATTAAATATATTTGTATGCAAAACGAACAACTTCACATTTGAAAACATTCTTTGTCGATCATTTATACAGTGTTCTTGATTAAAGTGTTCAATTCAGATTGAATGACGTGTTTTATAAACATTTTAATCTATTGATATCAAATATATTTGAGTCGAATGGTATTTACTATTTGGATTGATATTGGAATAAATGGGCTTTGCTTTCTGGTTACAGAAGATAGAACCGAAGTTTAACATTTATATATGTCAAATAACATATTTATTATTTTATTTTTGATTTAAACCCGAAGGAATCGTGAGTGTCTAAAATACATGTACTTATATTATTTTGTCGTATCCCCCCTCCCTGCATAGCCGTTAGAAAGAACCCGAGTAAAACCACCGTCCCTTGGAAAGTAACTAGCAAACCTGGGTGTTATTGTTGGACCGAGCTGGAATTGGACCCGAGTAAAACCACCGTCTTTTGGAAAGTAATTAACAAACTTGGATGTTTTTGTTGGACCGAGCTGGGCTTGAACCCGAGTAAAACCACCGTCCTTTGGAAAGTAACTAGCAAACTTGGGTGCTTTTGTTGGACCGAGCTAAGGCTTGAACACGAGTAAAACCACCGTCTTTTGGAAAGTAACTAGCAAACTTGGGTGCTTTTGTTGGACCGTGCTAAGGCTTGAACTCGAGTAAAACCACCGTCCTTTGGAAAGTAACTAGCAAATTTGGGTGTCTTTGTTGGACCGAGCTGGGCTTGAACCCGAGTAAAACCACCGTCCTTTGGAAAGTAACTAGCAAACTTGGGTGCTTTTGTTGGATCGAGCTAAGGCTTGAACCCGAGTAAAACCAACGTCCTTTGGAAAGTAACTAGCAAATTTGGGTGTTTTTGTTGGACCGAGCTGGACTTGAACCCGAGTAAAACCACCGTCTTTTGGAAAGTAACTAGCAAACTTGGGTGCTTTTGTTGGACCTAGCTAAGGCTTGAACCCGAGTAAAACCACCGTCCTTTGGAAAGTAACTAGCAAACTTGGGTGCTTTTGTTGGACCTAGCTAAGGCTTGAACCCGAGTAAAACCACCGTCTTTTGGAAAGTAACTTGCAAACTTGGGTGTTTTTGTTGGACTTAGCTAAGGCTTGAACCCGAATAAAACCACCGTCCTTTGGAAAGTAACTAGCAAACTTGGGTGCTTTAGTTGGACCTAGCTAAGGCTTGAACCCGAGTAAACCAAAACCACCGTCCTTTGGAAAGTAACTAGCAAACTTAGGTGCTTTTGTTGGACTGAGCTGGGCTTGAACCCGAGTAAAACCCCCGTCATTTGGAAAGTAACTAGCAAACTTGGGTGCTTTTGTTGGACCTAGCTAAGGCTTGAACCCGAGTAAAACCAACGTCTTTTGGAAAGTAACTAGCAAACTTGGGTGCTTTTGTTGGACCGAGCTGGGCTTGAACCCGAGTAAAACCACCGTCCTTTGGAAAGTAACTAGCAAACTTGGGTGCTTTTGTTGGACCTAGCTAAGGCTTGAACCCGAGTAAAACCACCGTCCTTTGGAAAGTAACTAGCAAACTTGGGTGCTTTTGTTGGACATAGCTAAGGCTTGAACCCGAGTAAAACCACCGTGTTTTGGAAAGTAACTAGCAAACTTGGGTGCTTTTGTTGGACCGAGCTGGAATTGGACCCGCGTAAAACCACCGTCCTTTGGAAAGTACCTAGCAAACTTGGGTGCTTTTGTTGGACCTAGCTAAGGCTTGAACCCGAGTAAAACCACCGTGTTTTGGAAAGTAACTAGCAGATTTGGGTGTTTTTGTTGGACCGAACTGGGCTTGAACCAGAGTAAAACCACCGTCCTTTGGAAAGTAACTAGCAAACTTGGGTGCTTTTGTTGGACGTAGCTAAGGCTTGAACCCGAGTAAAACCACCGTCCTTTGGAAAGTAACTAGCAAACTTGGGTGCTTTTGTTGGACGTAGCTAAGGCTTGAACCCGAATAAAACCACCGTCCTTTGGAAAGTAACTAGCAAACTTGGGTGCTTTTGTTGGACGTAGCTAAGGCTTGAACCCGAATAAAACCACCGTCCTTTGGAAAGTAACTAGCAATCTTGGGTGCTTTTGTTGGATCGAGCTGGGCTTGAACCCGAGTAAAACCACCGTCCTTTGGAAAGTAACTAGCAAACTTGGGTGCTTTTGTTGGACGTAGCTAAGGCTTGAACCCGAATAAAACCACCGTCCTTTGGAAAGTAACTAGCAATCTTGGGTGCTTTTGTTGGATCGAGCTGGGCTTGAACCCGAGTAAAACCACCGTCCTTTGGAAAGTAACTAGCAAACTTGGGTGCTTTTGTTGGACGTAGCTAAGGCTTGAACCCGAGTAAAACCACCGTGTTTTGGAAAGTAACTAGCAGATTTGGGTGTTTTTGTTGGACCGAGCTGGGCTTGAACCAGAGTAAAACCACCGTCCTTTGGAAAGTAACTAGCAAACTTGGGTGCTTTTGTTGGACGTAGCTAAGGCTTGAACCCGAATAAAACCACCGTCCTTTGGAAAGTAACTAGCAAACTTGGGTGCTTTTGTTGGACGTAGCTAAGGCTTGAACCCGAATAAAACCACCGTCCTTTGGAAAGTAACTAGCAATCTTGGGTGCTTTTGTTGGATCGAGCTGGGCTTGAACCCGAGTAAAACCACCGTCCTTTGGAAAGTAACTAGCAATCTTGGGTGCTTTTGTTGGACGTAGCTAAGGCTTGAACCCGAATAAAACCACCGTCCTTTGGAAAGTAACTAGCAATCTTGGGTGCTTTTGTTGGACGTAGCTAAGGCTTGAACCCGAATAAAACCACCGTCCTTTGGAAAGTAACTAGCAAACTTGGGTGCTTTTGTTGGACGTAGCTAAGGCTTGAACCCGAATAAAACCACCGTCCTTTGGAAAGTAACTAGCAAACTTGGGTGCTTTTGTTGGACGTAGCTAAGGCTTGAACCCGAATAAAACCACCGTCCTTTGGAAAGGCACTAGCAATCTTGGGTGCTTTTGTTGGACGTAGCTAAGGCTTGAACCCGAATAAAACCACCGTCCTTTGGAAAGTAACTAGCAAACTTGGGTGCTTTTGTTGGACCTAGCTAAGGCTTGAACCCGAATAAAACCACCGTCCTTTGGAAAGTAACTAGCAATCTTGGGTGCTTTTGTTGGACGTAGCTAAGGCTTGAACCCGAATAAAACCACCGTCCTTTGGAAAGTAACTAGCAAACTTGGGTGCTTTTGTTGGACGTAGCTAAGGCTTGAACCCGAATAAAACCACCGTCCTTTGGAAAGTAACTAGCAATCTTGGGTGCTTTTGTTGGATCGAGCTGGGCTTGAACCCGAATAAAACCACCGTCCTTTGGAAAGTAACTAGCAAACTTGGGTGCTTTTGTTGGACTTAGCTAAGGCTTGAACCCGAATAAAACCACCGTCCTTTGGAAAGTACCTAGCAAACTTGGGTGCTTTTGTTGGACGTAGCTAAGGCTTGAACCCGAATAAAACCACCGTCCTTTGGAAAGTAACTAGCAATCTTGGGTGCTTTTGTTGGATCGAGCTGGGCTTGAACCCGAGTAAAACCACCGTCCTTTGGAAAGTAACTAGCAAACTTGGGTGCTTTTGTTGGACGTAGCTAAGGCTTGAACCCGAATAAAACCACCGTCCTTTGGAAAGTAACTAGCAATCTTGGGTGCTTTTGTTGGATCGAGCTGGGCTTGAACCCGAGTAAAACCACCGTCCTTTGGAAAGTAACTAGCAAACTTGGGTGCTTTTGTTGGACGTAGCTAAGGCTTGAACCCGAGTGAAACCACCGTCCTTTGGAAAGTAACTAACAAACTTGGGTGCTTTTGTTGGACGTAGCTAAGGCTTGAACCCGAATAAAACCACCGTCCTTTGGAAAGTAACTAGCAATCTTGGGTGCTTTTGTTGGATCGAGTTGGGCTTGAACCCGAGTAAAACCACCGTCCTTTGGAAAGTAACTAGCAAACTTGGGTGCTTTTGTTGGACGTAGCTAAGGCTTGAACCCGAGTAAAACCACCGTCCTTTGGAAAGTAACTAGCAAACTTGGGTGCTTTTGTTGGACGTAGCTAAGGCTTGAACCCGAATAAAACCACCGTCCTTTGGAAAGTAACTAGCAATCTTGGGTGCTTTTGTTGGATCGAGCTGGGCTTGAACCCGAGTAAAACTACCGTCCTTTGGAAAGTAACTAGCAAACTTGGGTGCTTTTGTTGGACGTAGCTAAGGCTTGAACCCGAGTAAAACCACCGTCCTTTGGAAAGTAACTAGCAAACTTGGGTGCTTTTGTTGGACGTAGCTAAGGCTTGAACCCGAATAAAACCACCGTCCTTTCGAAAGTAACTAGCAATCTTGGGTGCTTTTGTTGGATCGAGCTGGGCTTGAACCCGAGTAAAACCACCGTCCTTTGGAAAGTAACTAGCAAACTTGGGTGCTTTTGTTGGACGTAGCTAAGGCTTGAACCCGAGTAAAACCACCGTCCTTTGGAAAGTACCTAGCAAACTTGTGTGCTTTTGTTGGACCTAGCTAAGGCTTGAACCCGAGTAAAACCACCGTGTTTTGGAAAGTAACTAGCAAACTTGGGTGCTTTTGTTGGACCGAGCTGGGCTTGAACCCGAGTAAAACCACCGTCTTTTGGAAAGTAACTAGCAAACTTGGGTGCTTTTGTTGGACCTAGCTAAGGCTTGAACCCGAATAAAACCACCGTCTTTTGGAAAGTAACTAGCAGACTTGGGTGTTTTTGTTGGACCGAGCTGGGCTTGAACCCGAGTAAAACCACCGTCTTTTGGAAAGTAACTAGGAAACTTGGGTGCTTTTGTTGGACCTAGCTAAGGCTTGAACCCGAATAAAACCACCGTCTTTTGGAAAGTAACTAGCAGACTTGGGTGTTTTTGTTGGACCGAGCTGGTCTTGGACCCGAGTAAAACCACCGTCTTTTGGAAAGTAACTAGCAAACTTGGGTGTTTTTGTTGGACCGAGCTGAATCGTAGCTAACTGTGGTAATATCTTGTGATTGAACGCTTTTTGTAAACTGTTTTGTTTTAAACCATATAGACGACTTGCACTGTTCATTATTATTACACACAACATCGGAATTTCATTTTACCTATTCATTCCATTTACATGCCATGTTTAAACGTTCTGGGTTATATGTAAATACCTCGGACTTTCTACTTATGGGTCTTTTTCATTCTAGTTATTGATGTTCGTAAACTATTGAAAAGAATGAAAAGTTTCAATATGTTTCATTATATACTTTTATGCTGTTTGAAAAAAAAAATTAAAGGGACACTGTAGTAAATTCGAACTGAAAACTATCTATGCAATTACACATTCGTTATCTAGACGAAACAGTTGTTTAAATAATTATACAATAATTTCATTTGTTTCCTGTTGAGGGAAGCGATATTTTTATCATTATTTAATGTTGTATTCCAGTTTCTCTTTAGTCATGATATATTAACTTCTATAGTAAAAATAACAATTGTCCCAGTTACCAATTGCCACGCGTTAGTATTTGTCCCTCCCTTCCTTTGTCCATACCAATGTCAATTGCCCATAACCATAATTATCAAAGTCAGATGTTAGTAGTTCCCCCGTCTTTTATTCATACCCCTGTAAGAGGTTAGAAATTGTCCCCGTCCTTATTCAAATCATTTCTAGAGGTTAGTAGTTTTTCTGTCCTTTATTCATACCAATGTTAGAGGTTAGATGTTGTCTCCGTCTTAATTCATACCGATGTTAGAGGTAAGATGCTGCACCCGTCCTTATTCATACCAATGTAAGAAGTAAGATGCTGCCCCCGTCTTTATTCATACCAATGCTCGAGGTTAGAAGCTGTCCTCGTCCTTATTAGAGGTAAGATGCTGTACCCGTCCTTATTCATACCAATGTAAGAAGTAAGATGCTGTCCCCGTCTTTATTTATACCAATGCTCGAGGTTAGAAGCTGTCCTCGTCCTTATTAAGTTGGTAGTTGGTAGTTTTCCTGTCCTTATTCATACCATTGCTAGGGATTAGTAGTTTTCCCGTCCTTTATTCATACCAATGTTAGAGGTAAGTAGTTTTCCCGTCCTTTATTCATACTAATGTTAGAGGTGAGAAGTTGTCCCCGTCTTTATCTATACCAATGTTAGAGGTTAGAAGTTGTCCCCGTCTTTATTCATACCATTGCTAGAGCTTGGGTTAGTAGATTTCCCCGTCATTTATTCATACGAATGCTAGAGCTTGGGTTTAAAGTTTTCTTGTCATTTATTCATACAAATGCTAGAGCTTAGGTTAGTAGTTTTCCCGTCCTTTAGTCATACCATTGCTAGAGGTTAGTAGTTTCCTGTCATTTATTCATAGCATTGTTAGAGGTAAGTAGTTCCCTGTCCTTTATTGATAGCATTGTAAGAGGTTGGTAGTTTTCCCGTACTTATTCATACGATTGCTAGAGGTTAGTAGTTCCCTGTCCTTTATTCATAGCATTGTAAGAGGTTGGTAGTTTTCCCGTACTTTTTCATACGATTGCAAGAGGTTAGTAGTTCCCTGTCCTTTATTCATAGCATTGTTAGAGGTTGGTAGTTTTCCCGTCCTTATTCATACCATTGCTAAAGGTGAGAAGTTGTCCTTGTCCTTTATTCACAGCATTGTTGGAGGTTGATTATTTTCCGTCATTATTTATACAAATGTAAGAGGTTAGAAGTTGTCCCCGTCTTTATAAATACTAATGTCAGAGATTAACATTCGCCCGCGTCCCGTATCCATTACAATGTCAGAGATTATGCCATAGTGGCACATATATTGCACAAGTATATTATATTGCATAAGTACACAGTAGCACATATATGACATAAGTACACAGTGGCACTAATATGACATAAGAACACAGTGGCACATGTATAACATAAGTATACCATATTATATAAGTACACAGTGGCACATATGTTACATAAATACACAGTGGCACATATATATTACATAAGTACACAGTGGCACATATAATTAATAAGTACACAGTGGCACTATGTTACATAAGTACACAGTGGCACATATATTACATAAGTACACAGTGGCACATATGTTACAAAAGAACAAAATGGTACATATTTTATATATGTACACAACTGGACATATATTACATAAGCACACTGTGGCACATGTATAATATAAGTACAAAATAGTACGTGTATTGCATAAGTACATTATGGCACATGTATAATATAGGTACACAGTGTCACATGTTTTAAGTTTTAAGTACGCATTGGCACATGTATTACGTAAGTACACAGTGACAAATATATTACATTAAACATAGTTGCTGTTGTATTACATAAGTACATAGTTAAAAATGTATTACATAAATTGCATCAGTACACATTTGCACATACATAACATAAGTACATAGTATCACATGTATAACATAACTACACATAACACAGTGATATATCTATAACAAAAGTACACAGTGGCACATGTATATCATAGGCATTCAGTTGTACACGTTTAACATAATGGACTGTGACATATATATTACATCAGTACACAGTGGTACATCTGTAAAATAAGTATACACTGGCACGTGTGTAACATAAATACACAGTAGCAAATGTATAACATAAGGACCAAGTGGCACACCAATAACATAAGTACACGGTGACGCCTGTATAACATAAGTACACAGTGCTACTTGTATAACATAAGGATCGAGTGGCACACCAATAACATAAATACACAATTACACTTGTATAACATAAGTACACAGTGGCACTTGTATAACATAAGTACACAATGACACTTGTATAACATAAGTACACAGTGGCACTTGTAAAACATAAGGACCGAGTGGCACACCAATAACATAAGTACATAATGATACGTGTATAACATAAGTACACAAGAACACTTGTTTATCATAAGTACACAATGACACTTGTATAACATAAGTACACAGTGGCACGTGTATAACATAAGGACCGAGTGGCAAACCAATAACATAAGCACACAGTGGCGCCTGTATGACATAAGTACACAGTGGTACAGTTATAACATTAGTACAAAGTGACGCGTGTATAAAATGAATACACAGTAGCACAGACATAACCTAATACACAGTTGCTCATGTTTAACATAAGTACACAGTTTCTCATCTATAACCTAAGTTCAAAGTGGCGCGTGTAAATCATAAATACACAGTGGCACAGATGTAACCTAATACACAGTTGCTCATGTATAACATAAGTACACAGTTGCACACCTATACCATAAGTACATAGTGGCGCGTGTATAACATAAATACACAGTGGCACAGATGTAACTTAATACACAGTTGCTCATGTATAACATAAGTATACAGTGGCACACCTATACCATAAGTACATAGTGGCGCGTGTATAACATAAATACACAGTGACACAGATGTAGTTTAATACACAGTTGCTCATGTATAACATACGTATACAGTGGCACACTTATAACATAAGTACACAGTGGTGCGTGCTTAACATTAACTCACAGTGGTACAATTGTAACATATAAGTATTCAATTTTATATCTATTTTATTTTATTCATAAATACACAAGATCGAATTGTCTATCTGTACACATAGAATATAATGTAATTTTAATAAACACCAAACATTCAATGACATCAATACAGCAAAGTAGGACAAGTTATTAATTGCAACAATACACACATTCTAAATGATTTAGATTAATTAAGTAAAATTATTAATATGTTCATTTTACAATAACTTGCTCAAATATATTTTTTTAACTCAATTCAATAGTTTATTCACTCAATGCATGGTATACACGACAATACGAGTAATAACAAAATTACATACAGTGTAGAGTAGAGGCTAATTACATATAACCAGGAACTGGAATATTGCAAAAATACTGTAGTTATACTTTAAATGAATTTTAAATAATTTTTGTTGTTGTTGTTGGTTGTTTTTGTTTTGTTCGTACAATCCAAAATCTCACAAATAATTGTAACTAAATAATGGTATCCATTGTTGTACTTACACTAACCAATGGTATATTACGTATACTATTACTAGTATGATAAACAGTGTTTTAAAGAAGGGATGTTTTATGCAAAATAAAACGCTAATTATTTTTGAAACATTAATGTATTACATATGTACACAGCTGACAATACATGAATTAGCTAAAATTTTAAGATAAAGATTTTTAAAGATATCCATTACATCACGAAAGAAGGAAGCCAATCTGCGTGCATGTTAATTCACTTAATTATCAATATGAAAGTATCTATGCACAATGCTATTGTTGTAAACTTGAACTAATGTTTAACTCAATCCGCCTACCGTCTCTCTCTCTCTGTTCATCTCTCTCTCTCTCTCTCTCTCTCTCTCTCTCTCTCTCTCTCTCTCTACTATCACAACATGTAAAAATTGGACATAGAACAAGAAATTCACTTGAGCAATACTAACAATCCGTTACGGTGGTATCCACAAACTGAAATGTAACTTAAGGTGATTTTATTGACCTTTTTAATTGACATGTTGTATTTTATAGAAGTCTTCAATTAAATGGAGTTATCTAGGTCGAAGATAATAATGGTGGCAATAGTTTTGTATTTCTCCGCCAAAATAACATTTATAACAGTGTTATAGCTGCTTCGCCAATAAATAAAGACATTTTGTATTGATTATATATATTTTATAAAAAAATCTTAATACCAAACAATCTCTGCGACATCATTTTATAAGAAGGAGACTAGTTGTCAATAGTTCCTGTAACATATTTAGTGCGGACTATCGTACTCGTGTATATGAGACGGTGACGAATCATTGTCATCAACAGACGCTTTCCTCACTCGATTAAAGTCGTCCTCGTGATCATGACCCATATTCACAAATCCCATTCTCATCTGCTCCTCTTCAACAAGTCGCTTGGTCCGGATAAAGTAAAGAAGGGCCGCACCGATCACCATACCCGGTATAAGCATCCCAACTGCTAACCCTGCCATGGCCCCTATATCGAAACATAAATGTGTGATTTAAAGACCCAACCTGGGTATAAAAGGGAGGTAATGGCGGTGGGAGTATGTTCCCTTATTTTTTAAACCACACTCAGATCTGGGAGAGTAATTTTCAAATCTAAGATAAATTCATGGATTGAAAAATTTGAAATTTGTCATGCAACATAGTTTTAATATTACTGAAAGTTCCTGAAATTTTCAGAATAAAATCTGCAATAATGTATATTTTATTACTTTCAACAGACAATAAGTTTTTTGGGGAGGAGCAAACTAATCAATATTTGTCATGTGACCAATGTTTGTAAACAAACTGGCATGCTGTATGTAGCTCACATGGCTAAATTTAAGATATAATAATTAGATACAAACTACAAATCATGCAAGACTTACCAAACTTTTAAGTGATTCCTTCTATTATCCTTTTTTTAAATACCAACAGTATATATATATCACCATAATTATTTTAATTATATCTTCTTTATTAAAAAATGTCCAATTTATGGTGGCATGTGAATGAATAATTTTACATGTGTATTACATCACATCAAACAGAAATGATAGTTTTAGATTCAAACTAAACATAATTTTTTCACTAGGAAAATCATGAATATGTATACATGTATAAGGCTTTTGTCAAATGAAAGCTTTGAAAGTGACTTAAATTACCAATAAAAACAATTTCTGGTCTTTTTCTTAATTAATTATCCGTATATTCTCAATTACAACTGATTCATTCATCATGATTTCTGCTTTAATTCTACTTTTAATTTTGTTTTTGATATGCACGGCCTTGACATTGTTCATAACCACCACAATTTATAATTTACAGTTGATACACATGCATGATAAAACAACATTAGCTAAAGTTTATTATTAGCACAGTCTCTATCGCACAGCTTTGTATTCAAGGTATAATTTGAGGTATTGTGTTGAAAAAAGACACCTTTTGCAGTTTTTAATCTCATCAACATTAGTCTTATTTCTAATATATTCAACAAAGTGTTAATTATTACCTTTTTATTAATAACATGTTATGTGCTGATATTTTTGTCACTTATATGACAGAAAATCAGAACTTGCAATTATATTCGTACTTGGATATTAAATTAATACTGGATGTAACATTCTTAATATTTATATCTATGAATTTTAATTTCCCTCCAAAATGTACTGAATGATTCATAATGGGTTAAACCAACTTTAATATATATAAGGATTTTGGGCATGTCTGTTCGACTGATTGTAAGGCTTGAATTGTGTTTTTTAATAAATAGACACATAAATTGGTATACATTGTTACTTTGATATCAGTCAACAACATTATCTTATCACTAAATAGCGTTGATAAAACAGTAATTACTTGAAAATGATTAATTAAAGACCCTGTAGTCCTTAATGCTAAAGTTGGATGTGATATTGACCCCAGAGTCAACATTCCTGTATCAGTTGTTTTAAAAACAATTTGCTGTCTGCTATTATAACTGTTCTATTGTTAGACAATATTATACACTCCCAGTTGATAAAACACGCCCTGTTGAGTAGCTTATTTACATCCGGCAGTCTGATCGGATGTTGGGGCTTTAAATAACTTCTGTATTCCGGGCGTTTTATAACAATTTTCAAGCTTATTTGTTTTCATAAATACAAACCATTACTTAAATATTAAAAATGAGAGAACTTTTGTATACTGCAGAGTACTGGTGTGTCGTATTGTTTTAATGCCCACGTTTCTATGATCAAACGTACCTCAAGTATAGTCTGTCGGGTATGATGAACTAGTGTGTCGTATTGTATTACTACGTGTCTATCATCAAACTTACCTCCCGTATAGCTTGTCGTGTATGGTGTACTAGTGTGTCGTATTGTATTACTACGTGTCTATCATCAAACTTACCTCCCGTATAGCTTGTCGTGTATGATGTACAAGTATGTCGTATTAAAATACTACGTGTCTATCATCAAACTTACCTCCCGTATAGCTTGTCGTGTATGGTGTACTAGTGTGTCTTTTTGTATTACCACGTGTCTATGATAAATCGTACCTCAAGTATAGCCTGTCGTGTATGGTGAATTAGTGTGTCGTATTGTGTTACCACGTGTCTATGATAAATCGTACCTCAAGTATAGCCTGTCGTGTATGGTGAATTAGTGTGTCGTATTGTGTTACCACGTGTCTATGATAAAACGTACCTCAAATATAGCCTGTTGTGTATGGTGAATTAGTGTGTCGTATTGTATTACCACGTGTCTATGATAAATCGTACCTCAAGTATAGCCTGTCGTGTATAGTGTACTTGTGTATCGTATTGT
Source organism: Panopea generosa (assembly GCA_029582155.1). Classification (NCBI taxonomy): domain Eukaryota; kingdom Metazoa; phylum Mollusca; class Bivalvia; order Adapedonta; family Hiatellidae; genus Panopea; species Panopea generosa. Next base: position 66,771,426 of record CM055901.1, read on the forward strand.
ATTAATTACCACGTGACTATGATCAAGCGTACCTCAAGTATAGCCTGTCGTGTATGATGTACTAGTTTGTCGTATTGTATTATTACGTGTCTATGATCAAGCGTACCTCAACTATAGCCTGTCGTGTATGGTGTACTAGTGTGTTGTATTGTATAATCACGTGTCTATGATCAAACGTCCCCTTCCCGTATAGCCTGTAGCGCTTGATGTACTAGTGTGTCGTATTGAATTACCACGTGTCTATGACAAAATTTACCTTCTGTATAGGCTGTAGTGGTCGATTTACTAGTGTATCATATTGTATAACCATGTGTCTATAACCAATTTACCTCCTGTATAGGCTGTAGTGGTCGATGTACTACTATATCGTATTGTATTACCACGTGTCTATGACCAAACATACCTACTGTATAACTTGTAGTGGTTAATGTCATAGTGTATCGCATTATATTACCACGAGTCTATGACCAAACTTACCTACGGTATAACCTGTAGCGGTTGATGTCATAGTGTGTAGTATTGTATTACCTCGTGTCTATGACCAAACTTACCTACGGTATAACCTGTAGCGGTTGATGTCATAGTGTGTCGTATTGTATTACCACGTGTTTATAACCAACTTTATCTCCTGTATAGGCTGTAGTGGTCGATGTACTAGTGTGTCGTATTGTATAACCACGTGTCTATAACCAAATTTACCTCCTGTATAGGCTGTGTCTATAACTAAATTTATCTTCTGTATAAACTGTAGTGGTCGATGTACTAATGTATTGTATTGTATTACCACGTGTCCATAACCAAATTTACCTCCTGTACAGGCTGTAGTGCTAGTGTGTCGTATTGTATTACCACATGTCTATAACAGAACTAATCTCCTGTATAGCCTGGCGTGGTTAGTGAACTATTATGTCTGTTATGACTGGTGTACTGCTGTGTCGTATTATATTACCACGCGTCTATGATTACACTTACCTCCCGTATAGCCTGTAGTTGTTGATGAGCTAATGTGTCGTATTGTATTGCCACGCGTCTATGATTACACTTACATCCCGTATAACCTGTCGTGTATAGTGTACTAGTGTGTCGTATGTATTATAACGCGTCTACGATTACACTTACCTCCCGTATAGCCTGTCGTGTATGGTGTACTAGTGTGTCGTATTGTATTACCATGTGTCTATGATTGATTAAACTTACCTCCCGTATAGCCTGTAGTGTATGGTGTACTAGTGTGTCGTATTGTATTACCATGTGTCTATGATTGATTAAACTTACCTCCCGTATAGCCTGTCGTGTATGGTGTACTAGTGTGTCGTATTGTATTACCATGTGTCTATGATTGATTAAACTTACCTCCCGTATAGCCTGTAGTGGTTGATGTATTGGCCTGTTGCTGAGGGGCTGAGTTACCGCCATTTCGTGTTTGTCCAGGAAAATATTTTCCTGAAATTATATGTCATATTATGTGATGATTGCTAATTGCTAAACGACAGCCTGAAAACCAATACCTGTAAGCTGGCATTCTTATTTTTTTTTAAATTGATAAAAATACATTATGGGTTTTTCTGCCAATACGATGAACAATATTGGTGACTAATAATTGGGGCGAGTGTTTAGTGTAAAATGTTAGCTAGGGACAATACGAACATGAAAGTATGGCGTTAACTGACAATCAGTGATAACACTCTATTCTGAGAAAAACTTGATCATTTCACTTCCGCTTTACTTATAACAATAGGTTTCACATTGACGCTTTATATCAACTAATGGTTCACGCCGCCACCACGTTCACTTACTTCTGGGTCATTTGATAAACGTTCAGACATACGTTTTATAGAACAGTCGTGCACATAATTCACATTTAAACAAGCGTAACGCATATGAATACACTCATATACGTAATTCGCAATGTTATTATGTTTGGACGGTCATCCCACGCACTGGGAAAATACAACTTTCGTTACAATTAGAGTATAGGAAAAGGCTCTCCATTGTGATCATTTACAATTAGTAAGAAGTGCTACTTAACGACAAATCAATCAATCAATTGTCATTGTGTTCATGTATGAGAAATACAGAGGGACACAGAGGTGTTTAACAAGGACTTTTGGAAGTTGTAATAAGTTAGAAACATAAGTTACATATAGAATGTATTCATACTCAATAATGTGTATTACGCCAAAATATAAACATACTCATTGCCATGTTGTTATTTTTTGATTGGGGTTTAACGCCATTTTCAACACATTTCATGTATGGCATATCCAGTTTTATTGGTGGAGGAAGACCTCAGAATGAATCTGAGATGAAACACCGTCCTTCCACAAGTAACCACGTAAATATTTTGGAGCGAGCGGGATACAAACCTATGACCATAGCAATAAGAGGTACGTGCTCTTGAGATGACGTTTCGGTCACGAAGGACGCATTATCAATATTAATTTTAAAACCTATTTTTACGACAGTGTGTGGTAAGGTCAACCGTTCATTCTGGTCCAATTTAACTGATTGATTCATGGTCTTGACTATGCTTTACAAGTTTGGATAAAATCTGAAATACTGGATTTATCTAAAAAATGAATCATAAGCATCCTTTAGGTGTTATGGACATATACACTCGTCGTCGTCGTAAGTTGTTCTTTACCCTCACACTTTGATCTGTGTCATTTTGGCGAGCAGGATAAGTTGATTAAGTAACCAGTGGACAGCATCGGCAGAGTTGCTACTTCTCCCGGTGCTGCACCACTGGCTGGATAAGACGATTATGTAAATAGGTCGCTTCTGGTCGCAGTCGATTGGTGAAGATGAAGGTTTGGAATAGTTGTCTAGTTGTTGAAGCTGTCTTGTTGTTTAGTTGTTGAAGATGTTTTAGTCTTGAAGGCTGTTGATTGAGGTTCCCGTTGTGGAGCTGAAGTCCCTGTGTAGGTGTTGCCATTATGCTGTATGTTATACCGCTGGTTGTTGTTGACATCAAAACGATCCTGTCTAGGGCCACGTTAAAAACATAAAATCGATGATATGTTAAAATAGATGTCTCCACCAATCATCTAATGCAGAGACATCCGCCGCTTGCGCGGTTGTAAAAAACCGTTACTTCTTTTGTGTACCCTACAAATATACGAAGTTGACCCACTTTGAAGACTGGATCGAAGTTCCATACGTCCTTCCATCTCGGCAGTCGCTTGTAGAGTTCATAACAATATCTTAAAAGAAACTGTTATTTTCACCTCCACATTTTTATATATTTAAGTCACCGTGACCTTGACTTTGAGCCAATCAAATCAAAATCAATTCCAAACACAGTTTTCATGTTTACATCACATGTCATCAAACTTTTTCAATGGAAACAAAAGTTATTGAGTGGAAACCATGATTGTTTTAGTAACATTGATCTTGAAAATAAATCGATTGATCTCAAAATTCATTCCCAAGCCTGCATTTCACGTTTGAAGCCACACACAACATCTCATTGAATATTATATCTGATAGAAACTAATGTTATTGGGCGAAAACTATTTTTAACTCGACAATTCCAGGAATAGTGACGTTAATATACTCATCCGTCATCGACGTTTTGGTGCAGGTTATTGCTTGCAGTTAATTCTTATATGGATATGGATGTCAATTGGTATAATTGTGCATATTTGTACATGCGCTCTGTACGTAACATATCGGGCTCTTGACTCCTGTGACGCCCCACTAAGATATATTGTTGGACAGACAATACGTTAGCATAGCCACAGTATTCACGATTGAGTGATGTATTATGTTTCACATTACTTGCTCCGACTAATATAATTTATATGTGAAAGATACTCACTCTTAACTCATTAAACTCTTATGTGCTTATTGCAAGATGAAATGAAACGTAAAACTTTGATTGTATTGAAAATATAAAATAATAGTGTAGCTGTTTAACGATCTAGTTATCATTTCGGAAGTGATCCAAACATTAAACTGTTATTTAAAGACATTTTGTCACATGAATAATGGATATAACACCTATTCTGCTTGGTATGTTGGTGTTTGTGTTTACGTGGATATATCTGAAGACAAGGACTTCCAGGAGAAAAGGACAACCTATACCTGGAGCAATAGGACTGCCATATCTAGGATCTTGCTTCTCTGTAAATCTGACAAAACTGCACCTTACGTTTTACGAGTGGGCACTTTCGTACGGCAAGATCTTCCAAGTGACGTTGTTTGGGCAGAAGCTTGTAGTGTTGAACGACGCTGATTTGATAAGGAAGGCGTATGCCAGCGACGAGTATGGGAACTATTTCTGTGATCGACCAGAGACGTTTGTCGGAAAATATGTTGTTTATGATGGGAACGATATCATATTTGCAAGAAATTTAGATAAAAAACGGGTTATCTTGAGGAAAATGCTGAGCAAATGCATGAGATTGTACGGAGACGGGCATCCGCGGTTTGAGAGTAAAGTACAAGACGAGATAGCCAGATTTCTTGAGACGATCAGAGATTCTGGTGGCAAAGATTTTGAGGTAAAGCCTGTTTTTAGACATTCGTTTGGGAATTTGATGTCAATTTGGTTATCTGGCAAAGAAGCAAGAATCGATGATTCGGAGGTTTTATGGGGTTTTAATGACAGTATCATATTTATTTTAGAAACTTCAATGAGCTTGTTTTTATTGTCGTTTCCTCTTGCTCGTCACTTGCCTGGGAAACTGGGTTCGTTTTATCGGAAGACCATTGAGTCACGTGATCGACTCGAAAAACGGTATTTCTATAGTAGAATGCAGAGCGGGGATAATGATGACGAAGAAGACAGTGGACTTGTAGATGCGCTTATTAAATATCAGCAACAAGAAAACAAAAAAGCAGGATTTGAAATTATAACCGACATTAATGTGAAGGGCATTATTCTGGATCTAATAGGAGCCGCCATGACGACCACCACTAATGCATTGACTGCGTGCGTACTGGTGTTGTTAAATAACCCACAATGTATTAAACCTATCCAAGACGAGATTGACAGAGTTGTTGGGAGAGATCGTTTGCCAAAGGTGAGCGATAAGGCTGACATGGACTATACAAGAGCTGCTGTTTTAGAACTGTTAAGGTATATATCACATGGCTCGCTTGGAATACCTCACAAAATTAAAAATGATCAGGAGTTTGAAGGCTATCATTTCAGCAAAGACGCGATTATATTTACGAATATATGGTTCATGAATAGAGACCCATCGATATGGAAGGATCCGTGGACGTTTGACCCCACACGATTTCTGGACGATGAGAGGAAGTTGGTGCCATTGAGTCACAAGAACAGACAGACTTTGTTGAATTTCTCAACAGGAAAGCGTGGTTGTCAAGGAGGTGATTTGGCAACCAGTAGGATATTCCTTTATCTTACAGGTCTTTTGCAGAACTTCGACTTACTGCCGCCTTCAGATGAACTTTTGATGAGAGATGATCCGAAAGACTTTATGCCAGGGATGATACTCGAACCCAAAGATTTTAAATGTAGAGCCATCCCAAGGGAATGAACATAGCCGTACAGTCGACTATAAAGATAACGTATATGTTTCTGCCATCGCCAGTCATTATAAGCACGTCGGTATACCCTTGATATGTGTCAATGTGTCTTTATATATAAAACTATTTAAATGTTGTGTACTTTTAGAGTGTCCGCTTTGCTGAGATGCCAAATGATGATTTATTTAAGAGAAATTATTTACCAACTAAAAATAAATTCATAATTGCACTGCCTTTATTAAAGTGTTAAATAAATAACTAAAATCATTCAATGTCAACTTTTACATAAAAATCGTTGAAAACATTTGTTGTCGTTTCAGCTCACAAAAGAACATGTATTTAAAACGCTACTCTAAACATTACTTATACAATTTGTCTCGCCCAAGTTTTAAATTAGCACAGCAGATTTAGTGGTTTAAACAGAATATATATTTCTTATATATTAACAATGTTTTATAGAATTATATGTTTTTATTTGAACTCTACTTGACATTTATGATTGTTCGTGTACGCGTGTTTGCAGAAATGAGATTTTATTTGTTGAAACTGACATGTCTCTCATAACCCATAATTACGAATGGTATAATACAAGATATGATATAATTAAATCAATTGCTAGATACCAGTATGTTCTTTAAAATGATGTATGTATATATTGTCATAGTTTAACTAAAACTTCTCAACTCATTTTTTTTTAAATTTTATAACTCCATTTACATTGGTTAATTTGTATGTAATCCTCTACCCATGAGTTAATATGTGTCAATGATACAATACTGTGTAGACATTTAAAACAACAGTTCATGTAATTATTTAAAGAAATTGAGAATTCTGAGTTTAGGAAATTCTCAGCTTGATTTGTTTAGTGAAACCGGCCCCTGTTTCTTTGTGTGACTTGAATAAACTATTTGTATTCGTATGCGTTGTGTTGAGATTTTTTATAAACCAGAGCAATGCTACACGCACAACAACAAACACATGGTTTATAGTCTATGTTTCCTTATGTAAATCCAGTGAATTACTTGATTTTACCTACATGTGAAAAATGTTCTTTAACAAGTTTACCTTTTAATCAAAATGATGAGTTGAACATTTCTTTCCAAGAAGTCGACCATCCACAAGACTGTCACATGCTTTTTTTACAGAATTGTGTCATGAGTTTAACTGCTCTGATCGCAAAGGTCGTCATTTTATACATTTTGATGTAAGATTTGTTTTATCGAAGTGAACAGAAGCAGAGCCATATAAACGTAATTAAGTCACTTGAAGAAGTGAGATTTTTAACCTCCAAATTTAGATTTTCAGCCTTAGTTTTTTTCAGAGACCAGGTTGGATGAGTCAGTTACTTAAAGTTTGTGAAAAGTTATAAACCAGTCAATCTTTTTCTTAAAATGGCGTCGCAAGTGCAAATCCTACATTTTGCAAGGAATAACAAGTATATTATTTCGAAATAGGGTCATTGTGGAGATATATATTATTATGCCAGAAGTAAATGAGCTCATTGGTAAATTCGTATTATTATCATTTTCTGACAAGAAATTAAAGGAAGACGACATGCTGGGCAAAACTGTGAACGAGTGAGCCTTCCCTCAGGCCCTTCAGCCCTTTGATCAATAGTATTAATTACACGCTATATTAGACTTAGTTTGCATCACGGTCTCGATTAGTGTATGGTTTAACATAGATTGCTTTTATTTAAAAAAACCCAACAACAATCAGTTTCAATGAAGTCACCCGTCCATCTCTCATTCTCATTCTCTGTATAATCATTCGTCCATATATCCATTCGTTCTTCTTGCAGCCTATCCCTTTCTTTCATGCACTCTCTCTCAATTTGTCACCAGTTCGTATATATCCAGTATTTTTTTCCGTCCGTCCATCCCTTCCTCTCAATCCCTGTATCGTCATTTGTGTATATATCATTTAGTCTATCCGCCCGTCCTAATTCCCTCGCATTTCTTATAGTGACATTTATCCATACAACCACCTGTTCTTCTCCTCGTCCACATACCTCCCAACAATCCGTCTGTTCGCCTTCATTGTTGATTGTTTTCATTTTGGCAACATCATTACTTTTTATGGTAAGTGATTTTGCGAAAAATATCTCAAAGGTTGAACATGGTGTCAAATAAGAGAATATGTGTAGCCCAGGTATACACGTATGAAAAAGCGAGTTATTAACATGTCGATGTTATCTTTTTAAATTATAATGAAAGCATAGTTTACAGATAACGTGTTCATCTGACACGTATTAAATGTCTGTTTTTTGCCATCCTTGACTTTTTCACACGAAGTGGTTAGATTGAACTCAATTCGAACTGACTCGAACCTATGATATACATGGTAACAATTATGTGATCTCGAGGGAGAGTGTTAGATCACGATGAGGAACCTTGTATTAATGTTCACATATCTGAAAAACTAAACATTATTTGATGCCTTGAATCACGAGTTTTGCCAGGAATGTGTGGGAATACGTCGGGCGGGGTTTATAAAATTAATGGGACAGTTTCTTAAGAGTTGTGGTGCGCAGTATTCATTTTTTGAATGAGGGTTAACGCCATTACAGGTTCTATATGGCATATCCAGTTTCATTTGGTGGAGGAAGACCTCAAAATGGATCTAAGTAGAACCATCGTCTTTCGCAAGTAACATTCTCACATAATTACTTTGGAGCGAGCGAGACTCGAACCTACGACCTTAGCAAAGGGAGGTAAACTATTTTGAGACGGCACATAAGCATAAGTCCAATGAAACTTGATATGCTATATATAACATGAAATGTGTTGAAAATGGCGTTAAACCCTTTCAAATAAAAACATAAACGTATCTGGTGAAAACTGAACAACAGTCTTTATATAAGGTGAAAACTGAACGACAGTCTTTATATAAGGTGAAAACTGAACAACAGTCTTTATATAAAATTATTGGAGAATTATCATTTAAAATCAGAATATTATATACTACTCAAAGTTTGCTTAGCATCAAACATTTCACACGGCGTTGACCAGAGAGGACTGGCGACCTGTCCTTTTTACAGATGAGTCCATGTATTGCCTGAACTAAACAGATAGGTGTGCTAGGGTTTCGAAAAGCGCAGGGGGGAGATTCCACGCAGCCAACATTGCTGAGCATGACCGCTATAGAGGCGGCTCCGATGCCATTCTGGTCCAAGAATGGAACAACATCCTACAAAGGACTATCAGGAACCCGATAGGGAGCATGAGGAGCGTTGACAAGCTGTGATTAACAACAACGGGTCACATATTCGATATTAATCCCATACCAGTTAGCCCCGTCAGCTTTTTGACAAAATTAGAAAATTTCCTATTTTATCAAAAATCTCTATTTTCAATGGTTATCTTACTCGAAAGCTTAAGACAAACGTTAAATAAGGCAAATTATAACATTTTTGTCTACATCTTAAAAAAGAATATTTAATAAAAAGTACAAACCATTTTCATAACAATATTGCAACTATAACGTAAAACATGCACTTTGATATTCCAGGTGCTTAGCAAACTTTGAGCAGTATAACATAATTTGATTTGCAATAGGAAACACACACACAAAATTCTAAAAGGTACACTTTATATCTCAACTATTTATCAAGGTTTTGTTTTAAATATCAGGTATTGCTTTAACATTCGTTGGACAGCCAAAACTATGGAAAGTTAATTATCAAAACCTTGGTAGGTTCATTTTATATCTCAGCTGTCTATTTCCTGGCTATATTCGAATATAAATATCTTGGTTTTCTATATCAGTTTCTTTTCTTGCGATGATTGCTAATTGCTAAGAGACAGCCATAAAACCAATAACTGTAGGCTGTTTAGCATTTATTTTTTACTTTTATTAGATTGATAAAAATATATTATGGGTTTTTCTGTTTGTACGATGAAAAATATTGTGGCGAGTGTTCAGTGTAAAATGTTGGCTGATAATCAGTGATAATCAGTGATAACACTCAATTCCGAGAAAACCATGATCATTTCTTACTTATATCAATATGTATCAAAGCCTGTATAGCAAACCCAGCTCTCCCGATTGGTTCCGTAAACTAGCCATTGTTACGGACACGCTGATTAGTCAGATGCTTCAGGGAACGTTTGGATGACGTCATAGTCTAGTAAGCGTTTAATTGCTATGAATTGTGGGACAGGTATAGAATTCCCTGCTTTTTCAATTGATGGTTAATAGACCTGATACGGTAGATATCAGGTTCTGGGATAGACTAATAGGTTACACCTCGTCAATAACACTGTATATCAACTAATGGTTTACGCCATTGCCATGTACACTTATTCTTCTGGGTAATATAATTAACATTCAGATATACGTTTTATAGAATAGTCGTGCACGTAATTCACATTTAAACAAACGTAACACATACCAGTACACTCATATACGTATTTCTCAATGTTATTATGTTTGGACGGTCATCCCACTCACTGGGAAAATACAATTTCCGTAACAATTATAGTATAGGAAAAAGGCTCTCCATTGTAATCAGTTACAATTAGTAAGAAGTGCTACATAACGACAAATCAATCAATCAGTTGTCATTGTGTTCATGTATGATAAATACAGAGGGACACAGAGGTGTTTAACAAGGAATTTTCGAAGTGGTTATAAGGTAGTAACATACGTCGCATACAGAATGTATTCTTACTCAGCACGAATCTGAGTAGAACCACTGTCCTTCCACAAGTAACTGGTAAACTTCGTAACAAAGATTTTGGAGCGAGCAGGACGCGAACCTACGACCTTAACGACATGAGGTAAGTGCTCTTGAGATGGCGCTTTGGAACATTCGGACACGTTGTCAATATTTAAAACATATGTATATATTGGAGGAACGACAGTGTCTGTAAAGCTCAACCGTTCATTCTGGTCCAATATAACTGACTGATTTATGGTCATTACTGTCTTTGACCAGTTTGGATATAATCTGAAATCCTTGTTTTGTCTTAAAATCAATCAAAAGCATGCACACTATTTTAAAACACTATCTTAAAGGATACTGTTATTTGCATCCCGTACACATTTCTTATATTTTAAAAACAGTGACCTTGACTTTGATCAAATTTAGGTAAAATCAATCTCAAACACACGTTTCATGTTTACATCACATGCCATCGACCTATCCCAGTGAAACGAACGTTATTGAGTGGTAACCATGTTTTTTTTTTATTTTAAGCAACAGTTAGCCGATTGACTTCAAACGCCATTCCAAAGCTTGCATTTCATGTTAGGAGTCAAACAAAACATCTCATTGAATATCTTATAGAAACTATCGTTATCGGGCGAAAACTATATTTAACTCGACACTTTTAGGAATAGTGACGTTATTTTATTCATCCGGCACCGGCGTTTTGGTACAGGTTATTGATAAATGTGTGTTGCTTGTAGTTATATGGGTGTCACTTGGTATAATTGTGCATAACTGTACATGCGCTCTGTACGTAACATATCGGGCTCTTGACTCCTGTGACGACCACTATGAGACATATTTTACGCTAAGAATGATGTACTTGATGAGTAGTGTCAAAAGAGGAAATGTAAGACTATTTCACTCATGTCATATATATATGTATGCATGTATTATTACATTTAAAACTACTTCTGGACGTACAACACGTTAGAATGACAACATTATATATACGATTGAGTAATGTTTTCTGTTTCACATAACTTGCTCCGACTAAGATATATGTGTAAGGGACGTACTCATAACTAACTAAGCTCTTAACTCACTTGTACACATGTATGGAACGATATGTGCTTAGTGTGAGAGAAATGAAACGTGAATTGAATGTTTTAAAACATTGAACGTATTTGAAAAACGAAATAAATGTGCAGCTGTATGACAAAACAAAGAATTATTTCTGAAGTGATCCAAACATTAAACTGTAATTAAAATTTTTGTCACAAAAATAATGGATATAACACCTATTCTGCTTGGTATGATGGTGTTTGCATTTACGTGGATATACCTCAAGAGAGGGACTGCCGCGAAAAAAAGACAACCTATACCTGGAGCAATAGGACTGCCATATCTAGGATCTTGCTTCTCTGTTAATCTGACAAAACTGCACCTTACGTTTTACGAGTGGGCACTTTCGTACGGCAAGATCTTCCAAGTAACGTTGTTCGGGCAGAAGCTTGTAGTGTTGAACGACGCTGATTTGATAAGGAAGGCGTATGCCAGCGACGAGTATGGGGACTATTTTTGTGATCGACCAGAGACGTTTTTCGGAAAGTATGTTGTTTATGATGGAAACGATATCGTTTTTGCAACCGATTATGATAAAAAACGGGTCATCTTGAGAAAAATGCTGAGCAAATGCATGAGATTGTACGGAGACGGGCATCCGCGGTTTGAGAGTAAAGTACAAGACGAAATAATTAGATTTCTGGAGACGATCCGAGATTCTGGTGGCAAAGATTTTGAGGTAAAGCCAGTTTTCAAGCATTCGTTTGGGAATTTGATGTCAATTTGGTTATCTGGCAAAGAAGCAAGAATCGATGATTCGGAGGTTTTATGGGGTTTTAATGACAGTATAACATTTATTTTAGAAACTTCAATGAGCTTGTTTTTATTGTCGTTTCCCTTTCTTCGTCATTTGCCTGGGAAACTTGGTAACTTTTTCCGGAAGACCATTGAGTCACGTGATCGACTCGAAAAACGGTATTTCTATAGTAGAATGCAGAGCGGGGATAATGATGACGAAGAAGACAGTGGACTTGTAGATGCGCTTATTAAATATCAGCAACAGGAAAACAAAAAAGCAGGATTTGAAATTATAACCGATATTAATGTGAAGGGCATTATTCTGGATTTAATAGGAGCCGCCATGACGACCACCACTAATGCACTGATAGCCTGCGTACTAATATTGTTAAATAACCCACAATGTATTAAACCTATCCAAGATGAGATCGACAGAGTTGTTGGAAGAGATCGTTTACCAAAGGTGAGTGATAAGGCTGACATGGACTATACAAGAGCTGCTGTTTTAGAACTGTTAAGGTATATATCACATGGCTCGCTCGGAATACCTCACAAAATTAAAAAGGATCAGGAATTTGAAGGCTACTATTTCTGGAAAGATGCAATTATATACACGAATATATGGTTCATGAATAGAGACCCATCGATATGGAAGGATCCGTGGACGTTTGACCCAACTCGGTTTCTCGACGATGAGAGGAAGTTGGTACCATTGAGTCACAAGAACAGACAGACTTTGTTGAATTTCTCAACAGGAAAGCGTGGTTGTCCAGGAGGAGACTTGGCAAAAAGTAGGATATTCCTTTATCTTACAGGTCTTCTACAGAACTTCGACTTACTGCCGCCATTAGATGACCCTTTGATGAGAGATGATCCGAAAGATTTTATGCCGGGACTGATACTCGAACCCAAAGATTTTAAATGTAGAGCCATTCCAAGGGAATAACATTGCCGTAAAGTTGATTATAAGGTAGTCTGTATATATAGAACCTGATATATCCTTAATCAGGTTTATTAACCCCCAATGAAAAAAACAGGGAAGACTATGCCTGTCCCACAAATCTTAGCAATTAAAAGCTTACTTAACTATGACGTCATTCCAATATTCCCTGAAGCAACTGGCCAATCAACATGTTTAAACGGCTGCTATTTAACGGACACGATCGGGAGAGCTGGGGTTATTCTGCAGTCTAACTATAAGGAGTACATGTAGGTTTTTCTGGGTGATAAACTGCCATCGCGAGTCATTATAATCACGTCGGCACACACTTGGTAGTTGTCAATGTGTCTTTATGTGTGTGTGTGACAGAAACTAGTTGATGATTTAATGAAGACAAAGCTTTTGGGATAACGATAATAAAATATTGAAAAAAAGTTGATTTATATGCGAGTCGTATCATATAATCAGAACTTGTGCCCAAATCTGCTATGGAATTTTAAAACTTTATTAAATACTATTTAATATATTGTTATGCATACATTCTTATATTTTTTTAATTATATTTTATAGATTGATAGGTTTATATTTGAACTCCACCTGAATGTAATGATTGATCATGTACTCCTGATTGCAGAACTCTACTTTTATTTGTTTAAACATAATTCTTGATTAATAGTGGTTCTTTATAATAAAACCAATTGCTATATATGTATCTCAATATAATATATATGTATGTATATATGGTTATTTGTTTGTAAAGAATAAACTGTTAGTATTCATATGGCATGTGTTGAGATTTCTAATAACCGTTGTCATGATACCACCACAACAACAAACACACGATTTACAGACTGTGTGTTTCAAAGTGATATTTTTATCAGAAAGCGTAAACATAAACCGTATTGTAATGCGTCTTTACCATAATGCAGAGTTGGTGTTATCACATAGCGTATACATAACCGTACTGTAACGCATCTTTACCATTACGCAGAGTTGGTGTTCATCAGATAGCGTAAACATAAACCGTACTGTAATGCGTTTTTATCATAATGCAGAATTGGTGTGTATCAGATAGCATATAGATAAACCGTACTGTAACGCGTCTTTACCATTACGCAGAGTTGGTGTTTATCAGATAGCGTATACATAAACTGTACTGTAACGCGTCTTTACCATAATGCAGAGTTGGTGTTCATCAGATAGTATATACATAAACCGTATTGTAACGTGTCTTTACCATTATGCAGAGTTGGTGTTTATCAGATAGCATATACATAAACCGTACTGTAACGCGTCTTTACCATAATGCAGAGTTGGTGTTTATCAGATAGCATATACATAAACCGTACTGTAACACGTCTTTACCATAACGCAGAGTTGGTGTTTATCAGATAGCATATACATAAACCGTACTGTAACACGTCTTTACCATTATGCAGAGTTGGTGATTATCAGATAACATATACATAAACCGTTCTGTTACGCATCTTTACCATAACGCAGAGTTTGTGTGTTTCAGATAGCATATACATAAACCGTACTGTAACGCGTCTTTACCATAACGCAGAGTTGGTGTTTATCAGATAGCATATACATAAACCGTACTGTAACGCGTCTTTACCATTATGCAGAGTTGGTGTTTATCAGATAGCATATACATAAACCGCACTGTAACGCGTCTATACCATAATGCAGAGTTGGTGTTAATCAGATAGCATATACATAAACTGTACTGTAACGCATCTTTACAATAATGCAGAGTTGGTATTCATCAGATAGCTTATACATAAACCGTACTGTAACGCCTCTTTACCATAATGCAGAGTTGATGTTTATTAGATAGCGTATACATATACCGTACTGTAACGTGTCTTTACCATTACGCAGATTTGGTGTTCATCAGATAGCTTTACATAAACCGTACTGTAATGCGTCTTTACAACTATGCAGAGTTGGTGTTTATCAGATAGCGTATACATAAACCGTACTGTAACGCGTCTTTACCATTATGCAGAGTTGGTATTCATCGGATAGCTTATACATAAACTGTACTGTAACGCGTCTTTACCATAATGCATAGTTGGTGTTTATCAGATAGCGTATACATAAACCGCACTGTAACGGGTCTTTACCATAATGCAGAGTTGATGTTTATCAGATAGCATATACATAAACCGTACTGTAACGCGTCCCTACCACCATGCAGAGTTGGTGTTTATTTGTACTTTTTACCAAGGAACTATAGAAGAAGCTATTTCAAATTATTGAGTTTACGTAGTTTCTCAGTAATACTAATTACACGCTATATTATACTTAGTTCTCATCAGAGTCTTGATTAGTGTATGGTTTCACAGACTTTTTATTTAAAAGAAAAATACACCTTCACTTATAATAAAATCGCCCGTCCATCTGTCCATTTGACTCCCTGTATAACTATTCCTCCATATATCCATAATAGTACGAGTTGCACGCTATATTAGACTTCGCATTAAAGTTTCGATTTGTGTAGAGATTTTTAAAAACAAAATCCTAACTCGCGATGAACTCGCCCGTCCATCGCACCATTTAACTCCCTCTATCACTATTCGTCCAAAAGTTCTTCTAGCCGGTCGTTTATCTATCTCTCACTCGTATTCACTCTCACAATCTATCACCATTCCTTTATATGATTTTCAGTTTGTCCATTTCTTACTCTCAGTCGCTGTATCCCCATTTATCTATATAATTATCATTTAGTTTATCCGCTCGCCCTCCATCCCAATTTATTCCTTATAGTGTCATTTACCCATACAACCATTGGTTCTCCTGCTCGTCCTAATACCTCCCACCAATCCATTCATAGATATTTGCCTTAGTTTTTATTAATTTTTGAAATAGAATGTTTTTTGTCGTTACTTTCCATTGCAATTAGTTTTGTAAGAAATGTCTAAGGGCTTGAACACGACTTTGAAGTGGTGTCAAGTAAGATGACCTTTTTATATTGTGGTCTTTATTATACTGTATTGTAATGCTTCTGACATAGAAGATGAATACCATTTTATATTTAAATGTCAACGTTTTAATGATCTAAGAAAATGCTACATAAAACGATACTTTTTACCAAAGACCTTCTATGTTAAAGTTTATTGAATTAATGTAAACTACAAATAAAACTATTTTAATTAATAGAGCTAGATACATTAAAAATGCTCTAAAAGACAAAATTAATATTTTAAAGTATAACGCTAGAAAAATATTGGTTCATCCTCTCTGAAACAATCGGATGACCCCCCCCCCCCCACAAAAAAACAAAAAAAAAAACAACAACAACAAAAAACACACAAACTGAATGATATACTTTTAAGAGATTATCATGAATTATTATATGAGTTGTTAATTTATATACTTAATGTAACTGAACATTGCAAATTTGTTTGTATACTATGATGATATACTATGTACAAGTCTGAATAAAGATATATTCTGTTTATGAAACTTAGTTTACAGTATATGTTCAAGTGATAAATGAATAACAGAGAACGTGGTCACCTGGCACATATTAGTAAATGTGTTGGAGCGTGTTAACATAAATGTGTGTTATATATTGATATACTGATTACATGTCAACAATGGGTCATGATTGGAAAATAGTAATAATTTTCTAGTCTTTTCACCAAAATTTTCTTCGTATTATTAAAAGTGACAAATACTGGAATTGCGGTTAAGTATGTGTACTATATTTATTAATCTGTTGGTAAATAGCTAGTATTCGTAAGTCGTACTGACTCGAGATAAAACTTTAATTGAATTCCATACAACATACAAGACATATATTAGATCTATGTTGACATCCATTGTCGGAGGGAATTAAAGTATCTGATTTCATCTAGGGGATGAGGGTTCGAGCTCCGGCACTTATACATAGTCTACAAAATCTGCAAATATAAACACCAGTAATGATTCCAGTCACGATGCTCTTTGTTGAACAGTAAACAGATGCTGCTGCTCTATAGATAGACAGTACTGTTGTTGTGTCCAGAAACAACACGTGTTTTCAGTTACATAAAAATTATAGAAGCTTTTAATTGTTCATATTTCTAAATATCTACCGTAAAATCATACTGTGTTATATATATCATACTGTGTTATATATATATCATATTGTGTTATAAATATCATACTGACTGTGTTATATATATATTATACTGTGTTATATATATCATACTGTGTTATATATAGCATATTGTGTTATAAATATGATACTGTGTTTTATAAATCATACTGTGTTATATATATCATATTGTGTATAACATATATCATATTGTGTTATAAATATCATACCGTGTTACATAAATCATACTGTGTTATATATATCATATTGTGTTTTATATATCATATTGTGTTTAAAATATCATACTGTGTTATATAAATCATACTGTGTTATATATATCATATTGTGTTATATATATCATAGTATGTTATATACCATACTGTGTTATATATATCATACAGTGTTATGTTTATCATATTATCATGTTGTATATATACCGTATTATGTGGAATAGACGATACTCTGATATGTCGTATTTTTTAAAATTTATTTGGTGATTTTCATCAGTACGTCATGAAATATCATGGTCACATGGGAAATCCATATCGCGGTTTTGGTCGTAATGTTTCAATTTTTTTTTCAAACCATAGTATACTTTGGAACAACTTGTATGTGTATGTAGAAATAATCAAGATGGCTTGTGTAAGACTGGTGGTGAAGTAGTAAAATGAGGTTCGATACCTGCCAAGTCATACCAAAGATATTAAACTGGTAAGTTATAGTTCCCCTGCTTGTCTGTTAGTAACAAGAGACTGATACTAAATCGAGCTGGTCCGCTGTCAGTTTTAAGTGAGATAACAAGTTCTTGGTGTATATATAATAATGTTTAGGGTCGCTTTCAACGCTTATTCAGTCATATCGCGACGCATACGGTGTCCATTTGAGACAATATCGTATTCTGAGCGCTGTCACACTGAAGTATCAACACGTGGTATGATACCCAACCCAGACACATTATATTGGCACCAGGTCCTGAACAGACCTCGAATTATTCTCTAAATGCGGAGCGCAATCGAGGAAGCGTCTAGTATCAATTTTCAAGTCTTTGGCATGAACCATCCGGGGATCGAAATGCGAGGAGGACGCTCTACACTAGACCAAACTGCGGTCCTTTGTCAGCTAAAAAGAGCTATGTACAATAAGATCTCGCTTAAAACAGTTCATTCTCACCGGCTGGATATGTGAATTAAAAGACAATACAAAATACATACCGTGAAAACGGAGTGTCACAAACGCGTCTGGTTACGATTTTTAGGTCACACAAGTGCACGCTACTGCGTTGTAATAATGTGTATGAAACAGAAAATGCACTTTTTTGATCCCCGCTTTTCGAATAATATTGCGGATGTTGAAATGACGTTGGTCCGCCCATTGTTCCGCCCGTCTGTCACGTTTTGGGTCAATAGCCTTGTCTTCACACAGATTTTGGTTTAAACATATTTATTCATTCATATCGACAGAGTATTACGTACAAATCGATTTAAGTATAAACATGGGTAAGAACGGAAGATACAACCTTATAAAGTTCTTCTCCATGACAGTTTTAAACTGGTTAAAATGAAACTTGCTGTACATTATGTACATGGTCTGTACCTAAGTCTGTGGTATTGGCACTCTGATTAAAAAAACTGGAGTTATGGTCCTTTGTTGTTTAACTTAAAATGTTACGTCACGCTTTGGACCAATAACCTTGCGGACGCAACTCTTTCCGCAGTTTTAATGCGATTGAAATGAAACTTACTGTACATAGTCTAAACATTTTCCTGTGGTACTGTCATTCCGATTTCGACGATAAGATTATTTTGTGGAGTTATGGCCCTTTGCTATTTTAACTTAAATTTTACGTTACACGTGGACTAACGAGCTTGCGGACGCGAATTTGATCTCGATCCTGGACGAGATAAAATGTCTTACGTCGGTATCCTTGTCCGATATATGATGAAGCTTTATCTCTACTTACTTGTGTACAAATCACAGGTGGCGCTGGTTTTAATGCTGTTTATGTTTTGTGATGGTGCCAAGGTGTTAATGGTACAAGCAGCCGTTTGTCGACAGTAGGTAAACGCCTGACAGTTTGATTTACTATTTTCTACGCACAACTTAGCGCAGCCATCGTTCGAAACGTTGGTAAAATGGATAGAAGAACCAGTCATTGTTCGCTTCTTTGTCACATCAAAGTCATGCACGTACAGTTCTGAAAATTTCACATAAACTGGTATTACTGTTTTCTCTTGAGAAAATACATATACATTATTTTATATCTAACAAAGTAATTAGTAATACAATAAAATATTGAGTTAAATGCAACTAAAACTAATTATAACTATATATAAAACATAACATATACAAACTCAAAATAACTTAAAACAAAAATGCATGGGATAATAATAACGAAGGATATATATATGTATGACAAATGACCCTCAACTCAGAACGTTCAGCTACAAATCTCCACCACGGAACTTAAATAATAAACAATGCATGTCCTGCAAGAGACGCAACATCCATTACCCATCACAACACTATAACAATAATATACTTACAGAACAATCGTAACAAGTACATTATGCATTATTTCTTACAACACAATGCATGTTTTAATCAGATGGCGAAAAGTGCCAAGAAACGTTCCTATTTGATAATAGATAAAAACAATTACCCCTATGGTGCTCGTGCACGTGTGGTAGCAAAATCGCCACTGGGGAGTTTTAAGTTCTTGATTAGAATATACATACTACACTGAGATTTGCTGACTGAGAGGTGTCGGGACCTGACTGTTTATTGTATTGAAAAACAAGTGTTGATTTAGAGTCAAAATGACAAAAATGAACACTCCTCGTCTCTCCTGACATCAGCTTATACAGTTTTCGGTATTCAAACAATACTGAATGAGCTCCATGATTCCAAGAAAACAGCAGCAGCATCATCATCATCATCATCATCATCATCATCATCATCATCATCATCATCATCATCATCATCATCATCATCATTAGCAGCAGCAGCAGCAGCAGCAGCAGCAACAACACTGAGAGAAGGACAAGGCAACTTGATATGGCTGCCTCTTATAGCACGCAGTACTGCTGATGTTATGATAGATACTATCTGATACAAGGGTAAAATACTCAAATAATCAAACACTTACTGGAAAAATGGGTACAGACGCTGTTCGTAGTGATGGCGGCTTTTGACACATCCAGCATGTGTGTTCTCTTTAGCATGCACGTGTTTGAACTGGGACAAAAATCAAACGATTTGCACGGATAGCCTTTATTTGTAGAGCAGAGCTTAGCGCAGTAACTGCTGGACATAATGTTGGAGATGACGGTATCCCCGCTCGTCTTCAGCGTCTGACCAGGGTAAGCAGTGTAGCTGTCCAGATAACTTCCTGGTTATTAAAAGATATATAGTATATGGTTTATGCAAGTACAATGTTTATATTACATGTTTAAGACAACATGTTAAGAATGAGACGTCCTCGGGCAACACTTCTGTATGTGCTTAGTACTTGTTCTAATCAGAAATACTTCGAAGGTAATTTATCGAAGTTGTAAGAACTTGTAATCGATGAAAAATAAAAAAGTTTAAACTGATATACTTTAAAGTAACTACAAATAAAATATTTGTATGGTTAAATGAAGTTACCACATGTTATATATTATATATATTCAATATTGTGTTGCATAAACATATTATATCAAATTGTTTCTGCAGTAAATATGTTATATGGTTAAAACAAAAATAATTTGTGCATATTTAATGCTCTGATGACTGTTGTATTCGATTTAAAATAAAATTTTCATTTCAACCGAAAATATTTCTTATTTTATAAAATGGAACACATTTATTATTGTGCGAGATAAATATCTATACACCAAAAGCAATATTCTGAATAATTGACAATAACAAGATGGATGGACTTTCAGAAATTAAAATATTTTTCATTCTAGGATAAGAAATCAAATTTTCAGAAATGTATTGATTTGAGACTATTTTAATTGCCATATATGTATATGTGTACCAGTATAATGCATTTTGGCGGACCATAACAAGACCTACTCACAAAATGATATATGATATAGAAGAACTCCTTAGAAACTATAACTATAACACTCAACTCTAAATGAAATCTCACAGTTTTTATTTCTCTTGTATTAGAGATTAATAAAGAGAAATAAATGAGATTTTACACATAACAAGATCTTTCATTTCGAATAAAATGTCAAAACAAAACAATGGTTCAATGATCGATGATTTTGACTTATTTGATCTTAAAAGTGACTACACAATAACTCCATTTCACAGTCAATATGACGTGTGGCCACCGCGGGCTGCTTTGAATAATGTCAGTGAATACACAGTTGATTCAGAATAAATATATGTTTTTGGTCAAATTGGATATGCAATGTAACAGATATTTAGGAACAAAACTGTCAGGTTTCGTTTTGATTGAGTGTATTATTAATATGAATAATCATAAAAATAAATATTAGTAAGAAAATATAAAAAGCAATGAACAGGTTTTTAAAGGGAAAGGGCTCCATGGAGTGTAATACAACATCCCACTACCGGTTGGCAAGAATATATTGAAATAGGTTCTAATGTTTACCGATAATATTATGAGATGATTACGAGTATATACAGGAAACTGTTCAAAATGGACCACAAATAATGCGGACAGGAAGGCTGGATAATCCATTATTTCAATTATGTAGGTTTGATTTATCGTTTTTTATGCTAAACACTTCTGTGCAGTATATGGAAATACACCCCCTCAAATGTCTAAGTCAGTTATGTGACTTTAACATTTGAGGTAGCCATTTCATGTGTTATGTCTGTTCTAGTCGATTTTAAAATAATTCCAAAGCATAACATAACGACATGTTGCGCGTAAAAACGGGGCGAATACCTCAAAGGTCTAAGTCACGGATAGGTTTTTGCATGGATCGATTTCCAAACAACCTCAAAGAAGTGTAAAGCATACTATGACGGCATGTCGCTTGCAGCACCTTGGTGGCTACCTCATATGTCTAGGTCACGTACAGGACTTAAGCATATCCAGGCTATGTATTCCATGATATACAGCATTATTTCCCTATAATTTTAGCTGTATGGACTGATTTCCTAATACATTCACGGAAGTGTTCATATTAACATAAGACGTTTTCAACCGGTAAGGAACTAATAACAACTTTAATATCGTTCCAATGGGGCGCCATTGGCATAAATAGAAGTTTTTTTAAAAATATTATCCTATCTCAAAATGTAATCACATTTTATCTTGCAAACTATTACACTGAACAATATGCTTGCAAGAACATTTCCATAAAAAAAGTTTATTGCAAAATGTTATACACAACAGAAATAATAGCACATAAAGTACCAATAAATAATTACAAATACAGAAAAAAGAACTACATATTTATTATGTACACACTACATTTTGAGCCGTTGTGACATAACATGATCTGTCAACAAATTAAACACATAAGCAGTTAATATATTACATACGTGCATATAAATCACAATTTAGGTTCGTCTGAACCAACGTCAAATTCTGATCCGGATGTAACCGACTCAGGAAACATCTGCCCGTATCGAAGCAATAGTCGAAGGACTGACAGTCAACGGTTGCCTCGGTCAGACACCTTGCGGCACACTGATCAACCGACATACCAGTAAACTGAAGGTCTGATTGCGGAATGATGACCTTTGCCCTTGATGGGACAAAGTGCTTCAGGTTTACACCTGGAAATAAAAAGCAAATTATTAACAGGGCTGCGTTCAGCACCGTTAAACATCAAACGCGTTTTACTGCCTGGTTCCCTAATTTCATTGCATATCGCACGCTAAATTGAAGGTGAACCAGTGTCCAGGGAAATGTGTTAGCTAAAGTTAGCGAACGTTCAACCGAACCGAACGCAGCCTTGATATGAGCACCATGTGATCATGTATGGTTTATTTATATAGTCTAATTATCACCTCAACTTTTATTTTCTATGCTTTTACCGATTGATAAGTTGTTTTATATCATACGACCTGTGCAATACACAATGTGTTGTGCCCTTGGTATTGCCATACAAAAACAATACTTTCTCTAATGTTAATGTCTCACTACACGGTTGCGCCCCTTTTTAACAAGGCAACATGATTCTTGCGCTTAAAAAAGTCCTATAATCTTAAAATTTTTTTTTAAAATGGTTCATAGGATCTGTGATTTCTGGCTGCATATGAGTAAAGTAAAAGCTGAAATAGCATAAACGACATCAGTGACTTGTATAGGATTTCAACAGATGCATGTATCTATGAATATTTGGGGGCTTCTTTTTTTAAAAAGTATTAGGGTGTCACTGTACTGTATTTACAAAATACCAAGATGGTAAACCTACTAGTTTTTTATTCCTGCTTTGAAAAAAAATGTATGTGGAAAATTATTTTACGGTGACAATTATAGACCTTATTATATACAAAACAAAGAGCAGAATTCAACTGTGTAGTGAGACCTGAATAAAGCTTATATTATGTCAACAGACTATCAAGTTTGCATTCTTTTTAAGACGATCCTAACTTGATATAATCTACTTCATTTCAAAAAATATAATTACAACGTTTTAGAAAATAGTTTTAAAAACTTAAACCCAACATGCAATATGTAATAATCATATATAAAGTTATTTACATCAATAATAATTGATGTGTTTATTAGCAAAATTACATTTATCTATCAAATAAATAAATTAAATTCTTATTTACTTGTCGTGGCTGTGCTATCAGGGCGCAAAATATCCTGGTCGAACAGTACGGCGTGGTAGACGGTATTCTGCTTGGTGGTATGAAGGCAATCAATTATAATTTATTAACTAATGTGTGGTTAATTATTGTCTTTTGACTCGGCGGTATCAAGAGATACGAACTATATATATATATGTTATATATGTATATTAATACCACAGCCATGAATACTACAATTCACATTATTATTATTAGTATTATACAATTTCATTTAATATACATTTCAAATAATACGCGAATAACTAGTATGTATACTAGTACAGATATTCTTTGTTAATATATCATCATTTTTCATTATTTTGCAATTGTTCTTTGATTGAAAATCTTTTAAAATTGAAAAATAAATTACAAAATACGATTGTTGGTAACTATGCAACATGTTTCTCTATTGCTAATTCTAAAACTAATGTAAAATTGTGTGTTTATTGTTTGTATATTTATTAACCCGTACCTCATTGTATAAACCAGATTTATATAGAACTATTTGCTTAATTTATATATATATATATATATATATATATATATATATATATATAATATATATGTGTGTGTGTGTGTGTGTGTGTGTGTGTGTGTGTGTGTTATTATTATTATGCCTTCCAGATATTGAAAAAATCAAGTTTCATACATATACATATATAGTTATCATTTTCAGAAATAATATAAATGTTTATGTTTGAGCATTTTTAGATACAGAAAAAATGATGACAATACATACCGTCCCATCCTGAAAGTTGTGGATAGAGATATTGAGGCCGGTCTCGTACACATAGTTCTTAAGTATTACAAAAGCTTCATCAACAGTAGGTTCTACAGGAGCAATCTCGTCCACAGTTTCTAATAAACGAAGATTTGATATAATACAATTAAATGAGCATTTTCTGTCCTAGTAGTGTTACAATATAATGACGTTTATGCTATGTAATTGCTGATACAAGTACTTGCTATGGTCATAGAAGGTTGAATATGTTTGCTTAATATAGACTACACGATGGCTGATCCAGGCAATGCTGCAATTATTACCAAGACAACATTAACTAAATACTAGTAAATTAACTAAATAAATAATGCATGCATTCGTTTGTATTTTCCCATGCATACATATGTAAACCACCAGAAAAACGAACATAGTAAATACTAATACGAACATAGTAGAGAAAGTATCCTCCGTCTTACGCCGCTTTTCCAATTTTGAATGTGATATACACCGCCAATGTACATTATAAAAAAAATATTTTAACAATTTTGTGTAAATCGGAGAACAGATATATTGACCTCAAGCGCAAACTTAAGTCAAAGGTTGAATCGAATATTGTTTCATGATCACCACTCAAAACTCGAACTCAACTTAAGTCATATTTTGAGTTGGATATTTGAGTTTGAGCGTGAAATTCAGTTATTTCGAGATACTGGGACCTGATTTTGAAGACGGTAAATATGTATTACTTACTTGAATAATGGTCACAAATTTGACTGAGTCTGGTTGCCGGTCCACTCGTTACGGAGTGTTTCTTGCTGAGTTGACATTTCATGGCTGAAGCGCAATAGTCAAAACTTTCACAGTCGAACGTGTCTTCCTTCCTGCAGAGGGCAGCACATGCAATGTCGCTCTTGACGTTATTAACGGTTTTGTCGGCTGGATATATACCCACATTGTTTGACGTCTTTGTGAAATCAACTGGAATCATATAGAATACATGAAATACGATAGTGGTCAACAATACACACCACCCAATTATAAATAACTTACTTGGGTATACATTTATTACAGTTTGAAAACGGTGTGATATATAGGTTTCAGGGTATTTAAATATATCAATTACTAAATCATCCATGATATAAGCTAAGGTATTGAAGGCTCAACAACAAGTAGAACGTGTCAGTAGTTGAGCTTTTCAACAACTGAGAATTAAACTACAGTCTTTTGTAATAATTTATAAAACATGCATGTAATCTACTTTAAATGTATATGCCTAGTTGTGACATATAGGGCATGATGTCTATATACAAATGAATACTCACGGAGATACGGGGCCTGCTCCACCATTGTGGCCAGATAGTATACATAACTATCGTCGTAGGTTATCTGGGGGTCTTGAAACCTTAGGAACGAGGCCGTGGTGACGAATGACATCTGTTGTTGTACGTTCTTCGTAAACGTTTTCAGATATATATCCAGGGTTGGGTAATAATGACCTGTGTAGAAGGGAATAACGATGCATTAATGAATGTGATTTAAGTTTATTGTGTAAGTGTCTCATATTAGATGTATTGGTGTTGGTATGTTCCACACAAACATTTTCATATGCAACACTACATATATGAAAAAGATAATAAATATCATTTAAATATAATTTATTTTGTCATTTTCAACTCTGATCATATATTATTTGTTTTCTCATATAAATATATTATGATAATAGAATATGATTTAGGAGACATATCTGACATAAAGGTAATCACCCATGCATATAGAAGGAGGAAAAGGATAGAAATGAAAATATTTTGCATACGCTTATGCTCATATAAATCATGCATAATAATTGTAGATGCTGTATTTTTGTTGTACATTGAGGTGTACTGAGGGATAACCCATCCGGATCCTCTTACATCCATCACGGTATGAATAAATGGAATTCGAATTTAAAAGATAGATATCGAAAATATGTATAACGGTATGGGGACCCTTTTGGAGGCAAGACAGTTCGAATGATATATCTTTTATCACCACTCAGCGTGTAGAAAATACTTCTTAAATATTTCTCTCTATTCGAACTTTATTATAATTTATATACAACTTTTATCTAAACATTTCAAACACATAGGTGTTTAAAGCATCGAATTTAGCATTCTATCACATTAAAGCTGACAACTTAAAACCCAAAAATTGAAAATAAGAGAACCGAATGTGCATTGGAAATAATCCGTACCATTTTGTCGATTTATAACCATTAGCTTGTCTGCTCCACAACATTATGTTTTAAGGATAACGATAGCACATTACCTTGGAACTTGATCAGAAAGTGTCTTTGTTGATTTCCAGCGTAACATGGTCTGATATCAAAGTTTGACAGATCTGGATGCTGTTCGCTAAAGTCGTAGAAGTTGTAGGTGAGGGTAAAGCCACCCTAGAAACACAATTGATGGAATTAATATTTTGTCTAACAATAAACATTCTCAACTGAGAAAAAGTTCGTTGTAAGAACTGAGAACTGAGAAAATGTTCGTTCTTCGAAGGTTATGAACCGTACTAATATTACCAAGCATAGTTGCCACTAATGTTAAATACAGTGCAACCTTAAACAATTGCAATCACGTTGACATTGGACTAAGATGTCTTTAAACCAGCGTTTATAGAGCAGAACTACTTGTTCCATAATCCAGTTGTGTTTCAAACAATCGCAAGTGCCAACATCATAACATCGTATACACACTGTTGCAAACAGAAGTTCATCCATGATTTAGCTATTTTAGTACATTAGATATTATGAATAGAAAAAGCATCTTCGATATTGGAAGTAGATGACAATGTACACGAATAATTATACCAAATCTTTAACAGTCTTACGTGCTTTAAATTATATCGCGTTGATAGAAACATATATAAGGTGCGTTATGTAGTTAACAGTGAAATATTTTTAACTATGTTACTATCTAAGTTCAATATACATGCACATTTTGAGGATTCAGTTGCATGTGTATAGTTCCATGTTCTCATAAAATAATCACAGATAAAATAAAACCATATGAATACATTATATCCAGAATTTCAAACTGTTTAAATGTTTTTTAAAACACGTTTTCCTGTGATTCACTTCATAGTTCGTAGTTGGCAGGTATGCCTGTTTACATTTGATCATGTATTTAATGATTAAATTTCAATCTCATCTTATACACTTACAGCTGCCGAGCTGATAACCAATGCTATAGGCTGGGAGTTGACAGCCGCACCATTGTCTTCAGACAGCTCCTTCCAGTCATCCTGTGTAGAATTAAACATACTCTCCCACATTACTTATTCTGTATATGGCTTT
Source organism: Panopea generosa (assembly GCA_029582155.1). Classification (NCBI taxonomy): domain Eukaryota; kingdom Metazoa; phylum Mollusca; class Bivalvia; order Adapedonta; family Hiatellidae; genus Panopea; species Panopea generosa. Next base: position 66,799,295 of record CM055901.1, read on the forward strand.
TGTTTTTTAGTTGAAATATTTAAAGATATTCAAGTTTACTATTTTAAGTCTCTATTTGAGAAATGCTTTTTGAGAATTTAATTCTCATGATAAAATATTATTTGATTTATATAATTTATAAGTGTTCTTAAGCCGTATACTGTCAAAAAACGAAAAGAAAGTTTGGCTTCTTACAGTTTTAATTGTCACATTTATACATTTTATTAGACACATGTTTTTATCTCTCCCCAGGCTCGATTAATGTTAAATATTTAACTTTATTCAAACCTTATATCATATAACATTGCTTAGTTACGCGTGTTAGCGTATCTTTAATAATTGATAAATCAATGGATTACACTGACATTGTCATTAAATGTACATTATCAACAACACTTACCGACATAAAATAGAACTGGAAAACTGACATTTGTGGCATTGGGTTTGATCCAAATTTAAAATCCGTCCGGTGGTCTTCAAAAACATCACAAAGCATGCCCCTTATCGTTCTCTGTAAAAAATAAAACAATATATTGTACTTGTAAAAGTTATTTTCGAAACACCTCGTGTCTGTTTGATTGTAAGATAGCATACTTTTGGTAACATTGAATTTACAATTGTGGTAAGCGAAAAACTTCTTATACTTGTATAACAAAATAGTTTCCTGTTTTTAAATGAGGTTAAACGCCATTTTCAACGCATTTCCCCAGACAATGTTTCTCTCTAAAGTGAATTGATCATATATTACCGACCGACGCGTTTCCGAGAGAGCCACGTAAGTAACTCCCCGTTTTCTGCTGAACGGTTTTATCAAAAGGAGACGAACATTAATTTGTAAACAAAATCCGTTCTTAATAATGTAAAAATAATAAGCTTTATATTTATTTGTTCGTTTGCAAAGTTTCTCAGTGGTTAAATTGACATGTATTCTATCATTTAGAAGAGTAAAACTGACTTAAATTAAATTTTAAAACGACAGTTTCGGAAGTCTTATGAGTCTTTAATTAAGGCAGATGGAAGCAATATAGAGGTGACCGCTTACGTAGTTTAAAACAATGCCTTACCTGCCCAGCGTAGCGGTAGGTTCCGTTCAGATAGAAGATCTGTAGCGGGCTTTTCATCTTCACAACAAAACCAGCGTTATGGGCAAAACCAACATCAAACGAATTGTTTGTTATAGGGGCAATGGTGCAGTTACCTTCCTTCTTGTCTAGTGTATAGGCGAGACCTGAAGTATATACGTTCATATCAATTTATCCGTTTGTAATAACTATATACCCAAACGACATTATTTATCTGTTTGTGAGAATTACATACCCAAACGACAGTATATATCTGTTTGTGAGAATTATGTTTATTCGCTTGTAAGAATTATATATTATCCAAATGACATTAATATATCTGTTTGTGAGAATTATATACCCAAACGACAGTATATATCTGTTTGTGAGAATTATGTATATTCGTTTGTGAGAATTATATATTATCCAAACGATATTAATATAGCCGTTTGTTAGAATTTTATATTCAAACGGTATTATAAATCCGTTTGTGAGAATTATTTACCTAAACGATATTAACATATCCGTTTGTGAGAATTATATATTATCCAAACGACATTAATATAGCAGTTTGTGAGAATTATATACCCAAACGATACTAATATAGCAGTTTGTGAGAATTATTTACACAAACGATACTAATATAGCAGTTTGTGAGAATTATATATCCAAACGATACTAATATAGCAGTTTGTGAGAATCATATACCGAAACGATACTAATATAGCAGTTTGTGAGAATTATATACCCAAACGATACTAATATAGCAGTTTGTGAAAATTATATACCCAAACGATACTAATATTGCAGTTTGTGAGAATTATATATCCAAACGATATTAATATAGCAGTTTGTGAGAATTATATACCTAAACGATATTAATATAGCAGTTTGTGAGAATTATATACCCAAACGATATTAATAAATCCGTACGTGAAAGGTTTTTGTTATTTATTGTTACATGATAAAAATATCAGTTTGTACGAGATCAATAAGTATTAGTTTTTGCTATCATGACAAGCTATCAGTTTGTACGAGATCAAGAAGTATTAGTTTATGCTATCATGACAAGCTATTAGTTTGAGCGACATTTTAAGTATGATTTCTGTTGAACTGTTTTATTTTATTTATCCAAGTTCAACCACCATTGCTAATAGCATCATCACAAGCACATGTGAATCATGTGTATATATAACAACAGTGATAACGTACCTGAGCTATAATCGTGTATAGTAGAGATGGGATCCACTGTGAACATTGGAGGACTTGGCTGTTTGTATATATAACAACAGTGATAACGTACCTGAGCTATAATCATGTATAGTAGAGATGGGATCCACTGTGAACATTGGAGGACTTGGCTGGGTGTATATATAACAACAGTGATAACGTATCTGGGCTATAATCATGTATAGTAGAGATGGGATCCACTGTAAACATTGGAGGACTTGGCTGGGTGTATATATAACAACAGTGATAACGTACCTGAGCTATAATCATGTATAGTAGAGATGGGATCCACTGTGAACATTGGAGGACTTGGCTGGATGTATATATAACAACAGTGATAACGTACCTGAGCTATAATCATGTATAGTAGAGATGGGATCCACTGTGAACATTGGAGGACTTGGCTGGGTGTATATATAACAACAGTGATAACGTGTCTGAGCTATAATCATGTATAGTAGAGATGGGATCCACTGTGAACATTGGAGGACTTGGCTGGGTGTATATATAACAACAGTGATAACGTTCCTGAGCTATAATCATGTATAGTAGAGATGGGATCCACTGTGAACATTGGAGGACTTGGCTGGGTGTATATATAACAACAATGATAACGTACCTGAGCTATAATCATGTATAGTAGAGATGGGATCCACTGTGAACATTGGAGGACTTGGCTGAGTGTTCACAAGGTCATACCGCACCAACTTATAGTCCGAATCGTAATATATCTGCAATATTAACAGTAATAATAATTATGAGATAAATTAATAAGACTTAGTATTGTACAGTATGTTCACCTTGTAATAAATGATATGTATATTAGAGAATAATCAGAGCATAGTTACGTCAACCCGCAATCTAAATGCATTTTAAGAAACAAACTGGTATATTTTCATAATGGTCAATAAAATAACAATCTAAAAAGTTGTGCATCTAAAAATACAGTAATTCGAACATTTCACTTAACCCAGGGTTAATCTAACTACGCTTTGAACAACTGGGACCTGCAGTGTAATAACGTAGCCCCATAAACGGACAATCAAGTAATTAACGGATATGTACTTATGCAGGCTGCCGCTTATTTCAATATAACATTTTTTTATTATTTGCCAATTACAGGTGACTATTTGACCGCTAGTCCACACATGAATAAGTAATTATAGTTGTTGACCCACCCTCTACTGGGGAACTTGACCCACTAAGTAAGAACGAACATCCTCTGGCTCAACTTGTAATAATCTGTTGTGTGCCAAAAATGTCAGCCGTGCCCCTTGACTAGATATTCTGGTTATTAACTATTTCAACGAATGAAAACCGTAAAAATTATAAAATCAATTAATGTGTTAATAAAATATTATTCGTATCAAGAAAAATTGGATCCAGTACATCCAAAAAAATAGGGGACACCCGGGTTCGAACCGGGGACCTCTCGATCTGCAGTCGAATGCTCTACCACTGAGCTATATCCCCATTGTGAACACATTGACCGTATTTCGCAGCCATCAACCAACTGCAGAAAGGTTGATAATGGGACACCTGGACAAACCGAGTCATTATATCAGCGCATTTTGTTTTCATTAGTGCCTTAAGTTATCGTACGCGATGCTAACTCTTGCGTATGCATTATTTAAGTAAAGGGTGACTTATTAATTATGACTTGACTACCATTATCAAAATAATGACGATAAAAAGGTTAACAAGAAGAATAAAAAAACAGTGTGGTGTATTTGTCTTAAGTATTCATAACGTCGTGCACGAAAATGCAACAAATGCTCGGTAGTTATTTTCTTCTTTCATGTTTTAGCCCCACCTTAAGCGTTGCAGGAAAATATAAGCTACAACCGCTCTTAAAATGTAAAACAAAAAATTAGGGGACACCCGGGTTCGAACCGGGGACCTCTCGATCTGCAGTCGAATGCTCTACCACTGAGCTATATCCCCACATAGGGTCACTATTCATTTTTATATAGAGACTTAATGTAGTTGACACAATCAATAAGTCTCAACACATCTGTCGTTTAGTAATCACCTTATCTATAATTCAAACACGGGGCATACTGTGTAAGTGTACATCTAAGCTGTGTATATCAGTTAACTATTTGCCTTCATTTCCTTCTTACGAAAACAAGTTTAAGCTGCCTATTTATCCGGAAATGTTTCGATTATACATTTAACTTCCTTCCGTAAATTGAAAGCAATTTAGTATAAAATCAGTCAATGTCTATGCTTTTATGATCAATTGTTTTTTCTTTTAAATTAAGGTTATGCTAAATAATAATGTTGACAAAGACATTATCATTATCATCATCATCATCATCATCATCATCATCATCATCATCATAATCATCATCATCAACTTCATTGTCAGCATCACCAACATGATTATTACAAGCATCACATTCGCTATCTTCATGTACAAAACACCACCATTATCATTATCATCATTATTATGGTAATCGTCGGCATTTCATACCATCTTTATAACCTTCATCGGTATCAGCGTCATAACAATCATAACCATCATCATCACCATCATCATTATCATCATCACAATCATATGTTGAGCGCGCGTTTTTTGTTTATATAAAACTTTTGTTCAATATAAACATCATAATTTACACTATTAAACATCTCATATTGATAAAACATTACATATTGATAAAACATTACATACTGATAATACATTACATACTGATAAAACATTACATATTGAAACAACATTACATACTGATAAAACATTACATACTGATAAAACATTACATATTGAAACAACATTACTTACTGATAAAACATTACATATTGATAAAACATTACATACTTATAAAACATTACATATTCATAAAACATTACATACTGATAAAACATTACATACTGATAAAACATTACATATTGATAAAACATTACATACTGGTAAAACATTACATACTTATAAAACATTACATACTGATAAAACATTACATATTGAAACAACATTACTTACTGATAAAACATTACATACTGATAAAACATTACATACTGATAAAACATTACATACTGATAAAACATTACATACTTATAAAACATTACATATTCATAAAACATTACATACTGATACAACATTACATACTGATAAAACATTACATACTGATAAAACATTACATATTGAAACAACATTACATACTGATAAAACATTACATACTGATAAAACATTACATATTGATAAAACATTACATACTGGTAAAACATTACATACTTATAAAACATTACATACTGATAAAACATTACATACTGATACAACATTACATACTGATAAAACATTACATACTGATACAACATTACATACTGATAAAACATTACATACTGATACAACATTACATACTGATACAACATTACATACTGATAAAACATTACACAACATCACATTTAATCCACTTATACATAATACACATAAACATATAATGGAAAAGGTCTTAACGTTATTCAGCATAAGCTTAATACTGGTTCTACAAATGACTACGTGATGTAAACCTAGATAAGGTGAGCCTATTTTGTGAACGATATGTGTGTTTCTTAATGTAATAGTTATATGTAATAGTTCATATAGGCTTGTTCATACGTGTTATACTATTTATGATAATATAATTACCAATGGCCAGTGGTGTAGGCTGTGAACTAAAATGTAAGAGCACCAAAATGAGTGTTGTAATTTCTTGCATCAGAAGGCACTGTTTCCAAATTAAGGGAACGTGAATGCTTTTATTAGTTTTATTTCCATTTTGAAACATAACGAATAAAATACGTGGGCTGATAAATAAATATGTATTTATTAATTTATAATAATTAAGCGTGTTTGGTATTTTGTTTTTGTACAGTGATTTATTTTCTGGCAGGTTTTAGGTTGAAATTACATAAGGATTCACATCACTATTGTTGGTGTTGGTAACGGTACAAGGAGGGACTATATCGTGTGTGATCGTACAATTGATTTTCTAGATGACGATGTCTACTACCCAGATACACAGTGTAATCGTGCGTCTATGGACAATACCTGTAACTCACATGGGTTGAAACTATTAGATTTGTGTAAATCAAATGCTTTACGTATTGCTAATGGTAGACTTGGTGACGACCATTTAATTAGTTCCTATACTTATGATAATTATATGGGATCAAGTGTTATTGATTATTTATTATTACATAAACATGATTTTAGATGTATTGATGATTTCCATATTGAACCATTTTGTGAATGGTCATGCAGCGTTAAATTTTAAAATTGTTTGTAATACAGCAGTAACAAAAGAAAAGCGTGATTATGTTTTTACAAGTATCAAATGGAATGCTAATTTAAGAGGAAATTTTAGGCGAGGAATTATATCTAAACTTCCATTCTTAAATCAATTACCCAGGGTGTTGATTTTAGCAATAGAGAAATGGTTAATAATTGTGTTTCATCCTTTTCGGAGTTAATAAATGACGTTGCACAGCCATTGTTTAGTAAAAATATAATAATGAAAAATGAATCGCGTGCTGTTAAGTCGTTTAACAAGAAAGCTGATTGGTTTGACTTTGAATGTAAGCAAACGGAGCTATTGTATACTCATTCCTTAAATAAATTTTATAAATATAAAAGTAATGAAAATAGAATAGAAATGTGTAACTTAAAGTCAACTTATAAGACACTTATTAAAAAGGAAAAAACGCTGTTACGAATATAAAAAAAATAAAGATATTGAAAGATTACGTCATGGTAAACCAAAAGATTTTTGGAAGCTTTTTTCAAACAAAAATAAATCTAGAAAAAGTAATAATATTAGTAAAGAAGCTTTTTATGATTATTTTTCTAATCTTAATGAGAAGTTGTCAAGCGCATCAAATGCTGATACTGAGACTTTTTGTAATGATTATGATTTTAATTCAACTAATTGTTCTTTTGAAGAACTCGATATGCCAATAACTGTGTCAGAAATAGTAAAATGTATAAAAAGTTTAAAGAAAAATTAAGCCTTTGCTAGTGACCTACTACTAAATGAATATTTTATTGAATCTTGTGATATATTGGCTTCTCATCTTGTTGATATTTTTAACGGTATTTTTAATTCTGGTCATTTTCCTGATAATTGGTCAGAAGCGATTATAGTGCCTATTTATAAAAAAAATGACCCGGACGATGTCAGTAATTACAGAGGTATAAGCTTAGTCAGTTGTTGATCTAAGATATTTACGGGTATTTTAAATAAGCGAATTAATACTTGTATTGCAAATAATAATATTGTGAGTGACGCTCAATTTGGATTTAGGCGTGGAAGGTCGACATTTGATGCAATATTTGTACCTGATTCCATTATACAAAAAGTATTATAAAAAAAATGACCGCTTTGCTTGTGCATTTCTAGACCTAAAGAAAGCTTTTGATAGTATTTATTGAAATGGTTTCTGGTTTAAACTTAATCGATTGTGTGTTAATGCTAAAATGTTACGAATTATTCGTGACATGTACTCAAATGTGAAAGCATGTGTTTAGGGATGTAACTCCTATTCCGAGTTTTTTGAATGTGCTATCGGTTTAAAGCAAGGGGAAGTAATTTCTCCTCTGTTGTTTTCATTATTTTTGGAAGATCTAAAGCTATACTTGTGCGAAGATCCAAACTGTGGCATGAACTTGGATGACATAACATTTATTTTAATGCTTTTTGCTGATGATATGGTGATATTAGGTAAAAACCCGACTGATCTGCAAAAAAATATTAATCTTTTACATAAATATTGTGAAACTTGGGGGTTAGAGGTGAATACTGCTAAAACCAAGATTGTTGTATTTCGAAAAAGGGGTCCTTTAAAAAGCGATGAAAATTGGACTTTTAATAATCAACCTTTAGAAGTAGTGAATGATTTTAATTATCTGGGCACTGTTTTCAATTATACCGGTAACTATTCTCTTAATCAGGAAGCATTGGCTGGAAAGGGTCTAAAGTATTAAACATTTTACTGGCAAATACTCGTAAATATACATTGAAACCTAAAACTGTCTGTCAATTATTTGATGCCTTTGTTGGCTCAACTCTTAATTATACCTGCGAAATATGTTTTTTTTTCCGAATCAAAAGAAATCGAAAGAATTCATCTGAAATTTTGTAAATATTTATTAAATGTTAAAACTTCGGCAAGTAATATGGGTGTATAAGGAGAGTTAGGTAGATACCCATTGTATATCAATAGATATGTTCGTATGACTAAATACTGGACTAAAAATGTTAAATCTGATAACATTATAGTTAAATATTTATATAATTCATTACTTATTGATTGTAATAAAGGTGGTAAGAATTGGGTAAAAAACATCAAAAATCTACTGGATGATTATGGATTTTCGTATATATGGTCAAGTACTGATGATGCAAATTTGTTAAACTTCCATATTGTTTTTAAAGAGAGAGTACTAGATAATTTTAAACAAAAATGGTTTAATGAAATCGAACACAGTCGTTCACTGTGTACATATAAAATGTTGAAAACTACTTTAGAATTTGAAAATTATTTAGATATGCTTCCAAGAAAATTAAGAATTCCTATGTCAAGATTAAGATTATATTCACATCAGTTGAAAGTTGAAACAGGTCGTTATGCACAGAACAGAATTGCATAACTTGCGTTATTGTACTCTATGTCACTTTAACGACATAGAAAATGAATACTATTTTGTGTTAATATGTCCTAGTTATCAGGATATCCGTAAAAGCTTTATTAAATCATATTATTATAAACGGCCAAGTTTGATAAAATTCATTGAATTAATGCAAAGTAAGAATATTCAGTCTTGTTAAATTAGTGTAAGTTTATTCATCAAGCTTTTAGTACTCGCAATTCCTTGTAAAATCAAAATACATAATATATACATCTATCTTTTTGTGTTGATCTACTCAAGTATTTATTTGACAAAGTATTTAAATGTTTAATTTATATTTGTCCAACCTCAAAACTTATTAAAATATATGTATTTAAATAACGTAATTTTCTAATTTAAAAGAATCTAACAAATATTGATCTATTATCTATGTGTCATGTGTAACATTTATTATCTGAATCTGTATGTAATGAGAAACATTACATGTTTAAATTACTGAATAAAGAATTTGAATCTTGAATCTCTTGACTATTATCTCCTTTGAATACTCAGGACAATTGAAGGAGGTAAAAAGTTGAGTTCTTTTTTTCTTCTTTTTTCAGGGCTTTATATTGCAGTGATTATTTTTTTTTCTATCATGTGTTGAATGGTCAGTATATTAGAAATCACCACTGAAATTTTGATGTTTAGGCAATTCTGTGTCATTTAGAATTGTTTGTTCCAACTGCATCGTAGGCAAATAAGTTGAAATATTAATACTCTGGAAATTGATAGGTATCATAAAACCATTGAATTAAAAAAAAAAACGGTCAAGTTATGATTTTTTTCTTTATAATTGCAGGTCTTGAACCAGTGAAACTTTAAGCCGAGACACTTGCTGCAGATTTTTTTCACTGTGCTTTGTACATAAATGTTACAATGGAGCCCTATGGGAAATGTAATAGTGGTGTGATCAAGACATTAAGATGACATAGATTCACTCTCTCTCGTTAAATGTCCCGGATCTGAATCACACAGACTGTAAAACGAACACAGCTCTTCCGCTAAGGTCCGTTATATAGCAATGAGATTTGAGCACGTTGATTGGTCAGTTACTTCAGGAGAAGTTGAATGACGACATAGTTTGGTAAGCGTAGTTTGGTTAATACAAGTATAGGACTGTCACAGAAATCCCTGCTTTTTCATTGGAGTTAAACATATTGATACAGGATATTTCATGGCCGTGGGTTGACCTTGAATCGCATGTCTTCATCTATGATCATTCTCAGAAAAAAAATAAGCAAACCTCGTCGGCTCACATGACAAAATACAGTTGCCATTTTACTTTCATTATTTTTAAATATATGTAAAGTGAACAAATTTGTAAAAATCAAAACAAAATGAGAATTACATATCACACAGTACCAGTACAATTATTATTGATGAGGCCCTTTCAAGGGTTTTTGGAGATCTGGGAACATGACCAATTATTTGAAGAGATTTGGGGAACATTGTCCATTACTTTCAGGGATCCAGGGATCAAATGCCTAATTTTAGAGATCTGGGGAAAATACTTTTGGGGAACTATGGCTAGTAGTTTTGGGGATCTGGGGATCTGGGGAACAATAGCCATTTCTTAAAGAGATCCAGGGCACAAGGACACCCGGGAGAGCCTCATTGATAGTTGTACTTACATGTGAATTAAAGACAGCCTTTAATTTTGGCACTGTTATTTCCAGATGATAGGAGAACTGTCCTGACAGAGAAGGCACCGACTTCTGAGTTAACCAACCTGAAAATGAATAAAGATCTATGTTGTGTATAGGTTTGCAACTCTTGTTCCATACCGCATATGCCTCAGATGATGCAAGGATAAAAGAAACTCTCTGAAATTTTCATGCAGGTTGCATTATTATATATATCGAGCTGACCTTTTGGGATAACATATATTTGATTAATAATTTTAATTATAATAGAATTAACATTACGTTGATGCGGTTTGTCGGCGATATTTAACATGAGTTATGTGCACTTATATATAACAAAACTCTGCCACTTCTGTGTTACTACTAGCAGCATATTACATCAGGATGTGCACACACTCAAATATCTGAGGGTTTCATAAATATCTTGACGATTGTAATCTAATTAAGATGGTCTATGGAAACACTACAAAATGCCCTTTCGACATTCATCATGATATCGATCATGATGAAAACCTAGTATTTCATTGGTTAACAAGTAATGAAAGTAAAAACTACCAACATAAATGTACCAGGCAGGAAATATCAAAATGGTATACCAATAGTAGCCCTTGGTAGAAATAAAGAGGTTACATCGAAAATCAGGGTTATTTCGAATGTGTTAAAAGTCTGCACAAAGGGACACATATGTACACTTCAAATTGATTTCAACACATGGTTACACAGAATTTTAAATACGAGTACAACAGTTATATAGAGTAAACGTCCCTTGCATTGATAACACTGAACCAGGTCAAAGTGCCATCTCTCAATTAAAACATATAAAAAGGAACACAGGGTATTTCACCACTCGAGTCGCTCACTTAAACATAGAAACATTGATAAACATACTAAATCGACAATTCAAATTTATTTGTCTTTTAGACGCCCAACCATGTCTCCATAAAGATACAGATTTGTGATAGTTCACTACTCGTTGTGTCAAGAACAAATATCCAATTATGCAGGATATCTTCATTAGTCAACGTGTCTCTCAAACGACTGACAAATCTAAAAAACGGCAAAACTACTGGTCCTGATAACGTAAAGCCCATTCTGCTTAAAAACGTTAATTGTTGAAAAGTCCCTATCATTAAAGCTGTCATCAAATACATTTTTACCCCGGTAACTCACTCTCATATTGGACAAAAGGACGTAGCACCTCTTTACAAAATGAATCACAGCGACATCCATTTACTAATCGCCCTATTACATTAACATACATTCCAACTGAACATACTTTTGCTTCACGTATATTGACCAAGTTTAACAGGTTAACAAGTACAACACTATGTATGACCTACAGCATCGTTTCATAGTTTCATCGTTTCACTGTAAGAATCAATTTCTCCAACTGATTTATCCAGAAAGTAAAAAAACTTTGTTGTATGAACTGTCTCATATAGTTTTTTTTTGATTTCAACAAATTGAAAAGTCGCATTCTTAACTTCATTAAACTCTTCATGCTATTCTCTTGATTGAATCATTTGCGTTGTAAACGGTGGAACGTATTCCAAAGAGTTGTTGTAGTTGTAAAAGGAAAGAAACCTTATTAGTCTTCAGTGACGTATGACACATCCCTATTATCTATCAATAGTTTTCTCTTCTTTTTAAACATTTTTTCTTGAACATGTGAAGTACGACAAATTGCTGATGATATTAATGTCTATCAGTCACTAAAACACAGTAAATACAAGGTGGTAGAAGAAATATGTTTAGTTAAACACAAAATACATCAGTTACACCTAACATGATCAGACACTTTAAACTGTAACTAATACTTAATACATTCGTGAAACGTATCACACGACCATTCATTTGTGAAAATCAAATATCTGTCACACCAAAGAGAACACTTGGTTTTTTTCTAAAGCTCATTCGTCATAAACACCATCTGGCCGGCAGAAATCTAGTAATAAACTTCAATACACATGTTACTATATATAGTAACAAAAATGAGCATGTTTTAAGCCGGTTATTGCCTTCACGCGCTGATTATCACTTATCGGTAGGGCCGAAAACTCATAATCATAATCATAATTAAAATTGTTTTTATAATTATTTTTCTTTCATTTTATATTCAGGTAAAATATAAAGAAAGTATGTGTACATATAATTTAGAAGCACGTGCAATAAAGAGGTTGATAAATGGACATCATGAGGATTGCCTTGTAGTGGTAACAGTCCTGGTGAGTGAAAACGTATTTACTCCCTTTTAGTGGCGCAACCGAACATGTGTATTAAAGACATTAATACAAGACAGAGCCGTGCCGGGAGGTGATAATCGGCCCGAATTCACAATGGCCCTCGGGCCATTATTCATTTTCTGGGCCGATTATCACCTCCCAGCCCGGCTCTGTCGTGTATTAACCTCTAAATTCTAACATTTCGCCTTTTTTCTAGTGTATTAATGCTATGAAACACCATACGTCCAGATGCAACAGACATGCCATAATCATTCTACGTGTATATATATATATCAACTATTTTTCAGTTTCGTAGTCTCATATTTTGAAGGTTACAGTACCAACTTGGTATTTATGGAAACAATACTCCGTGCTGCATCTTTGGATAATCGTACCTCTCAATGTCAATTTGCATTGAATTACAAACGGAACGGATTACACAGCTGAAATGCAATTATCAAGATTTACTTTTAGTCGAGCAGCTATTAAAAATAATATCAAATACTTACCGAATGTAACTTTGATATCAACAGCGACATATCGTACCTACAATCAAAAGAACAAAAGTTCAAAGTTTAAATTTAATAACTTACTTCAAAAACATTTTTGCATAAAGTTTAATAAAAGCGTTGATAAAAGTGGTAATCTAGAGAATAAAATGCAGAAATATAAACATCAACAGTAATGTGTACTTGCGGCGCGCCGGACACAGAAATATTTGGTTAATGAAGTCGGCCTACTGCCAGGACCTGATGTTGAGTCATTGAGCTGCCAGGAATTTTTACCGTGATTTTGATTTATACTAGTAATAAATCTTATACAGTTTTTTGTCATCGATGTAAAATTAATTACTGTAATTTAAAACTAAGTAAGTGGTCTCACCGGTTGAATTAGACCAGTTATTGGTATATCGATTTCCACGCCCGCATTATATACAGCCTTCTGCAGATTGGTGAATGCCTCAAGAATAGACATTTCCTGTTTGGTTGGACCGTTTACCGTTCCTGTGAACACATGTGAAAACTTTTACATAGTAAATGCAAAGAAACATTTAACTTGTGTAATTGTTATATACCCAAAGTATCTCCGCAGCCAATACCTAGTGTTACTAACATTAACCCAGATTAGTAAATACATACAAAAATAAAGTACGCATAAATAAAATGATTTAAAGATAACACAGTTAAATATCTTTATGACATAAACATAACACTTAATGTTAACGTCTACTTAGTTAAAATATATTGGCCCAATCTCTACCAAGGTAGAATCAAAATTAAAGAAAATGGTTGTTACATCGAATATAAAAAAATACTATAGCTTAGTTCAGAGATACGTTGAACGTACTAGCACCATTCAAAATATTAAGGCTTTTAAAGATCGTCTTGCATTGTAACAACTGAATAACAAAACTAAACAACAGAACGACAAATTATTTTGGAGACGGCTGTCAGTTGACAGGTTGTTGCTTAATTAATGATTATAGAAGCTGTTTTGCTTGACACTCAGCACTTAGAGGATGGTGGCCAGCATCGTATGCTGTGAACAAGTATTGTATCTACGACGCGTCCACAGCATGAACATCTCGTGTGGTGGCGTTTTTAATATTGTCTTTAATCGCAGTGAAATGTCAGGTTGATGTTTTAATATAATATACGAAACAATATCTTTGTTCACTACTCATGTATTCATTGATATTATTTGAAATGTACTTATATTTTTAATTTTATAATTACAATATCCTTTTTACTTCTAATAAGGTACACCTTCTCCTGCTATATATCGACGTGTGTTTCGATGCCAACTTACTAGAGAAATGATCACATGTAGAGCTGTTAAGGAGAACAGCATTGTGGTCCCCGACATGTGACTTGCTGAGTCTACATATTCCCTTTGGATCAAGAGAACAGAAGTCGAAGCCGTTACAGACAAATTCAGGGTTCGTCACACACAATCGAGAGCAGTCGGATACGTTACTAACCATAGTGTTAGGGAATACCTTATCACCGTGGTGCTCCACCTCCCGGGCAGACAGGAACGTAAACTGGGCTGTCGGTGTAGGACAAAATATATTTAGATATAGCACGGACACATTCAAGAAATCACAAACATCATCAAATTAATTAAATAACATTAACTGTATTGCAACTGTAATAGGAATATATATCAAAATGCTTTAATCATACTTGTATGCGACTGTATTTGTTTGATGCTGATTTATGTTACCCTCTTTCACAACTTTATTTATTTTGAGGATTAGTGTGGCGTTGCGGCACCAATGGTGCTGACGCAATGAATATAGCAGGAAAAGCATGTGTTTGCACGGACACATACACATACAATTTTAAAAATAAAAATATATAAATGTTTTAGTTTTAACTATTGTTTCAGCGGAATTCCCCTTTTGAGCTTACATATTGTAGGATTTCGTGCTAAAAATGAATAAATCGAAGGCTGGTATATTATATAATGCGATAAGACATGACTGGTTTTAACAAATTACTTTTATTGGATTTTGTCATGATTATGTAATTTAGACCAGAAAAGACCTATTTAAAAAACAACAACATAAACACACACTTATTGCACTGTAATTAAATAAATCGGAACAACAAAACTGAACAACATATCAGATATTGTGCATGAATTTGTAAATTTCTGCTATGCTAAAACGAAATTTAATGAATGTTATGTGTGGAAAAATAGACCTGAATGAATATTAATCGTCTTCAAAGTACATATTGTTATACTTACACTAGTTATATGTTGAATTTGTAAGATGCTTCATTGAGTCAGTCTTTCGTCATATATTTGATAAAAAACGCTAATGTAAAACGCATACAAGTATATGTGTATGTTTTAAAACAAATAATACTTAAATGATAGTAACCGATGTACTGTAGATAATTAACTAAATGTCATACAATTTAGATGCACTTACAAAGAAACGGTGATCTATCTATGAGAGTTGCTGATATGTAAAGCTGTGAATTGTCATAATCAAGTCTCACATCCTGTACCCTTAACGCTGACACGCCCATAATGTCTCTGAATGTACGTGCTGCAGACGCCTTTATCAACCCGGAAGTGCCGGTCTTGTACGATCCTTAAAACGCACAGAGAAAACATATTCGCTACAACAATTGTACATATTGTAATACTACAAAAATCCTTTCAGATATTAGTTTTAACTCATGAAGTAGAAATCGTTGTAATTGAATGAGAATAAAAAGCTATCCATGTACTTATAACAAATAAGTATGCATTATCATTACACAGATAACTTAAGGTAAGTAAATAAAATACATTTAAAACATGGAAGTAAAACAATCTGAATGATGTGACATCAACTGTAATTCATCATGTGAACTAGAGCACGTCTTAGAAGATTCATTATGTGAACTAGATCATGTTTTAGAATATTCATTATGTGAACTAGAGCACGTCTAAGAATAGTCATCATGTTAACTAGAGCACGTCTTAGAATATTCATAATAGGATCTAAAGCACATCTTAGAATATTCATCATGTGAACTAGAGCACGTCTTAGAATATTCATCATCTGAACTAGAGCACGTCTTAGAATATTCATCATGTGAACTAGAGCACGTCTTAGAATATTCATCATGTTAACTAGAGTACGTCTTAGAATATTCATCATGTTAACTAGAGCACGTCTTAGAATATTCATCATGTTAACTAGAGCACGTCTTAGAATATTCATCATGTTAACTAGAGCACGTCTTAGAATATTCATCATGTTAACTAGAGCACGTCTTAGAATATTCATCATGTTAACTAGAGCACGTCTTAGAATATTCATCATGTTAACTAGAGCACGTCTTAGAATATTCATCATGTTAACTAGAGTACGTCTTAGAATATTCATCATGTTAACTAGAGCACGTCTTAGAATATTCATCATGTTAACTAGAGCACGTCTTAGAATATTCATCATGTTAACTAGAGCACGTCTTAGGATAGTCATCATGTTAACTAGAGTACGTCTTACAATATTCAAAATATGAACTAGAGCACGTCTTAGAATATTCATCATGTTAATTAGAGCATGTTATAGAATATTCATAATATGAACTAGAGCACATCTTAAAATATTCATAATATGAACTAGAGCATGTCTTAGAATATTCATAATAGGACCTAAAGCACATCTTAGAATATTCATCATGTTAACTAGAACATGTCTTACAATAGTCATCATGTTAACTAAAGTACGTCTTAGGATATTCTAAATATGAACTAGAGCACGTCTTAGAATATTCATCATGTGAACTAGAGCACGTCTTAGAATATTTATCATGTGATATAGAGCACGTCTTTAAATATTTGTCATGTTATCTAGGACACGTCTTAGAATATTTATAATAGGAACCAGAGCAGGTCTTAGAAAATTCATCATGTGAACTAGAGCACGTCTTCGAATATTCATCATGTTAACTGGAGATCACTTCTTGGAACTTCATCATGTTAACTAGAGCACGTCTTAAACATTCATAATATGAACAAGAGCACGTCTTAGAATATTCATCATGTGAACTAGAACACGTCTTAGAATATTCATCATGTGAATTTGAGCACGTTTTAGAATATTCGTCA
This sequence comes from Panopea generosa, assembly GCA_029582155.1. Taxonomy (NCBI): domain Eukaryota; kingdom Metazoa; phylum Mollusca; class Bivalvia; order Adapedonta; family Hiatellidae; genus Panopea; species Panopea generosa. The sequence continues at coordinate 66,816,696 of CM055901.1, forward strand.
TATGAACTAAATCGTGTCTTAGAATATTTATTATGTGAACTTAAACACGTCTAAGAATATTCATCATGTGAACTAGAGCACGTCTTACTAGAGCACGTCTTAGAATATTCAACACGTGAACTAGAGCACGTCTTAAAATATTCATCAAGTGAACAACAGCACATCTAAGACTATTCATAATGTGAACTAGAGCACGTCTTGGAATATTCACCATGTGAACTAGAGCACGTCTTAGAATATTTATCATATGAACTAGAGCACGTCTTAGAATATTCATAATGTGAACAAGAGCATATCTAAGAATATTCATCATGTGAACTAGAGCACGTCTTGGAATATTCATCATGTGAACTTATCACGTCTTAGAGTGTTCACCAAGTGAACAAGAGCATATCTAAGAATATACATCATATGAACTAGAGCACGTCTTTGAATATTCATCATGTGAACAAGATCATGCCTTAGAAAATTCATCATGTGTACTAGGGCACGTCTTAGAATATTCATCATGTGAACTAGAGTATATCTAAGAATATTTATAATGTGAACTAGAGCACGCCTTGGAATATTCATAATGTGAACTATGGCACATCTAAGAATATTCATAATGTGAACTAAGGCACGTCTTAGAATATTCGTCATGTGAACTAGAGAACGTCTTAGAATATTCGGCATGTTAACTAGAGCACGTCTTAGAATATTCGTCATGTGAACTAGAGCACGTCTTAGAATATTCATCATGTGATCTAAAGCACGTCTTAGAATATTCGTCATGTAAACTAGAGCACGTCTTAGAATATTCGTCATGTGAACAAGAGCACATCATAGAATATCCGTCATGTGAACTAGAGCACATCTTAGAATATTTATAATGTGAACTAGAACATGTCTTAGAATATTCGGCATGTGAACTATAGCACGTCTTAAAATATATTGAAATAAGAGTGAGTCTGTACTACATAAAAGGTATTGGCTTTGTTAAATTGTCATTGCTAATGTGCGATCTTGAAATAAGAGTAACATACAATATTGGTGTGTTCTACATGGCGAACAGATGCACATAGTTATAATAAATTCCTTCTATGTATATTAGAGTTATGCACACAAGCACGTTATGTTCTATATACAATCACATTGACATTTGAGCTACAGACCTAGTTGTTACATTTTCATATCATCTTGGTATGTACATTTGTATCAAGATGTATTAAAATGCTTCAATGTATGTAAGAAATACATAGTTGACTGTTATATTCGCCGTGATGTGGAGCATCTTTGTATTTAATTAAAATTCTTCCAAGCATATAGATATAACTGTAATGAACAGGACAGACATATTTTATTTTTTTTTATAAAGCTTGACATTTGAAATACATACCTTTTTATTGCATTCTTTACGTTGTCTTGATATGGTGAAAATGTGTAACAACTAATTATATTTTATTCTTTCAATGTAAAACTTTGGACTGGACATGAAAATTGGACGGATGGATGGAGGTCATTTCTTCTTGTATCTCCCTTCCGCTAAGCGTCAGGGGAAAAACATATCAATAAATAGTATAAACTTTAACTAATTCTATTATATCTTTCATAACAAGATCGTGAAACTTGCAGATACTGCTTCTAATAATTCCATGCTAACGATTTATCAGATATTTACCTGGAAATCTAACCATAAATTGCAGCTTTGATGATTCGGAGAAACACGTGGAGATGTCAAATAAAGACATTGCTGGGTGTTCTTCGTCAAAGTCAACAAAATTGTACATCACGTGATACTGTAACTGGAAAACAAAAAATAACATATTTCAGTTTTAAATAGATATAAACGTTTATCATAATATTTTACTTTTTATGAACTTTTCTAAATAAAACCTTGTATCTTGATATTAAAAACATAACCAACGATACATAAGTTTACAAATAAAACACTTTAACACGTATTTAATCTCTTATCTTAAACCATCATGGCTTAACAAGAAAAATGGGAATTCATTATATTTGTAAGAAGAATATAAGATTCAACAACTGGACTCGATCAGTATGCATGCCCTTGAAATCCTATCCATTACATTATATATTTTAAAAATGCTTGCGTTATGTAACTTGCATTTTCTATATATTCTTAACCATACTCACACATTAAATTATATAATCATAAGAGTTTTCCTTCATTTAATACTGTTATATAAGATATTTTCTGTAGGAGGAATTGCCCTTGATCGTCGTAAAAATTGCATTACTTGGTTGTTTTTATATTAATTCGTCATTCTCCATTTCATTTCTGTCATACTTAGTGAAATGATAAATATAAATAAATGAATATCTTTGATGCTTTCTTATTTTGCCTTATCTGACGATAGAATAAGCTAGAGACTTACACCAGGTACTGTAACTTCCAGGTATATAGGTACATCTTGCGGAGAGGTGGACCCGTCATCCGGATACTCTCTAAAACCGTCCTAAATAACATACATATTAGTGTTTATACATATTTGTTTGTTTTACATCAGTAAAGACAACCGTAGACTGCCTGGTTGGTGTAATGACCTCTTATAACGAGCATATTTGTTCTACCATAAATAGAATAGCGGGTGAATTAATGAAAAATGATCATATTGCAATTATGCTCTTTACACATTTAAACATGTAATATTCAAATTTACTAAGTAGGATAATATATATATTTCATACATATTTCATATATAAAATCTATCGCATCATTTCAATCATTTGTTGTTTACTTGCAAGATTAGTCAACAGTTTGTGTCTAAGATTTTCATATTTAAAATCATCAGTTTGATAAACATATTTAAGTTAAACATATTTTAGCAACATATCATAATATATATTTATATAAAAGTTTGGAACGAAATAAAACTATCAGGTATTCATCTACACTGTTAATGGAAAATCCTTTGAAAATAAATAAAGAACGCATTATGGAATGTAAATACTTGTTATGTATAAAACAAAAATAATAGAGATACTGGGTTGAGGTGAGCATTAACAACTAGAGGTAAACAGATAGAGAGTGTGTTCAGAAAACACCAAGATCACACATTTTCAACATTGAATATTCATTATTGTGGTTAAAATACCAACAACTGTGTGGTTCCAGGGAGCCTATGGGTGATGGCAGGAATAGGATCCCTTAGGCTCATGCACGTCATAAGAAAGGAAAATTTGAGTAATATGATAGAATTCGCTGAAACTCGGCAGTTCTGCAGGTATCAAGGTTCTATGTTTATTCTGCATATTCACTTATTGATGTTATTTGTTAATCTGTAAGTCAATTTATTGTCTTTGTACATGTATAGTGAACCTGGAATCTTCCTTCATGTTTGCGTCGAATAACGTATAATGTGTTGTTACGCCGTAAAACACCAGTGACTGTTATTTCAAAGATTGGTTTGTTTGTTTCATTAGCGTGTTAATGATCTCCATATTATAAAAGTAAGTTGGGTCGTGAGTTATGGTTTTACTTAATTGTTATTTATAAAAATATTAATGATACCCGTTTGCAAAATTTAAAACAATTTTAGACATTGTCAAATTATCATCATGAAATTTATTCTTATTTGAGAATTATTCTCATCAGAGCTATCAGATGGATTTTTTCTACTTACAGCCAGAAAGTAATACTCGAATACAGCCTTTTGTTTGCCAAAGCCTGGTACAGGGTAGTCTTTTCTGTTAGCTGTAAAAACATTACACAGCAATCCCCGTGTTGATCTCTGTAATATAATTATATTAGTCATAGCAATACAAATTAAATTCATAAGAAAGTAAAAAAAACTAAGACGTAATATTGGTTTGGTAATTAATCTCAATCGTATCGTCTAAATGAAGGCAGACATTTGTTTTCTTGTAAGGTATGTCAAACACCTACTGTCTTAATCACAGAAAATTTCCGTTTTTCAATAGTTTAAAATCTGATAACAAAGCTTTGCTTTTGATTCTTATATTCGGATTCTGAGGTCTTCTTAAAACTGGAAACCATATTCAATCTTAAATGTTAAATGGCACAAAACCCGTTAAAATTAATACAAATGTGTTTTTTCTAAAGTGCAGCAAATGTTTCACCTGATAAAGAGAATGATCTTTGATAATCTTATCCGAGAGATTGTTATTGATATTGACCTGCGCTTTTTTTGACCAATGAGAATCGAACTATAATTCAGTGTAATATTGGTAAGCTCATATAGCGAGGGAAAAAACTGAACCGCACCAAGCGTGATGGGATATGTTGCTCTAAATAACGAAGGTGAAGAAAAATGTGAAAGAAATTGAATTTATTTGGTGACAAAGGTACATCAATGTTCGGTAAATATAATGTATTTATGAGCGATATGTATCGAAAACTACGTTTAATTCGGTTGAATAGAAAAAAGATAGTTGTATGAAAAGTGTTGGGTGGAATTTTTCACATGTTGAGATTCCTCGCTTGTGTTTTTTTATATATATGAACTAAAATAAAAAAAAATATTTTCGGGACAAGCCCTTGTGGTCTATTCTCGATAAAATATTTTAAACTGATGTATTTCGGTGAAAGCAACATTTTAGCATAATTACACTTTGCAACTAAATAATACATTTACAGCATATACGTTCAGTGTCGCCTAAATGAACAAAGATGTACCTGTCCTGTATATGCATATGTGCTGTCCAAATAGAAAAGCTCCATCGGGTCCTTCATATGTATCACATAAGACGAGGAACCATTCTGGTAATATACTGTCGAGTTCTCACCCACATCGAACGACGAGTTGGATATTGCTTGAGATACACATCTTCCGGTCACCTGGTCTTTCACATATCGAATACCTTGAGAAAAGTTTGAAATACATTGTAAATATAATGACGTATATGTGTGTTTAAAGTAATTATGCAGTCGCTAAAGTTATATTTCGCTTCGTTCTAAATTAAGATAAACTATGAATTTCGTCTTTATTCAAACAGCGATGTCTTTGTAAACTTTAAATTTACCTATATTTTTTCAAATATTTTAAACAAGAATCGCACAAATCGTTTAAATCTTGAAATTCGCCATATAAAATAAATGATAGGACTACTAAGTCTGTAAGTAAAGATAACAGAAGAAAATGTATATTAATATAAAGTTTATTTTATTTAATGAATTTATGAGGGAAATAGTTCAACTTCAAGAAAATCATTCGTTTCAGCTTACCATAATTGTAATCGTGTATTTCTGTTACAGGGTCAAGCGTGAAAAGGGGCGCCACCTGGGTTGTAGTCCTATAGTCGTAGCGTATATACCTATACTCCTTATCGTACCACACCTGTAAGAACAAGTACGAGGGACATTTTATAAGTAATGCTATTTGTCCAATAAATTAAGAACAACTAACATGTTAATCGTGAAATTTTACACCCAAATAGATTTATTTATTGTACATCTGATGATACTAACAAACCTATCGGGCCAGAGGTTCCAGAGTTCCAGAATTCAAGAAGACATTTTATCGTAGTATTGACCTGATACAGTCGCATTCACTGCAGTCAAATACAGTTGAAAAAATACCTGCAAAACTGTGTTCATATACAAAGTTTTATTAGTGTGCGTTGCTTAAGTCGATTACGTGCTTTGCAGATTAGTATATGTATGGCAATAGCAAGAACATTAAACATTGATTCGCTATTTCGAGCCCCATAGAATGGCTGCAAAATATGGCTACCATAGAAAGACAGGCGAACGTCTTGCATCGCCAACAGTAGTGTGGTTGTTCAGTGTCTGATGAGTATACACAAAACAGACTACGAAATCATATTTCGGAAGTTGTTGAAAAGATTGAAAAATGTATTTCTGTTAAAGGAGATTACTTTGAAGGTATGAACTAAATAGTATCAATATGTTATTTGTTGTTTTTATTTTATTACCACTATGACAATAATTATTGAACGTTCTTCGTACAATGCGTCGCGTAAACTTTCAGTATAACATAATTTTGGCTAAGGCGAAATCATATGACACAAAAAGGGCATTATTACTTAATTGTCTTCTAGACATCAGCGGCGCGTAATTGACGCACGAGACGACTTCTAAAGATTTGCATGAAGTAAATTAAAACGAATATCGTAACGTGTTGATAGCAGCTGAAACATTGTATACGATGCACGTCTGAGTTACCATTTTAAACATTATACTTACAATCTTCAAGTTTAATTAGCAAATCGGCAACAAATGCATCTGGCCACGATAATTTGTATTATTGTGTTAGAAAATATATACATCGTTAGTTAATAATATTGATTTTTTGCTGAACTTTAATTTTAAGAATGAAATATCTTAATTGTGTAAAACCAATTATTCCTGTTGAAATGTTTATGTAAACAAGTGGTTGAAGTAACTGATGAAAGTACATATAACTATATAAGCTTATAAACTATTCATGCTAATTTAGAAAATAAAGTTATTAGTAATTACCATCTAATTGGTTAATATGATTAAAATACATAAATTATTTTCTTTTTTTTAATCGATGAATTTAAATCATGATATATTAAATTTGCAATTAAAATTGTACACTTTTTCATATCATATCCACGACTGACCAGACGTTGGCTGTCAATCAAACACGTTGATAATTCAATAAGCGATTGATATTGGTTGCTATGCCGCCATTTTCCTTAGACAAGCTTACAAAATCTAAGTTAATATTACATTGAATTTAATTGGACAAACAATGCCACGTGACCTTTGGACTGAGCGATGGTCGTTCTTGCACTAGATACAACATTTATTTGTAGATATTTATCTGCTACGTTTTTAAGTGTTTGTTGACAGATTACTTACGTCAGCTTGGAATACTTTGGTGGTTCCTGACACTATTATCTCCTGTCTATAGTGGTAGAAGTTTGGTAACGTTGGTAGCTTCTTAGTGAGTTTCCTTCCTGCACACACCACGCCCTTTGGTGTCTGCATTTCACAATAAAAACAGTGATGAGGTTTTCTTAATTGTAAAATACACAATAATGCCTAAAATATAACCAGTATAAAGAGGTTTCAAAAATGAAAATGTGACAAACAAGAGTTTGGAATTGTAAGTTGCAAAGCTGTTACTGAGGAACTTACACTATGTTTATAGATGCAAACTACCTCGCTCCTCCCTTTTCATAATACGAGAAGATGAAATAAGAGCAGCATTAAAATAATAATTGAGAACATATCAAACAAGTATAGGCATACATTTAGCTTCTGTTGTAAAATGTGTCATGTTCATAATTAAAAAAAGAAAGGGTTAAGATAAATTACGACTAACAAAGAAATAATAAGATGTGGTCGTCCAAAGCCTATAAGAAAACTCTTGTCAATTGGCGTAACGGAATTGTCAACCAAACACAACTAATTATATATGTACACATATATTGTGTTGTCAACATCTTGTTATTTAAGTTTATGTGAATTGTCTCCCTGCAGTAGAAAATACCTCCAAATTGAAAGTGGCGGACCCAATTAAAGTCTTGGAAGCACATTATTATAATTATTGCTTATGGCTGGTGGAGGTTATTCAGTCAACACTACTGTAATCTTACATTTTGAAAGTGACATACATACCTCGAATATTGACAAATCATCAGGTAAAACTGGTTTAAAGTCTATGTAGTCGTAGAAGTGAGTAAAATTTCTTAATCCACCGTCCCCTGTCCCCTGGACACCTTGGGCAAGTGCACGCACTGGGATCTGGGGGTAGTTTACGGGGTCACTCCAGTTTTTGGCTGAAATTAGTTTATCAATCATTATTTTGATAAAATACACTTAATGTTAGAAACCTTCAAGAAAAACAGGTGTTATTAGTATTTCTATATTGGTTTGTTTATTACTTTCACGTTGCTGCATAAAAGGTTTGATGTGCATGACGAGTAGTTTTCATTAATATGTTATTAGACTATTTCTAACAATACATGGAATAATTTAATTATTCAAAAAGTTTATTTTCATTATTTTCATAAAGCTGTCTGTTTAGAAAATAACATATGTTGTGAGACTTGCCTCAGATTAACATCTCAACTTGAGAATTTCCTCAACTCAAAATTTTTAATGCTATAATTTTATTTTCATTGATCATTTTTCATGTTATCCTTCTTTTATAAGTAAGGATTCGTTCCGACTTCAATTATGTGTCGACATTTAATATATAATGAATTCAGATACAAATGGACAAGTTTGGGTTGAAGAAAATCTCAGCTTGAGATATTTAGTGAAATTGGCACCAGAATCTTGTGATCTTAGCTGAAATAAATTTTCCTCTTAGAATTTTAACAGAGTGAGATTGAATTAAGTACACTTATTCTTATTATTATGTTTTACATATTGCCTAGATTATAATTAATATACGAGGGGCGTTCCAAAAATATTGAGACATTTGCTCTTTTTTAAAAGTCGTTTAGAATATACCATTGCAAAACTCTAGAAATAAAACTTCATCTTGAAGGCATCGAATTGCCAAATATCGTATAAATATATTGAAAAAACAAAAACAAAAATTAGTTTTTTCTTTTTTCTGCTTTATTTCTCCCATTGATATAAATAAGAGTCTTAAAAAAAGTTGGTAAATATGTGATACATGATAAAAGAGCCTAGTTCGTAGAACAATTGCCAGTGATTTTCACGAAGTCAAATTATACAAACCATCAGTGTTACTATCTAGTCTACTCAATAATGTACTACCATTTGACAACATTTGAATAGCAACAAGATAAAACTGATAGTCTGTTTAGTTTAAACATATCTTATTGCCAGATAAATACATATTACAATATATATCATGCATATAAGTCAAATACAATTTTAGGCAAAAGGGTCTGGCCACAAGTTCTCTTAACAATAGAAACGGCCATATCTCTTCCGATTGCTTCCGATTCATAGCGATGCATTTGAGCCTGTTAATTGGTCATTTGCTTACGGGAAAGTTGAATGACGTCATAGTTTAGTAAGCTTAAATAGTTAGCTATGAATTGTGGGACAGACATCGAATTCCCTGTTGTTGTTTTTTTCATTTGTAGTAAATAGACCTGATTAGGGTGACATCAGGGTCTGGGATAGACTACTTTCAAGGGGAGATTTATCAATGTTAATAATTGAGCAGGTGATAAAGAAAGGATACACAATGGAGGAGCAATGTAAAGTATTTGGTCCAAGCTAGCAGTAAATGTTAAAATGTATTTTCCAAGTATCTGCATTTGAAAAGAAATAAAAACACATCATCAACTTATACTTACCTTCATTTTTTAAATAGTCAATGTATGTTGATCAAAATATCATAAAGTGCTTATACAAACCAGTAAAATAATAATCCAAGGTGAAATTGGAATTTAATTGCGGCCAATACAAGCAACTTCGCCATTTGTCACACATTATTCCTCGAACCATTTCTTGACCCATATATTTCTGTTAAACGAAAATAAATGTTTGTGTTGCCGCTATTACTCATTTTAGTAGTAGTTCTAAAACATTTATTCACTATACATTTTCAATCACCAAAATGCCTGCTACAAGTCATATATAACATATATTATTCTTATATTTCATGCGTTTATATTGCAGATATATGGAGTTGTTCCTACAATGTGGTTAAAAGTTGATATTAAGAATGCGACAACAGGTGTGTTATGCTGATATATACATATTTTAATGAATAAATTTCAATGTAGACTGCGTGGGTCAAACACGTCATATATACTGTGTATACTAGTATCACACATGCATAGAAATAACAAACAACTAATTAAGACATGTAGTTTTCTGCTCATAATTACAGATCTTTGCAAATAACGAATATGCTCCTAGATACTTACTGAAAGTATAGACTAGTCAGTCGTGTGGACTTTGATATAACAAGTTTACAGTTCAACACATTATAAACTTTAAAAGTTTGAAAATATCTGAAATTGAAATATACTTCTCCGAAGCTCTTTGCGAAATGCAAAGCTCCTCCAGATGTGAACACGTGCGGAACACCTTTCACAACGACGTTGCCGAATAAAATATTATTGTCGTCAACAGCCAAGTCAGACACAGAGCACGTGTCCCCTATAAAAGTAGCAATGTTTATAATAGAGTATGTAACTAAGGTATCAATAAAATATTGACCTAGCATTAACAGTTTGGCAATAAATAATACTTTCTCAAATTTAAAAAACAATTAATTTAAGAACGATTTAATATCATATCAAGATGTATTACGTAAGAAAAGTATAAATGAAAGTGTCGGTGTTTTAAAAAATTTTTTATGAAGAAATTATTTATCTGTATTTGTTTCCTATATGCACCGAGTATGTTAGTTGTATATTTTTTAAATGGGTTCGGCGTACCACAAATACTTTTTTTAATTTTGAAGAAAATTAGAATAAGGGTAAATATTATGTCACATCATTCTTCTGTTTGAATTGTAAGTATGCATTTGTAATTGAACCATTTAGCTGAAATATATTTGCAACAATACCTGTTACATAAAATAACTGGTTATTCTTGTAATCAAACACTAGGTTATGCAATGTTTTGTTTTGATACATTTGTAGTGTCGCTCTATCTCCTGGATTATCAAAGTACTCGTGGGCTGTTACCGTCATGTTCCTGTCTACAATATTAGCCTCTATCACAGTCATGTACTGGTCCGGTAACACTGGTAATGGAGGTCCTGTTTAAAACAATATAATTTATTTAGATGAATCTCTTAGCATACAAGATGGACATTGTTCAATTCTGTAGGGAATGCGTTCGGAATAAAAGAAAAACAATATCTGAATTGAACTGAATATCTTGATGATAATTATAGTAAAAAGGAAAACAATAGCATGGATGGGGCTGGAGAACAGGTTTTATCAAATATTCGTGTAGAAATGGGGTTTAGCATACAATTAGTGAACAGAAAATGCGTAAATACCCCAAAATAGGAAACACTATTGAAGATAAACAAATACACGTGACAACAAATAGGAGCATCTTTTTTAAATAATATTACTATGCTGATATTGTACGAGATATAGTGCTGTAAGCACAGCTTTGTGGCAACCCTTAGTGTAACAAAAAACCTAAGTGTAACAAAAAAACTTAAGGGTTGACATTGCAAGCCTTAGTGTAGCAAAATAATTGTGAGTTACGCTATGGGTTGCCACCGCTCTGAGTGGGTTTTGTTACACTAAGGATTACGGTTGCGATCCTTGGTGTAAAATTGGAACACTGAGCGTATGTTTGGTACATGTATTGACATTTGGTTATAAAACGGATTACTTTAATGTAACTTTTTTCAGCTAGAAATATATATACCCCTGCTATGAAATGGGGGCATATAGTGTTACCCATGTTAGTCCGTCCGCACACACGAATTAGCAGTTTTTTGGGTTAGTAATTTTTTTGGACGGTTTTTAAAGATTGATATATTTTTGTTACACTAAAGGTTATATATAGCCGCAACCTTTAGTGTAAGAAAATAAGTAACACAATAGGTTTTGTTACACTAAGGGTTATTGATAACCGCAACCCTTAGTGCAATAAAATGAATTTTATGTGTAAGTGATTTGGTGAAGACAATCTTATTCCGACGGTCAGTATATTTTATTACACTTAGGGTTATTTATACGATGGACGGACATTGGTAAGACTATATCATCCCCACCCCATTTCAAGTCGGTTGTATAAACAATACATATCAGTATTAAACAGATAAAGTGCATAAATCGTGTAATTTGCCATAATATGTAGGGATATTATAGAGAAGATGATTTCTTAAAGCGTGTTACATATTGCAATAATATGTCACATATCGCTCCTTAGTGTAACAAAATATTTTTGTTACAACAACTGTTATACTAAGGTTTTTTGTTACACTAAGGGATTTGTGTTACACTAAGTGTTGACACGTAGCTTACAATTGTTTACAGTCTCCTGAATAGTGCGCATTGAATGATATTGGCGAACCCGTGCAATATAAGAAGCAAATGTTCTTATTGCTCATCTTAACTATGTTTTAAAGATAGATATGACTAAAGTTTGAAGATTTTGGACAACACATGTATAATATACAGAACTCTAAACACAGATTACTCGTAAACTGAAAGCTGAAAGCAGTGAAAGAATTTTGAGACATGGCTTACCATCTGTTGAATTTGGTGCGGCTGTCTGTGTACAATACATTGATGCAGATGCGTATCCCAGCAGGGAGAAGATAACGGCTGGTATAACAATAGCGATCTGTAAATATGTATTTAATATCAATTAGCGAAATATTTTCTCATTAATACAACTTGTGTTCGAGTTATTGTGTCGGTGTTGTTAATACAATCATATGTTAATTTCGCTCCATTAGAGGAATAAGGTACCAAGAGTATATGAAATGAGAAGGCACTTGGTACCTTCTTGCACCAATGGGACGATTTATTGCTTACTTAAACAAATGCCGTTTTATTTGTGCCATGCATGGTGTCCAACATACTGATACAAATTACATTTTCAACATTATCCACATTGTCACATAAGGTTTTCACCACCATCATCCATGTCCAACTTACTGATACAAATGACATTTTCACCAGCACTATCCATATTGTCCAACATAATTATACAAAAAACGTTTCCATTTATATCATCCATGTTGATACCTGGATTTAGTGAAAACTAAAAGAATGTGTATTGTGTCAAGTAGTACATGGACATAACAGAAAGAACATCCCCATTCTTTCAAAATTAATAATCGTTGCTTCTTGCTACGATTACTTAACAATTGATGATATGGAAGTAACGAGATTAAATTACATAAGGATTGCCCCATCTCTGAAATATAATCATGTTGATTAAGATGCATGACGAGTGGTGATGCATTGCGAGTTATAGGGAAAAGGGGGCAACAGATACTAACTATATAAACTATTTGATCAGTGCCTCTATGTTTTAAGATGAAGCAAGATGTATTACAGTAGGTACATCGTTGGACACTCATACCAAAGGTTGTGCGTTCGATACAAGGTCCGACTAAATGGTCTCTCAAAAGCAAAACTCAGTATTGTTTCTATCCAGAGGACGGTACCGAGAGCTATCAAATAAACTCTGAGGTTACTTTGCAATCGAGCTAAAACAAATTAATACCGTGCACCGTAAGATCAACCTGAGATCGTAGGTCAAACTCGGGTCAAATACTTTCTGTCAGTTATTTATTCATGTTATGTCTCAGGTATTTCTCAACCAAAAAAACATTTTCTATATTGAGGTTTTGGCGTTATACCTCAATTACCTCCATGTTTAAGAGAACTTTCAGGGGAATTGACAAAATCCGTTATGTTTATAGAGTGACATGACTAAAAGATAATATTGTATATTTATATTTCATCATACTGTTTAATCAAAAAACAAACATTTAATTCATTTCAAAGCAAAACAATAAGAAAAAATCAGTTCATTTTTCCATCACATGAATAAACTTAGTCAATAATGAAATAATTTTAAAAACCAAAATGTATGGTTTCTTTTTCCTTTCAGTGTATATATATATATATGAATGTATGTTACAATTTGACTGATATATATATTTGTACGGTTTGTTGAGGGATGGCCCACCCTGACCCTGACAGACCTATTAGGGGGTGATTAAATGGATCTCTTATCAGTGATTGAAATTAAAAAAAAAAAAAAAAAAAATATTATTCCTGCAGATGAAGTAATGATCAACATGAGTAATGGCATTTATATTCTTACGTCATCAGATAAAAAATCAAACAACTTGAAGTAGGTTTTACATAATTATCAAAGAACACTTAACCTATATTTGTACAATTTACCAATACTTTAAACAACATGTCTTACCTTCATTTTAAATTGATGTCACAACTATCTCGTTACAATTACTGGTCAGATCTAAAAGATAAATTAACAAATTCACAACATTAAATGAGAAAAATATCCATTATTTTTAAAAGTAGCAACTGGCGGACTTGTGACCCTAATGGCGGATACAGAGTCACAAACGTATATAACTATTATAGTCACTATCTAATCTCGTCGTGTCTCTCGTCCACATGTACGATACTACACATTGTGGTTGTGTTTGGGCGATTATCTGAATCACCCTCCGATATGATAGGTAATCACATATTAATAGATTAAAATAATTCAGATTTATAAACAAAGCAATTTTAGATTATACGAGGACAAAAGTTATCTGTTAATAAAGGTTTAGTATAAACATATTTATAATGTATGATTCAATACAAATATATACTAATGATCATCACATGATCAACTATATTAAAATGGAAGTTATACTTGTAGCAACATACTTAAACATACGTAAAGCTCTTATACAAGTTAGCAGTCTTATCTATATTATACATGTGGTCGTTGTACCACAGTGATTAGATCTTGAATAAATTTCGTGTCAATGTTACTTCACGTCTGACGAAGTCTGAAAACAGTAATTAATCTATGGGGTCGTGTTATTCCACATGCATTTTTCCTTAAAGACGTGAAAATGAATGCAATTTATAAAAAAAATATATATGAATCTATGAAGAATTAAGTTAAAAAGTTAGTAAGGACAAACGAATTATCAATTAGTTTATACTAATTTATCTTATAGATTACGATGAAAGCTCATATGAATCGCTCTCGAGGCCGCTTCCTGAGTAGAACCAGTACTGAAAGGCATCGGGTCGAGCGGAGGATCGAATTAACACTCTATTACACTACCGCCCAGCTAATCGATTAATCTATAATATGATTCCTATTACAAACCAAACTTTTGATTACCGGTGTCACGTTAGATTCACACGCACTCCCGGTAGACCACGCGTGTGGATCTGCCGTAGGGTCATGAGTTTTACACGCGGAAAACTCACACGCATTTATTACTGTTTTAAATCGAATAATTCTATTTGATTAAAGGTCATTGATCATTTGAAAACGCGTGTCTTTGTTTAAACATAGGTTGAACTGACAAAAAAAAAACTGGAGTGTTATTTTACTCTCAAAACGTACACCTATGACAATAGAAAGTAGATGTGTTATTAACCGCTATAAGAGAAGAAAATCACCAACAGTGAATCACGGTAAAACACAATTTTTACTAAAATAAATTGTTATTTAACATACACCTATCGAAAGCTAAACTATTACCTGATCGAGTGATGTTAACATAGTAATAGACACTGGCGTAATTACGGAGAATTAAGCATTTATTCACGGGCACTCCTTCGCAAAACTGCGAAAAATACCCACAACCATTTCATACAGTATTGTAGTAGCTAGTGAAATCGCTGATTAAACAACATGAATGATAAACGTATAATTAGATTAGTAAAGTATAAAAATAAAAGAAAACAGCGTTATGAACTTTAGTAAAATAGAAAAATTAGATGTTGAATAACATAGATATAAAAACATGATGAACAGCATATCATTTATGTAAATTACAAAATAGGCTTCATCTTTTATTAAAACTATAAATACACAAATCAAGTTATACTTGAAACAATGACCGATCGGTGGGCCGTGTTCTTACAAAATCAAAAGAAAATTAAGAATTTGTAAATGCGAATAAATTAAGAAAAATAAGCATTAATTTAAGGAAATATTCGATTGCATATCACGCGTCACGGAAACGGGAATTAACCTTGGCGCTTATAATATCAATCACCATTTCTAAGTCAGTTAAATGCTTCATTCTCGTTACAGAATACTGCTACATTTTCTATTCATTCATTCATTCATTCATCCATCCATCCATCCATCCATCCATCCATCCACCCACCCACCCACCCATCCACCCACCCACTCACTCACTCACTCACTCACTCACTCACTCACTCACTCACTCACTCACTCACTCACTCACTCACTCACTCACACACTCACTCACTCACTCACTCACTCACTCACTCACACACACACTTACTCACTCACTCACTCACTCACTCACTCACCCACCCACTCACTCACTCGCTCATTTATTTATCATTGTCACTAATATATTTAGATTCATTAACAGTACATAACGCCCCACTGATGCAAAAAGGTACGAATTGTCTGCTTATTTCATATACACTTGGTACTTTATTGCTCTAATGGGACGATAACTTGTATTTACCAGATAGTTTTATTCCTTACTTTGTGTACAATATAAAACTTTTATTTAAGTATACGGACACCAGGCTTAAACTTTTCTTATCAAAATAAAGTTCCATGTAATAATGTTTATCGCAATTTATTATTTCCATTCCGTATACATGTGTAAATTATGATCATAAAAATTGGGTGTTGTGACTTTATGACCCCTTATCCTGGTTGAGTAATTTTGTTATGATAACAAGGTACCATGTTAGCACCTGTTTCCTGTCAGAGGACAGGTTATTGTCTGTACCTTAATTGTGTATAAGTCTCTGATCTAGTTGAAATGAAAGGCTTCATAAAACAACAGCAATAATAATTATTATTACCTCGTGTGCGAGGTATAACATTCTTGATCATCCACGATATATGTTTACATTTTATTAAATGACATATTACTATTGATGATGATTATGCTGTCAGAATAAGAAAATTGAATTGATCTTAAGTGAATATATAGTAGTCATATTCATGAACTTATAATATTTGTGATTTTTTCTTTAATATGTTTATTAATTGATTATTGTATTGATGCTAAAAAGGGCTTTTGTCCAAGGGGCTTTTGTCCGTATACCTTTCCTACTATCCCTATTTCGTTACTCCATTTCTCCTCTCTTTTATCGTTTTTTTTTCACAGTTCCGTTATTCTTTCTCCATTTCCAAATTTGACTGACTCTCTCTCTCTCTCTCTCTCTCTCTCTCTCTCTCAAACTCCGCGCTCTCTCTCACACACACTCTCTCTCTCTCTCTCTGTCTCTTATCTCAAACTTTGCACGTGTTCTGTACTTAAATAACACAAGACAATAACCAACTACTTGAGAACCAAGCACTTGGTACCAAACTTACATAATAAAAGCACCAACGGAATGAAAACAACACGTTTGGTACCTACATTAAATAAAACAAGCACAAACTGCATGACAAGCAAACGTTTAAGTTACACAATTAAAGCATAAATGGCATGAGAATAACACGTTAAGAACGTAAATTACAAACGACAAGCACCAACGGCATGAGAACCACGCATTTGGTACCTAAATTATACACGACAAGCACCAATGATGATAGGCACAGGTTTGATACCTAAAAAAAATCAAGAGAGGCACCATCGATATGGGAACCAAACGTTTAGTACGTAAATTACACACAAGCACCTACGACATGAAAACACGCGTTTGGTACCTAAATTGCACACGTGGAAGTAGTAATAGTAGTAGGAGTGGTGGTGGCGGTGGTAAAAGTAGTAGTTGTTGTTGTGATGGTAGTGGTTGTAGTAGTAGCAGTAGTAGTATTATTATTTGTTGTTGTAGCAATAGTAGTAGTAGTCATAGTTGTAGTATTAGTAGTAGTTGTGGTGTAGAAGTAGAGTGGCGGTGGTGGTGGTAGTAGTAGAGGTAGTAGTATAAGTAGTAGTAGTAGTAATAGTAGTAACAATAGTAGTAGTAGTAGTAGTAGTAGTAGTAGTAGTGGTATTGGTGGTGGTGGTAGTAGTAGTAGTAGTAGTAGTAGTAGTAGTAGTAGTAGTAGTTGTAGTAGTAGTAATAGTAGTAGTAGTAGTAGTAGTAGTTGTGGTGATGGTTGTGGTAGTAGAAGTAGCGACAGAAGTGGTGACAGTAGCAGTAGTAGTAGTAGTTGTGGTGATGGTGATGGTAGTAGTAGTAGTAGTAGTAGTAGTAGTAGTAGTAGTAGTAGTTGTTGTAGTAGTAGTAGTAGTAGTAGTAGTAGTAGTAGTAGTAGTAGTACACTGGAGAGGCAAAATTATAACTGTCTTAAATTTGACAACGGACAATCAAAACATAATATGTAACACTTGTTTTCGACGGAACGGTTGTGTAACACTGGACGATTCTGTTATTCCCAGACTGGTTACATCCCATTTGATGACATGTAACTTTGAACCGACTAGACAAGTTAACTTATTGCGAAGAAAAAATGTAACTATTTACATGTACATGTATGTGTATTGCGTTCAATCACACGTGGTCGTTAACAGATCGCGATGAAACCTGTGAAGATGCCTTTGGCAATGAATTGTCAATGCTATTAATAGCTTTTTCAATAAACCATATATTATGTCGATTTTTCTTTAAAAAAAATTAAACATATTTAATATTATGGTGAAACTAAAAATTTGGAAAATATAACAACAGATAAAATATTTATTCATTTATATAATGATGAAATAAAAATATTTTTATTATTTAATAATAATCATGGTATGCAAATGTTTGTAACATGATGAAAGTTTTATCTTAGGTATATAAAACATCTTGATATATGTTTGTCTATCGTTACTTTATATCGCGGCGGTTTACCAGTTAGGCGAATAGCCCCTTGTTTATAAATCCCCAGCCATGGGGTCAACCAAACTACAGTTGTATTCTTACAATTGCTTAATCACCGGTCGTGGAAGATTTAGTGCCTTTCCTATATTCTTACATATTGTCATATACTTCTGCGCCTATTTTTATTTTGGCTTCAAATTTCTTAAATTATAATAATCTCTTTTATTTTATACTTTTAATTTTAACGTTTTGTATACTTAGTTTAAACTTCATTCTTTTACTTTTTTCCGCCCTTACTTCATTATTGTATTCTTTATTATTGTTTTCCTTTCTTTTCATACTTCATTCTTCTTATCCTTTCCATACTTACTTGAATCTTGTTTTCTTTTCAGCTCTTATTTCAATCTTGCTTTCTTTTCAATCCTTACTTCATACTTGTTTTCCTTTCCATCCTTACTTCATTATCGTTTTCCTATCTTTTCTTACCTCATTACTATTTTCCTTTGTTTTTATACTTCATTCTTCCTATCCTTTACATCCTTACCTTTGTAAGCCTGGATTTAATCTCTTATATTTCCCTCAAAACACAATGAAATATATATATATGTGTGTTTACTGTTGAATGATATATTAAACTTGCAATTCTTAAAGGTCATGAAATAAAATAAAATAATTAACATTGTTTATTATGGTCCAGATCTTTCTGAACAGTGCACTTTAGAAGCAATGGCGGCGATATGTTGATTTTCGGAAATGGATATATTTTGGAGGAACATTACAAACTAAGCTTATTAAGATAACTTTAAAAGTATCGCAGATTGAAATAATAGTATATCAAATGGTTATTGTGAGGAATTCATAATGGTATTTTTGATATCTTTCGTGAATTAAGAATTTGAAATGAACCATTTGACGGCGAAAAATATTCATTGCTCGGAAATGAGTAAATTTTGGATGATTTCTTTTCTAATAAAAAATATATTGATAACTTTGTCAATATGACTGATTGAAAATGTATTATATCAAATGAGTTTTGCCAGGTTTTCTTGTTTCTTTCTTGAATAACTTTCGAGAATTAAAGTTTCAAAACAGAACATACTGAGGATAAAACCGCACATTTTGTAAATACTGATCGATTTTGAATGCGATTTTAAACATTTTATTGGACGAAATATTTCTTCTAACCTTTACCAATTTGAAGTTTACGTATTATGAAACAAATCATTTAAATATCAATACATAACTTAAAGTAACACCAAATAAATAAGCATTATTGTACACCCATAAAGCGTGGACTTTCCGCAGTGCATGTGAATCTAACACGACACCAGACTTGACTCGAGTTCAGCTAACAATATAGTGTAATAAAATTAATAATTCAAGCGTTCTATCTGAGGTCTGAGACGCCGCATAAAATTTACTTACATCTCACCGCAATTGTCGAAATTTAGAATCTAGCTCTATCCAAGAACTTCTTTTACGTGAGAAAGTATGCATGCTACTTTCGGAAGGATAGTTCACTCTGAGATATTTCCCTCCCACTTCAACCAACAAAGAGAAATTGAATGTCATGCGTAACACGCAATACTTTGAAAATGATGTTAAACCCTGATACAGTCCAGATACCGTGTCGTACCTTTATTACGTACAAATTTATATAAGTCCTTCGCTGACTCTGGGTAAACATTTTTAGACAGACACATTCACTTAATCGTTTAAGTACATAACAAAGTAAATAAGAGGGGAAGAAAAGCTGTTTGAATGAAAACAGATTATAATCGAAGTGGGTGTGTGTGTGTGGTGGTGATGGGGGGGGGGGGGGGGGGGGGGGGGCTTTTTTATGTCCAAAAGTATTGAGACTTGTTGTAGAAGTAAATTTTATGCTGAGTCCGAAACTTTAATTCTTGCTAACGGCTATTAGGGCGTTTAATCAAAAATCCAAGATGGCCGCCAATATGGCTGCCAAATATTGAAATTTATTATAACTCTGATAAAAAATCACAAATGTTAAAATTTAGACTTATTGTGTTGTTATAAGTTGTATGACATTTTTTAGGGTAAACAAGAGTAGAAATATGGTTGATTCATATAAAAAAAAAATGGACAAAATGGCCACCAATATATGAAAGCAAAAAAATTTTTTTTTCTGCAAATATACGCATTATGTTGACTGCTTTGGCGTTATTTTTATTGTTAAATGCTTGTTTCTAGAGTTAAACTGTATGGCGAGTCCGAAACTATATGTCTCACTAACGGCTATTTGGGCGTTTCATCACAAATCCAAAATGGCTACCAAAATGCCCACCAAATATTGATATTCATGTTATAATATGTAATCTGATAGAAAACACTGCAAAGTGTTCAACTTTAGGGTTTATTGTGTTGTTGTTGTTATATTACATGTCTTAGAGTAACATAAGTAAAGAAATGGTTGCTTTTTTGTACAGCAAGTCTAAATAAATGACAAAATGGGCACCAAAATAAGTAAAATTATAAGTGTTTTTCCTGCAATTATATCATTATATATATCATTATATATATAATTATATATATCATTACAGCTTTGTGCAAAACTTTACTTGTTTTCAGAGCGCACCAATACTATTATTAAGTCATTTTCTTAATATTCTATCATACTGACCATCTGAGTAACCAGACTCTTAAACATGTAAAGTATCATCAGTTTCAGCTTCAACAGTAGTATTGAAAAGCACACACATGACTGGCCGTTGCAATAGGTCTTCCATGTAATGAGAGTACTGACACACATCAGATTTAAACGTTCATTCAGTGGGAGAATATTGTTACAACATCTTGCGTTGTGACTACTGAAATAAGCATCCATCCATTGATATATGAAAGAAAATAGGATCATCTGTTGCATTGCTTTTGATGTTTCCTGGACCATCCATTATTTTTTAATTGCCTTCATAAGATCCTATTTGCCTTTTCATGTTTACATTGATTATGTCTTTTTCAATGAAAATGTATCAGCTGTCCTCTGCAGCTATATCAGCTATATATTACGACATTTTTTAAAGCAGAATTGAATAAGACAGATGTCTTTCATAATGGAAGAATACTCCATCATTTAAGAGACTATTCTTCAGGTTTTTCTCCCATGATGAAATCATTCATGCTACTGAGCCAATGCTTTGTTTTCATTTTCCTGCATGCTTTTTGACGTTTAAAACCTATTAGCATGAAAGAAACTTATTTGTAAAGTATTCACTTCATGCTGTCCACCAGTAAGACATTTTTGAGATACAATAAATAGTTTTATCATTATACAGTTATAAAGAGTTTCAATGTCTTACCGATATCCTCACTCTGTACTACAGTTTTAAAGTCGGCTTACCAGTAAGCAATCCGTTCAAGGAACTTGAGACACGAACATATTTATGCTACCAGTTTGGTATTAAATGGACCTGGATATATGAAACGCCATGGAATAGTTTCACCTGCTTGAATCTGCATAGCTGTTTTGGCCATAGCCAACAGCGTATTATTTTTACACATCTCTGCATATGTCCTTTAGCTACTAGGATTGCTTCATTGTTTCTTCTCTGACATCTACCCGTGGCGGTAAATTAACAATATCCATCAAGATATTTGCTGACTCTTTTACCAGCTCAGTCCACATTTATCTTCGCTGGTGGAAATTATTTAGAATAGGTAAATATTTCTACTCGTGAAATATGTTCTATTAACTTGAGAAATTGTTCGTTTCTTTCGTTTTATTAATTTCCAATGTAGAGCTGATCTATTTTCCCTCTGTTTTGTCAAAGAAGACATTTCAAAATACTCCATTTTACATCTTTACCAATGGGTTATTTATTGTATGGAATGTGTTGATATAATATACCTGCTATAACTATTCAACGTTAATATACTGAACTTTTAACTCAATTCCTACCAGTCAATCTTTGATTTCTTGTTTTATACTGCCCCATTTTTTGGAAAATACTGCATTTTCACTAACATTATTTCACAAATAAACGTGTTAATTGCATTGTTTTGTTAGAGTGAACGAAAGATAACGTGTAGAAGATACAGATATTCCAGTTTGCATTAATTAGAAGTAGCTAAAAAAAATCCTTCAACATGTCAGCATTTTCTGAACCATTTATAAATAAAAATAAGGTCAAAGTATTCAACAAAGTGAGTATATTTGCAGAAAAACAGTTCATAAAACCAATTTTCTTATCCATAATTTGTTTATTGACGACACACTGCAATTTAATAGCCAATAAGTAGATATGCTCAAGCGCACTGATTGGTCCTTCCTCGGGGGAATGTATTTTAGGACCTTCTTAGAGCGCTTCGTGCATAGAATAGAAAATGACAGACTTTGTTCAAATTGTTTGTTACGGATTAGGAAATTGGTCTTATGAGCTGTTTTAGATTATATTGAAATAAGTAAGTAAGTATAAAAGAGTTCATTTGTTGTTGACTTTCCTTGAAACATGTGACCATGCCAGACTACAGTTGTGTTGTGCCGGTTTAGTCTTGCAATAATCCGTTCAAATTTGTGCCACTTTATTTACGACTAACATTTTAACCCCTAAATGAGCGATTTGAAAGGGTCTTATTCAGGAATGGTTGGCTCAATATTTCTGTTGTTGGGCTTATTTTGGCGCGTAATACCCCCCCCCCCCCCCCCCACACACACACCGCTGGCTGTGCATCGTTGTAGTTTTTTTCACAGCAGGTGTCTGAAGACAGTTGGGGGTTTGTGGGATGTGCTTCGAAGTAAAAGGCCTTTACTCAACTTTATGTTCGTCACATTTTTATCTATTTGTTTTTGTTTGTTTGTTATATATAATGGATTGAACATAGATTTGAAATTTGAAAAGTCAGATGGGGTAGGCGGACTAACCAAGGTCCGTTACTCCTGCCTGTGGTTCTGCACAGAGACTAGGTTTAATAAATTAGTTTTCAGACACTGTATAATGATCAGTTACCAGACAGTATTGGTACAGGGAATCCTAGATGAATGTGCAAAGCCACCGATACCAATATTTATCGTCTACGAAGGACGATCATTTAAGTCGTGGAAAATTATAAGAAAATCCGTATTAAATCAAGTGCATCGTTACGTTTTACACTTAGGCAAGCTTAATTTGTGGTGTATTTTTCATCGATAGCCAGTCTTTTACTGCCTGTTTTTTTGTCAGTTATAATGTTATGGTATTCAAGCAACATACATACATGGTCAGCTTCGCAGCTCAAAATACTCAACATTTTAATAGTTAAATATATAGAAAAAGTTAACGCGTCCCTTAAAATTCGCGGGAAACTTCGTCAATGTCTACTTACGTCATTAAAGTAATAACATTGTGCCCAAGTGTTCGAGATTTAAAAAACTTACAATGAAAAGGTAGAGGGACTCACAAGCAAAATGGTGTCTGAAGAAAAAGTAAAACAACAAGCTGCAATATAGTTTTGTGTTTTTATTAGCAAAATACCGGTCAAGACCATATAATTATTTAGCAAAGTTCGAGGAAAATTATATTTAGCGTGTTCTTTAGTCCACACGCGCCAAAATGGCACACTTATAGATAAAATATTATAATGGATGATGACAAGTTTGTTCAGTCCGTGTTAAACTCTTCGAGAGCGGTCGTCGTAAATACGGATATGGGGAATAGGATAATTAAGGAGTCGTTTGAGTGCTCGCTGGAATCTCCACTTGCTAGAAGGGAATGCAATGGAGCGATGAGTAACATACTCACGAACATTTCTTGCGTAAAAACTGACGTCAAGTTCGACCTGCGTGAGGTGGTTTGTATATGGGAAACTTGAAAT
The DNA here is from genome assembly GCA_029582155.1 of Panopea generosa. Classification (NCBI taxonomy): domain Eukaryota; kingdom Metazoa; phylum Mollusca; class Bivalvia; order Adapedonta; family Hiatellidae; genus Panopea; species Panopea generosa. The sequence goes on from CM055901.1 coordinate 66,840,906, forward strand.
ATACGAGTATGTTACTGTTTTATTTGACAATATATTTTCTTCATACAGTTTGCCGTTTGATTAAATATCCCAAGTCCTTGTATATTGTTGTATGCCGAGTTTGCAACGCTTTAAACTTTCGTAAGTTTTTTTTTTATAATTCTAAATAGTATTATATTATGTGAGGTTTTTAATAACTAGGTCAACTAAGTGGATTAAATGACGCGACATTCTTAATATTTTACAAAAGGAAACCAAAAATGAACTTTAATACATGAGGAGAATAAATGATAAATAAGATATAAATTTTAAAGGTAAAATGAGGCAAATATATTTGTATTAGTAGCGGATTCAGCTTTGTTGTGATATTTAATAAACGTAATCTCTTATTTACTCAAACTCCTCTTAAAACGAGGCTGCCATTATTATGAATACCGTAAAGCACATTCTAACTCTCTTAGCGTAATTTGCAAATATAATAATGTCTTATAAAATGATCCCTTGGCATCAGTTCCCTTTAAATCTTCATTTTTTTTCAATATTTATATCGATAGGGACTATAATCCTTTGCATTGACACCATGCTACATGTATGATGGTTGACCTTTTTATAGTTACTCAACACCATCTTCTGTTTGATTGTACGACAGACCGCGGCGTGGTCTAGTGGTAGAGCGTCCGCCAAAGTCATGCCAAAGACTTTAAAAATGGTACTAGAAGCTTCCTCGCTTGACGCTCAGCATTTAGAGGAGAGTTCTAGGTCTGGTCGGTCCGGTGTCAGTAACATGTGACTGGGAGGGGTATCATACCATGTGTCTGCGGCATGATACTCCAGTGTGACAGTGCTTAGAATACTGTCTCAAGTAGACACCGTCGCGACATGACTGAAAAATTGTTGAAAAATACGCTTAACACCATACAACAACAACAACATTGATTGTACGGCGATCGGAATGACTTGGGCGTCCTTAAGTCCGAAGCGGACATAAAAGCTGGACCTTTCTAGGTTCTGCATCGATACATCTGCGTATAGCCTGACTTAATTATGTATGTTTGTAGAGTTGTGTAATACACAAAGACACACACATATGTGGTACTGCTTTTGTAAAAGAAGATCTTTTAAACCTTTATTCTAACATCCTTCAGAAATTTCCTGTAATTTCATTTGTTGGTGCTCTTAGATTTGTGGGTTTTAAAACCCGCATATACCGTCGATAAAATCACCACATTTTTCGCATTCTATGTAGTGCTTCGTGATTTGTTTACACGTCACCGAAAACAGTTTAAACATAAGTTAAAGAAATGTGTTTGTCGGTTTAGATTACTATTTATTGCAAAATATTAAAAATATGAAAATTTATTAAATTATTTCGAACAATTTTAATTTGATTTTTACCAGAACCTAATTTTATTGCACAGCATTTGCTGATATGCGTCTTTCGGCTTAACGGTTAGTTCAGTTTGAACACTACTCACTCAAGTTACTGGTTCAGCGTACAAACTTTAATGATAAAACGTATAAGTGCTATTAAATACGGGTTCAGTATAAGTTGTCGTCGTTACAAACAATCTGCGACCATCAAAACCTCACTGTGGCAAATTTCAAATTTACAGTATAGTTAACCTTATATTTATTATATAATATGATTACGGTGAAACGAGCGAGACTATGAGCAAATTTAAACCAGGTTTTAGCTTCACAGTGACAGTTCTGCTATTCGCCATTTCAAGGCATCTCATATGTATGCCTTGTCTTAGACTTTATATGATCATTCTGTCTATTTTTATTTTCATGTTGTGGTGGTTGCTGTGTTCTTTGAACGCCACCATTTTTGTTGGGCATACATTTACTTATTTCTGTTACCAGGAACAAAATTAACATGGTACCTGTCACATGCTTTATATAATAAACAAACGTGCATTTAAAATACGGTTGAAAGTATTGGTTGGAGTTAATGGAAACGCTACACCCGGACAGTCTTTATACTGTTTATTGTAAAGTTATCTAAGAGAGACAATACATGCATATCAATAATATTTAATGATTACTACCCCTAACCTAAACGCATTGTGTCGTTTACATGCTTTCTTTAGCATTAAACACATTTTGTCAAATATTAAGTAAACTAAACCGATCGTAAGATTTATCATGAAAGAAAAGAAATATACGTTTCTAAAAACAATCAGCAAATAGCGAAAATTCTTGTATTTAGATCCTTTTATCTTTCAACTAATTTCTAACACAAACTTTATTTATAATAAAAAACAAACAAAATAAAACAGCAACTTATCATCAGCATAAACAACAACAGCACCAACTACGAAGACAACAATAATCAAACATTAAACAACATCAACCGTGAATACACTTCTTTTAATCTGAATTATTTCAATGATATCATTAAGTAAATAATATATTCTATTATACAATGGATACTAAGATGACAATAAGTTATATAGTTAACAATAGCATGTAATTATTTTGTTATTTGTTATGGTAACGTTCAGTTTTACCTGTTTCACTTGCTCTTCTGTTCAAACTATTTAATGGCGGCAAGGAATCATGGTCATGGATTTAAAGAATCTCATCATGCGATTGCCAGAAAATACAATTAATTGGTGTACATTCGAGGAGTAAAAGTATCTAGTTTCACTAAGTGTATAAATGATGAACTGATCCAGAACGACGAACATTGTGTTAGTGTCTCAGTCTTAAACATTCTAATGTACCTGAAGATCGTCGCGAAAGGTCTCTAAACTACAATTTCATTAGTATATTTTTGTTAAAGTACAACAATATAGGTTGTCTCTTGTTCTGCATTTAACCTCTTAGATGAATTGTATTCCATTACTCAGAACAAAACAATTGACTTACAGTATATTTCGACCGTATCATGCAGTCTTTATCAGCTTTGTGTTGGGTCATTCATGCATAGTATCATGTGGCATAGGAAGATCATGTGATACCAGGAGAGCATTGTCACATGATCTTCCTATGTCACGTTATACTATGCATGAAGATATACTGTAAGTCAATTGTTTTGTTCTGGGTAATGGAATACAATTCATCTAAGATCTGTTAAAGTAGTTACACATCATAATTCTCCTCCACACAAACCACTTTAAGCATTTGACGCAAAGATACTTTGGCTAATCATTTCATTCAATTTATATAATGAGTATTTTTGGTATAACAGTGTATAATATTAACTGTCACTTTCCGTGTTTTCATACACTTTATTGACCACGTTCATTTCGTGTAAATGTTTCTGTTCTACAAGCTTTTTAGTTCTCATGAAATACAGTATTGCAGCTCCCAAAACCATTCCTGGTAATAACATACCACCAGCAATAGCTCCCATCGCCCCTGAAAACAAATGTTTATATTCTCATTAGGTAAATCACTGAGTTTAGAAATACACATCTTCCATATATGTTAATGAACTTAAAACTTGCTGAAATTTTTTATTGATATATAGGACAAGTGTTACGTAAAGATGGAGCCGAAACTAATCCATTCCAACTATTTCTATATACGAGGTCGTATAAAAATACGAAGTCATAGAACACTTGTAATAGTAAAAACATCAAACAATGAACTACAAAGGAAATGTCGCCATAGTTTAACCATTTTTTACAAAAAAAGGTTTTAAATGAAATAACATCAGTGATGCAATACAAAAGTTTATTGTCTTTTCTTTATATCCGATGAAACATAAGTGCACAACAGTTATTATACACAACTTATAACGAACGTTGCAACAACAAAATAAACCTACGCACAATAAAAGTTTATCATTTCGATTTGAATTAAAACACACCTAGGGCTAGAGAAAGGTTTCTTTTGTTTGTGATTTTATGAAATTACATGTTTCTACCAAAAATATCTGCCAATAATCCTTATGAACAATTGTCTTGCACACTAAAGTTGTCAACAAAAATGTAAACCATTAAAAATATAGGACTTTCTGGTTATCTGATTACAGTATATGCGATGAAAATGTCAAATATTGTATATAATAGTAATAATGATAATGATAATGCCTAGTTGATAATAAACTGGCCCTTCATATAGGCAAAACCGAATGTATGTTATTTGGCTCTTCAAGAAGACATAAAAAGTTCAGTCATTTAAGGTTACATGCAACGGTCATTAAATTCCGTCCCAAGAAAATGTCAAATATTTAGGATTAACTATTGACAAGTTACTAAACGGTGAGGCGATAGTTGACACCATTGTAAAAAGAGTTAATTCGCGGATTACATTTTTATGTGACTTGTAGTTTGTGTTTTAACTTTTTAGTAAGACTGTCATACCAAAAGTAATTTTATAGTTCCGCATGCTAAGAGTTTCGATTCGGGCACCTTTTTTGCAATGCATTTGCTGAATTGAATAATTTACCTAACGATTTGAAGAAATTAACCAATAAGCAAACTTTTAAACGTGAAGTTTAAAAAAAACATTTATGTAGCTCCTCGCAGGCTAGAGAAAATTTGAATATTTAATTTTTAAGTATCTGTTGAAAATATTTTTTGTATTGTGAACCACTTATATGTATTATTCAGTTATTCAGGGTATAAGATAATTCAATGTGTTTTATATTGTTACATTTTAACAAGCTAATATCAAATGTCTACATTCTAACGATATCATGTATATTATATATATTTTTTAAAAAAATCACAATTTTAAGGGAAGGGACCCCGTCGGAATTAAGCGCGTTTGTTGCTTTAATGGGTTATCCCATGTTATAAGATCTTTAATTTTTAGATGAAAACTATATTGATTTATTTTACTTATTTATTTTTCTTGAATTAGTACTGTTATTTTATTATCATGATATATATGTTGTATAACGATCGTATATACCTAAATAAATTTGAATTGAATGATAATGATAATGATAATAGTAATAATGATTTATGATAATTATAATGATAATAATAATGATAATGATAAAAATAATAATAATAATGATATATGATAATAATAATAATAATAATAATAATAATAATAATAATAACAATAATAATAATAATAATTATTATAATAATAATAATAATAATGATAATAATAATGATACTGAAAATGATAATAATAATGATTATGATACTACTATTACTACTTACAATAATGACATGATAACTAACACCAAAAAATGTAAAAAGGTATCGAAATGCATGTATGATCTTATTTGAATTTTACTAAACATACATATTACCCATATATAACTTAACGACACCCTAACTTCCATATCAATTAAAATCTAAAATATTGATTTACCTGCACTATATCCTGTTGTTGACTTGGCTGTTTGTGATAAAGCTGTGGGTACACCTACAGGCGGGAAATATTGTCCTGAAATCAGCGAAAATTTTAGATACATGTTCATTACTATTGGTGTATGCATTTGTTATGTAGTAAGACATAGTGATTAATGATATGATTATATGACTATAGAAACAATTACGAACAGTAATTCTTATTGCAGTGCAGTACTATTATAAAGTGTTTGTTCCTATCTCGCCATTCATATAATTTGTTAAAACTTTACCATTATTGCCAAACTATCAATTTATGTTAAAAGAATGTCTTAAAATAAAGACTGTTTCTCGGTTGTATAATTAAAATAATGATATAAACGGTACAAGCATACAGAAGAAACGACAGAAACCAACAATAAAGACTAAAGAAAGACAGCGGTCTACAAGTGTATCTACATTAAGATAATATAAGATTCTATGTATTGTAACAATGCTGTTTATTAAATACATAGGGATTTGTCTTGAATAGACAAAATCTGGTTATTGAAGAAGAATCCAATTGTTATAAGTATGGTCTATTGAATATCACAAATGCATACCGTTCAATTTCTCTTTTAAGCATTTTGCATTGTCCAAGGATCACTAAATGGGATCTCAAAAAAATATAGGCAAATAATATAATGTCTAATTTTACTTTACATAAAAAATCATACGCACCGACCCCAACCATTTTTGTATATGTTTTTTTTTCAAATGTCTTCAACGAAGTGTGGATGTTGCTGTCGTTTATACTGTCAGGGATTTAGCCATCGGTTAACAACACGTACTCAACAAAAGACATAACATTCAATGAACACAGTCACAAAAGTAGCATGAACTCAATTAATAAAAGCAATACTTATAGTATGAGTAACTATTTTTAATTAATTTCGTGAAATGCAGCCCTGGTCTCTCGAATTATTTAATATATATATATATAAATTCTGATTTCTAAACACCGTAAACTTACTGGTATAGAGATCACATGATGTGCTGGATTTGATCTGAGATTGCACAAGATTTGTCTGGGCAGACACAATTGTACACGACGTATCTTTGTGACAATAAGTGAACGATTTACACAGGTATCCGCTATTCTGTACGCACAATTTAGCACAGTTTTCTGACGACACATTGTTAAATGTTAACCTCTGTCCATTCTTTAGAGTTGTTAGTGTCTTATTTGGCGTACTTGCAAAATCATGCAAATAGCTTTCTGAAAAAAATAGTATACAGTCATATACTTATATGTGTAATCAACAAAGCATGATCAGTATATGCAGGTAACTACCAATTACATATATTAAGAGTCTTTAATTCAAAAGTTTGAGTTCAAGTACTTGTAGTATTAGATATTAGTTTAAACTGCTTAACCTCGATTCCAAACACAAATTAGACAACTCAAGTGCGATGTCTTCGCACACACAAATGTGTAGTGAAGTGACTAAAATTTAGAGTAAGCATTTTTTGGACGGTTGAAAAAGATATGTGGCTGTTTCTCAACACTTAAAAACAGCTTTTATGTGGCTTTTTCTTTTGTGTGGCTAAAATTTACACAAGTAATCACTGGGCGCAAAGAAAGCACTTAAATAATCATTCATAAAACCCGAATTAGCATATTGTCTCAAAGGCATTACACATGCCCATGGCAGGGATCAATCACTCGACCCCAACTCTGATTTCACGTCAGCTGCTCTACCACTACGATACGCGTGTCCAGTATTATCCAGGTCATTTCCAGCATCAGAGTAATTTAATATAAATTTTAATAGCGTAATTTTGTAAGACAAATCTGCCAATCCACAAAATATTCAAACGTTTATTTCTGTTGATCGACTGCCTAAATATTGTAATAACACACATTTTTTATCAAAAACCGCATAATTATACAGAATGTGTTGAACAATAATAAAATAATAACAATTTAAGTACTTAACACTTTATTCCAAATTGTACATGTACTTACTTGAATAGTGTGAACAGACAGTGCTAGCTGTAACGTATGCTTTAGATATGTCCAGAATATGTGATGTTTTCAGATAACACGTGCGACTGTTGGAGCAGTAATCAAATGACTTGCATGCAAAGGCTGTATTTGTGGAGCACTGCTTAGCACAGATTTCAGCACTACCAGAATTGGGAACCTGTTTGCCAGTCGGGGTTTGCGTAGATTGGCCTTGGTATTTAACATAACTGTCAGTGTATCTTCCTGTATGAGTACATGAAAAAAGTAGTTGGTAAGTAGTAGTAGTAGTAGTAGTAGTAGTAGTAGTAGTAGTAGTAGTAGTAGTAACAGTTGTAGTAGTAGTAGTAGTAGTAGTAGTAGTAGTAGTAGTAGTAGTAGATAGTAGTAGTAGTAGCAGTAGTAGCAGTAGTAGTAGTAGTAGTAGTAGTAGCAGTAGCTGTACTAGTAGTAGCAGTAGTAGTAGTAGTAGCAGCAGATAGTATCAGTAGCAGTACTAGCAGTATCAGTAGCAGTAGAAGCAGTAGCAGTAGTAGTAGTAGCAGTAGTAGTTGTAGAAGTAGTAGTTGTTTAAACATATCTTGGTGTCATTTGAACTTATATAACATTTAATTACATTTGTTACTATATATAGAGTAGCAAATTAAGAAGATTTTGTTGTATTATAGTCATATGTTACTATTGAAAACGGGTCAAAGATTCATATGTGATGGCCAAAAATCTATATGCGAGAGTCAAAAAATCCATATTCGAGGGCCAAATAACATATTAATGATCGATTGTATTATGGAATTGTCCATTCATGTTAAACGAACTATCAGTAAAAAAACCCCCAAAAACAATCATTTCGTATTTATTCGCGTGCAACCAACAAAAACCAGGCAGTGACTGTTTAAATGGCTACAAACCCAAGGATTAAGATAATATAGTACATGTCGTTGTTTTCCATTGAAACCATACAACTTTTGAAGACATAAATACATGCCATAAACAAAATATGACACGAAGAAAGTACGCGACTGACTGGGATAATAATGTTGGACGGTTGCATTTGTATGTGCATTCCATCGGCGGATTTGTATTGAAATTTATATTTTTTTCTGAAATTTATGAGAAAAGATTGGAATAATTCTTCTTCTGAGTTTGTAGAGACTAAAGCGACATGAGATACTCTGCCAACATGTAAATCGATAAATGTAAACAAATAGAGAATGAATGAAAACCCGGTAAAAATTCGGGTATATACACTAAATAAAGAAGACAAACATATCATATTGAAGTGATTAACAAGAACTTACTCAATGGTGTATATAAATTTAAATTTTAAATTTCAAAATACCCCGCTCTGTAACTTATCTCTTATCGACTCACTGTTGTCATGACTGGTATAAGCAAAACAGCGACAACACAAAGTGAGATAAGGCTAAATATGTAAATAACGAATTTAGAAATAAATAAATGAAACATGAATAATGTAAAAAATAAATATATATGAAATGGTTAAACTAATTGAAAAAAAAAATCTTAATAAATATATCTAAAAAGGCGCACATATCCTAGTAGCAGTAATTGTGGTATTACCACTAATACTTAATATAACTTGTAGTAGTAGTTGAAGTAGTAGCAGTAATTGTGGTATAACCACTTATACTGAATATAACTAGTAGTAGTAGTGGTTGTAGTAGAGTAATTGTGGTATTACCACTTATACTAAATATAATTAATAGAAGTAGTGGTTGTAGTAGAGTAATTGTGGTATAACCACTTATACTGAATATAACTAGTAGTAGTAGTGGTTGTAGTAGAGTAATTGTGGTATTACCACTAATACTTAATATAACTAGTAGTAGTATTGGTAGTAGTAGCAGTAATTGTGGTATTACCACTAATATTTAATATAACTAGTAGTAGTAGTGGTTGTAGTAGTAGAAATTGTGGTATTATCACTAATACTTAATATAACAAGTAGTAGTAGTGGTAGTAGTAGCAGTAATTGTGGTATTACCACTAATATTAATATTACTAGCAGTGGTAGTGGTAGTTGTAACAGTTATTGTGGTATTACAGCTAATACTAATATTACTAGTAGTAGTGGTAGTAGACGTAGATAAGGATAAGCGCTGGGTGTATCCGCAGCGAAAAGACAATTAGAAATATACATCAGTAAATATCGAATTGATGTTCATTACCGGCATATTTGTATATCCCTGTGTTGCATGTATTCCAGTTAAGGTTGACACAAGTTCTTATGAGTTGGTTGATACTATAGCCGTGTGTCCTTTATTTGCATTGTAGCTAGGTACGCTCACTATGGTCTGGTCTATAGATTTATGCCTGGTTGTTCGCAAATAATCTCTCTCTCTCTCTCTCTCTCTCTCTCTCTCTCTCTCTCTCTCTGTATAAATGTATTAAAGGATTTCAACCTGTTGTTATACATGTCGTGACTATTACGGGGTACGTTGTTAATCTTATATATGTATTAGATCATCTTACTTGAATACAAGTCACACATATTGCTTTTGTGGACCGTTGATACGTTCTGGTCAGGATGAATATTCTGAAGTGTGCACAGTCCAATCATCGGACAGTACGAGTAGGACTCGCAGTTGAAAGCAACCTGTGACAAGCAGCGTGCCGCACACTCGTCCACAGACACCATCTTAATCTTTGCGGTCGGGTAACTCATGCGTTGGTTTTGCTTCCGGGAGAAATGATTCAATGTTGTACCTAGAGCATTGAAGATAATAGTAGTGTTTTATAGTATTGTAGTGCTAACTACACTTGAAAGGATATGGCAGACGAGATATTTAATTTATAAAGTGCATAATTTTGTAATATACATGTATAATAAAAACGTACTTGTTAGCACATAAAAGTATGGAAATGTATGTAGAACATATAACACAACATTCACAGGGTTACTATAACAACATTGAAATGTATGTAGAACATTATAACACAACATTGACAGGGTTATCATAACAACATTGAAATGTATGTAGAACATTATAACATAACATTGACATTGTTACTATAACAACATTGAAATGTATGCAGAACATATAACTTAACATTCAGAGAGTTACCATAACAACATTGAAATGTATGGAGAACATATAACACAGCATTCACAGGTTTACCATAACAACTTTGAAATGTGTGTAGAACAGATAACACAACATATACATGGTTACCATAACAACACTGAAATGTATGTAAAACAGACAACACAACATTCACATTGTTACCATAACAACATTGATATGTATGAAGAACATATAACACAACATTCACAGGGTAACCATAGCAGTACTGAAATGTATGTAAAACAGATAACACAACATTCACATGGTTACAATAACAACATTGAAATATATGTAGAACAGATAACACAACATCCACATGGTTACCATAACAGTACTGAAATGCATTGAAAGCAAAATACAAAAAGAGCCATGTTGGACATGGACAATCCCCCAGCCGAAGCATATTCTTATACAGTCCACTTCCTGTCAATGCTCTCTATTATTGTATGGAGTTTTAAAGCATTTGCTTCAAAACTTTTCAAGGTATGCTCCAAACAAAAAACAAAGGGGAATAGTTATGTTAAGGCAGAAGAAACTAAACACATTTTGAATTATGTTTCGGACAAGCATAATAAAATGTAATAAAGGGAGATAATTAAAAAATGCGCAAGGTAAAGCTATAGTCTTTAGACAATGCACTTCCTTGCAATGTCTTCTATTTTATCATTATGTGAAATATGAATCAAATTCCTTGAATAGTTCTTGAGTACCATTTATGAAAAATATACTAAAAGTGTTAAATGGGGATAATTGAAAAATGAGACAAGGTAGGGATATCGTTCTGAGACACTACACGTCCTCTCAATGTCCTCAGTCATTGTGTGAAGATTCAATAAAATCCCTAGAATTAATAACGGAAGATAATTAAAAATGATAATCAACGTAGAGTTATGGTTCTTGTACATTGAACTTCCTCTTTATGTTCTCTGTCATTGTGTGAAGATTCAACATACTCCCTATTATAGTATTGAAGTTATGCACCATACAAGACAATTTAATAAAGGAAAATAATGGAAGAAATAAGCAAGGTAGAGTTATGGTATAAAAATGATAAACAACGTAGATTTATGGTTCTTGTACACTGCACTTCCTCTCAAATCCTCTGTCATTGTGTGAAGATTCAACAAAATCACTTGAATAGTTTTGTATTTATGCTCCGGAAAAAAGTGTTATGAACAGACGGACGGACGGACGGACGGACGGACGCACAGATGGAAACCATCACCATATCCCCCTTCGCCCTTGAACTTAGATTTTAAATACTTAACCGAAATTCAGAGAGAAAAAAACGGAAAAAAAACACACGTCTTATTAAGTCAAATTTATCATGAAATAAATTGAAAAGATAAAGAACAGAAAAACTGTACTCGCAAACCTTTTTTTTAAATGAAATCAACTAAAAAAGTCTTACTGCTTGAGATAGAGGAATCTTTAATCAATATACTTCGTCCCAAATGAACGGCCTTGTAAGATATTACCTGAAATATATGTTATATTTATTCTTAATAACTGACTTCTTTAATAAACAAATACTTGAGCGACAATCAATATAGCAGCAATGAGTGAGAAAGTTAACATTTTGCAAACCATTTCAACCCATTTATTATTGACTTTTTAACAATTATTTTTAAAGAATTGTTCAGTATCTGATTGATGGATACAATTACAATGTTCACTGACACCATTTATAAAAGACACCCCATCGAACATATTGATGGTTGCTCGCTTCCCGTTTGACATAAAACAAAACACCTGCTAGTGATACATTTAGCATTCAGTTTCAACACTTTTGAATGTAATACGATTGACAAACATAGTTTTGCCTTTTGGAAAGTGTACATTGTATTATTTTGACTAGGTGTTTCGATTTTAATAAAAAACATCACTGTATTATTAGATAAATAAGATGGTAATGAACCTGCTTTTCAGCAGGTCTTAAACAGACTTGAAGTAAACACACAAAATTGCAAATCGTTCGTTTATTTTTTCTAACAACAATACCAGTTCATACTGGCTCAAAGACAACCAGTTAATAACGATATAAAGAATATATACAAGCAATATAATATGTAACCAATTCTTGAATTGATGAAGTGGTGAGTGATTTCTTTTTGAATGTATAATGAATCATGTACAATACCGTTGTTGGACTGATTTGCAATTTAACTATAAGGGTTCCTCTTGCTATTCTATCTTGTAACATAGTCAGTGTTTGGTTGATTGTCGGCTCTACAGTGGATGTGCTACTAGCTGTTACAGTTTCTGTAAAAATAATGTAAACTGATAAAAGTATAGTGTGGAAGACGAAACCAAAAAAACAATATAGAAGCATTTTGGTTTAATTAAGTCTGTTGTTGAGTCACCTACATTCATCCTCCCAAAAACCAGCATAAGCAATGTTCGAATTTCTTGCTATATAGAATGACACTCATGTGGAGACATACCTCAGATACCTCAGAATACCTCAGAATGAATCTGAGTAGAACCACCATCCTCTAGCAAACGTTTTATCTTTACAAGGTTTTTGGAATGAGTATGACTCGAACCTTCAACCTTGTGACAGCGCATTAGACCACTCGGCCAGGAGGACCCTATGATTGAATTTTGAATGATTTATGATCATAATTATTTTGAGCAAATCTAACAACAATCACAATTATCTGTAATATAAGACAATATAAAATAAACATGACGAATACTGGATATCTGCACAGTATACATACAGCTGTGCATGTATAATTTGTGAACAGATTATAACAAAACACCTACTTGAATAGTGATCACATGTTGTACTGGATGTTAGATGGTTCCCGTCTGGTATATGTACCTTACTCAATTGACATAGTTTTGTGCTGGGACAATAATCAAAACTCTGACACTGAAACGCTGTCATATTTCTACATATCCCAGCACACTGATCATCACTTGCGACTCCGGGGAAACTTGCATCCATGGAATACAACCCGATTGTGTTAGATGTCTTCGTGAAATCCACTAAAAAGGAAACGAAATAATGCACGTAAGTCAAACAGTTAAGGGACAGCAGTATGCTCATATAAACACGTCAGCGTAGTATTTGATACTAAGCATATGTTTGTCATTAATTTTGTGAATTTTATACTTTTATAGAAATGAAATGAAATATAACGTAAAAGTTTCACTCTATAAAATGATTATAAAGTTTTGAATTGTTAAAGTTTATTAGTTTCATTAACATGTAGTAAATCATGTGTTGAAATAATGTAAATATTAACATACTTTTATAGAATTAAAATAAAGTATAAAGTGAAAGTATCACTCTTGAAATGATAAACAACGATTCATTGCTAAGGTCTTATCGTTTCATTAACATGTTTTAAACTATTCTAAATATCAATATACTTATTAAATAAAGTCAAAGTTTTGAATTGCTGAGGTTTATTAGTTTCATCAACATGTTGTTAAACATGTGTTAAAATATTGCCAATATCAACATAGTCCTAATGGATATACGTACATATGAATGGAGCTTGTTGTACCATTGTAGCCAAGTATAATGTTTTGTGCAATCCTTGACTTGTTATTTGTGGGTTCTGGAATCGTAATGGAGATACACCGGTCAGAACTGATAGCTGTTCTTGTACATTCTTCTGAAACAATGCTAGATTTGTGTTCAGGTACGGGTGATACGACTCTGTAAAATGATAGTGTAATATATAAATAATTGGATGCTGATGGTTGTTTAGAGTGTTACAAGATTGTTTATACTGTTTGAGTTACATGCACATTTATTGTGTTCGACATGAAAGTACATATCTTTATTAATTGCGTATTATGTTGATTAAAAGTACATTTATATGTTAATTTTAAATTCCAAGATGTATTGCCATTAAATCAGTAAATAGATTATCAGACACCGAAGCAGTAAATTAGTTACCTGCAACTTAATCAGTGAAAATTCAATTCTAAATGTCACATAACGTAAATCAGCAGCCACTAAATCAGTGCATATTCAATACTTTCAATTAATTTTCACAAACATCAGCTATTACTGAATCAGTTTATTTTCAATATTTACAATTAAGTTTCACATACATCAGCTATCACTGAATCAGTCACTGAATCAGTTTATATTCAATATTTACAAGTAAGTTTCACATACATCAGCTATCACTGAATCAGTTTATATTCAATATTTACAAATGAGTTTCACATACATCAGCTATCACTGATTCAGTTTATATTCAATATTTACAAATAAGTTTCACATACATCAGCTATCACTGAATCAATCGGCTATCACTGAATCAGTTTTTATTCAATATTTACAAATAAGTTTCACATACATCAGCTATCACTGAATCAGTTTATATGCAATATTGACAAATAAGTTTCACATACATCAGCTATCACTGGATCAGTTTATATTCAATATTTACAATTAAGTTTCACATACATCAGCTGTCAATTAATCAGTTGATATTCAATACTTACGATTAAATTTGATAACAAAATCTGTCTGCTGGGTTATTTTTTGAAAACATGGTCGAATATCAAAGTTTGTTAGATCAGGGTGCTGCTCACTGAAATCATATATGTCGAAGTGCTCCGACTCACTGGCCTGGAATTAAAAGTGACAGCGGAATATATTCTATTATAAGCTTTAAAACAACCTCATCACAGTGAAAGATATACTTTAAGACTTTATATATTTGCAATTCATTTAAGTATGACATTCTTGTATTACCAACGCACGTGCCTCCTTCTGAAGAAGTATCTAAAGGAAATTAATTAATGAAAAGTTATCAATGAAGATTTTACAAATTCTTCAAACCAAATCTAATGCATTTAATTTTGTTAAATTATATCACCAATAGAGATCTATCATTGACTTAGATATAACAATAGCGTTATAAAAACAATATAAATATATTGGTACAAGCTATTTAAAACCTTGACATGACAACTGTTATATTGGAATTAGAACAGCCATTAACTACATTTAAAATGGTATAGATAGATGGAATAGAAATATAAACTTCATGGTAGTTAATTATGTATTATAGGTCTGTATGCGAATTAATTTATACTCACATCAGCAGCAGTGATAATTAGACTGATTGGTTGATTAGGAACTGGAATTCCGGAATCTTCCGACAGTTCATGCCAATCACGCTGAAATGATAACAAACACGTTTAAAAAAAATAATTAAATAGACAGCATTTCAAAATAGCGTTTTTTTGTAAATTACTTATGAAGTTGAGCAAAAATATAATAAAAAAATCAATTTACAGAAATTGTTGTTATTTTCTAGATTTTAAGCTTCATGTTTTTTATATTTTATCTTTTAAAATATTTTTTCGCAATAAAATCATTAACCATAAATATGTTTTACTAACATTGGTCATAATGAACTATCAAATGTCATTAGATTATGTATACATAAAGACAAATACTGATTTTGTAAAATTTGGCGGTCATTTTGAATTTTTCCCGCCATTTTGACAAATATCGCACTGGGTTTCGGCGTTTTAATCAGTTGGCCTTGTTGTATATTTGTGCTTTTCTCATAATAAACAACTGATTCACCATATGGTTCCACCTGAAGAGTTTAGAAGAACAAGAAACATAACTAAGGGTACGACAATTTCCATAAACCATGATACTATATCTAATCTATTTGACAGCCTGAGGAAGTCGTAATACTAATGACGATTAGAAGCATATTCTTTCAAATAATTGTGCCTCTCTTATATTGTTACTGTTTACGCAGAAGAAGAATGAAAGTTATATCACTAAAGACATTTTTAGACTCATTTTCTTGCGGAAGAAATACACACTACGTAGTTATATGGATCTACTTACTGTCATAAAGTAAAATTGAAAAATGGCCTGTTTGTTTCTCTCTCCAAAGTAGAACATGTTCACATTCTCATATACGTCACACATAATCCCTCGAATTGTTTTCTGAAATAAATAAATAAAAATATTGCAATTTGTATTTTGACGTGTAACGTTTCATGTAAATACACGTTTATATTTAATATTGAGAGATTTTTCCTGTGATGATATTTACGCACATTGCATATACTTAATCTAGTGTTAGTATTACGACTGGAGTGTAAACAGTGCGCGCTGTATGCAGACCTATTGCAAAATTGCGTGCCTGTATTTATACGAGTTCAATTACGTAACAGTATGAGAGAATAATAAGATATTGTTTTCAAAGGTCCTGCGGTCTATTATACCGTAATTATTACTTTTATTTTTTTGAATGGGGTTTAACGCCATATTCGTTTCAGGTTATATATGGCATATCCAGTTTTACTGGTAGATGAAGACCCCAGACTGTGTCAGAATAAGTAAAACCACCGTCTTTCTGCAACTAACTGGAAACTTTCTCACATTCGGAGCGAGCGGGACTTGAACCTACGGTTAGAGGTAAGTGATCTTGAAACAGCGTCTTAAACCACTCGGCCATGGAGGACCCATACCGTAATTAAATTTATTACATTATCTATAAATTAATGAATTCTGATTGGCCAGAATGATCACTCATTGAACAAAATATTATATGATATTCAACAGTTTATACTTTTGGTTTTGCAAAATTGTGCATAAAATTACGATATACCATGGTTACTAAAAAGTGTTAGCCGAACGCAATGATGAAAACTGAGATGTTCTGAATATGGCGTTGAATGGCTGTCAACAAGAAATTCGCGCCCGATTTCAGCAAAATTATCGATACTAAAGATACCGATACGACAAAAAAGGCAACTGACCAATCAATTGAAATATTTTATCACAATCTTTACATGAGAAACAATTGAATGCATAACACATCATATTGCGCAGCTAAAAATACCATAATTGTATAATAGCCTTTATTTAAATATATGCCAATACAAATATGACGTGAAATATTACGTCCTAGTAAATTAAGTATACGTTCCAGGAGCTGCCTACCCTCATTTTTTGTCATGCCATTAAGGTGTAGGGCGAAAACTTCTGGAACTCCATTTATTTGGTATACCCAAACGTAATGAATACAATTATATTCCTCTATAACATTATACATACTGTTACGTTATTGAACTCAAATCAATCAAGCAGATAGTCAGACAAAGCGATGACTTTCTATACTTTCATGACATATATTCAATTTATACTTATATTCCCAAAAAGTGGTTTAGTAACGTAAACATAAACTTCACAAACATATTTTACTTTTCTATTCCTAAGACAATTAGCAGTCACTGTATCACTTTATTTATTATAAGTTATTAGTTTACCTCAGTTCCTGATATTTTCCAAATCAAAGAGAGAGCTAGGTCCATTCTACAGTCTTATATGCTCATGTTAATATTTAAAAGGATACTAGACCATTTTGTAAAATGATCACTTAAATATGTTCCTAAAATACAGTTCAAACATGATATAAGATCGTCGTCGAATACCCACGAGTTATCCATTACGATACTCTCCATTCATGTTTGGAGAGTATCGGAATTGTCACTCGGGGGTATCCGACAATGTATATAGGTATACCCTTAGAAGTCTCTAGTATTTATGCAAATCTCTATTTTGTAATGGGCCATACCACTTGCAACAGGTTGAAAGGGGATCCTATTTCACATAGTTGTAGTTAGCTATGACAAAAAAGGTAACATGTGCTTTAAAGTATATCAGGAAACAACGCTAAAAATGTCTTAAAAAATAAAATAATTATTAAAATGGATGAAAAATAGCCGGATGGTTTGGTAAGTCAAATTCACCAAAGCGTGACAAAATCGATATTTAAATTTGAGTGGTAAACTTGAAACTTAATCCCGATTCTAAAGACAGACAGCACTTAAATAATGCTTGACGACTTCGCTTCGTCAGTCGGACTCTTTCTAATATGAAATATATATTTTACTGCGTGTAAAACGGTCAAATTTACATCAAAAGGAAATCACGTGTCACATTTGATACGTCACAAAGCATGTTGCAATTTTAAAAGGGAAATCTATTTTAGTCTGACGTAGGCGCGTAGCCCAAGTAAGGAAATCCCTTTCAAATATATTATTTATGCATGTTTAAATTGATATCCTTTTGTAAAAACGGGGTCAGTGAGTATATATAGGAATGAAATATTGGGGGAAATGTTTTTAAGCTATTATAAAATTATAAAAAAGTCCTGATAAATTCCCTTTAATCTCATCAATTTTGTCAGCATGGCATAACAAATCTAATGAATATCAATTGATATTTTTAAAGAGAGTTCTACTTTAAGATTATAAATGAACCTAGATTTACCTTCATTACCTGTGAAGATCAATCTGGTGCACGATAAGAAGAATACAGTGATAGATTTAAACATGCCGAGTGTTTATTAGGTACACCGTAATTTATATATATATATATATAAAGGGAGATAATTAGATTCACAACAACGGAATTTACACATATATATTATATGTACTTTAAAATGGTATATCAGTTTTAAAAAAAAGAAATCCTTAGTTTTATAATATCTTTATTCTGAAAGATTTGTTGAAAAGTATATTATTCTCCTAAAAAATAAATGTATTTTATATAAAAGATCAGCGCATGCCTATATTGTCGTCAATTCTTTTTGACCGTTTTGTCTTTATGTTACTTATCATATGCACTGGCTGTATGTGTATGCACATTGTTGAGGTGAATGTGTCTAGCTATGCTATATTTTCACAATCTCCATTCATTAGGGATGTGTTAGTGCATAAAGAAACTACAGTGAGGAAATTTCTGTTTGGCGTTCATGAACGCATGATATCGAAGAGAAAAGTATATTAAAATGTGTTCACATACCTGTCCTTTGTATTGGAAGTTTTGTGTAAGGTCAAACAACTGTAAAGGATTTTTCATTCGTAAAACATAGCCAGTTTTGTTCAGCTGGGAACCAGACGGGGCAGTCACATCAAATGAATGATTACCTATCGGGGAGACGGTACACTGCTGTGTAACACGGTTGATTTGATAAGCCAGTCCTGAAATAGTAATACTGTGGTTACATGTTTCTTTTTTAATATTTAAACAATTAAAACGCTTTATGGTGAATTTTGTAGTACAAAGATAACTTACAAGTAGTACAGTTTCATGTACATAATATAAAACTCTTATATACAATCTCTTAATTAGGATATTTGTATAAAAGCCTTTATTTGTTTGTTTTATGATTAAAACATTTGCGTTATAAAGCGTGTTGTGAACATTTTGCACCACAGCGTATGTTATTGATAATACTTTAACACGTGTATGCGTTATAGCGTGTTGTGAACGTTTTGCACCACAGCGCATTCTTATTGATAAAACTTTAACACGTGTATGCTAGTATGACCATACATATGTTATATATGTTTATTCTATTATATCTAATCAACATGAGATAATCGATAATTTTATGAACAAGACAGAAGCAACAACACATTGCACATTACCGTTATTATAGTCGTGTATATTGGACATCGGAACACCATTCATGACATCATATCTGACTAACTGGTATTGGAAATCATACCAAATCTGAAATTAGATATGAAATCTGAAACGTCTTTATGTCAATATTGTTAGTTGAATTACATTGGATTTCTTCACGTATATCAACGATATTGTCATGTTTATCTATGACGTCATGTGTGCCTCAAAATCAACGACATATGACATTATAACACATTGGACCTTTTTAATCTTATCAATCTATATGTACCATTGTGTTTTAATAAATGTGAATTTAGTTTGTGAACTGAACAACTACAAATTAAATATGAAACTTAATGGTTCTTTTCCAAAATGAAATTTATTGAAATATATAGGTGTTTACTCGTGCGTTTTAATCTGAAGTGTTATATAGTATTTATAATAGGCAAATGATTTTTAACAGCACATAATGAGTTGATAATGGTACTATAAATCCCATAAAAAACTAGAACTTGTCTACGTTTTAACAATTAAATGTAATAAATTAAAAAAAATATGCTTGGAATAAGCACACAACTTTACAACTTTTGTATGAATGAGTCAAGTATTAATATTCTGTAAACATCTAGGCTCAAATCCATACAAAATCTCAAGTCGAAATGAACACTCAACTCAGAATTAAATTCAAATTTCTCATAATTTTCTATCTCAGATTGGACCCATCCTAATGGATTATTAGGTATATACTATGTTGAGATTTAAATATATTAATAATTCATGCCATTGTTTGACAGCAAAGGTAATGACAATAAAGAAAGTGATGTCAAAATGAATAAAATTTGACTTAAGTTGAGATTTTGCTAAAAAACTTTATGAATCCCAGTTCGTTATCACACTTAAGTCTAAATTGGAAGGAAGGCTTACGTGCGAGTTAAACACTTGTTTTACGTTAGGTATACTATTTTCAAGATGATATGAGAACTGTGCGTTCAACTGGGGTTGTCCTTGAGCATACAGTCTACCTGAAAACACGGAATTTTATTGAATTAATTATAACAGTGATACAATTTAACATGTTCGAATTGAAAAGGTGAAAACCTTTATAACTGTTATAGTGAGTAAAATGAAATAATGAACACAGTTAGTTTTCTTGATGGCATTCTATAACCTTATACATATCGACTTCCAAAAGTGTTTCTTGTTCTTGATCTCATATTTAATGGCAGTTTATTATCGACACTGTTGAAATGGAAAGCGCCTAGTGGTACATTTCCTGGCTGGAACATGTGGCTTCGCTCCTTGACCAGGTTATACTTACCAATATATAATACTTAATGGCAGTAAGTATATCCAGTATACCAGAATTCTTCTCATTCATTAGTTAAACAGTTGAAGTTTGAAAAAATTCACAAAATGCATTGAGCGTTCCATTTACATCTTCATCTGAACTCTCAAAATCCTGAAAAACTAAAGTTTTGCCCAGACGTTGTGGTCATGGAACGTCTTAAAGTGTCGTCAGTGTTTGCAAAAGAATCTTCAACTAACGTAGGTAAGTGAAACAGGATTCAGAACTATTTGTTATTTGTTTGGCATGTGTGATTTAACCACAGGTAATGGCCACAAACTATTATTTTGAGAATGTACATTTTTAGAATGTACTTTATAAAGTACACTGGATCTCGTACACCATGCCAGTAACTGAACGGAAACAAAGTAAGTTCAATAACATAACAGTTCGAAATTTTCAACCATATAATTCTTCAAGAAAAAAATACGCCTGTTCATTCATCAAACGTAACTTATTTACTCATAACTATAACATTTTTCTAAACATAAATCCAAAGATAGTCAAAAGTACCTATCCTTCCATTCATAAAAAAAAAATAAAAAAGATAAATAACCAACTGAATACTTAGCATTTATAAAACACACCATATCTCTTCTCCCGTCATCAAAAGATAACACGAAATAGTTTTATAGTAAATAAAATTCTCCCAAGTTTGTCAAAATGACTTTACCTCGTTTTTATATCAAGATATGTGTTTAGAATTCCCATATACAAATTGTTCCTATCAAAAGTTTATTTAAGGTTAACTATTCTAGAATGGCAAACTAATATTTATAAGTTTAAACTAAAATATATACAAACCAAACGTTACTGACACATCAATCGCCTTGTATGTAATCTAAAATGTATCAAATATATCCTTATAGTGCTGGAAGGCCAACAACAGAGATCACATATGCGACTTCTTAGATATTGTTAACACAAACAATGATTAGTAATATTCTCTTTAAGATATATGTTTTATATATAAACACAATATTAAATGTACAATAGTAATTTAACTTATTGTGTTTAATGAAATGTGTATCAAACATATATAACTGATCTAAAAACTAAATAACTAAAATTGTATTTTGTCCTAGTATTTCGCTCTTTGTACCTCCACAACCAAACAAACACACAAAAAACACCAAAACACCACAAAACAACAACAACCACAACAAACAACTGTTTTCGGTTTAACTCGAAATCATAATGAAATTAAATTATTTTAAGAGCTTATTTGACCGCTGATATTCCAACAACAAATGTTCCTTGATACAATCAATTTGAAAACGCATTTAAGTCAATAAATATTTTTCACTACTGTTATTTTTCTTTATCATAAAGTAAAAGCAGTGGTTGTATTTCTTATGCGATAGGATGACCGGATAATTTACGAATTTTGATATACACTTACCGGGTTAATGAGATATGGAATAAAAGCATTTATCTGTAATTGACCGGAAAATACCGAATTTGTCAGTTTGGAATACGCCTGGGTTACATTTAGTTCTGGTTTTACGGGTCCGTTGACAGTTCCTGAAATGATTGATTGATTATGTTTTTCAGGTTAAAGCACACATATACAGGTTACATTAAATATACATACTCAACAACAAATAAGAAGTTGATAAATTAGTAAAAAGGTAATTTTATAACTTTACAATTTTAATTTTACTGTTTTGGCAAAATCCAATGTAAAAAAGTTAATGATCTAGCATAATAAAATATTTTAAAGAAACTACGGTAAATGAAATGAAATGAATTGAAAATCTCAAAGAGTTATCCTATTAATGCAACATTGGACATAATATTAGTGTGTAATAACCTTGGATTGCCCATAAAGCCCGAATGCTTATTGTCAAGGAGATCCTTGGTACTATACTTACTAGGGGTAGATAATATTACAAATTGTAACTAAATTAGATTAAATAAACAACAACGACAAAACTGAAAAATAAAAATAATCATGATTGTTTTGTTTTCATAATTTTGTGAACATAATTCAAATTCAGCTTGTTAAAACATTTAGAAATGAGAATCCAAACTTTACAACTGATATTATTTCGCTTAACATAGAATACATTTAATTGAATATAAGAAAATACTTGTTTTATGCTGCATGCAAAGGCTACAGCCACAACAACAACATACGCACAAACAACGTATCTATTGATCAAAATAATGATCCTACATGTATACAGAAAATGTTACAACAATCAATATTCTTTCATTCATTCAGCTCACATACATACATAGAATCATCCTGACATGCAAAATTGTAGAGTATTAAGGCTCATATAAGATGGTTAGTAACATATGCAGCATATATGCAAAGTAGTAAAGTGTTAACGCTCATATAAGATGGTTAGTAACGTACGCAGCGTATATACACAACTGTAAAGTATTAAGGCTCATATAAGATGGTTAGTAACGTACGCAGCGTATATACACAACTGTAAAGTATTAAGGATCTTATTAGATGGTTAGTAACGTACAGCATATATGCAAAATAGTAAATTGTTAACGCTCATATATGATGGTAAGTAACGTACGCAGCATATATGCAAAATAGTAAAGTGTAATGGTTCATATATGATGGTTAGTGACGTACGCAACGTATATGCAAAATAGTAAAGTGTTAAGGCTCATATAAGATGGTTAGTAACGTACGCAGAATATGTTTTAAGTTTATAACATGAGAAAAAAGAGTATCACATTCGTCAAGTTCAGTAGGAGAGTTCCAATAAATAGATTATCATATTCAATTTGACTTATACTGTTCTTGTTATATTTTCAAAAAAGGGATAACAAATTAAAAAAAGTAGACATCGAAATACATGATGACAACAATAATCAATTAGAACTAGAAGTGCAGTTATTCTACATATCAACCGGAAGTCCATGTCTTGCATTTGCTTTCATAATTCTTACATGGTATATTAGATAAAATGACCACAGAATAATTTATTTCACGAAGTTTTTAACAGTATTGTTAGTTGGCACTATTGTTAATAGTGTAAGTAGTACGACTGAAATATACAACTCATGTATGACGATGGCAAATGCTTCAGGAATGGTATTCAGTCTGGCAGGCGTTATTGCCTTTCAATGTCGATGAAACAAACTATCACTCGATATTGACCTCTTTATGATATCAATGAGGTGTTAAATGTTAAATAAAACTGAAACAGGATATTAAACAAAATTCAAAACGTATTAGGGGCAATAGTGAGCACGCCGGCTATATAGGGGCAATAGTGAGCACGCCGGCTATATAGGAGCAATAGTGAGCACGCCGGCTATATAGGGGCAATAGTGAGCACGCCGGCTATATAGGAGCAATAGTGAGCACGCCGGCTATATAGGGGCAATAGTGAGCACGCCGGCTATACAGGGACAATAGTGAGCACGCCGGCTGTATAGGGACAATAGTGAGCACGCCGGCTGTAAAGGGACAATAGTGAGCACGCCGGCTATATAGGGACAAGAGTGAGCACGCCGGCTATATAGGGGCAATAGTGAGCACGCCGGCTATATAGTAGAATCCCTTTTGTTGTTCGATAATCATTTTAAAAATTTAGAAAATGTATTGAAAATAGATTTATACTTAATAAGAACAACTTTGCCGATGCAGACATATTACGACTGATTATGATTTGTTCACTCATTCTTGAACAACTTGTATTTAGTCAATGTTAAGCAAAACATACACATTGACAGAATGATAAGAAATTCCATCGGACTGCATTATTTTACCAAGGATTAACCATTTATTATAATCATAATAAATACTGGTAAACGAAATAAAGATTTAAATGGCAAGTAATTTCTGTGGATTGACGTTGACTTTTTTTTTAAAAAAAAAAGCAACTTAACTACAACAATGTTTGCATTTACTTTTTCACGTGCAATATTTCCAATGTTACTTACTTGAATAATGATCACATGTACTGTTAATTACAACCGCTGTTCCGTCATCTATGTGTGCCATACTGAGTCTACATATATGTACTGGATCAGATGAACAGAAATCATAACTGTTGCACGTGAAATTTGTGTTAAGTACACACGCTTTGGCACAATCTGCCACAGACTGAACCCTTGGGGAGGCAATAATCAGGTCATCGTGAAGCTGTATTTCTTTGTGAGCTCTGAATGTAAACTGAGCTGGAATAAACATTAATATATGAGTTGGATTAAACAGATGTCAATTTGCCAATTGCGTGTGTATGTGTTTTTGATTATTTGGTCAATTAATATGGGGATAACTATCATAATCACATAAAAAGGCAAGTTTATTTAATAGTAAGAATGTTTTGTTTGTACTTATATTATTATTATCATATATATATGAATGTCTCATTATTTATCATATTTTTCTAGTATATAAAAGAGGAGCATTTTAATATCAATACATAAGCTTCTCTATCACATAGTTTTGATTTGATATGTGAAAAAAAACAACAACCAAAGACGTGTAATCTCTTTAAGTGGATATGAGTCATCGACCAGACAATCTGTACAAATCAGGGAATAAATGTGTATATACTGCACCTAAACATAAATATAAGCTTTAAGTAATAACTGACACTTATTATTCATTAAACATATATGTATAACCAATGTTATGCTTTACTGAAACTAATTTTGAAAAGGGTTTAACGCCATTATGCTTAATATGGCATATCCATCTGTATTTATGGAGAAGATATCAAAATGAATCTGAGTAGGAAACACGTTTTCCGCAAGTAGCTTGTAAACTTTACCACATAAAATGTGTGGACCGATAATGGCTCGAACTCACGACTTCAGCGATGAGAGGTAAGTGGTCATGAGATTAGTGTGCCGTAGACTACTCTGCCAAAGAGGACTTTGCATACACGACACATACTATAAACACTTACATTTAGTTGTTAGATATTGTTCACCGTAGCAATGATGGTAATTGATTAGCAGGAATTATTTGAAAGTTATGTAACAATAAGCCAAACTTTGAATGAATCACCAACCGCACGGTAAGGTAAATATGTTATCTATCTGCCGTAGCAAATAATGATGACAACCACACATATGCATATACCTGTATATGGTGATCTATCTAGCAGTTTGGCGGAAATATAAATGTTTGCGTGGTCATAATCGATCTTGACCTCCTGTATTCGGGCAGCAGACACACCCGTGCTAGCTACAAACTTAGCATGAGCTGCGCTTCGCAGCTGTCCGAGAACACCTGTCTTAAACTGACCTGAAAAAAGTAATCTTTGAAGTTTTAGTTGTGAAACTCGTTTATTATTTCTTAGACAGCAAAATCCTTATTTTACCACAAGTCGAGAAAGTAAATATTTATTTCTTTATTAAAAGTATGTAGACATATAATACAGTGAACTGGTTCGTGTTATACTGACTCGTTGTATGATGTGACTTTTGCTGATGAGCGAGTTTGTATGATGTGACTATTGCAAAGGAGCGAGGTTGTATGATGTTACTATTGCGGAAGAGCAAGATTGTTTGAGGTGACTATTGGTGAAGAGCGAGGTTGTATGATGTGATTGATTGATTGAATATTTAGCGTCATTTTTATGCCATCGAGAGCTAACAGACGATCAGTTAACCTAACCACTGTTTCCTGGGCTTAACCAGTACTCGAGCACACCCCGCACGGAGACTGTTACCGGGCGGGGGATTCGAACTCACGACCCCTGAATTGATAATCAGACGCATAACCAACTGAACTAATCGGGACCGGCTTGTATGATGTGACTTGCTGAAGAGCGATGTATGATATGACTATTGCGGAAGAACGAAGTTGTATGATGTGACTATTGCTGAAGAGTGAGGTTGTATGATGTGACTATTGCTGAAGAGTGAGGTTATTTGATGCGACTATTGCTGAATAGCGAGGTTGTATGATGTGACTATTGCGGAAGAGCGAGGTTGTATCATGTGACTATTGCTGAAGAGCAAGTTGTATGATGTGACTTTTGCGGAAGAGCGAGGTTATATGATGTGACTATTGCGGAAGAGCGAGGTTGTATGATGTGACTATTGCGGAAAAGCGAGGTTGAATAATTTGACTATTGCGGAAGAGCGAGGTTGTATGATGTGACTATTGCTGAAGAGCGATGTATGATGTGACTATTGCGGAAGAACGAGGTTGTATGATGTGACTATTGCTGAAGAGCGAGGTTGTATGATGCGACTATTGCTGAAGAGCGAGGTTGTATGATGTGACTATTGCGGAAGAGCGAGGTTGTATCATGTGACTATTGCTGAAGAGCAAGTTGTATGATGTGACTTTTGCGGAAGAGCGAGGTTATATGATGTGACTATTGCGGAAGAGCGAGGTTGTATGATGTGACTTTTGCGGAAAAGCGAGGTTGAATAATTTGACTATTGCGGAAGAGCGAGGTTATTTGATGTGACTATTGCTGAAGAGCGAGGTTGTATGATTTGACTATTGCTGAAGAGCGAGGTTATTTGATGTGACTATTGCTGAAGAGCACGGTTGTATGATGCAAATATTGCGGAAGAGCGAGGTTGTATGCACACATTACACTGTTACACCCTTTTCTGTATTCGTGTAGTATACGTAGTATTTTATATTTAGTATGTTTATAATTGTATATTGGCTGTTTTTGAATCTTTTAATGCTATTATTCCTAATGCACAAATATTTGCTGATAATTTCCCATATATCAGTTTCTTCCATTACTAGTTCTCTATAAAAAACAACAACCGACCTACCCTGGAATGTGACCTGGAACTGTAACTTTGATGATTCTGAATAACACGAGCTGATGTCAAACAGAGACAGATCCGGGCGCCCTGCATCGAAGTCCAAAAAGTTGTAGGTGGTATGCAAACTCAGCTTTAAAACAAATTAATATGTAATGCAATGATACAGTTATAAAGACTGTACTTATAGTTTTCTTCAGGACATTTCAGTAATGAGAAAAGGCAGAATCATTGCTTCTCTGTTTTTGTCAAATATATATGTTATAGTGACTAAATGTAAGATTATTTATTTTAAAAGGCTATTGGTACATTCATTCATTCATTCATTCATTCATTCATTCATTCATTCATTCATTCATTCATTCATTCATTCATTCATTCATTCGTTTGTTTATTTAAATGCTTATTTATTAATTTATGTATTCATTTTAATTGTAAGTTGTGTACTTCTCAACCCCCATACACCAGGGACTTGGAGATTAGATGGACCACCTGAATGGGTGACTCAAATACTATAATTATATGTATAATTAATATAGATATATAATATTTGCATGATAATAATGAAATCATTCTAAATATTTTCAAAAACATGTCGTGATAAATTTTCTCTCTCTCTCTCTCTCTCTCTCTCTCTCTCTTGAATGAATGAATGAATGAATGAATGAATGAATGAATGAATGAATGAATGAATGAATAAATGAATGAATGAACGAATTAAACCCAAGAAATATGGTTTCAGAAAACCTAACGTCTTCGGTTTAAGATAAACCCCGCACTTCTCTTATACTTTTGATGATTCACATCTATGAGGATGACACTAAGCTACAAATACAGGAATTATCAGTCATACATACAGCGTCAATATTGATCACCAGTAGTATAGGGACATCGTTAGATACAGCGATACCATCATCTGGGTATTCTTTTATACTGTCCTGTAAAATATCAGATTACATAAACGTAACATTTGACAATGTGTTTTACTGACTTGATATAGTTTCAATCAACAACTTCCGTCAATAATAATAATCAATGGAGTTTTTAGTCAACTCAAAGCTATAAGCTCAACTTATCAATTTTTGAAAATAAAATAAATATTATGTTTCTTTGTGACATAGCAATGTTATTACTTAAGAAATACAATAAAAGCAAGCTCAACTTATCAATTTTTAAGCAGTGTGATAATAACAGCGCAATATGACTTAATCAAACTGCCTTCAATGCAACGGAACGATAGTGTGTAAAAATAAAATAAATATCATGTTTCTCTGTGTAATTACTTATGAAATACAATAAAATCAAAGAAATCAATAACAAACGTTTCAAAAGTGATTCACGAGCTTATATGGTACTTACGTCAAGGAAATAATATTCCAACGAAGCAATTACATCCGGAAAATCTCTCAAGTACTGTGATTTTCTTGCAGTGTAAACATTACAAAGTAATCCCCTGGCCATTCTCTGAATGATGTAAAACAAACAAGGCCATGAAGCTTCTGCTATGATATAATTTACTGCTAAGAACCATCGGTGCAACGATGTTCTGGTATAATTTTGTACAGTTGTACATTGTCACTGTTACTTAAATTTAGAATATATATGGGTGCTGGATAATTGTTCTTATCTGCGTCTAACCATAATAATTCCCCGGTTGCTCCGGTTTCTGCAAAGGCATTGAATAAATAAATCTGCGTTCACCATCATTTGTTTAAAAATTAGCAAATAAAGGGCCAACAGCAAAACACAAAATAAAAAAAACAGCATTTTTTTTCTCTAATATAGTGTACGGCCACTCCCCGTATACCACTCTGTTTGTATTGCTAAAAAAGCTAACGTCACTTTCATGTTATCGAGGGTTAACGGACGATCGGTTAACCTTATCACTGTTACCTGGGATCCTTGAATGTTAATCAGCACAATACCACACCTGCCTCAGCAAATAATTGCCAATGTTTCATTTTGTATCCACAGTGAGAGACGAATGACAACGAGACACAATGGCGTATATCATCATTGAAACTGTGTCAGGGAGAGGCATTCGAACTCACGACCCTGGATTTATAGTCAGGTACACGTTAACGACTGAGCTAAACGGGTCCGAATCAAATACTACGAGGGTTGTTTAAAATGTAATCCAATTTCATTCTAGATTTGAAATTATGCCATATATGAAAATGGTTGAAAATAAAATGAAATACATTGCATTAATGTTTTAACGCACCTGTCCAGAAAACGAATAATTAGAGTCCAGTATGAAGAACTGTTGGGAGTTCATCATCTGCAGGCTGTACGAACCACTGTTGTTGTGTAATTTCAAACTCGAGGCTACATCGTACATTGTTCCGTTTAACTGTTCTGCATTACACTGACCTGTCAACTGATTTTGTATGTATCTTAAACCTAGGATATAGAATTATGAAATAAAAAATAATTACTTTGTGAAAATTTACAATCTCTGCACATTAAGGAAAAAGTGTCAAAAATATTTCAACACACTTTTGACAAAAAGGAACTTCAAAGAGAGGGAAAATAAACAAATTCGTGTTATTTAAAATAAGGAATACGTTCCCATAAATTAATGGACCACTGTGTGATTGACGAATACAATATTAAAGTTTATATGTTTACCACTGTTATCATAAAAGAAAATCCGTTTACACGTCGGCAATAAAAACAGCATTATTTTAAAAATATTATGAAAGACGAACACACAAACGAAGGAATTGTTGCAAATAATAGTTTCTCTTTGTACTGATAGGATGCCTGCGAAATATTCAAACTTACTTTTTTACATTCACTTGACAGACTGAAATGCACATTATATTAAAGAACGTTAAGGAATATGCTCATATGCGACATTAGTATATTAGTGATTCTGCTTATACTGTACATTACCGTAGTTGAAGTCGTCGATTTGGGTGATGGCATCGTGGTAATGATACAGCGGAAGGTTGGAAGAACTGGCCCGGGAATCTGTCCGCACCAATTTGTTCGTTCCGTCATACCATATCTAGGGGAGGAATAAGATCAAATAGTTGTTTATAATGGAAAATAACAAACGTGGAAAAAATAAAAGTAACATGTTTACTCCAATTGTGATAATTAAAACGTATAATGTACAACAGTGAATATAATAAGTGTAAAATCAAAAAGGACGACGCACAGTGGCATCGTATTTGTACATACGTAATGCCGATGTCTCTCATAGAACTGAACAATACTATACATGTAATTTAGAAAAATGGTGATTTCTGTTAGATATGACAGTTCTACTACTAAAGAATGGCGTACAAAACAAACTAAGGCATTCTCATTCTTACTCATTGTCTCTGAACGTTTGTTTGATTTTCATTTAAACTATTCAGGATTTGTACATATACCGTCTATTGCAAAGTTGCTGTAATAAGAGCATTGCCATTAAACAAATCCTTGTACACGAACTTGAATGTAATATTACAGGCGGTATAAGCTGTACCAATATTGACTCTTAGACCTCTGAACTTTTCTAGCAATGAATCACAGAGCTTTGGGTGAGCGACACCCTGACAACAAAAGACGTATTTTGAAAAGAATCATTTCTGTGGTTTTGTTTAATTAAATCATGTTAATGAGCTGGCTACTAAGAACACAAATATTTAACATATGGCGAATTATGACAAAGCTATCACATTCAAGCTTATGTGGATGTAACCCTGAGACTAATAATCTAAAGGAGACATATGTTCAACCGAGTCACACACCAAAACAATATTTACATATATGTGAATGGTTAACCATATGGACGTTTTAATTGAAACTTTTACTGTCCAAAACTGCACATTTAAGAAATTATTAATATTTTCATTAAACAAGTGAACAAAAATATGTTCAAAATACAAGAAACATATAAATACACTTTCAGGTTGTTCCAAGATGCGTTAGGCTGCTTCAGTTACCCGCTGACATATCGGTAACCTGTACTCTTAATATAAGTATATTGAATAATTCCTTATAAACAATAATAATTGATATGAAAGGTATGTAACGTAATTATGTTCAACTAACATCAACAAACTCTACACCGCTGTCTCCATCCGAATATATTTCCTGTCGGTAATGGAAAAACCTGGGTAATTGTGGCACCGGGCGCACCACCTTCCTTCCTACACAGACCACGCCCTCGGGTGTCTGCAGTGAAAAAATTATATTGTTATGGTCTTCGTTTGCAAGCAATTGGTATAAATAACAAAATATGTTTGGAAAAAAAATTCTATAATAAATGATTCTGAATATAATAGGGTTGATGAGACAAATTCATTGAATTATTCGTTATATCTCGGCGTTTAAGCTCCCGGTGTTTGTGTTATTTAAAAAAAATCCTAGTCGTATATCAAACAAAATAGAACACTGGCCTGTGTTAACAAGAAAACACATCGTCTCAATTTGGTAGAGCAAAAACTGAACGAAAAAAAATGAAAAAAAAAATTGAGTAACTTTAAAATTTAATTTAAAGACAGTGTATCAGGAAAAATGTTACACACGTCCAAACAATTATATTAATTTTGAAATTATTTTAGAGCATTTAGCCATCATCTATAACTAAAGGACGAATGCTTTATATTTTCAATCCATGAAAACGTGACAAATTCAGCATTTTTTTTAGGAGTGTTGAAATCGAAACAGAATCCCAATTCTAAAGATCATTACACCGTCATTCGGAATATTTAAAAAATCAACCAAATTAAACAATATGTAGTCAGTATGGCAGATCAAATCAAACTATAATTAAAGACTCGTGACAGATTTAATACGTTAATGAGTATATTACATTGGTGGAGTTGTGGAGTAAATTTGCCAATTGTAAATATTTATAAATCGGACGGGATTTATCATGACAATATAATGACATATTTTTTTATTATCGACTTTATTAAACGGATAAGAGTTGATTATAACGGAGTCTGTGTTTTGTAAATATCGATACCTCAAAAACTGAGTAGTCCTCTATAATAGGCCGGAAATCAACGTAGTCATAGTAATGTTCGAAGTTCCTTAAAGGTCCATCTCCGGTATTTTGTACTCCTTTGGCAACAGCTCTTACAGGAATCTGAGGGTAGTTGTCCGGATCTGTCCAATTACGGACTGTAAATATAGTACCAAGTTATTAAGATATTGTAGATATAGTATCAAGTTACCCGGATCGGTCTATTTAGATATTGTAGATATAGTATCTAGTTATCCGGATCAGTCTATTAAGAAATCACAAATAAAGTACCTAGTTATTGGATCGGTCTATTAAGAAATTGTAAATATAGTATCTAATTATCCGGATCGGATATTTAGATATTGTAAATATAGTACCTAGTTGTCTGGATCGGTACAGTGAGAAACTGCAAATACAATATCTAGTTATCTGGATTGGTCCATTAAGGAACTGTATAAAATCTAGTTATCCGGATCGGTCTATTTAGATATTGTAAATATAGTATCTAATTATCCGGATAGGTCTATTTAGATATTGTTAATATAGTATCTAGTTATCTGGACTGGTCTATTAAGATATTGTAAATTTAGTACCTAGTTATTGGATCGGTCTATTTAGATATTGTAATATAGTATCTAGTTATCCAGATATTGTAAATATAGTACCTAATTATCCGGATCGGTCTATTTATAAATTGTAAAGATTGTATCTAGTTATCTGGATCGGTACAATTAGAAACTGCAAATATAGTATCTATTTATCTGGATTGGTCCATTAAGCTTCTATAAATTAAGTATCTTCTTATCCGGATGTGTTCATTTAGGAATTGTAAATTAGTATCTGATAATCCAAATATGTCCTTTAGAAGTTATAAATATAAAATCTAATCATTCGAATCGGTCTATTTAGTAAATACAATAATGAACCTAATGGGGGTAGGCTTAGCCAATAACGTTTTGTAATTACAAGTAACACACACGTGTCGAGTAAAATAGATTAATCAATAAATATATCATCAAATGAAACAGGTTAGCAGTAATACTATGTGACATGAAGATATAGAAGTTCCCCAATATATATATAACAGTCATTACATAACAATAAGCATATCATATAAAAGTCACAATTTGCAAGTTTTGCAGTAAAACCAATATTATATGATTTTTTTTCATAAAAAAGTAATGATTTTTTTTTTGATAATCGATAAAGAAGCTGAACATTAGCGTCA
The DNA here is from genome assembly GCA_029582155.1 of Panopea generosa. Lineage (NCBI taxonomy): Eukaryota > Metazoa > Mollusca > Bivalvia > Adapedonta > Hiatellidae > Panopea > Panopea generosa. Next base: position 66,874,923 of record CM055901.1, read on the forward strand.
ACATCAGACGTGCAACTAGATGTCAGACAAAATACAAGTTTCCGGCATGACATTTTTTCGTCAGTTTGAATGGCTATATCAATGTATATATGTTTTGAATAATAGAATCAATAATATGTTTACTTAATCAATACATCAACTTAAATGTTGTTATTATTAACGCCTTATTAGCGACATTGTGACTTTTAACTTTAATACGTGTTATCGACATAAGAAAATATATGTTCAAAGTAGACGCAGCTTTCTAAATTTTGCCAAATAAAATATAAAGTTCCACAAAGCATCGTAGAAAAATCATGTTTTTTGACATAAGTAAAGCAAGACTTAGTATAGAATGTAATTGTGAAAAGGACCTGTGAAGTAATAATCCAGTGTGAAGTTGGATTGGAGACCTGCCCAGTAGAAACAGCTCTGCCAGTGGTCGACTGCGATACCGCGCACTACAGTTCTTCCTTTGTAACGCTGAAAATCAAAACACAAATAGGTGAAGCAGTCCAGTGAATATTCCCTATCGAAAAGCCGATGCCTCGAGTTTTCGTTCTATTGATTTAAAGGAAATTTCTATTAATAAAAAGTATTCCCAAAAAGGTAATATGAAACATTTGTGTTTTGTTGGTGGAAAATGTTATTTTTACGTCAGAATACGATTTATTATTAAAACGGTATACTTTAAAAAATCCAGTATTAGTATGTTATACGTCATATAAATATCTGCTATCTTCAAATATTTATGACTAACTGGCTTGAAAACACCCGTGGTATGGTTTGAATTAATCACTTTTACACCGATTATGAAACAACTAGTGTATCTTATAGAGAGTTAGTTGCAACACGGGTACGCCAAGAATGAATCAGATGTGGATTACGTGCCTTCCTCAAGATTGAATCCGTACCCTAACAACACTGCGCGATACTTTGCTACCAGACCGCGTATATGTAACTTAACTGACCTCGCCGAACTGTCTTGCAAAATGTAAGGCGCCTCCTGTTGAGAACACATGGGGGACACCTTTGACGTCAATGTTACCGAAAAGAAGGTTATTGTTGTCCACATTCAGGTCAGAAATCTTACAAGAATCACCTGTAAACATAAAAGATGAAATACATATATCACTTTTACACAATTATCACCTGTAAGTAAATACAGATAAAATAGATACAGCATTTTACAAGATTAATTGAGCTGTTGGTTTGTTTTCGTTTAACCTCACATGCATTACTAGCTCAGTGAATATATCAAGACAGTGTTTAGCTGAAACAGAAAGCTTTTTGTTATTTCCATACCACTGTCCTACCAATCAAGTGTCGTATTATATACTGAAATGATAAAGATACGCCAGGTGAATTTCAGAGCCACATAAACAAACTATTGTAAGCATATAATATCTATATCTAAAGCCAAAAGAAAAAAACACATGCCTGATGATGATAAATTAGTAAAATTCAGAAAAAGAAAATCACAGACTTAAGAAAGGGATATAAAATACACACATGTTAATACATTACCCCACAAAAACACATTTTGCACAAATAAGATGAATAAAATAAAGACACTAAACAGTCACACTAGAACGACTTGAAGAAAAGAGACACGTGCTCTTGAAATCTACATGACTACCTGAAAGGATAAAGAAACGCCGGACACATACCTTCAATGATCAATTGTCATATTGGCAAGTTCGTTAATGAAACATCTTGCATACATATTCTAAAACTGTCAATATTTTATAAAACAGTCAAGATATTATAACTTTCGGTATTTTTTATGGTATTTAGTGGTTAAAAGGAAATTAATAATTTCCCGTGCATGTTATCTTACCTTTCACATAAAAAAGCTGGTCATTAGCATAGTCAAACACGAGGGTTGTTATGGAATGGTTAGTAAGCATGCTGAGCATGGCCCGGTCGCCGGGATTGTCAAAGTATTCGTGTGCTGTCACAGAAAAGTTCCTGTCCTTTATGTTACCTTCTATTATAGTCTGATATTGATCTGGTAGTGTTGGAAGTGGAGGGTCTGGAATAAAATAATAGATTCAAGTGATAATACAACTGGCATATACTGTTACTTATCAACCGAGTTTACCTTTTAATGTATTATTATTTGGTATGTCTATATCTGATTCAATGCTTTTTCAGTAAAGTAAAGGAAATAAAAAGTTATATATGCGATGTATTAGGATATATTTAGTTCATAAGGAGTTTAAAGTAAAAACGGCCCATGATCTGACATGATTTGATATGAAGTCTGTATATCACATGACAATCAATGGAGCAGAAGTGTTTTTAAACCGATGATATATTAAATCGTTTACATTTAACATATGCAAAAATACGTGATAGATGTTAACGGGCCATTAATGTATCGGTTGAATTACAGTATTGAAAATTACTGATAAAGTTTGCTTCTTTGTGTAATGTAATTTACTTACTTCGTCCAATTATTAATAGACACACAAAATAAATGTATACAAGAATTCTAGTATGATGTATCGCAAATAGTTTAACATGTTCTTTAAGAGCTCTGAGACACATTAAGGATAATAAGTGGGGCATTCAATAAGTAATATAATTCTTCCCATAAATTATTAGCCGTGAACATGTAAATCGTTAAATTTCACAGTCAGATCGATTTATATGTTGTGCATTCAACAAACAAATAATGAGAGTTCCAGAAAACTTTTTATCGTAGTCATAAGTTGAATATTTCGAGCCCTATAGACAAAAATGGCGGCAAAATATGGCCAGCAAAGACAGTCAGAAGTGTGGTATTTCAGTGTCTGATTGGTATACGAAAAACAGATTAAAGATATATTTCGGAAGTTGTTAAATAGATTGAAAAGGTACATTTCTGTTAAAGCAGATTTCTTTGTAGGTATGACCCGAATATTATTTGTTGCTTTTTATAATATTACCAATATAACAATACTTATTGAACGACCCTCGTAGTAAAATATGAACCGAATCGCACTTGGTGTGTTTTTATGTTTTGTTCAAACGGTGGATAATGGTTTATGGTTGGATGCTGCCCGCATATATAGCAAGGCTTGAACTCACTTACCAGTCGGGTTTGGCGAACTTGTATCTGGAGTACAGAACATCGTTGCCTGTAGGGAACTTGATATAAATGAGCCGAGAACCAACATCACGCCAACATATCCACTCTGTAAAATAATATATGGAGTTTATACTCAAGTTGAAAACTAAACAAGAGGTACAGCTTTTTAATACGGTAACTTAAACATGAGGTACAACTATTACATTCCCATACTGGTAACTAATGAATATTAAATCCCCTTCAAAGGAGCTCGTATCAACTGAAGTCCCCTTTCAGGAATCCAATGTAGCATAGTCCCTTCTTCCTTTCAACAAAATTGAAACCCCCTACTCATAGGAATCATTTATAACATATATGAACAAATTCGGCCTGTCGGCTCTTCAGGAGACTATTTCTTATACATTTTGGGGCCCCTGCTGGTCCCATACGGGTTTTAAATCCCCTGCAAAGGATCATGTCTCAATGTTTATGATTAAAAAAATTTATTCAAGAAGACTGAAATAATACTTAAATTATATAAACAAAAAAAGAGAATTCCCTGTAAAAATCAAAGTTCAAAGTATGTTCAAATAAAGGGGATAGGCTCTTTTTGGGATAAGTAAAGGGACTTTCATTCATAAGGATCATTTAAACAAAATTGAACAAAATCGACTTATCAGATCATGAGAAGAAGAATTTTGAAAATTTGCAATTTCATTCTTTTGGGATGCCCTGCTGACCCATTACTCATATAATTCCGCATTAAAGGCACCAATATGAAGTTTTATGCATAATACACGCTCGAGACATCAACATGGTTGAACTTATACCGAATATAAAAAGTATTACTACGTAAAAAGCAAAATGGACTTTAGTCCCTTTATTGGAACAAATTTGAAACACCTACTCATAATTATTATTTATACTAAACATGAACAAATTTATTTGATCGGTTCTTAATAAGAAAACTGGATAGTTCTTTATGTTAACCTAATAAGGTTGGTTAATTTTGATCCAACGGCCATTGCTTGAGAGCTGAAAGAAAGTGATGTTGCCGCCAAAGCACGACAAACTGTTTCTTGGTTTAACGTTACTTCATTATCTTCTCATTGTGAGGCACCTGAGAAATAAATAAAACCAAAACAATAGATATAACTTGGTACAACTCTCAAGCTATAAGCCAAATGGTAGGTACGAAAAAACAAGAGGCAAAACTCTCAATTTCTGTGAACTAAACAAGAGGCACAACTTTCCCATTCTGTAAACTAAACAATAGGCACAATTCTCCCTTTCTGTAAACTAAACAAGAGGCACAACTCTACCATCCAGTAAACTAAACAAGATATTCTGTAAACTAAGCAAGAGGCACAACTCTCCCTCTCTGTAAACTAAACAAGAGGCACAACTCGCCCTTTCTGTAAAATAAACTGTAAACGAAACAAGAGGCACAACTCGCCCTTTCTGTAAACTAAAAAAGAGGCAAAACTCTCCCTCTCTGTAAACTAAACAAGAAGCAAAATTCACCCTTTCTGTAAACTAAACAAGAGACACATCTGGCCCTTACTGTAAACTCAACAAGAGGTAAAACTTTCCCATTCTGTAAACTGAAAGAGATAAAACTCACCAATTCTGTAAACTAAACAAGAGGCACAACTATCCCATTCTGTTAACTAAACAAGGGTGACAACTCTTCCAATCTGTAAACTAAGCAAAGGGCACAACTCTTCCATTCTGTAAACTAAACGAGAGGAATAACTCTCCCATTCTGTAAACTAAACATGGCACAACTCTCCCATTCTGTAAACTACAACAGAGGTAAAACTCTCCAAATATGTAAACTAAACAAGAGGTTAAACTCTCCCATCCGTTAAACTAAACAAGAGGCACAACTCTCCCATTCTTTGAACTAAACATGAGACACAACTCCCCCATTCTGTAAACTAAATAAGGGGCACAACTCTCCCTTTCTGTAAACTAAACAAGAGGCACAACTCTCCCGTTCTTTAAACTAAACAAGAAGCACACCTCTCATATTCTGTAAACTTAATCAAAGGCACAACTCTTCCATTCTGTACTAAACGAGGGAAACAACTCTCCAATTCTGTAAACTATACAAGAGGCACAACGCTTCTATTCTGTAAACTAAACAAGAGGCACAACGCTTCTATTCTGTAAACTAAACAAGAAGTAAAACTCTTCCATTCTGTAAACTAAACAAGAGGTAAAACTCTTCAATTCATTAAACTAAACAAAAGGCACAACTCTCCAATTCTTTAATCTAAACAAGAGGCACAACTCTTCTTCGCTGTAAACTATACAAGAGGCAAAACTCGCCCTTTCTGTAAACTAAACAAGAGACACATCTCGCCCTTACTGTTAACTAAACAAGAGGTAAAACACACCCATTTTGTAGACTAAACAAGAGGCACAACTCGCCCTTTCTGTAAACCTTTCTGTTTAAAGAAGTAAAACTTTCCCATTCTGTGAACTAAAAAAGAGGTAAAACTCACCAATTCTGTAAACAAAACAAGAGGCACAACTCTCCAATTCTGTAAACTAAACAAGAGGTTTAACTCTCCCATCATTTAAACTAAACAAGAGGCACAACTCTCCCATTCTTTGAACTAAACATATGGCACAACACTCCCTTTCTGTAAACTAAACAAGAGATAAAACTCCCCTATTCTTTAAACTAAACAAACAGCACAACTCTCCCATTTTGTAAACTAAACAAGGGTCACAATTCTCCCATTCTGTAAATTAACAAGATTCACAACTCTCCAATTCTGTAATCTGAAAAAGATGTCAAACTTTCCCATTCTGTAAACTAAACAACAGGCACAACTCTCCAATTCTGTAAACTAAACCAGGGTGACAACTCTTCCATCCTGTAAACTTAGCAAAGAACAGAACTCTCCCATTATGTAACATAAACAAGAGGCACAACTCCCCAATTCTGTAAACTAAACAAGGGACACAACTCTCCCATTCTGTAAACTAAACAAGAGGCACAACTCTCCCAATCTGTAAACTCAACAAGAGGCACAGCTCTCCCATTCTGTAAACTTAACAAGAGGCACAGCTCTTCAATTCTGTAAACTTAACGAGAGGAACAACTCTCCCATTCTGTAAACTAAACATGGCACAACTCTCCCATTCTGTAAACTACACAAGAGATAAAACACTCCCATTCTGTGAACTAATCAAGAGGCACAACTGTCCCACTCTTTAAACTAAACAAGAGGCACAACTCGCCATTACTGTAGACTAAACAAACGGTTAAACTCTCCGATCCGTTGAACTAAACAAAAGGCACAACTCTACTATTCTTTGAACTAAACCTTAGGCACAACACTCCCTTTCTGTAAACTAAACAAGAGGTAAAATTCTCCTGTTCTGTAAACTAAACAAGCAGCACAACTCTCCTGTTTTGTAAACTCAACAAGGGTCACAACTCTCCCATTCTTTAAATTTACAATAGGCACAACTCTCCCATTCTGTAAACTACAAAAGAGGTCAAACTTTCCAGTTTTGTAAACTAAACAAGAGGCACAGCTCTCCCATTCTGTAAACTTAACAAGAGGCACAGCTCTTCCATTCTGTAAACTTAACGAGAGGAACAACTCTCCCATTCTGTAAACTAAACATGGCACAACTCTCCCATTCTGTAAACTACACAAGAGATAAAACACTCCCATTCTGTGAACTAATCAAGAGGCACAACTGTCCCACTCTTTAAACTAAACAAGAGGCACAACTCGCCATTACTGTAGACTAAACAAACGGTTAAACTCTCCGATCCGTTGAACTAAACAAAAGGCACAACTCTACTATTCTTTGAACTAAACCTTAGGCACAACACTCCCTTTCTGTAAACTAAACAAGAGGTAAAATTCTCCTGTTCTGTAAACTAAACAAGCAGCACAACTCTCCTGTTTTGTAAACTCAACAAGGGTCACAACTCTCCCATTCTTTAAATTTACAATAGGCACAACTCTCCCATTCTGTAAACTACAAAAGAGGTCAAACTTTCCAGTTTTGTAAACTAAACAAGAGGCACAACTCTCCCATTCTGTAAACTAAACAAGAGGTAAAACTCGCCCATTCTGTAAACTAAACAAGGGTGACAACTCTTCCATTCTGTAAACTAAGCAAGGGGCACAACTTTTCCATTCTGTTAACTAATCGAGAGGAACAACTCTCCCATTCTGTAAACTAAACATGGCACAACTCTCCCATTCTGTAAACTAAACAAGAGGTAAAACTCTCTCATTCTCTAAACTAATCAAGATGTAAAACTCTCCCATTCATTAAACTAAACAAAAGGCACAACTCTCCCATTCTGTAAACTAAACAAGAGGAACAACTCTCCTTCGCTGTAAACTATACAAAAGGCAAAACTCGCCCTTTCTGTAAACTAAACAAGAGACACATCTCGCCCTTACTGTTAACTAAAGAGGAGGTAAAACTCAACCATTTTGTAAACTAAACAATAGGCACAACTCGCCCTTTCTGTAAACCTTTCTGTTTAAAGAGGTAAAAATTTCCCATTCTGTGAACTAAAAAAAAAGGTAAAACTCACCAATTCTGTAAACTAAACAAGAGGCACAACTCTCCAATTCTGTAAACTAGACAAGAGGTTAAACTCTCCCATCCTTTAAACTAAACAAGTGGCACAACTCTCCCATACCTTGAACTAAACATGAGGCACAACTCTCCCTTTCTGTAAATTAAACAAGAGGTAAAATCCCCTGTTCTTTAAACTAAACAAATGGCACAACTCTCCCATTTTGTAAACTTAACAAGGGTCACATTTCTCCCATTCTGTAAATTAACAAGATTCACAACTTTTCCATTCTGTAATCTGAAAAAGATGTCAAACTTTCCCATTCTGTAAACTAAACAACAGGCACAACTCTCCCATTCTGTAAACTAAACAAGAAGTAAAACTCTCCCATTCTGTAAACTAAACCAGGGTGACAACTCTTCCATCCTGTAAACATAGCAAAGGACAGAACTCTTCCATTCTGTATACTTAACGAGAGGAACAACTCTCCCATTCTGTAAACTAAACATGGCACAACTATCCCATTCTGTAAACTAAACAAGAGGTAAAACTCTCCCATTCTGGTAACTAAACAAGAGGCACAACTGTCCCTCTCTGGAAACAAAACAAGAGGCACAACTCGCCCTTACTGCAAACTAAACAAGAGGTAAAACTCGCCCATCCTGTTAACTAAACAAGAGGCACAACTCGCCCTTTCTGTAAACTAAACAAGAGGTAAAACTCTCCCATTTTGTGAACAAAACAACAGGCACAATTCACCCATCCTGTAAACTGAACAAAAGGCACAACTCTCCCAATCTGTAAACTAAACAAGAGGCACACCTCACCCATCCTGTAAATTAACGAAAGGAACAACTCTCCAACTCTGTAAACTAAACAAGAGGTATAACGCACCCATTCTGTAAACTAAACAAGAGGCACAACTCTCCCATTATGTAAACTTAATCAAAGGCAAAACTGTTCCATTCTATAAACTAAACAAGAGGTAAAACTCGCCCATTCCTTGAACTAAACAAGAGGCACAACTCTCCTTTTCTGAAAACTAAACAAGAGGCAAAACTCTCCCCTTCTGTAAACTAAACAAGAGGCACAACTCGAACTTTCTGTTAACTTAACAAGAGGTTAAACTCACCCATTCTATAAACTAAACAAGAGGAACAACTCACCCTTTCTGTAAACTAAACAAGAGGTAAAACCCTCCTATTGTGTAAACTAAACAAGAGATGAAACTCAACAATTCTGTTAACTAAACAAGAGGTTAAACTCACCCATTCTATAAACTAAACAAGAGGCACAACTCACCCTTTCTGTAATCTAAACAAGAGGTAAAACTATCCTATTCTGTAAACAAAACAAGAGGCACAACTCGCCTTTACTGTAAACTAAACAAGAGGTAAAACTCGCCCATCCTGTTAACTAAACAAGAGGCACAACTCGCCCTTTCTGTAAACTAAACAAGAGGTAAAACTCTCCCATTTTGTGAACAAAACAACAGGCACAACTCACCCATCCTGTAAACTGAACAAAAAGCACAACTCTCCCAATCTGTAAACTAAACAAGAGGCACACCTCACCCATCCTGTAAATTAACGAAAGGAACAACTCTCCAATTCTGTAAACTAAATAAGAGGTATAACGCACCCATTCTGTAAACTAAACAAGAGGCACAACTCTCCCATTATGTAAACTTCAAAATCAAAGGCAAAACTGTTCCATTCTATAAACTAAACAAGAGGTAAAACTCGCCCATTCCTTGAACTAAACAAGAGGCACAACTCTCCTTTTCTGAAAACTAAACAAGAGGCAAAACTCTCCCTTTCTGTAAACTAAACAAGAGGCACAACTCGACCTTTCTGTAAACTAAACAAGAGGTAAAACCCTCCCATTCTGTTAACTAAACAAGAGATGAAACTTAACAATTCTGTTAACTAAACAAGAGGTTAAACTCGCCCATTCTATAAACTAAACAAGAGGCACAACTCACCCTTTCTGTAATCTAAACAAGAGGTAAAACTATCCTATTCTGTAAACTAAAGAGATGAAACTCAACAATTCTGTTAACTAAACAAGAGGCACAACTCTCCTATTATGTAAACTAAACAAGAGGCAAAACTCTCCCATTATGTAAACTAAACAAGACACATCTCATCCTTACTGTAAACTAAACAAGAGGTAAAACTCACCCATTCTGTAAACTAAACAAGAGGCACAACTCGCCCTTTCTGTAAATTAAACAAGAGGCAACACTCTCCCTTTCTGTAAACTAAATAAGATGTTAAACTCTCCCATATTTTAAACTAAACAAGAGGCACAACTCTCCCATTCTTTGAACTAATCATGAGGCACAACTCTCCCTTTCTGTAAGCTAAACAAGAGGTCAAACTTTCCCATTCTGTAAACTAAACAAGAGGCACAACTCTCCCATTCTGTAAACTAAACAAGAAGTAAAACAAACTCTCCTATTCTGTGTACTAAACAAGGGTCACAACTCGCCCTTTCTGTACACTAAACAAGAGGCAAACTCTCCCATCCTTTAAACTAAACAAGAGGCACAACTCTCCCATTCTTTGAACTAAACATGAGGCACAACTCTCCCTTTCTGTAAGCTATAAAAGAGGTCAAACCTTCCCATTCTGTAAACTAAACAAGAGGCACAACTCTCCCATTCTGTAAACTAAACAAGAGGTAAACCAAACTCTCCCATTCTGTGAACTAAGCAAGGGTCACAACTCGCCCTTTCTGTAAACTAAACAAGAGGCAAACTCTCCCATTCTGTAAACTAAAAAGAGGTAAAACTCACCAATTCTATAAACTTAACAAGAGGCACAACTTCCCATTTTGTAAACTTAACAAGAGGCACAACTCTCCCTTTCTGTAAACGTAATAAGATGTTAAACTCTCCCATCCTTTAAACTAAACAAGAGGCACAACTCTCCCATTCTTTGAACTAAACATGAGGCACAACTCTCCCTTTCTGTAAGCTAAAAAAGAGGTCAAACTTTCCCATTCTGTAAACTAAACAAGAGGCACAACTATCCCATTCTGTAAACTAAACAAGAGGTAAAACAAACTCTCCCATTCTGTGAACTAAGCAAGGGTCACAACTCGCCCTTTCTGTAAACTAAACAAAAGGCAAACTCTCCCATTCTGTAAACTCAAAAAAAGGTAAAACTCACCAATTCTGTAAACTTAACAAGAGGCACAACTTCCCATTTTGTAAACTTAACAAGAAGCACAACTCTCCCTTTCTGTAAACGTAATAAGATGTTAAACTCTCCCATCCTTTAAACTAAACAAAAGGCACAACTCTCCCATTCTTTGAACTAAACATGAGGCACAACTCTCCCTTTCTGTAAGCTAAAAAAGAGGTCAAACTTTCCCATTCTGTAAACTAAACAAGAGGCACAACTCTCCCATTCTGTAAACTAAACAAGAAGTAAAACAAACTCTCCCATTCTGTGAACTAAGCAATGGTCACAACTCGCCCTTTCTGTAAACTAAACAAGAGGCAAACTCTCCCATTCTGTAAACTAAAAATGAGATAAAACTCACCAAATCTGTAAACTTAACAAGAGGCACAACTACCCATTCTGTAAACTAAACAAGAGGCACAATTCTCCCTTTTTGTAAACTAAATAAGATGTTAAACTCTCCTATCCTTTAACCCTTTACTTCATATAAACACCTTTGGACACCTCTCATATTGAAAGCATTTATTCACCACGTATCAGCAATGGGTGAATCATAATTATATTAACTGACAGAGTGGAAAACAGTGCAGGAAGTGTTCAGATAGCTAGTTACGCGCAATCTAAACTCTTCCTGCACTGTTTTCAAAGGCCTTCTGTGATTGGTGCCGGAAAACGCGTATCTATGAAGTAAAGGGTTAAACTAAACAAGAGGCACAACTCTCCCATTCTTAGAACTAAACATGAGGCGCAACTTTCCCTTTCTGTAAGCTAAAAAAGAGGTCAAACTTTCCCATTCTGTAAACTAAACAAGAGGTAAAACAAACTCTCCCATTCTGTGAACAATACAAGGGTCACAACTCTTCCATTCTGTAAACTAAGCAAGGGTCACAACTCTCCCATTATGTAACATAAACAAGAGGCACAACTCCCCCATTCTGTAAACTAAACAAGAGGCACAACTCTCCCATTCTGTAAACTAAACAAGAGGCACAACTTGCCCATTCTGTAAACTAAACAAGAGGTAAAACTATCCCATTCTTTAAGCTAAACAAGAGGAAAAACTCTCCCATTCCGTAAACTAAACAAGAAGCACAACTGTCCCTCTCTGTAAACTAAACAAGAGGCATAGCTCGCCTTTTCTGTAAACTATACAAGGGTCACAACTCTTCAGTTCTGTAAACTAAGCAAGAGGCACAACTCTCCCATTTTGTAAACTAAACAAGAGGCACAACTCTAAACAAGAGGCACAACTTTCTCATTCTGTAAACCAAACAAGAGGCACAACTCTCCCATTCTGTAAACTTAACAAGAGGCATAACTCTAAACAAGAGGCACAACTCTCCCATTCTGTAAATTAACAAGAGGCACAGCTCTCCCATTCTGTAAACTAAACAAGAGGTAAAACTGTTCCATTCTATAAACTAAACAAGGGGCACAACTCTCCCATTCTGTAAATTAACAAGAGGCACAACTCTCCCATTCTGTAAACTAAACAAAAAGTAAAACTCTCCCTTTCTGTAAACTAAACAAGAGGCACAACTCTCCCATTCTGTAAACTAAACAAGAGGCACAACCTCTTCTTTTCTGTAAACTTAACAAGAGACACACACTCAACCACAAGATTGAAAATACTTTCAGAATTATGAGTTAAGTTTTACAAGAGTGTTACATTGACTGAAGTATGTGGTGACTGTATGGAACTCGGGAAAGATTTGACATTTTTCAGACAATGTGTTTAATATCATATATAAGCAGGCTTTACTACATAATGTTACTGTTGGTGTGGAAAAACACACAACTGAAGACTGGCAGATATATATATATATATATATATATATATATATATATATATATACGCTAAAGAGATATGAAAATGCAATACAGGAAGAGATATGTAAACGCTGTATATTAAGCACGTGTGTAGATATCCATATCCTACTGTAATTTTGCCTGTTGGTTCAATTGGTTATTTACTTGAGATGATACTAAACTATTTGATACTTCCTATATTGGTGCCACTTTTGTCATTTCCAAGTAAGTCCCTTCTTAACCCCGTGTTGCGTTTTCATATCTCTTTGGTGTATATCAGTGTGAACAACTTAACCAAATATTGTAATGAACCAATAACATATACTTACGTTTTTTTCCATGTTCATCGGCTAAAAACGAATTGAAAATTCCAAAATAGAACAAAACGGAAGGTAATTTTAAAATTCAATATTTAAGTCCAGAAATCCTGTCCTTGAGGGTATAGTCATCATCACCAGCTCTACATTGTGTTCAATTTTACAGCTGATAAGTTTTTATCGGAGTTATCAATTGAACCATCGTTGTACATTTCATCTGACGATGTTGTTATCTCGTGATACTCTCCACATTAACAATATATATACGAGGGCTCGACACTAGTTCTGGTGATAAACATTTCATACACTGTGACTGAGATACGGGTAAAAGGTTTATCATATTAAACTATTTCTGAATTTAAATAGATATTAACGTAATTCGCATGTATTTACCTTTCAATTTATAACTTCCTAGGTTAACATATTATGACAAAATGGAACTCCTCTCCAATATCACGATTATTGCAAGCTATACATTTCCTATTCTGTCTTGAAAGCAGTTCCATGTTTGATAATGAGATATTGAACATCGGACCAAAAAAATAAAAAAAAATTCTCCTTCCCTCTTACCAAAGATCGCCTTCAACAGTTTCAAGGAACAAGATAATGTGCCCGAATTCATCCCAAACACGAAAATAAATACATCGAACGAATTTAACCTTGAAAGGTATAGACATAAAGAAATTTAGTCAAAATGCGGAAAAATGCATGGCTTTGGCACGGAATTTCTTTTTATTGTGTCCTTTTCTCTGTGGCATGTTTTTATTAACATAAGTACATATATTTAGCATAAATTTTACATTAAAGCATAAAGTCATACGTTTAACAAATTATGTGGAAAGGATACAGAAAAAAACTTTAGAAGCTTGTGTAAATCTGCTTCCATAACAGTTATTTTACATTTCATATATACTTTATCATATTGTGCGAAAAGTACATGATAAGTCATTATCTATTTAACATGTTTTTCGATCACAGAAGAAATTTAAATTGATATATTCTATATGAAAACAAATGACGTTTATCAGTCAAATTCGTATTACCTTATACAATAATATCTCAATAAAATCCGTAATTTAGAATATATGCATGTTTTATTAAAGGATATGCATAAACAACGGATGAACATTGTCAAGATATACGTGTAACGCGAAGACACCGTAGACATACAAACATAGCATGCTTGTAATGATATTAAGTATATTAAACTTGAACCTACGACCTCAGCGATATGTAAGTGATCTTGACAGTCGAAATTTTCTATTTTTAGTATCAGTGATTTTTACATTTAACCGAAGAAACTCAAAAGCACCCAGACTTTATATAAATTTGTGGTACTTGTCTTAAAATGCCATCAATATATATTTAGGGGAAACTGAAGTAAACGTTATCTATTTTAGCCAAGGCAGTTGCGAATATTACAAAGGGACAAAACTTGATGATTTACTTCAAAGAATAATGTACTATTTCCCTTCGGTAAATTCATGCACACCTAATCTATTGTTCTCTTTTCATTTTTAAAGTAACTTGTTTAATCTCATTTTCTTTTCAGATGTGACATCCACCGACCTGTAGTTTCGTCATGAACAAGACATCCTTTAAAGCTGGTGTGGCCATTTATAACAACTTTTTGGATGAGCGGACAAACGAACGCTAGATCTCGCACCTGTGTAGACCGGCAAGCTCTATTGAATATTGATTAGAAGAGCTATTTTATTGAACTTTAATTGTAATAACTTTTGCACAAAGAAATGCTAGCTTATAAGCAAAGTCAATAAACTGAATTAAACAACCTAAAGTCCAAAAGTTGCTCATCTGATTTTCTAAAAGATTGGCGGCAGACGACACACCGGTGCGTCTTAATGTGCTAATGTGTCACTTATTCCGTCATTTACGCAAATGTAGCACAGGAATTTTACACACGATTCTGTAAATTTGTTTTTGCTTCTAATGAATTAATCTAGTTCCCTGTACGATTAATCGATAGAAGGTCAGGGAACCAGACTGCTTATGACACACAATGTATACCCAGTCTAAAGGGATGAGCAGACGACGGACAAAGGGAGATAAACAAAGGCTCATATGCGAGTCTTCGGCCAAGGGGAGCTAAATAGAACAGATGGCAAAGAGAGCATTTAAATGTTTTATTTTTCCTTTTACATGTAACAAAAAAATGTCGACTATATAACACTTTTTCATATCTACTTTCAAATATTGTGTATTGTAAAGGGTATATAATTTTAATTAGAACATTAACAGGTGTTAACATCTAAAACTAATCTTCTCCTTTTTTATCAAGAGGAAAAGTTTGCCTATAATAAATTCCAAGCAAGAATACAATAATTATCAGACTTATATTTTATATGTCAAGCTTCTAAATTAGATCTACATTAGCAGTGTTACTTTATTTTCTATACCTCCAAAATAAAAATAAAAACCCCAAACATCATAAGTGGGCCAAAAGTATATTTGAAAAAAAAGCCTACTTTACTAGCATATACTTTTGCAAGCTAATATTATCTATTGTCTTTTCATGTAATTAAATACTGTAAAATACACAGTATTGGACAGAAACCTACTACGAATTGTTTATGCATGCCTTAAATAAGTTAACAAAATATGATTAAATATTTCTTGCTTTGCCTGCGCAGTATTTTACCAGTTTCCATAGTCAATAAAATATGTGTGGTCTTAGCAACCATGAAGTGAATCACTCATCATTAAAAATAGCAATATCTCAAACCTACTTAGAGCTATTCCAGCCAAATAAAACGTTTGCATTATACATATACATCTACTTCCGGGTAATAAAACAACACTACTATATGGTGGTCCATAAAACCTGTGAAACAATGGCAAAAGAAAATAACAAGTATGTGTGTATATATCTGTGTAAGGGTGTAAGCTCTTCTCTTTTGTGCATACATAACATATGCCATGGCAACAGGAATTTGGGAAACGATAGAACCTAGATTAGCTCCCGTGTTAGTCTCCCTAGTCTATGTAAGATTTCCCCACTCTCTCCATATTGGATCATGAGAATATTACACGGGCCAGTACCCATATTACATGGGCAAGTACCCAAGGTCTAGACATTATGGGTTACAAACTATAGTCACAATTGCATTACACATTCATTATAGCCCATTTATATAAACAATACAGAAGTACACATCATTTACACATACCATTACAATACATCCACAATATCACACCATTTACATATACAATATCACACAATTTACACATATATCACTCCATTTACACCTACATCACACCATTTACACCTACAATATCACATCATTTACACCTACAATATCACACCATTTACACCTACATCACACCATTTACACCTACAATATCACACCATTTACACATACAATATCACATCATTTAAACATACAATATCACACCATTTACATATACAATATCACACCATTTACACATACAATATCACATCATTTAAACATACAATATCACTCCATTTACACATAACATTACAATACACTTACAATATCACTCCATTTACACATACAATATCACTCCATTAACACATACCATTACAATACACATACAATATCACTTCATTTACACACACCATTACAATACACATACAATATCACTCCATTTACACACACCATTACAATACACATACAATATCACTTCATTTACACATACAATATCACTCCATTAACACACACCATTACAATACACATACGATATCACTCCATTTACACATACAATATCACACCATTTACACATACAATATCACATCATTTAAACATACAATATCACTCCATTTACACATAGCATTACAATACACTTACAATATCACTCCATTTACACATACAATATCACTCCATTAACACATACCATTACAATACACATACAATATCACTTCATTTACACACACCATTACAATACACATACAATATCACTTCATTTACACATACAATATCACTTCATTTACACATACAATATCACTCCATTAACACACACCATTACAATACACATACGATATCACTCCATTTACACATACAATATCATTCCATTAACACACACCATAACAATACACATACAATATCACTCCACTTACACATACCATATCACTCCATTTACATCTTACTCCTTTAGCACTCATTTATCAAATACGCTATCACACTCCTTTAACACATACAATATCGCATTCATGCACAGATTTAAAACCATACTGCCTCCCTGCATTATTCCCCCAGGAGGTCAGTAACAAACAAATAAAGTGATTTTTTCATAGGCCACCTTTTTCATAAAAATGTTTAAGCAAAAGATGTCGGTGTGGTATTTAAAATGACTTGTTTTCAAAACATTTTCTTTTTCATTTGAAAATACAATTCCATATTTTTTAACAATCATATTGTTTTAAAGCTCAATATTAATTGTTTTTTGTTTAGTGTTCCAGGTTTATCAAATATTCTTTGGCATTGCAGGTTAAATATTGTGTATTTAATATATTAATATGTCCTCCATAGACCTTGTAAGTACCCTCTAGGGAAACATAGGGGAGCATCATTTGACTGTTTTATCCAATGAATCGTTAGGTTCGTGTGGGAGGTGAAATAAAGATAAACAGCACATCTGTTCAATGAACGTTACATTTATACTTGATTCAACAATAATATATGTTAACATACAGTTCCTATTGGTTGTTAATGAATGAATCTTTGTTGTCAAATATTTTAATCATTCCCGCCAGTAGCTTCAGTTCTGACATAAATGCAGTCACTGTTATACATGTATGTACACATCAATAATCAATCAGTTATACATCAACAATAAATCGGTTATTCATTAATAATAAATGCAATTTATCAAATAACATATGCCACATGATGGAAGGCAACTAAACAAAACTTGCAAAATAAATCAATTAACGTAGAAAAAACCCCAAAAACTCCGTTAGGAAACATGTTTACAGTAAACAGAAACAAGTTCACTGTATCAGTTTAAAAGTTAAGATGTTTATTTATTTCGAGTTGTCTTAGTAACAATATAAAATAAACCATCCTATTCTCAGATTTTACAACTATATACTTAAAGCATAAATGATGTATTCACAACTCTCGGTACCCACTACTGTAGAATGAGGTTACGCAAGTAGATAGATAAACTGCTCACCTTGATTGTCTAACATCGCTCGAGTTCATGAATACAAACAATGTAGAGTTTAATTGAGAAAAAGAAAAGACAATGCCCATTTCATTCATAATTATGGTGTATGAAACATTAATGGTTGATGTAAACTTTTTTTATTTTAAAATACTATATAAAAAACTATCAAATACCAACAAATATTGAAAGTTGAAAGAAAGGTAGAGTGGCCACTATCTTTTCTTTTTTTCAGTAAACAAATTCGTTGCACTTGAAATTTCATTGTTTTCATAAATGTATCTAAAATTGTGAAAGTACACGTTTACAAAGGTACTGAATACGTCAATTATGCACAATTATACCCATCCAAAACTAATGAATTATTAATGTGTATCAATTTTGTGTATTCCTCCAGTTTAGGGTCTTCCCAAACCCATCTTTTTGATAAGGCACAACACAAGCTAAACATTTATATATGGCCACACTGTGATTGTTGGGTTTCATATGAATTGGTTCTACAGGACTTCCATTGAAAATCTGATTTGCTTTTTTCTTCAATATAGACTTGAATAATCCCGGTCTATGCATTGACAGCTGCTTTACCATTTCGGCGAGGTGGTTAGTTTTAAAAGGGAATATATCAAGCACATGGTCATGTTTATCTACAACATTATAAATCAGTTGTGGGGTTTGATCCTAATAACCATATTACAATGACAAATTATGTAAACCTGGTAAATGAAATAACATGATTGGACATTTCTGGACCCTTTTATGATTTTAAGATTAAAATGTGGACAGTAAACTTTGTTCCATGTTCAGCATGACCGGAGACTTTCTGTACCAAACATTCACAATGTGACATGTTACAGTATCCATGGTGTTTTACATGTCAAAGATGTCCAACTGCAATCAATTATAGCTGAAATGACACCACACCTTGTATCAACTCAGGGTAAAAGTGGCGTTACTATGGTAATAGGAATTACCATTACAGTAACACTTAGAAACAAGAGTCAAGTGTTTTCTCTGTAAATTCTGTGTAAAGGCACAATTCATATAAATAATCGAAATCATAATTTAATTAATAGTAATGGTTTGAAAGTGTAAGCAAATGCTTGCTTTAGATATACGGATTATCGCAGTTAAAAATGTTAAATAAGAAATAATTAGAATTCTCCGTATTAGAATGTTAAAATGTCACAGAGCTTCATAAGGATGTGCAATCGGTGAGCAAAATTGATGTTTGAATTGTACATAAACATGTATGGGGGGGGGTTTTGCATAGAAAAAGTTGTTTTAAACTTAATATTTATCTTATATGTACATTGATTTTACATCAAGTTCTTACAATTTAGACAAATCATGTTCAAAGTCTTCCTGGGAAGAACCAGTACAAAGCATATGTGGATAAACAGTCATGCTCAAGGACACTACTAATGGCCTTGGCAGAGGATCAAACCTACGACCCTCTGATCCTGGGTTCATTGTGTAGCATTAGACCAAGTGCTTCACAAACAGTAAAAATGAATAAAGATGAAATCACAAATACTCTCATAACTTATATCATACAAAGGATATCATATCCCTGATCATCTCGGATATCTGCTTGTGTAAAAGACAAATGTCTTGATACCTTGCGTAGAAAAAAGTTAATAACAGAATTTCTTTTTTTAAAAATTCAATAAAATACAGAAATGAACATCTGAAAAGACGACTAAAATGCTGAAAGGTGTGTCCATTTCAACTGATTGGAAACTCTACAAGGAGCCCTTTATGTTTTTATAACAGAAGCAAGCACAACAATGATCAACACTAAGGCCATTATTTATATTTAATAGAAAATAGCAGGAGAGTATGTTCCAGGGGTTCTGTTTGTCGATACTAATTACTATATGAAAACATTAATAGACTACACCATATCTATGGTTTATGTATTTTTTTTATATTTTATTGTAATTTTTACATATATACTAATCAAAATGAAGAATGTGTAACATTTTTTCATTTGTACAACTTCGAGAGTATGACTGATTAGTGATTCTTCTGAATAACAGTTACATTAACAAACAGTTACTCAGCTATATGTAGAATGCTGGTGCTCACGCCAGAGGTTGCAGGTTTGATCCCCCTGCTCGACTGGATGCTTATCAAAAAAACAAAACTCAGTGCTAGTTCTACCCAGGAAGTTTATTCAAGAGCAGTTCATATAAGCTCCAAGCTTACTTCGCAATCAGGTTAAAATAAATTAGCATAACTTAACTACATGTACATGTATGCTAAACAATTAAGCAAATAAAATATATTTCACTGCCATCTGCAGTATAGACAGAAATATCATTTTTTATAATTTGTAAACTGAAGACTCGACTCAATGTATTAACTATTTAAAATGTAAATTCTCTGTGAACCTTAATTATCATAAAATATCAACAAGGTAACAAATGCAACAATATATCTGGAGCAAAAAATAAAAAAAATGTTATTTTACTACATGGACATTAACATATACACTGTGAAGATTTAAACAACTTTTGATCAATGGATGAAAGCATAATTTGTTTTTCATAAATGTATTGCAATATAAAATCAATTCTTCAATTAAAAGAAAGTCGGACAATATCTAAATTAACAGCCATGTAATAAGGTTGATAAGGGTTCTTTTTCATTCGTTTATTTTGGAATTACAGTTACGACATCTAGTGTTTATTTGTTGAGGAAGACACATGGCTGACAAGATCATATTAAATTTAATACAATATGTAGGTAACCCGTTTTAAAATATTAAAGTGGTAACAAATTTTGTCTTCATAAAGATAAATACAGAAAACCACAACAATATGACAGCTCATTCTGACAATTGTAAGGCAGTCAAAACACAAAAATATATTGTTTTAAACTTATTTATTTTACATCCATTGGGAAACAAGCACTTAGACACATCACGCTTGAAGTCTTCCATGGTAGAACCAGTACTAAGCATATGTGGATAAAGTGTCTTGCCCAAGGACACTACACATGACCGTGAAGGAGATGAACCCCTTTCCCTCTCTCATCCTCCATATTTGGTCCAATGCTCTAACACTGGGCCAAATACTCCATAAAAAGGAGTATTCATTAGATGAAATTCTTTAAACATTTGAGATTAATACAATCTGCTGGAGAATATCATTTAAAAGCTAGCTAGTCAACATTTATATCTCATCCACAAAAAATGCTTTAAATAACAAAAACATTCCTAAGTACAAAAACTTCCAGAATTCTGTCTCAATTCAACTAAAAATTATCCCACTTGCCACTTTGAGTGCCCTAAACGATGGTAGGAAGTTTGTGAAATTTAATGAAAGTATTTACCGAGATATCATACACAAATATTCTGAACGAAAATTTTCCAAAAGAAGCCATAATTTTGTTTAAATTCAAAACAAAGTGTATGCAAAGTGTCAATAATACATGACAAGTATTACTGCATTATCAGGCGACTTGAAAACTTAAAAAACAATAATACCGATTCCAATGTTTAAATCAAAACAATAAGGTAATTCCATTTGTCCCCCAGAGATCACCAAGTGGTAGTGAAGATGTATGAAGTATTATTGATGTATAACTATCAGACAGTTATCAAATATCAGTATATGTGATTAACAGACCTTAACAATAAACCAGTATATGTGTTAAATAGGCCTGCACAAGAAATCAGTATATATGATAAACAGGCCTACACAACAAACCAGTATATGCGATAAACAGGCCTACACAATAAACCAGTATATGTGATCAACAGACCTACACAATAAATCAGTATATGCAATAAATAGACATACACAATAAACCAGTATATGTGATATGTGATAAACAGGTCTACACAATAAACCAGTTTATATGATAAACAGATTAACACAATAAACCAGTATATGTGATCAGCAGACCTATACAATAAACCAGTATATGTGATAAACACATCTACACAATAAACCAGTAAATGTGATAAACAGATCTACACAATAAACCAGTATATGCGATAAACAGGCCTACACAATAAGCCAGTATATGTGATAAACAGGCCTACACAATAAACCAGTATATGTGATCAACAGACCTACACAATAAATCAGTATATGCGATAAACAGGCCTACACAATTAACCAGTATATGTGATCAACAGACCTACACAATAAATCAGTATATGCAATAAATAGACATACACAATAAACCAGTATATTTGATATGTGATAAACAGGTCTACACAATAAACCAGTATATATGATAAACAGATTAACACAATAAACCAGTATATGTGATCAGCAGACCAATACAATAAACCAGTATATGTAATAAACACATCTACACAATAAACCAGTATATGTGATAAACAGATCTACACAATTAACCAGTATATGTGATAAACACATCTACACAATAAACCAGTATATGTGATAAACAGATCTACACAATTAACCAGTATATGTGATAAACAGGTCTAAATTAATATATGTGCTCAACAGACCTACACAATTTACAAGTATATGCGATAAATAGACAAACACATAAAACCAGTATATGTAATAAACTAGTCTAAATAAATATATGTGCTTAACAGACCTACACAATAAACCAGTATATGCGATAAACAGACTTGCACAATAAACCAATATATGTGATAGAACAGTCCTAAACACACTCATGTGCTCAACAGACTTACACAATAAACCAGTATATGCGATTAATAGATACACAATAAACCACTATATGTGATATAACAGTCCTAAATACACAAATGTGCTCAACAGACCTATACAATAAATCAGTATAATATCATATGATAAACAGACCTACACAATAAACCAGTATATGTGAAAAAAGACAAACACAATTAACCAGTATATGTGATAAAACAGTCTTAAATACATACATGTGATCAACAGCCCGACACTACAAACTAATATATGATCCACAGGCCCATACAACAAAGAAGTATATATGATTAACTGGCTGAAATAATTAATCAGTATATGTTCAATCAGACATGGGATAAACCAGATTGTTTTCAACAAGCCTAAACAAGTGGGGGTGGTAGTGAAATGGATAGTGTTGGCAGCTCACATCAGTGGTTGCGGGTTCGATCCCCAGCTCGACCCGACGCCTCTCATAAAACAACACTTAGTACTGGTTCTACCCAGAAAGCAGACCCGAGAGTGGCTCATATAAGCTGTCATTGCAATCAAGCTAAAGCAAATTAGTATAAACTAAGCCTAACCAATAAACCAGTTAACAACTAAGGTGATAAACCAATAATAATGATAAGCACAACTGATATACATATAAACCAAGCTTGTGATATACCAGACAAATGTAATAAACAATTGATAATCATGTTGAACTAAAACTGAAAAAAGAAAACTGTTTCCCTGTGATGCTGTAGTTCCTTGGTCACTTTCAAAGATAATTAGTGTAGAAATTAATTCAATATCATCAACACCAAATTACTTTTGCTTAGAAAGGTAACCTTACTAAAAGAAGAATGTAAGAAGTATAAAAACTCAAAAACAAAAAAAAAAGGTGTTGTTTACGATCCAGATATACAAGTTTATTTTGTAACAAACGAGGGCAACACTACACAACTGTGATACATTCAACACAGGGCATACAAATAAACCTGATAACAAAATAAATGTAACTAAATGATGGAACATTGAACAAGACAATCCTTGTGAGCACTAGTGTCCTGTTTCTGTGAGAAACTGTACAACCATTAGAGTTCAGCAATACCAGGAGGCCTCATGGTTACTACGTTAGTTACATGTCTCCTGTCCTTTGTCTTTATCCTTTGTTAATTCATTTAAAAAGTTCTTTACATCTTCCATTTCCTGTAGAAACAATAATTATGATAATTTGGATAATAATTACATGTATAATGAATGTTATTATGAATTAATTCAATCACAAAAACAGAAATAATACAAATGATAATAACGGTTTTGATAAAAAATCATATTATAGACAATGATACGCATAATAATAACTGCAAAGGCCTGAATGGCCTGAGGGAATGCTCACTATTTGAGCAAATTCATTAATATTAGGATTTAAGAATTTTAAAAACTTGTTTAAGTTGTATACAGTATATGTCATAATTATAAAGAAGATGTCAGACATTCCCGATCTCATGGTGAGTTTGTTGAAAGTCTACCTCGCGAATAAGAACATGATTAGAAATGATAGATCCTCGAAAATGGCCATCATCACAAAAATATCTACCGGTACTTTTCATATGAGTGTATTACACCCAAAATTTCACATAAAAATGAAGGTATCGACATTTTTAAGTACATGCTAAAACTATATACCAGAAATTACATCTGTTTATCTCTCCACAAATTATTTTTTCAAATAATTCACTTCAAATACCATTTTTAACCCATTATCTGATGTAACGTCTATCTCTTTCTCACAACAAAATCAAGTTTTGACATATTTTCATAGACATGATTACAATTTGCAGGTAAGGAAATAAATAACAAAAATTGATCTAGTCCCGAATTTTTGTCAGGTCATGTGAAAAAGCTGTCACACAACATGGAAGATAGAGTTTTCCTCCATGGGAAAAACCTGTATCTTATATGAGTGGAGAAAGGCGGTCTTCTGCATTTCTACTTCAATGGAAATTATATATGCTTTCAGCATCGCATATTTTAATTTTTTTTGGTAAAGACATTGGTCGTATAAATATCACAATCAACAGTATTAAAAAAAATGTATAATAAAACTGACATCTACATGATGGCTATAGAAGGACTCTCTATTGCTCAAGAGCTGTTGGAGGACAGTATGCTTGACAACTGGACAACAGTATGAAATATAACCCTATTTTCTAAGTAAAGCAAGCCCGTGTGGTTCCGGCTAAGAACAGAATCACTGCCGATCTCTGCGAAGGGATAGGAATCCCCCGAATGGGTGTCATGTTCATTTTATCATTTTTTGTCATGTTCACTATTGTGGTTAAATTATCAATCCCTGTGTGGTTTCAGGGAGCCATATGAGTGATGGCAAGAAAAGGACCACTGTAGCTAATGAATGTCTTAAGAAGTGACAATTTGAGTAATACAATAGAATTTGCTGAAACTCTGTTGTTCTGCAGGTATCAAGGTTCTAGGTTCATTCTTCATATTCATTTGTTGGTGTATTTTTGTTTAAATTTGTACATGTTAATTTGTTGTTTTTGTACATGCAGAGTGAACCTGAAATCTTCCTTCCTGTTGGCGTCAAATAATCTATATTAATGTGCTGGTACGCCGTTAAACCCTATTCATTCTAAGTAAAGCAAGAGCTTTCTGAGGACGGAGCACTTGCCATGTGAACGCAGCTTCTGATGAATGAGATATGGGATTTTTAAAACATTTAAATCAAATTTCAATCCATGAAAATGGCAATAATTCTGCCTAAGTGAGATAAATCACAAGTGTGCCCCTAATGATAGATGAGACAGTTGTTATAAATCCTTCATGTATGAATAGTATGAGAGGCAAGTACATTTTGTAAGTATTATAGGGGATAAAATGCTACCTAAAGTCAAAACCAAGCTGTGAATTTCATTGATGAATAACTAGTAGTTACCGAGATAGGATCTTATTATTGACTTGAACAAAGTACAAAATGGACCATAATTCTGCCTGAAATTGTCACCTGAAGTAAAAAAAATCTTTAACCAAATTTTCTAAATATACAAGGGTCATAATTCTGCCTAAAAATGAAAATAGAGTTATCTCACTTAGTCCCTTTGATTGTAATAAAGTAACAGTGATTGAAGCATAATTGATGTATGGGGGTAGTGATTACTAAGATATGAGTATACCTAAAAACTTTAACAGAATTTTTTTATAAAAGGAGACATAATTATGCTTTAAGTTACAAGAGAACCAAGATGGCCCTATATCGCTCACCTACCTGACCTTGAGTCACCCAACTTGAAGATTATATAATACATGTACACTTAAAATTCCAGAAAAACGAAATGGGCAAGAATTTTGATTTGTATAACATGCCCATCCCCTGACCGCCATATTTTTTTATGAATCACTACGGTTTGAACAAACTTGGTAGGGGTTCCTCCAAGGAACATTTCTGTGAATTTATCTTAAAATCGAGCCAGTTGATTCTAACAAGAAGATTTTTTAATTTTAATAATTAAACTTGCCTGCCCCCTGGTGGCCATGATTTTTGACAAATCAAGATGGCTTGAACAAACTTGTTAGAGGGTCACCCAAGGACCATTTCTGTGAAATTATTTTAAAATCGAGCCAGTAGTTTGTGACAAGAAGATTTTTTAAGTTTTTACTATAGCTTACATGTATATAGTCAACTAACCCCAGCCCCTGGCCGCCATGTTTTTCGACAAATCAAGACGGCTTGAACAAACTTGGTAAAGGGTTAACCAAGGACCATTTCTGTGAAATTATTTTAAAATCGAGCCAGTAGTTAAGTTTCTGACAAGAAGATTTTTAAGTTTTTACTATAGCTTATATAGTAAACTAACCCTATTCCCTGGTCGCTATGTTTTTTGACGAATCAAGATGGGTTGA
Organism: Panopea generosa; assembly: GCA_029582155.1. Taxonomy (NCBI): domain Eukaryota; kingdom Metazoa; phylum Mollusca; class Bivalvia; order Adapedonta; family Hiatellidae; genus Panopea; species Panopea generosa. The sequence continues at coordinate 66,901,547 of CM055901.1, forward strand.
ACGAACTTTGTAAAGGGTCACCCAAGGAACATTTCTGTGAATTTATTTCAAAATCGAACCAGTAGTTTTTGACAAGAAGACTTTTTTTAAGATTTTACTATACTGTAGCTCATATTGTAAACTAACCCCACCCCCTGGCCACCATGTTTTTTGACAAATCAAGACGGCTTGAACAAAGTTGGTAAAGGGTTACCCAAGGACCATTTCTGTGAAATTATTTTAAAATCGAGCCAGTAGTTAAGTTTCTGACAAGAAGATTTTTTAAGTTTTTACTATAGCTTATATAGTAAACTAACCCCACCCCCTGGCCGTCATGTTTTTTGACGAATGAAGATGGCTTGAACAAACTTGGTTGAGGGTCACCCAAGGAACATTTCTGTGAAATTATTTTAAAATTGAGCCAGTAGTTTCTGACAAGAAGATTTTTAAAGTTTTAACAATAGCTTATATAGTAAACTAACCCCACCCCCTGGCCGCCATGTTTTTTTGACGAATCAAGATGACTTGAACAAACTTGGTAGAGGGTCACCCAAGGAACATTTCTGTGAAATTATTTTAAAATCGAGCCAGTAGTTTCTGCCATGAAGATTTTTAAGTTTTTACTTATTAAACTTGCCCTGCCCCCTGTCGGCCATGTTTTTTGACGAATCAAAATGGCTTGAACAAATTTGGTTGAGGGTCACCCAAGGAACATTTCTGTATTGTTATATCAAAATTGGCCCAGTGGTTTCAGAGGAGAAGTTGTTAGAAGCTAAAAGTTAACGACGGATGACAGACGATGGACACCAAGCGATCACAAAAGCTCACCTGTTAGCCTTCGGCTCAGGTGAGCTAAAAATGAAGTTATCCCACTTGGCCCTTTGAGTCCCTAAAATGGTAACTCAGTAATGTTTGTCCTGCTCCTACATTTTTGCTGAAATTGCAGATACCCAAACTTATGATTTACGTTCAAAGCATTGTTTTTTCATTATTTCTGACCATTTTTGTTCAAAATGAACATAAAAAATCAAAATCGAACAATAAATCAATAGCTTCCTACCCACATGTAAAATAAAATACTGGGCCGGGGACCAGCAGACAAACATTTTACTTAGGATGACTTCGACCCTGGTAAAGGATCCATTCAACAATTCATATCCTGTGTCACCAAAGTTTACTAGCTTCATGTTACAGTGAGCTGTACTGCTGAGACCGTTAAAACTTTACTTGTTGACTTTATGTAATAAGATGTTTTGGACCATTTAATCTATCATTTAAAATCTTTGATCAACTTATCGTATAAATGTGAGCGAAACAATGTACACCCAATTAGACTGTTAATTTTTAATTGTACATTGTATCACTTTGATAGCAATGATGTAAGTTTTCTAGTAAGGGATCACTAATATATATAAAAGCAAGCAGTACCTCTTCACAAGACGTGTGTGCCATTGGATATGTTTTGTACGTGTGTTGTGGTATCATCTTCTTCACCACAGTGCCCGTCAGCTCACCCCAAAATTGTGGAACCAGGGGATCCTGGGTGCCATGACATTGGTACATTGGAATGTCACGGTTAGGTTTAAATGCCTGTGTTAATATAAATAAGTTGCACTACCGGTACATTGAAATGACACAATTTTCACACCTTCTCTATACATGTATACCTATACAGAACTCTCCATCGAAGAGTGGTATATGTTCCGTCTTCTCTATATATCTATAAAGTACACTCAACAACTATGCTCTGTCTACCTTCTCTATATATCTATAAAATACACTGAATAGCTATGCCCTGTCTACCTTCTCTATATACATGTATCTATAAAATACACTGAATAGCTATGCCCTGTCTACCTTCTCTTTATATCTATAAAATACACTCAATAGCTATGCTCTGTCTACCTTCTCTATATATCTATAAAGTAAACTCAATAGCTATGCCCTGTCTACCTTATCTATATATCTAAAAAGTACACTGAATAGCTATGCCCTGTCTACCTTCTCTTTATACCTATAAAATACACTGAATAGTTATGCTCTGTCTACCTTCTCTATATATCTATAAAGTACACTCAATAGCTATGCCCTGTCTACCTTCTCTTTATACCTATAAAATACACTGAATAGTTATGCTCTGTCTACCTTCTCTATATATCTATAAAATACACTCAATGGCTATGCCCTGTCTACCTTCTATATAAATAGTGACCCCTGTGGCAGCCCAAAATTTGGGATCCGACTTCAAAAAACATTGAAAGGGACCTCCTCGCAATGCTTCATGTAAAATATCTAAGGTCTGGACCTTGAACTGTCAAAGAAAATTATCGCTTAACATGTGCTTTATAACCCTGTAGTCAATAACTGGTTCTTTTTGTAATCTTTTATTTTCATTCTCCAATACATGAATTATGACAATATGTTTATACAATTTCAATATACATAAGGGTCATAGTTGAAAAAACCTGAGATAAACAGATTAGGTTTTACATGCAAAATATTAAAGCTGGAGGCCTTGCATTTTCGTGGAAGATTTTTTAAGTTTTGAAAAAAAAACCATACCTGATAAGCCCATGGGGTGGTGTCAAAAAACTACATGGTCATGATTTGAACAACCTTGAGAGAGTTTCATGTAAGAATGCTTCACACGAAATTTGGTGAAAATCTGTCAAGAGGTTTCAGTGAGGTTGTTTGAAGCAAAAGTTAATAACTGACAGGCAATCACAGGAGTCTTCAACCAGACAACAGGTAATGGACAAAGGGCAATCACAGGAGTCTTCAGTCAGACAACAAGTGATGGACACAGGGCAATCACAAAAATCTTCAGCCAGACTGTGGGGATGGACACAGGGTAATCACAGGAGTCTTCAGCCAGACAACAGGTGATGGACACAGGGCAATCACAGGAGTCTTCAGCCAGACAACAGGTGATGGATACAGGGCAATCACAGGAGTCTTCAGCCAGACAACAGGTGATGGACACAGGGCAATTACAAAATCTTCAGCCAGACAACAGGTGATGGACACAGGGCAATCACAGGAGTCTTCAGCCAGACAACAGGTGATGGACACAGGGCAATCACAGGAGTCTTCAGCCAGACAACAGGTGATGGACACAGGGCAATCACAGGAGTCTTCAGCTCAGGTGAGCTAAAGATTGGAGTGCTACCTTGTTGACATAAAAAAGTAATGTTTTCGAGTTCAACAGTGACCCACTGTGGTGGTCCAAAATTTTACTCTATGGATCCAGCTTCAACAAACGTAGATGGCCACCATGAAACTACAGGCAAAATATATATGGTCTGAATAGGCTTTAAACTTACATATTTGTTTGAATGTCAACCAATGAGGGCTAACAAATGATCAGTTAACCTTAGTTAACCTTAGTACTTCTGATAAGCACTATTTGGGAGTATGCAAGCATACAAGAATTTAACATTTCTTTATAAAGAATTGAAATTTGAAGTGAGGGGTAAAATAATCATTTCGAAAATAAACATTGCATTCAAATTTAGCAGTAAGCTTATCCGGAGCACTGTAACCTAACCACTCTCTCCTTGGGTCCTGGAAGTTTACTTGAGCAATGTTGACCAGTACTCCAGCACAGCTATCTCTGCAATTAACTGATAACTTTCCTACTTGAATCAGCAGTGATATGAATGACAATTAGATTGATACATATAATATATCAATCATCACTGAGACTGACCGGGCAGAGATTCAAACCCACAACCCTTGGATTGATAGTCAAACATGCAACCCACCGAGCCAACCATGCTTAAAATGTGCTTATAAGCCATGGTGAGAGGCATTTGTGATCTAATCTGGCTGGTACAACTTTTCCAAGATCTCGTGGTTAGAAAAAGAACTTGATCAAATAAATTATTTCAGACTGAGCTGGGCCCGAATAAACAAGCCCAGTAGTGAGAGACAGCCAGTTAGATTCTTTATATATATATATATATATATATATATATATATATAACTAGTATAACTAAATATAAGTAAACCATTCTTTTTACCTGAGGAAATTCTTTATGTAGGGGTAACCAACAACTTAAACCTACAACTCCGGCTATAGGCTTATCTGTAGTTAAAGCTGTGTACAAGGCCAGGGCTCCTCCTTGTGAGAAACCTCCCAGAAACACGTCTTTACCGTCCTTCTCTTCAGCAGCGACGAGTTCCAACACTGGAATTTAAATTTACTTATATCAACACATTAGAACATATTACAAACATGAGTTCAATGAATATAATTTAAGATGTAAATAATAGTCATTGGAGTGATACAACAGGAGAAACGTTTTTGCAATGAGATGTTTCATATATATATATACAATCCCAGTATAGCAGAAGTACAGTAAAACTCAACCTAACGACCACCCCAATATTAAGACCACGCCGCTATTACGGGCATTTATTTTAGGGACGGATTTTTTCCTTCTTTATTCAATGGTCGTTAACTCCAATAATACGGGCACCCCGCTAATCCGGTATTACGACCACATGTGTGACCAAAAACACCTCGAGGAAAAATTTATGGCATAATCAACGAACCGATTTGTGGTTGTCGTTAAAGGACACCAGAGAGAGTGTTGTAAAAACAAACTTTGTGGTCGTTAGAATATGCAACCTGTCAAAAAACAGGTGGCTACGGAGAATGAAAACCAGTTTGCATCTTTTAACTGCTTAATTGTTATTTGAGTGATACTGATGGTCTTTTATGATGTGATGAATCGCATTTCTAAATTTTACTGTAAAAATAAAACACCAGTTGCACACATTAACTGAAAACATGTGTAGTGTCAGGGAGGAACTCAAAGATATTATGAAAAAGAGTGACACAGAAACATTGATTTCTTCAACTGTTGCCAAGATAATGAGTGAAATGGAAAACAAATTGTTAAAAAATGTTGATTTGAAATTACAAGAAAAAACAAAAGACATGATAGACAGGATTGAAAGCTTGGAGTTTGAAAAGTCAGCTGCAAATCAAATTCAAATCCTATGAGAGTAGTACTGAAAAAAAAATTACAAAGTTACAAGAAAGTGTCTACACAAATGAAACACTAGCGCGAGAGGCAAATAAAAGGTCTAACTACAACGAGCAGTATTCTAGAAAAAACAATGTGAAAATACTAAACATTACTCCAACGGCTGATGAAAATGAGGTCATTCTCACTACGAAGGTCTGTGACACATTAAAAAGGCATGGTGATATTGCACTCAGTCCAGATCAGATCATAGCAATACATCGCATCCCTGGTAAACCTGGCATGACAAGGCCAGTACTCATGAAACTGAGGAACAACAATGCCAAAAGCATGGTTATGAGGAAGCGATCCGTCATGAAGGAAGCAGGACACAGACTGGTGGACGATGTCACAAAACTCAACCAAGGCTTAATCAACAGACTCCACCTTCATCCAGACTTGGACAGTGCTTGGTTTTTCAATGGGGCCGTATATGGAAAAACCAAATCTGGATATAGACATAAATTTGAGATTTATGACAATGTGAATGCAATCATTCACACACCAGCATAGGTGATTTGACCTTTGTATTGTGCAGATGCAATCAAAACATAAATTAAAAAATTGGATTTTTCTTTTAAAATAAAATGTGTTATTATGCATGTTCTGCATTGTGACTTATGGATATAACAATTTTTATTTGTGTTTGTGTGTGTTTGATCGGAAGTGTTCAACTTGCTCTTTTGAGCCAAAATTTGGATTTCAGAATTTAATTCAATTGTTTAAATAGATTGATATACTTGTACTAGGATAACGATGGTACTTTTTAATAGCCACAGTTGCCTCGAGCAAATATGATCATAATTTTATTGAGTTTTAATTGTGCTACTGGATAATCTTAAAGCACTATGTACAATTTTAACTGTAAATGGATTACACATATAACAATAAGTGTGTGGATAGTGTAAAAAAAACATGGAGTACTGTATATTCAGATATGTTTCATGTGCAAAATGTCATGGAATTGCACACTTCAGTAAGTCTAAATGATATTAACTGTTGACCAGGATGTATACTATTGTTGATTTATTTGAAATCAAGTATGAAAGTTTATTTGTTTTTATGTATGTGAATGTGTCGATATGCCATATTTATAATTATTGATCTTAATTGTTATTGGCAAAAACATTTAATCTCTACACCCGTAGTCTTACTGCACTCTTTGTTATGTTCTGTACACATTTTTTTTCATATGTTTCCCCTGCCCATTTGTGTTGCCGTACAAAGTTGAAATTAGTAAGGTCCTATCCTATGTTCAGAATAATTGTAAAGAAACATAATGACTGATATAAAAATTTTGTCCCTAAACTGCCGTGGCCTGAATGGTAACAGAAAAAGAGTAGATGTATTTCAATACCTACAGGATAAGAAATGCCATATAAATTGTCTACAAGACACACATTTTACTGAGTCACAGAAGAAATTTATATATGCCCAATGGAATGGTGATTGTTATTTTAGTTTTTCTAAGTCAAATTCTAGAGGTGTTGCTATATTATTTAACAAAAACTTTGAGTGCAAAGTACATAATGAAATTCATGATGAATATGGAAATTTTGTAGCATTAGATATGACAGTTGAATCAAAACGTTTCACACTTGTTACTGTATATGGACCAAATAAAGATGAACCTAGCTTTTATCAAAATATTTTTAAAACTATCAATGACATGGGAAGTAACTCCTACATGATATGTGGTGATTTTAATCTTGTACTTAATCCTTCAATGGATTATAATAACTACAAAACAATAAATAACAAGAAAGCTAGAGATACCCTGCTAGACATTATTAATGATAAACAATTATTTGATCCCTTTAGAGAATTTTATCCAGATATAAAAAGATATACCTGGAGACGCACTAGGCCTTTACAACAAGCCAGGCTTGATTTTTTCTTGTTAACTGATGATTTTTTACCATATATTAAGATGTGCGACATTCAATCTAGTTATAAATCTGACCATTCTATAGTAATTCTAAAACTCTGTTTAAAGGAGTTACAACATGGTAAAGGATTATGGAAGCACAACAACTCACTTCTATATGATAGGGAATATTTATCCATAATCAATGACAAAATAGATGAAATAAAGAAGCAGTATTGTTTACCTGTTTATAATACAGAAAATTTAAATGACATCCCAAATGAAGATGTTCAATTTGTTATTAATGACCAGTTATTTCTTGAAACCTTAATGATGGAGTTACGAGGAAAATCAATTTCATATGCAAGTTATAAAAAAAAAATTAAAAATAAAACAGAAAAAGAACTTATTGAAAAAATAAATAACTTAGAAATATCTTTAAACCAAAGTAAGATTAATGAATTAACAAAATTAAAAAATGATTTGGAAGTGTTACGTAATGACAAAATCAAAGGACATATAGTGAGATCTAAAGCTAAGTGGGTTGATGAAGGTGAAAAACCAACAAACTTTTTTTGCAATTTAGAGAAAAATAATTTTGTGAGCAAAATTATTCCAAAAATAGTAAAAGATAATGGAGACATTATTGACAATCAATCAGATATTCTGAAAGAAACAAAATCCTTTTATGAAAATTTATATTCTTGTCAGGAAAATGATCACATAGATATTGACCTAGAAAATGATATAAAATATACTGACGTGCCAAAATTATCGCAAGATGAATCCAACAGTATAGAAGGAAAAATTACATATGCAGAGGCATCAAAAACATTATATTTAATGATGAATGACCGAAGCCCTGGTAGCGATGGCTTTTCTAGCAATTTTTATAAAGTATTTTGGAAAAAAATTGGTGCATTTGTTGTAAGATCAATTAATCATGGTCTAGACATAGGTTCTTTATCAGTTACCCAGAGACAGGGTATAATAACATGCATACCTAAAGAAAACAAATCCCGTAATCTTCTAAAAAATTGGAGGCCAATTACCCTACTTAATGTTGTATACAAAATAGCTTCAGGCACTATAGCAAATAGAATTAAAACTGTGTTAAACAAGCTTATAAGTAAAGAACAAACTGGTTTTATAAAAGGCAGATATATGGGTGATAACACTAGATTATTATATGATGTAATGCATATTTGTGAAGATAAAAATATACCAGGATTATTACTGCTAATTGATTTTGAGAAAGCTTTCGATACATTATCTTGGTCTTTTATTAGAAAGACTCTACGCTTTTTTAAATTTGGAGAATCCATACAAAACTGGATAAAAGTCTTTTATAATAACATACAATCATATGTAAGTCAATGCGGGTTTTTATCTGATGTTTTCAGTATAGGTCGCGGTTGTCGTCAAGGGGATCCCTTGTCACCTTATATATTCATTCTTTGTGGTGAAATCCTTACCATAAAGATAAAAAAGAATAATAATATTAATGGAATAAGTATAGATAATACAGAATATAAACTATCGCAATTTGCAGATGATACTTCAGTACTGTTAGATGGTTCAGATAGCTCACTTAATGAAACCCTTTCAGAATTACACTATTTTTCACAAATATCGGGCCTGAAAATCAATTTTGAAAAAACTCAAGTGATATGGATTGGTTCAAAAAAATACAGCACACATTCAATAAAAAACAGATGGAAACTGTCATGGGGTCAAACAGAATTTAAGTTACTTGGAATAAAATTTAATGTGGATTTGGATAAAATGATTATGTTGAATTATAATGAAAAAATAGAAAAAATTAAAAACTCAATCAGCTTCTGGAATAGAAGATTTTTAACTCCATTAGGAAAAATAACTGTAATTAAAAGTTTATTAATTCCGTCACTTAACCATCTTTCTATTTCTATTCCAAGTCCAGAGGACAATTATATCAAGCAAATAAATGACATTTTATACAAATTTCTTTGGCATGGACCTGCAAAAATTAAAAGTTCAGTTATTACAAAACATTTTCTTGAAGGAGGTTTGAAAATGATCAATTTAAAGGCTTTTATTTGTAGCCTAAAAATTACTTGGATCAGGAAACATACTCATTCAGATGGGTTGTGGCAACACTTGTGTAACTCATATTTTGATTTAAATAAATTTCTAACTTGTGGTAAACACTACCCAGAGAAATTATTAAAATCTATAAAAAACAACTTTTGGAAAGATGTTCTAAACTCTTATGTAACTTTTTTAAATAGTTACAAAGTAGATAGTTATGAAAAATTTCTTAAAATGCCACTTTTTTATAATCATCATACATTGATTGGAAAACAGAGTGTTTTTCTTAAAAGTTGGTATGATAAAGGCATAATGTATATAAATGACTTAATTGATACTAATGGTAATTTCTACACAAAAGAAGATTTTGAGAAAATTACAGATATCAAAATTAACTATCTACATTTGCTCGGTATGACAACAGCAATCAAACAATTTAAAAAAGTCAATAAACTGAAAAGTGAACATAAAAAGGAACCAAATCCTTTCATTCCATCACATGTGTTTCCAATATTGAAAAACAAAACTGGGACTAAACCAATATATGACGTTTTAAATAGAAATAATGAGAAACCAACAAGCCAGAAAAAATGGAATGAAATGTATGATATAAATGAAAATGATTGGAATATATACTATAACATTCCTTTCCAAGTAACAAGAGACACTAAACTCCAGTGGTTACAATATCGACTTCTACATCGAATTCTCCCCACTAATAGGTACCTCACTTTGATAAAGATTAAATCAAATGAAAAATGTACTTTTTGTAAGAAACAGACAGAAACATTGCAACATATCTTTTGGCATTGCTCTCATACACAAGAGCTTTTATCAAATGTAATAATGCATCTAAATAATATAAATATTCAAGTACAATGGAATGAAACTCAGCTTCTATTTGGGATTTCAAAAAATGATAAAAGAACATTAACAGAGAACTTGTTAATTCTTGAGATAAAACGATACATTTATGCAAGTAGATGCTTGGAGGCCACTCCTTCCTATAAAGGACTCCTGATGAGTATGAAATCCATGTTTGACGTAAATAGATGTATATCTGTTAAGAACGGACTATCTGACAAATTTGAGAAAGACTGGAGTATCATACTTAAACTTATCCTGTAAAATAACATATTTATATATAGTCTGTTTTTGTTATTGTTTTTTTCTCTTTAATTTTAAAAAAAAAATCAAACTTGGATGTGGACTGTATATGTCTTCGATATTTGCTTCAACCTCTTTTGGCAACCCCCCCCCACCCCCACCCCCACCTTATCCCCAATATTTTTTATTATCATTATTATTATCTTCACCTTTCTTTTCTCTTTTTTTATTATTTATTCTCCCCATTCTTAATAGAGATCAAGTAATATATATACAGTTATAAAGTATTATACATTTACAAAATTGAATTCTTTGAGGAATGAAAGATGAATGAATGTGGTGAATTATTTTATATGCTATTGATATAGATATATATATTTATTTTGAAATTGTAAGGTGTGTAGGGGGATGGTCCTCCCCGACCCCCGCACACCTAGGACGGGGAGAATAAATGGGTCATCCAAATGGGTGACTGAAAAAAAAAAAAAAAAAAAAAAAAAAAAAAAAAAAAAAAAACACACCTGTAAAAACAGAGAAACAAAAATACAATGAATTAACTTTTAAAGAAAATGATACTTTTATTTCTGGTAATAATAGCAACTTTATATGATGATTAAAAATGAAACTTGTTACAATTTTTATATTTTCATGACATCTTACTGTTTTCTTTTTTGTTTTCAGGGTTCTGACAACAATGAAATGAACGTTCAAATACGTTCATTGATAAGGATAGAATGCCATAAGTGAAAGGAAATGACCCTACTAAGGACTCCATGAGAAGAACTATATCTACTCAAGCATATTATTAAATATTTTTTTGTGTTGTCTTTACTTGTTATTATATTATGTATGTAAATAAAAGATAAACCATACAACATATTTATTTAATTATATCCTAAAAATATTAACAAATCCATAATTAGAAAGTAAGGATTTATTTGTTTATTATTATTATCATTGGCATAACAGTAAATTCACACATATGCACAATACAGTATACATCCATTTACTATTATGGCTACAAAGGCCTTCAACTTTTGCCAATGACAGACCTCAATAATAAGACTACCCCGCTATTAAGACCACTTTTGCCTGGTCCCAAAGGTGGTCTTTTTAGAGGGGTTTTAATGTAATTCACAATTTTATTCTATTATTAGTAATGGCAGGTATACTGGATTCAAGGTGGCCACTAAAAAAATTACGGTAAATCTAAATAGGAACATCTCAAGGAAAATTATAATAAAATCTTACTTAAATTAGTTTATATGTTTTATATTTTTCCTATGTTATTCATATTCATTTTAAACTTGGTGGCTGCCTTTTATTCATTGTAAGAAGACAAAAACTTGATAAAGGTTGATTTCAGGAAATCTGATTAGTATTGCACTAGTGGTTTCAGTGTCAATGTTTTGGTTTTTTTCTCTAGTTTTGTAAATATTTAAATACTGTCGGCCATATTGAATTTGGAGAAGGAAGGACACAGATTTGAAAGTGCACCATCCAGAAACATTGTGACCAAGTTTAACAAAAATTAGTTCAATGATTTAAGAACTACATGTATACTGAATGCCAAAAGAAACTACACACTTTTGTTTTTCTATTTTCTGTGTCAATGTTAATGTTTTTGATAAAAATTTCACATGTCTAGTACATGCCTACTGGATTATACTGTACACTCATGTCATGTCAATTTGACCCAATTAGTGTCAAATATTTCAACCGGATGTTGTTATGCAATTTTAGCACATCTATCTCGTGCATCAGTATATTGAAGACCGGTTTATCACTTATCAGCTTCCTATACACCTTGCTGATGCAAAAAAAACACTTTACTTTCTAACTCACACTGCTTTCAACATGCCTAAGCTGTCTGAAAACCAGATAATTGAATCTCTTTGATTGCTTGCTTCTGGTGTCAGCGTCACTGGCGTCGCTAAACAGATGAATTGCAACAGGCGTACTATCATTAACCTGCAGCAGCTTTATAATGTAACTGGTACCATTTGGACCGCCCTAGAACCGGTAGGCCCAAAGTAGAGACGGTTGGACAAGATCGGCATATGACGTTAACACACAGACATCGACACTTCAAGACAGTGAAAAGTATGGTGATTGAATACGGCATATCATCGTAAACCATATTGAAACGTTTACGTACCGGTCCGGCACCAATGCGACCATACGTTGGACAAGTTCTAAATAGAGCAAATCATCACCGCCGGCTGCTCTGGGAGCGACGTCATCGTCACTGGACGCGTGCCCAGTGGTCCAGAGTGCTGTTTTCATACGAGAGCAGGTTCAACATAATTTTGCAGACGGTAGGTTAAGCGTGTATCGAAGACGCAGGAAGCGTTACGATGGTAACTGTGTAACTGAACGTGATCGCTTTAGGGGAGGTGGGTTAATGGTCTTGTGTGGCATTATGGGGGGTATAAAGACCTAATTGTTGGTCAAGGAAATATGAATGCCGATCGCTATATCGATCAGGTTCTGCAACCAGTAGTGGTTCCGTTCTTGACTGCTCACCCTGGTATTCTAATGCATGACAATGCTAGGCCGCACACAGCATTGTGCACTAGGGATTTTCTGCAGAGAAATGGCGTCAGCGTCTTGCAGTGGCCTGCATGTAGCCTCGACATGAACCCTATTGAGCTTATTTGGGCATTGCTTGGGCGAAATGTGAGGATAAATCATGAAATTAACAATGTCCGTGATCTTACAGCGGCCTTAATCTATGAATGGAACGCTATCCCGAATTACGCCATCAGGCGTTACACCAGGTCCATGCGGTTTAGAGTTTTCACCCTGCATCATAGGAGAGGTGGTCACAACCGCTATTAACAACTTTGAAGCTATGGTTACAAAAACAATTCATCAAGAATAATATCACATGAAAATTGATAACTTTGTGATTTTCAATTATGTCCCACATAAGACTTAGCTTATTAAAACATGTTTTCCGGAAGTTCCAATAACCAAATAGTCTTTGCAAAAGTTAAGTCAATGTCTTACAAACATTTTGGTACCAAAAGTTTGTACTGATTTTTTTTGAAAATAGGTAAAAAAACAAAATGTTAAAGTGTGTAGTTTCCTTTGGCATTTAGTACACATCAGCTAAATAAGATAAGTTAAAGTCTATGTCTACTAACACTTCTCTCTAGCAGCTTTGATCCCACGTTCATCTTCTGGGCCATCAGGACTCAGAGCCATAATGTCAAACCTAAATATAATAAATACATGGATAACACTATACATTGTGTCCATCTCAATAAATACATGTACAAGACTATACATTGTGTCTATCCCAATAAATGCATGGATGAGACTATACATTGCGTCTATCTCAGTAAATACATGGATGAGACTATAGTATTATTTTTATTACATTGGGTCTATCTCAATAAATGCATGGACATGACTATACATAGTGTCTATCTCAATAAATACATGTAGAAGACTCTACATTGTGTCTATCTCAATAAATACATGGATGAGACTATACATTGTGTCTTTATCAATGATTGCATGGACAAGACTATACATTGTGTCTATCTCAGTAAATACATGTACAAGACTATACATTGTGTCTATCTCAGTAAACACATGGATGAGGCTATACATTGTGTAAATCTCAGTAAATGCATTCGTGGATGAGACTATACATTGTGTCTATCTCAGTAAATGCATAGATGAGACTGTACATTGTGTCCATCTCAATAAATGCATGGACGAGACTATACATTGTGTCTATCTCAATAAATGCATGGACAAGACTATACATTGAGTCTATCTCAATAAATACATGGAGGAGAATATACATTGTGTCTATCTCAATAAATACATGGATGAGACTATACACTTGGTCTATCTCAATAATCTCAAGTAATTATATATTAGAATGATTCTTGGGGAAGTGGGAGGGGGGGGGGGGGGGGGGGGGGGGGGGACTGTTTTGCCCATCTAAAATTTTAAAAATCCTGATATACTTCCTTCAATTAATAAACAAAAATGAAACAAGAGACGTGGAAATTCCCTGAAAACCATGTTTTAGCTATTCTGTAACTGTAACTCCTTTTCATGTCAGAATTTTATGTACATTGATTACACTCAGAAACAAACATGTATATTCATAAAATAATACATCAATATCTTCACATTTTGCATTGAGGCTTAAGTGATGGTATTGTTTCCAGTGCCCACTGATAGGAGGTAAGTCACACATGCTCAACTTAAAGCAACAATTTCTTAAACACAATGTTTGATTCTACAAATATATTACAAAATGCATCAAACATTATGATAAATTCAGATGTGTTGTAAAATTTTAAACGGACCTGTACAATTCTCTTATAAATCATTTGTTTTTTAAATTTTAATATTTTTTGCCTCATGGCTATCAACTAAGCAAGGGCACCGCAAACTATTTTCAAGATAAAAATGTGAATGTTAATGGAGTTTCATTTTAATATATAACAATACATCAATCCAAACTTTTTAAGTATTTTTATCAAAATAACAAAAGAAAAATATTATTTTTATCTTACGGCTAGAAAAATTGTATAAGTTTGGTAGCATTTTTGACTAATTAAAGGATCATAACTCTAAAGATAATGGTCAGATTTCACTGGTTATCAAACTTGGCTCAGATTTTATAGATACACACTTTGTGTAAGTTGGCTTCAGTTCAGATAAAGAATAATCTAGTTATTGAGTGGAAACAGTAAATTTTAGCATGTTTGACTAATTAAAAGGTCATCCATTCAGATAAAGGATACTCTGGTTATTGAGAGGAAATGGTAAATTTTAGCATGTTTGACCAATCAAAGGGCCATAACTCAAAAGATTATAGTCTGAATTGGCTGGTTATTGAACTTGGCCTAGATTTTATAGAGATTCACACTTTGTGTGACTTTGCTTCAGTTCTTATAAAGAATACTCTAGTAATTGAGCGGAAAGGGGCAATTTTAGCATTTTTGAGTAATTAAAATGCCATTACTCTAAAGATAATGGTCCGTATTGGCTGATTATCGAACTTGGAGTAGATTACATAGTGATACACACTTTGTGTTAGTTTGGTTCAATTCCAATGAAAAATACTCTAGTTATTGAACGGAAACGAAATACTTGACGCTGCCCGTCCGCCCACTGACTTCACCAATCTAATAACCAGGTTTTCAACTTTGAAAAACCTGGTTAAAAACTCACAAAAAAATACAATGTAGTGGAGTATGTGGTCCAATGGTAGAGCATCATCCCCATGATTGGAGGGACATGGGTTCAATCCTCTGTCTTGGCTATGTGTTGTGTCCTTGAGCAAGACATTTTTTTCTGCATATGCTTCATACTGGTTCTACCCAGAAAGACTTCAAGCGTAATTTGTATAAGTTTTAATAACTTGTTTTACAATAAAAATAATTAAATAAGTTTAAACTGTAAGTGGTTGCGCTTAAAGCATGGAAACACCAAATGGTGAGACAAAAATGTTAAAGCATTATACACTCATTAAAGGTACTGGACTTACCAGGAAGGCATCTTAAATCCTGCATTTAAAGTCACTGGTATAACTGGACTGAAATTGATACAGCACAAAATTGATGAAAACAATTTTCAAAACACTGAATAGATAAAAAATATATTAAAACATTTCAGACAATATAACCACAGGGGTACTGCGCCTAGCAAATACCCAACCCGCATCCTTCTCAAAAATAAATATAAATATATATATAAAAATCTAATAATGCCCAACAATTAAAAAAAAATTTAAATCATATTTTTTTTTTCAATTGTGCATATAGTTTTTTTCGTATTTTCTTTTATATTTTTTTGAGTGGGTATTTGTTAGGTATATAACAAGCTGACTACTAAACTTTAACAAAGTTGTGACACTGACGTCAACGCCCATATATGAGTAGAATAGCTCTCTTTATTATTAGAATAGTCAAGCGAAAAATGCATTAAGAAAAATTTACTACTAAATTTGATTTTATCATAAAATGAGCTCAAATACCACTAAAACTATTTTTGAAATATTTTGTGGG
Source organism: Panopea generosa (assembly GCA_029582155.1). Taxonomy (NCBI): domain Eukaryota; kingdom Metazoa; phylum Mollusca; class Bivalvia; order Adapedonta; family Hiatellidae; genus Panopea; species Panopea generosa. The sequence continues at coordinate 66,917,644 of CM055901.1, forward strand.
GTGCTCCATGATTTGATGGTCTAAGTCGCCATTTCAAAATCACTAAACTCCGACTGCTGAGGTCAATGGTTCGAGCATATTTCTGTTATATGTTTGCAATAAGAATATGTTATAAAAGGATAGACTGTCCGCAACCTTGTAGGCTGGTCAGATAAATTACTTATATGTACATTAATTTTCTTACATGTGGTATAAACTTGCGACTCATCCTACTCCATATAGGTTTGTAAATTTATACAGTTATAAAACTATTGTAAAGTAATTACATTGTTAAAATATAAATATGTTGAGTCAAAACCTGTCTTAAGCAGCCAGTCAAGGGAAGGAGAAAGTGTGTCCTTTTAAGACAGGTTGTTGCTTAATACAGGTCAATTTGCTCTGAGAGCATAGCAATGGGAAATAGCAAATGCGGATGCTTATGACAGGTGGTTGCTTAATAAAGGTGACCGCCTATACAGGTATGACTGTGTTATAATTATAAACTTTATATAAAATGTAAATTGTAAACTTACGCTGTGGGACAAACACATCGTATATGTTTTAATTTCATTTGTTTAAACACTTCAGACCAACCTTGCCTGAAATACAAAGAATGCCATTAAATACACTCTTGGTAACTTGATTTCAAGAGGTTTGTTTACAGTTTATTAACAATTGCTTCAACAGTGCAAAAATAATATACCTGGCAACATAATGAGAAATTATTTATTTTGTAACAGAACAACATTATTAATATTTTGTTTAATTTAAAATCACACAGAATTTATTTGTTTTCATGCAAAGTCTTACAGAATGAAAGTGGTAAAAATTTAAAATCACTACATTAACTTTATACACCTGATCTGGACTGTGAAACAGGAAGCTCACAACATAATTATAACTGACCAGACTTGAGAGCGGCTATCACTCAGCCCACTAGCCACATGGCGCTACCCACTAGCCACATGGTGCAGCCCAATAGCCACATGGCTTAGCCCACTAGCCACATGGCGCTACCCACTAGCCACATGGTGCCGCCCAAGAGCCACCTTGCGCCGCCCACAAGCCACATGGAGCCGCCCACTTGCCTAGTGGTGCAGCCCAATAGCCACGTTGTGTGGCCCACTAGTAACATGGCGCTGCCCACTAGCCACATGGCACTGTTTATCAAATACAATGTAATACAATATAGTGTTAAATTAGAGACCATCGCTTGTCTAAGGAAAATGGCAGTCCAGGAAACAATATTTTCACTAATTGCATTATCAACTTGTTTGATTGACAGCCCACATCTGATCAATTGTGCTTGAAAATCAATTTGCTGTTCATATCATTTTGTAAATAATATACACCCAGCCTAGCTGTCTGATCAGGATCAACAAAGTTCAGGGCTCACAATCAGTTAATTCTTATACATGTTACTGTATCACTTCTAGGTGGTAACATAAAACAGGATGGTAAAGTTTAAAATTAAAACAAGTGTTTTATTTACCCAGTATCGCCGAGCCCATGTAGAAATATCAGCTGTAAAAAAAGAAAAAAAGAAAATGTCTGTTATTTAATACAAATTATATATGTGTTGAGAAGTGGTATTAGATAATACATAAATCATACTATAATTACTACATGCACTTAAGACTAAATAAGGCTCAAGCATAAACACAGATAAACAAGACAATGAAATATTGCAAGCAGTACAGAAGTCCCCTACCAGTAATTTTACCAATTTTGTTGCCATAGCAACAACAATTTTCTGACTGAAAAAAATAAAATGACCTTAATGCTCTCTATCCACATGCAAAGTTTCACAAACCTAGCTTGGATATTTTTTAAGTAATCTTTCTGGCTAAATGCCGGATGGAGGGTAAACCAACAATCCCCTTCAGAGAAACCAGAGTAGGAACCAATAATTGTGTTTTTCCTCCATCATTGTTGACACAATGAATGGATACTTATCAATTACCAGCATAAAGCTGAACCGTGAGTTTAATTACAGAAAAAATCCCACATCAGATGAGTTTAAACTCTGGCCAATAAAATGGTGATCAAGGTTAGATATGAATGTGAAACTTCTCATTGGTATCCACTTTATAACCACATCCAGACATATCTGATTATCAGTAAATAGATTGGCCTCTGATAAAACAAAATTGAGCTACAATTTTGCTATCAACAGAAACACAATTGTTATATTTCAATACCCTGAGCTCTATATGCCTGTTTCCAATGAATTCCTGCATCATAATTCTGAACTGGCAATTCTAGAAACTTTAATAGATGTTAATCTGGCAAAAAGCTGTTAAAGCTACTTTGAACTAAATACGGATATAACCCTCACAACTGATTAAGTGAAGAATTGTTTTGATGCATATATGTGTAGATACATCTAGGTACATATACATGTGTGGTCAAACCTTGGTACATTTACGTGTAGACATATCATGGTACATGTAGACATGAACCAGGATGAACCACTCTGCAAAGAACCTGCAAATTTTTAGGGTTACATGTATGGCCAAGGCCATCCTTAAAAAAATAAATTGTTTTGCTACCTATTCACTCAAAAATCCACATGAAAAATACTGGGTCGGAGCACAGCAAATATTTTTTTAAGGATGGCCAAGAGGTATTCATTCAGTTATTCTCCGGAAATTAATTTTGTGATGGTTCTACGACCTTATGTAAAAAAAATCCGTGGGCCTCCTAGGCCCCTGGAAACCTTCTAAATAATGCTATAAACACCATGAATATATATTATTTATATGCTTTATTAAATTAAGCTCTTTTTTTATCAGACAATCACTGCTGGCTCAGTGTCATCAATGACATCTGCTATATATCTCAGTAGACATGCTTGTAAGGTTGTAATACAATACTGGCAGAGAGATATGGGGAGAAAACATAGTGGACTTAGCCAGTAATGAATATTGAATAGCAAATTATCTTCAAACAGATATCCAATTGAGACATGAAAGGTCACCAGCAGTTCATACTGAAGCTATATGTTTGTTAATATTGATTACCTACACAGTGCTACAAATTATCTTTTCAGTCCTCTATATAGCATTGTGGTGGTACATATATAATTCATATATGTATTTTTCAACCATATTTTACTTTTTAGTTTATACTAATTTATTTGAGCTCAATTGCGATCAAAGCTCAGAGCTTATATGAACCGTTCTCGAGTCCGTTTCCTGGGAAGGACCAGTACTGAGTGTTGTTTTATGAGAGGCATCCGATCGACGGGGGAATCGAACCCTCAACCTCTGGCATGAGCGCCAACACTCTATCCATTAGACTACCGCCCCTTAGAACTACATTTTTACCTCAACCATATTTTACCTTTTGAACTACATTTTTACCTCATGTTAGGTTCAATTAATAACATTACAATGAAATGTCAATATATGCATTAAAATCAGTCAGCTGTCTTAGTTTCATATTTAGACTGGTTTAGTTATTTTTTCATTACCTGTTGTATTATAAGTTTATCTTGCCACCGGTTTTCCTAGTTCATACATGTTAATAGTTTTATACCACTACTATATTTGACACATCTTGATATATATATACAATTTTTTATGTCTTAAAGGGACAATACTGGAAGTGAAACACATATGTAATAAGTCTTAAAGGCACAATACAGGCTATGAAATACATATGTGTTATGTGCTAAAGGCACAATACTGGAACTGAAACACATATGTAGTATGTCTTAAAGGCATAATGCTGGCTTTAAAATACATTTATTATGTGCTAAAAGCACAATACTGGCTTTGAAGCAGCTGCACATATGTACTATGTCTTAAAGGCACACTACTGGAACTGAAACACATATGTATTATGTCTTAAAGGCACAATACTTGAACTGAAACACATATATGTATTATGTCTTAAAGGCACAATACTGGACTGAAACACATATGTATTTTGTCTTAAAGGGACAATACTGGAACTGAATTACATATGTATTATATTTTAAAGGCACAATTCTGGAACTGAAACACATATTTAGTATGTCTTAAAGGCACAAAACTGGAACTGAAACACATATGTATTATGTCTTAAAGGCACAATACTTGAACTGAAACACATATGTATTATGTCTTAAAGGTACAATACTGGAACTGAATTACATATGTATTATATTTTAAAGGCACAATTCTGGAACTGAAACACATATTTAGTATGTCTTAAAGGCACAAAACTGGAACTGAAACACATACGTATTATGTCTTAAAGGCACAATACTGGACTGAAACACATATGTATTATGTCTTAAAGGGACAATACTGGAACTGAATTACATATGTATTATATTTTAAAGGCACAATTCTGGAACTGAAACACATATTTAGTATGTCTTAAAGGCACAAAACTGGATCTGAAACACATATGTATTATGTCTTAAAGGCACAATACTGGAACCGAAACACATATGTATTATGTCTTAAAGGTACAATACTGGAACTGAATTACATATGTATTATATTTTAAAGGCACAATTCTGGAACTGAAACACATATTTAGTATGTCTTAAAGGCACAAAACTGGAACTGAAACACATATGTTTTATGTCTTAAAGGCACAATACTTGAACTGAAACACATATGTATTATGTCTTAAAGGCACGAAACTGGAACTGAAACACATATGCATTATGTCTTAAAGGCACAATACTGGACTGAAACACATATGTATTATGTCTTAAAGGCACAATACTGGAACTGAAACATATATGTATTATGTCTTAAAGGCACAAAACTGGAACTGAAACACATATGTATTACCGTATATTCCCTAATTAACGCCCCCGGGGGCGTTACATTTTACAAGGTGGGGGCGTTTATAAAAGATAAAAAAAGCAATTTTAACAACAGTTAAAAATACAATAAAACCATGGAAAAAACAACTTAAATCCGGTTTAAATCCCCGAAAAAGTGGTTCAGAATTATTTTAGAGTGAATGAAATAATCGACATAGGATGAAAAAAAGCTGAAAATCTGTATGAAATTACTAGTCTGCGTACTGGAATATCCGAATTTATGGTCATTGTACTCTTCACTTTAAATCACTTGGACTCTTGCTCTTATCGACATGGAACAATGAGCTTTCAGAGTACACAGACTAACCGCATTTTCCAACGTTTTGGAATGTTTTAATCGGCAGACAGCATTTTTACTGGTATTAAACAGCAAATATGGGGAAGTATTTGTTCAACCAAAAGTGATTAAGTGGTCACCCAAGATATAAACAATGGGTTAAAGAGTCCAAAGGTAATAAACACTTCGCTAATTGTTGACTGTGTAACAAAATAATTGATCAGGGAAAGATGGGCGAATACACACTCAAATCGCATATACGTTTTGTTTTTTAATTTTTCAGGAAAATAGGTGGGGGGCGTTTATTAGAGTGGGGGCATTTATAAGGGAATATATGGTATGTCTTAAAGGCACAAAAATGGAACTGAAACACATATGTATTACTATTATGTCTTAAAGGCACAAAACTGGAACTGAAACACATATGTATTATGTCTTAAAGGCACAATACTGGCTTTAATGAAGCACATAAAGGACACTAAACTCAATATCCCATTGAAGGTATTACTCAATCTTCACAGCTTGTCATGAAATTTTAGTCCTACTCATACTCTATAATTCATGAAACATTAAATTAGAACATTAAATGAGAATGAAATAGAAATTTCTGTATTGAAACTAGCAAAACCTGCATGACTTGTATTATAACAATGTTGCATTTGCTACTGGTTATTTAGTATTTAGCTCATAGACTCTTTTATTTGATCAATAAGAAGCACATACATGTATGCTATTGCAAATATCTACAATTTGAAATGTCTGCCCCTAGCTTCAGGTTGATGAAGATTCCCTGAGATGAAGAACTACCAGGAACTACTGCAGAGCTACAGGCTGTACAAATTAAATAGCCTGACATCCCGGACAAGTGGAAAAATAATGAGGGACAAGTAAAAACTGTTGCCCTTTACCAAGTTGACAACGGCAAGTTCCATTTTCAAAAATGGGAAGTCAGACAAGTAGTTTTACTACTTTTAATTAGTGTGCACACACAAGAGGATTAATTAGCACTGACCAGTAAATCACTAGCCTGGATCAATTAGTATGCAACTATCTTCAGGGGATATTCAATGTGATGCACCAATATAAATAGTTGTATTGATACCAGCATACAATGATGCTAACATGACTGTGTAACATAGTGAGTGAACCAATCAGAACTGTTGTTATATGATACATTTGTGTAAACTGAAACAGTCAACAAAATTCTTTGTATGAAATTAGCTTTGCTGCATGCATATGTAGTTGGATTAAACAATTAATATAATTATAATGTTTTAAAATTTCAATATTTAATTTTGCAATATGATTCATTCCAGGATCCTACACAAAATATTCCTCCCACACAGAACAGAACAAAAACATATAACCGGTTACTGTACTATAACAAATGTATGTCATACTGATAAAAATGTCATTGTGTATCCCAGACTTATCTCTCTCACTTCTTCCTACTTTTTCTGGAAGGAGAACAGACCTTACTCAGTAATTGAATTATACATGTAAATCAACACCTTAGTCAGCATCATAATCATACCAAAATTGACAATATTTCTTTAATAAAATAAAATATAAAATTGATGTATTGATTGGATTCAAAACACTTTAAAAACTATTTTTTTCTGTAAGAAAATGTACTTAAAATGTCTTAGATGTTTTCCTCAAATAAAATGTTGGATCCATATTATTATACCGACATGCTGCATATTCTGGGTTGGAGATCTCTCCAGCAAAGACGAGCAGACTCCAGATGTGTATGCTTTACAAAATTGGAAACAATCTGGTAGCTATAAATGAGGATGATTACATCACCAGAGGCACAGGTAGATGCCAACATCAATATCATCAGGGATTATACACGATTTTCTTTCCTCCAAAGACCCATTGTGCAGCGGAATCAGCTACCCACTAACACCTGCCCCGGCAGAGTCCCTGGATTCCTTGAAGACCCCGCACTCATTTAATTCTTAATTCCCTCACTTTACTTCCTTCTATCTCTACTAGTCCTCCTACTCTTTACTCATCTTTTTTCCATTTTTCACTAAATATTCTTCTAGCACTCCACTGGTGAGGGTTAGTGGGACATATTGCACGTCTCTTAGGAGCCTTTTGATATTTTTTATTTTTGCGTCTCCCGAGAAGTGCAACCGCGGAAGCCGATTTTACTAACTGGAAGTTCCCAACGGAATCTGTTGGGAAGGTTTCACGACTTTAAAATCCAAACAATTGACATATAATGAATGAGAACAGAAAATTTAACATTAAATACATCAATTTGTGATAAAATTATATGCAGTGCATGCTAAGTATACCAATAAACCGATCTCAAACACAAGAGGGGTCCCATTTCAGATGAATATGTATTGTCCGCCATTATCATCTGGCATCAAGTGTTTCAAATGAATTATCACCATATTGTATAACAACAGATGCCTTTATATTAAGAAATCGAAGAATGCACGGTGCTGGTCTCTTTTTGCTTAGTTTAAATCGAACAGTTTACATTAATTTCATGTTGTTTTTTTTGTAATACTTGTTAGTATAAGTTATATATGATATGATAAGTTCTGTGTTTAATAACTTTAAATTGTATAAGGAAAAACAATAGAAAAATGCAATTGATATATAGGCAGAGACTGATAAGCTAATATCAGTGCAACATACATGGTTGAAATTTCGGATGACACCTTTATAGTAATCCTATAAAAACTTGGATTTAATAATTTTGGTAAAGATGATAAAGTTTTTGTCTATTTCCAATTAGTTTTCTTCCGTTTTTAAAGTACTGGGTTGGAAACAAAATAAAATTGGCTTTATATGATTTTTTTTATTTTAACAAAAACGGTATTGTTTAAATGGTGCAGTTGTTTTAAAGCAACACATCCACGTTTGAACTTTTAAAAAAAAAATTTTAATTGAGTTATGAGCACATAATTTCCCATACAAACATATGATCAATTAGCTGTATATGAGCATATAAACACAATCCGGAACAAAATGATGCCCAAATTATAATGCGTGACTAACACTTTATAAAACAAGTGTGTAACTCACCCGAGTCAAAAAAAATTGTCAAAATGACTTTCAAGGCAGGTTAAGTACACTACGCACTAAAACGTGAAGTTTTTTAATACGACTCGCATAATTCAATTTGAAGCCAAGTTGGAATCCTCGGCAATTTAAAAATAATTTATAAAGCGTTTGTCACGCTTTATAATTTGGACATCTTTTTTTATAATTCTAAAGCGTTCTGGATAGTGTTTGTTAGCACATATACAGCTCACTGACCATATATTTATGTATGGGAAATGAGCTCACAACTCAATTGAAAAACTTTTTAAAAAAGTTTAAACGTGGATGTGTTGCTTTAACAAAAATATTTTAACAACACATCAGAGATTCTTTTGCAGAAATATGAAGAAGTATGTTTTCGATGGATGGCAAAATAATTATATAGATATTAAATTTTTTTCTTTGTTATTTCCTACTTTAAAAATGAGAAAATGGTCACACAAAAATAACTGTAAGCATTACTTGAAATGCTTCTTTTTTTTAATTTAAAAAAAAGAAAAGTTTACCCCCTGAAGTCCTTCCTTTCGATACCAAAAGGAAAAGCATATTTTGTTGGGGTCAGTGGGGAGTCGAGCGCCAAATGTGACATCCGAATTTTAGACAAGCACATGCAATCACTTATCTCTGTATATGAGTCTTTGATATAGGATGATTATTACCCTTCGAAGAATTTAATAAGCAATATATATTACACTGAATTGCACTGAATTACTGTCCAAACCATGCTGATGATATACATTTTAACCAACAGTTGCTGTATGTTGGGCAAATCGATTGGACATTGTTGGGATTTTAAAAAAATGCTAACCTAAGATACCGATTTTTTAAAGAGGGTTGGGTTTGAATAAACAATGTGCTATTGTTTATTATTCTGGTCAATTTGTGTTGTAAAGTTATCAAGTTCGATGCTGTAGTTACTTTTTTCAGCAGAATATTGAATTATTCTCTGATTAAACAAGTTATTTGTAATAGCAAGGGTGACTTTTTGAGGTGAAAAAAAAGGTTTTAAAACTGGTACATAATATCAATGAGTTTGTTGTAAACTTTGGAATGAATTCAGACTTCACAACTATCTTCAGTAAAACGTAGGGTGTCACTATAAAATGTATATTTTACATTAAAACCTTATATACCTACCATAAAGTCCCAAAGATAGTTGTTTACACGATTTAAATCTTCTTTTTCTCTTTAGATTGTTTTCTTTTATGAAAAATGAATACAATGTACATGTAAATAGACAATATTTAAGTCTTTTTACTGACAGAAGTCGCTTTATTATTTTACCTTGGTTGAAAAACATCATGCTCGAAGAATTCTTGCATAGATCCAGTTCTAAGCTTATACGTGTCTTGCTCAAGGACACAACAGACCAAACACTGTATTGTACGGAAGTCCCCATAATGGTCAGATTGATAACTCGCATAACAACAAACATGACAGTACAAGAATAAACAACATGCACATGTCGTTTCAAAGACAATTTCGATCCATCATTAAAATTATGTTTTCAATAAGCTTACAACTAGGTTGCATGTTTGTGTATAGTATTCGTGCTCGGCCATTTGCTTTTGAAGAAGCTTATGTTGAATGCCTGTTTAACACCTTCATGACAAGTGGAATTCAATTAGAGTACAAGCGATTTCAAATGTTTTCGCATTAGGTTTTTAGGTAGCTTTTTGTTAGTTTTTTTTGTTGTAAATGAACATAATTCTTGGAAAAAATATCTGAGCGAGTTGATAGGAGCACAGCAGACAGTGACTTGGTTTTACACACGTATGTCTCTACGGCACACAGGCATTTTTATGTACGACCATATGTAGTAATTGTTTGATATCGCACCCAAGATACTCGAACTGCTACTATTTGAATAGTTTTTGAGGTATTTATTTAATATTGTTTTTATAGAAATAATATCAAAATGTAAAAACATTACCCAACACAAAAAGAGGAATACATATATAGATTGCAAATTCCTCACAAAAGTACACGGTAACTTATTTTCTTTTCTTTATTCATAAGCATTTCATAATATTTAAATCGTACAACAAAGAATGATTACTATGCACCAACTTTCAAGAGAATTTATACATCAAATATTCTCCATTATATGTTGTTCATGGTGAACAATTATTCATTTCCGTAACAGGTGCGTGTGACGTCAAAATTTTGTTCATGATTATGATTTTGATGGTTCGCCCAGTAAATTGTTAATAATTTCATTGTGACTCATAAATGTTTCATTGATTTTTTCAACAATTTGTTTATGTTGTCAAGCCGTATAACAGCGTTAAATGACATACACAGCGAAGCGGTGTCTGTGGATTTTTTTCCAGTACATAAATTGGTCTAGAACAATAAGGCGTTAAGGACAGCAGATCAGATATCCAAATAATAAAAAAGCTGTCCATCCACGCCTTATCGTATCAGGCTATGGTGAGGGTATACCAATATATTGGCAAAAAGATAACCTTAACCAAGATGTTGTCGCGTTAGATTCAGTTATCAGTAGACACTTTCAAACACAGACAGCCACTGGATTGAAATTATGAAAAAAAAAAGAGACACTGTGCCTACATCTTAAATTCACACAAAAATGATTTGGGTAAGGACATGTGACTTTCGGTTCAGCACAAGTGGCTTTTAAATAGACTAAAAAGTCACTTGTCCTGAATCTTTTAAACGGCCACTTTTCCTGGACAAGTGCTCCAGAAATATTTGTACAGCCTTGGAAGCATCTTAAATACTACGGAAAAAAATATCCAAATTCCAAGTTACTTCTCCCTTTTCAACTAAGCAGCATAATCTAAATCAATACACGAGCGTGCACAGGAAACACTTACGGTAGCGGTGTGCCTTGCCTGGGCAGCAACAACGAACGGGGCCGACATATCCCTGGAAGAGCTACCTCCCATACAAGTTAACAGGAAGATAATCAAGAAAAAATGTATTAAACGTCTAACTATCGTGATTGCCTGTTAAATGAGCGTAACAAATGAATGTTAGATAATTAATGCAACACTGTTTCCAATCGGAAGCTGAGTTTCTGTCGGAAGTTGTGATAAACGTAATTTATATACAGATTTTGTAACGTCATCACTTTATGTACAAAGTGGGCGTGTCTTACTGAATTCGGATACAATCGTTAAATTGTCGGCAAATTCCGTCAAGTACAACGTAATCTTGATCACCTTTCTTTTCAGAGAAGTGACTGTAGGTATGCATAATTATGTTTGTGATTATGGTATGAGAAGAAGAAGAAGGCTGATTTCATCCTTGTCTTCTTGCAGCGCAACATCCAACAGTGTCCCCGCGAGATCTGCAGGCTCTATGCCACAGAAGAATGTTTATACATTATAACTTAATTCTTTTAAATAAAGATAAACATAATAACACGTATACCTTGAATTTTTTTTTAAACATTTTTATTTACAAAAAAAAAAATGTCGCTAGGCAGGCTCGAACGTTAGATCTCTACATTGACAGGCGCACGCCTTACCTATTACGCTTCAGCACAACTTCGAATTAGTCTTAGACACAATCATAGCACATACCTTGTTAGGAGCAGGCCGATGGCATATTGTTTTTCTGGCTAAATCGTTTTATTAATATAACATTGAATGAAAATAGATGAAACATAGATTTCAGTGTTGTATTTATTATTTGTTTGTCTCAGTTTGTTCACCTGTTTGGTTGTTTCTGTCTCGGTGCTTTTGAAAGTTTGGTCTACGCAGTGTAGATATTTTAATTGTATACGGGTCCATTTAAAATCATTTACACATGTCATGACATGCAAATATACATACATTTTTCTGCGTTTGACTTTCTGCAGATGATGATCTACATGTAAAAAAAGCTATTCAGCTTTTTTTTTTAAATTTTGCTCGCGTTGATTGTGCCGCCATAACAATTTTTTTCGCGTTAAATTACCCGAAACGATAAAGATTTAAGACAAAAAAAACAAACTTTAAAAAACAACTAAACACTGGACAACAGTAGAATATACTCAAGCATCATGCTAGAAGTAGTAAATTTGTACATATTTTAGGTACATCAAATACCTGCTTAATTTGTTTTAACATAAATCGTTTAGATGGTTACTTGAGTTCAGGGTAAATGTGTAGAAGAAAAACCTATGCTTGCCAAATTTTAAAGGGGTGCGCGCCATGTGCGCCCCCCCCCCCCCCATGAATCCACCCTTGCAGAATATGCTATCGTTATTTGACTTATAGAGAGAGACAAACCCTTGGTTGAACGCAGGGTTGTTCGGAATTGCCCAGTCATCATGCTATTTAGACATTCCATCAACTCCCCTGGTGTCAACCAGATCTCCAAGAGGCAATAACAACACTATGTGTGGACACTTGTTTACAAGAAATCGTTATTTCCAGACGGTATCAGGATACATATAAAACAAGTCCTAGAAATGTCCATGTATATTCTTAAAATGTATTTTAAGGGTTTGAAAAGGAAAAAAGAGAAATATGGGCGTTTCTTTCACTGTCATATTTTTTTTCAATCGTATCCCCTCAAGTATAACTCTATTTTGGGAAAATACCTAGTAGCTGTTGCTGCTTAATCCATATACAATTTCAAAAACATTTTTTTTTCGTTTCGTTAATGTTCAAAATAAAAATCTGCTTTATAACCAATAATATGTATTGCATGGGTGCTGAAAATTTTATTATGATCCGTGCGATGAAAGATGACTTAAATGATTTGAACAAAAAAACTTGGAGTGTTTTTCTCGATTTGGGTCCGAATGTGACTTGCTTCACTAAACTTCAAACTTTTTTTTTTATGATATTATATTTTTTTATAAATATTTTCGTTATCATTGTGTTGCAGTGGAAATGAACTTAATTGCTTTTGAATAGTATCATTTTTTTCAGTGTGTGGCTTCATCAAAGAATTTTAGAAGAAAAATTCTCTTGTCTTCATTAAACATTTTTAACTGAAAGTATGATTTATGTTTAAAAATATATATATATATTATTTAAAATGACTAAATATATCAAACTTGATTGATAACATACACAATGTGTTACCGCTTCTTTCATGACATTCAGTAATACAGACATCCGTGGTGTTAATTACGTTATGTCACAAGCCAGTGGGAGCCGTGCCAATCAATTATAAGTTAAAATGGTGGCGTATTGACCACGGAAGAACGCTGCTGATATGTATGCTTTCATTAGTGCCAGATGAATGAATCTTAACTGAACCCGCGATATGTGGTTAAAAAGGAAAGATATAAGAATAACTGCCAGCCATTAACAACAAATTAAACACACTTGTTCGTTTAACATATTGGTTATTCAGGTTTAAGTATGGATATTTAGTTATCTAAATTCGCGATATTAATATCATTAAATTAACGAAACAAAAACTCCGCGTTAAAAATCACAACCAGTCCTGAGTGAATATTAGAAAGTGAGACATTACACGTATAAGGGCAATCGTGAAACATCGGGTATTTCCGTATCCTCCGTAGAATACTCTATTGCGTCAATCGTGAAACATCGGGTATTTCCGTATCCTCCGTAGAATACACCTCGTGTATAGCTCTAGAATACACCAACGCAAATCGCCTGTGTTACAAGTCAGTGTTCATTCGCGTGAAAGTAACAAATAATGTATCCTTCATTAAGTTGATTATATATGGCGTTGTTATATCGATTTTTTATTTATACACTCGACATGGGTCATTTCTATAGGGAAATTTAAAATATCTGTCTTGATTAACAAACGTTTATATTTTCAATGTACATGTATATAAACAGATGGCATAAGGGGGCCGCCATTTTATTTTATCATGTGACTGAAAGTATTTCCAAAATGGCGCCTTATTATGTCAGAGGTCTATTGCGTAGCATAAAGGCCGAGGTAATCAGATTGTCTATTGCGTAGGATAAAGGCCGAGGTGATCAGATTGGTATACGGGATGTGTATTCAGCGTCGTTTATGATCAATACACAAGATAGCAGACGTCATTATTGCGCGCAACACCAATTTTACGGAGATCACATCCCTGTGATTGAAAACAATAGGTGTTTACGTAATATCACGAGAAGCACCTGAACCAGCCAGTCTCTGTGGATAGGTCATGTTTATTTTGCTCGATAATCAGCGTCGCAGATGATCAAGATTATAAAGCATTTTTAGCGGTATATTACCGGTGCGGCGTATTTTCAGCATATTGTAAGAACCAGTTAAATCGCCAAACATGCACACAACATTATATGAACTGTCTGGTAAGTATATCCACAAATTATTTTAGTTTATATATAACAATAACAACCTTTTACAGAATATAATTATTAATAAGTTATATAAAAGGTAAGTTTCAAGAATTAAATAAAGGCATATTTATATATAAAAAATCATATCAATTTCATGCATATTACAACTTGCCATTTATCAATAACATGTTTATATGTTTGTAACTAAAATAAATGTGCATAGGCCATGTTTGGCTTGATAAACGAATAAAATATTAAATATGCAAATGGAAATGCACACTGAATGGGATAGGCGTATTAAACTTGGTCAGGTTAGAGTATCCGACACTCATTTATTTGGTACACTGCACGCGGTTGTTTTTATCTTGTCTATATTCACTATGCCCTTTCATTCAAATATTGTATCAATAAACAATCACATACCGTATAAACCCAAATTTCATTCCTTCATTCACTCTAATCAATGACAACCCCTTTATAAGACCTAACTATTTGATGCCTTTTAAAAGCAGCCAACTTGTTTTAGGTAAAAATGAGAAAATTATGAGTAGCAGAATCAGTGAATTAAGTCAGAGTTATAGTAGAATAGAACTTAGATCAATCAGGCCACATTTTTCTGCCATATCACACTTTTGTTCAAACTCCTGTAAAATTGTATTACAGGTGATTGAAGGTTTAAAGTGAGTATACCAGGATGACACGCTAGAAATGTCTTAAAAATAAAATAATTATCAAAATGGATAAAAAAGCATCTCATTGTTTTTTAACTCTATATTTTACTGTTTACCATTCCAATAACTACTATCGGTTAATGCTATACGTTTTAATATAAAGCTAAGTAGTAAGTACATCACTTGCTATACTGACTTGTGTTTAATGTAGTTTTATCGTGTACGGAGACTAACGAGTTAGGTCGAGTATTTTTCTAACATTTTCCTATTTAAACACTAGTCTGTGTCACTAGAGACTATAATTTATAATGGATATATTATATTGAATGCTAGATACAACAGAACTTGTATATAGACTTAACAATCGAAAATCATTAAACACTTTAATAATACGTATACAGTCAAACCTGTCTTAAGCAGCCAGTCAAGGGAAGGAGCGAAAGTGGCCTTTTAAGACAGGTTGTTGCTTAATACAGATACATTTGCTCTGAAAACATAGAAATGGGAAAAAGCGAATGTGGCTGCTTAAGACAAGTGGCTGATTAATAGAGGTGACCACTTAAACAGGTTTGACTGTACAAAGCAGATCTAAGGAAGAACAGTTTGTGTTAATGAGTATCCTAAAACGGATATGGTTATTTTTTTAATATCTTCAAAATATGCCGCCTTCTTTAAACTAGATTTTCAACCAAATGGACGAACTTTGCAGCGTTATTAACGACTTACTCCTCTGCCTTGATAGATCTGCATACACAGAAGTGTCACTAGAGCTGTTGATAGATGTTATAAACGACTTACTCCTCTGTATTGATAGATCTGCATACACAGAAGTGTCGCTAGAGCTGTTGATAGATGTTATAAACGACTTACTCCTCTGTATTGATAGATCTGCATACACAGAAGTGTCGCTAGAGCTGTTGACAGATGTTCAAAACGACATCAACAGATTGCGAGGGTAACCACGAAAAAATAAAATGGGTACAGGAGAATTATTTATATTTGTTTTACTTGGCTACCTGTGTTTTTCAAAGATACGTGTATAAAAACCACAGACTGACTAATTTTAAATTATTCTTTTTTGCACATTATTTTTAAAAATGTTATAGACAATCAATCATTATGAATGCCAGATAAATGAATAAAATATTGCGAGGAGTAAGACTTCCCAAGGCCACTGCGAATATAGAGGCTGGGAGAACGACTACGACACGACAAAATGGCGGATCAATCGCCAAAGTGGCGCGATACAGCATTGTGCCAATAGAAGCAGTTTCCTCAAATCCTTAGTAAACATTATATCCCTTATATACCTAATACCGCGATATACGTATTACCGCGAATGCCCGTAAAATAGCATTATCTCACTCATGCGCACTTAAAATTTCTTATCTGGGGACAGTATGGCAATTGAAATGGATGGGTGCACCCATACTGTACACCAGTAAGATTTCTTGGAAAGGGGTCAATAGTTTTTTTGCCCTCGTTTTAGCAAAACTAGAATCAGTGAAACATTTTTAAGTGTACTAACTCACTGTTTATTTTAATTTGAATGTTTAATTATATTTTTCATACAAAACTTGCTTAAAATTATATGAAAATTCAATTTAGTACCAGTCTATATCCTGATGACACCATTTCTGGCCGTCCGCCCCGAATAGCCGATTGGCGGTAATATATACACTAGGTAAAAATAAAACGGCCGACTGTGTTTTACAAATAACCACTGTCTTTTCATGAGTTAATCATTTTCAAAGGTATATTTTACAAGAAATAAATTGAAGAAGGATTATTCAAGACAATAAAGTAACTTTATTATTGTTTATCATTTACATTGGTGATGCAGTTTTAGACTCGCGGTAATAGGTATAACCAATATACAATAAAAAGAAGAAAAAAATGAACGAATATCTTTGTTATGATGACGAAAAGTTCTAATCCATCAGGTAGTGTTTTGATTTTATGTCAGAGAGCATAAGGAGAACATTAATCAGATAAAAACAACGTGAAAATATAGTTTTACTGGGCCTCAACATTGGTTCTTTGAAAAATGCAGTTGTTTTGTTAAATATTTATTTTGTAATACAATCCATGTAATGTATAGTAAAATTTGAGTTATTGTTAATACATTGTTATACGATACGATGTGACGTCAGTGAGCGACACTGTTTGATAGTGAAGAGTATAGACAAGTAATAGTCTGACGTATTATTATTATTTTATTATTATTCAATAGTCTCTCCTTTTTCTATCAGACGTTTGGTGTCATTTACAGGGTCTCCCTCTAGAGATTCTATATGATTTTGTATAGTTTTTACTATATATGAAAGACCTTCTGTATATTGGCAGTAGTTCTTGAAACACTATTTCCCTAGCATCTTCTTTGCGAACGTTTCCATTTTCCTGTAATTCCAAGGTTAATGCTTTGAATTTAGGCTGATATTTTTTGTAAGTATGCAGGAATAACAGTGGATAGACTGTTGGTCGTCCACGCGAGAGGTTTTGGGTTCGGTCTCCAGCTCGACGTGATGGCCTCTTAAAAACAACACTCAGTTCTGGTTTTACACATGAAGCAGACTTTATCGCGTATAATCATACAAGCTTTGAGCTTTGCAATCGAGTTCTAAATTAATATAAACTAAAAAAGAACAACAAATAATTTCTGATTATTTGGATACATGGGACTCGAAATTAGAATACTGCTCAAACCGGTGTAAGAGGGAATGAGCGGTGTTTGAGGACCTAAATGGTGTGAGAGGGCCTAAGCGGTGAAAGAGGGTCTGGGCGATGTTAAAGGGCGTGGTTGGGCGGTGTTAGAAGGCCTGAGACGGGGTTAGAGGGCCTAAGCGGTGTTAGAAGAACTGAGAGATGTTAGAAGGCATGAGCGGTGTTAGAGGGCCTTGACAATGTTAGAAGGTCTGAGCGGTGTTAAAGGGCATGGGTGATGTTTGAGGGCCTGCATGAGGTGCATGGTGTAAGAGAGCCTGAGATATCAAAACAATCAAGATATGGCACATTTAAGAAAATCTGAATTCTAAGATGGCTGTGAGATCACTTCAAAACAAAAGTGAGGTCAAAGTATGCGCTAGTGGATATAACAACCGAAGTCGTTGACGCTCTTTCGTTGTTGGAAGTGTACTGCTTTGTCTTTATCATACTAACACAACGGACCTCGGAAGACACATGTTATACCAAGCCTATATATATGTTGTATTTACTAGCACACCTTACGCAATAGTTTGCATATTTGCATTTGATCATTAACAAAGATTTGTCTTATTTACTAATTGATAATAAACTGTATAAACCATCGGTAATACGTAAGTCATTTTATATAACATGTGAACATTATTGAAAGGAAGTAAAACGTGTTTTCTCTCTTTTTTACTATTTATGATTTTTTACAATCCAAATATTTAGACTACTAAAACCACACTTTTGAACTGTGAACTCAGAAAATAAGTTGACCGACTATTTTATATAACTATGAGCCTTCTAAGCCAATTTATCCAAATGTTAGAGACACTATCTGATAAAACGATTCAATGGAAGCACGGAGCGTCGGTAAGGGTTGATTATATGAATTTTATACTTAAAGTAGTATATTGCCAAGTTTTGATAATAAAACTGTAAATATTGTTCAAGAATTATCTTAGCATGAGGAATGTTGTTGACCTAATCAGTGGAGCGCGTGATGCAGTGGTAGAGCACTGAACCCATGGTCGGAGGGTCGTTATTTCGATCCTCGGTCACGACTATATGTGGTGTCCTTGAGCAAGACATTTTTCCGCATATGCTTAGTACTGGTTCTACCCAGGATGACTTCAAGCTTGATTTGTCTAAGTTGTAATAACTTGTTTCACAATCGAAGTAAAATAAATATGTTTAAACTTAACCTAATTTGAACCTAGATAAATTTAGTTGTTTCATGAAAAAGAATTTCACACAAACTATGACGGGAAGTCAAGAGCACGTCCATATGATGATATTGTGACAATATTAATGAAATACGTATCTGCTGATACAATATTTAGAAAATAAACATGTCAGCTAAGGGAAAATCATTCCACTATATATAACACATAATAATTACACACATTAACAGGTATGTGTTACTCATTCAAAACATAAAAAAAGAAACACTTTTAAAATGCGATGACATTCTTAAGTACATAAGACATGTTTCGTTGAATGTAACTAGCATTTTGTTTTGACTATTTAGGCAAACCAAAGGCGTAGTGAATTAATGTCCATTGCTTAAGTATACTAGTTCCATATTAACAAGTATTTCAAACAACATACATATTTTACTTTTAAATTAGTAGCATATGTACATGAGGTTTTTAAAGGCATTATGAATATGTCTCAAATCATGCTTTGCATTCAGCAAACTGACACTATTCTTATGTATATTTATACCACGAAGAGAGATTAGTCTGGGGTTATTTGCTATTGCCAAACGAAGAGAAACGAAGAACAAGACACATAGACCAATAGAAGGAAATACCAGATATAGCAAAAATTACAGTAGAACAGGACACATACATCAACAGAAGGAAATACCAGATATAGCAAATATTATTGTAGAACAAGACACATAGACCAACAGAAGGAAATACCAGATATAGCAAATATTACAGTAGAACAAGACACATAGACCAATAGAAGGAAATATCAGATACAGCAAATATTACAGTAGGACAGGACTCATAGACCAACAGAAGGAAATATCAGATACAGCAAATATTACAGTAGGACAGGACTCATAGATCAACAGAAGGAAATACCAGATATAGCAAATATTACAGTAGAACAGGACACATACATCAACAGAAGGAAATACCAGATATAGCAAATATTATTGTAGAACAAGACACATAGACCAACAGAAGGAAATACCAGATAAAGCAAGTATTACAGTAGAACAGGACACATAGACCAACAGAAGGAAATACCAGATATAGCAAATATTACAGTAGAACAGGACTCATAGACCAACAGAAGGAAATACCAGATATAGCAAATATTACAGTAGAACAGGACACATAGACCAACAGAAGGAAATACCAGATATAGCAAATATTATTGTAGAACAAGATACATAGACCAACAGAAGGAAATACCAGATATAGCAAGTATTACAGTAGAACAGGACACATAGACCAACAGAAGGAAATACCAGATATAGCAAATATTACAGTAGAACAGGACACATAGACCAACAAAAGGAAATACCAGATATAGCAAATATTACAGTAGAACAGGACACATAGGCCAATAAAAAGAAATACCAGATATAGCAAATATTACAGTAGAACAGGACACATAGGCCAACAAAAGGAAATACCAGATATAGCAAATATTATTGTAGAACAGGACACATAGACCAACAGAAGGAAATACCAGATATAGCAAAAATTACAGTAGAAATGGACCCATAGACCAACAGAAGGAAATATCAGATATAGTAAATATTACAGTAGAACAGGACCAATAGACCAACAGAAGGAAATACCAGATATAGCAAATATTACAGTAGAATAGGACACATAGACCAACAGAAGGAAATATCAGATATAGCAAATATTACAGTAGAACAGGACCCATAGGCTTACAGACGGAAATACCAAATATAGCAAATATTACAGTAGAACAGAACACATAGACCAATAGATGGATATACTAGATATAGCTAATATTACAGTAGAACAGGAACCATAGACCAACAGAAGGAAATACCAGATATAGCAAATATTACAGTAAAAAAGGACCCATAGACCAACAGAAGGACCTACCATATGTAACAAATATTACAGTAGAACAGGACACATAGACCAACAGGAGGAATTACCAGATATAGTTAATATTACAGTAACGACTTTAAGAGTATGTCTATATTAATGTAATTATTTTTTAAGGCAATTATGTTTGAAACTTCTCTGATAGTCTTCATAATGCTGATCGTAATTGAAATATTATTTCATTAATTTTCTTTTAATATTTAAAGTCAAACCAAAAATACGTTGAATCCCCCTTCTGCAACTGTTGGCATTAATGTACAGTTTAAATATCCATACCCGATTTGTATAGTTTATTGACTTTTTTATTAAATTATTTGAATTGTAAATTTATACGTGCACTTTATTATTGCAAGATCCGTCGTAAGTGTTTAAAACTGTACACCTCTCATACTGTGAAAAATATGCGAGGCGACATTCGATATGGACGGTTTAATCATGTGACTTGCGCGTGTTTGGTTTTATCATGTCCAAGGTTATAATCGGCATTTGGAGTGAAGTCATGGAAAATCCATTTGATAATACGTGAAATACTGTTACTTAAGTGAAGGTAAGTGTTTTTCATGACAGTTAAATTAAGTTTCACATTCATTACCACCAAGGTGTTTATTGAAAAATATAACACACTTTATATAAAATATCAAATAAAGACCTCATTACTAACTACATTTCACGAAACGTTTAACATGGAGTAGCCTAACAACACAGGCATAACTTCCTTGTCTGTATGACTCTTTCGTTGTAAGATAAATTTAACGTTGCATCGTTGTACCCTTTCTCGGGGATGGAAAGTTGTCCTCTGTCCTGAGCCATGTTGACTCTTTGAGTTATTTTTCTGCATGGGCAAGTATATATTAAACTTTGGAAGAGATGAGATGTAATTTGATACTAATGATTTACATAGCGTAAGAACAAAGGGAATTCAGTTGGGCATATATGTATACTTTATATAAATCAAAATGGTCAAGCATGTAGTACAAACATATCGGGTAAGGTTTTCGAACTTCGGTCGTTTATTTTGTCAACCATTGTAATTGAAACTAGGGATCAAGTGGGGTTTTAAATGCAATTGTATTATGGTTAATTGCTTAAATAGTGAATAGATATAAAGTTAAGTACTGATTATCACACACACACACACACACACACACACACACACACACACACACACACACTTAATCTATTGGGTGATCAGTTAATGACATTAACTGGCGATGTCTTATCATATTCATTAGTTATTATGTTGTTGCCCTGGTTTCTGCTAATTCATGGTGTGCCTCTACTTACAACGTCTTTCGAGTCTGGCTGCTAGTGGTGGTTAGGCCATAATAAATTAATTACTAGATTATCACCCCCTCTAATTTTCATGCCGCCCCGACCCTTTTTATTTTCATAAAAGAAAATTAAACATTTTACCATTTTTTTTATATTTAAAAAAACATCAAATTTTTTTTAAATAAAAATAAAAAATAAAATCATCCCGCCCTCCCCGTTTTTAAGAAACATTTGGATGATAATCTAGCAATTACTTTATAATGGCTTTATACATAATTTGGAGAATTGTCAACTAATTTGTCCAACATGTTATATTTTACATCTAATTAGATATATGGCATTAGAACTGATAACGCCCGTTTCAAATTTATTTAAGCTTAAATTTTGAATTGACGATTTTGCATGCGCTCAATATTTAAAGACGATTTCTACAGTATTTAAGATTAATGAATGTTTAGGCAATATCATAAACAAATATACAACTTACCGTACAGTAATGTTATTGTTATTTCAACATCAACATACCCGTCTTTGAAAATATTTAAGGGGGGCGGTAGTCTTATGGATAGAGTGTTGGTTGCTCACACCAGAGGTTGCGGGTTCGATCCCCAGCTTGACTCGATGTCACTCATAAAACAACACTCATACTGGTTCTACCCAGGAAGCGGACTCGAGAGCGGTTCATATAAGCTCTAAGTGTTCATCGCAATCGAGCTTAAAGAAATTAGTATAAACTAATATATTTGCTTAAAAGTGTGGACTTAACTTAAAGCTAGCTACTTGTGAACATAATGGCGATAAGTATTTCAAAAGGTAACGATGGTGAATACTGAAATATATATATTGAATTACAGATGCAGCTATAAACATACTACATCCTTAACTAAGGAATGAATGTTTTGCATATTTTCATTTAGTGTTTACTTATTTTAGTTATTTTTAAAAAATATGTTAATCAAAGTTAGCTCTTTTCATTAAAATGTTGATCTTGATTAACATCTCTTTATTAAAAGTAGTTTTATAAAGTACTAATCTATATTTTTGATTTTGATATAATTTTTAATTTTCCTCATTATATATGGGGATGTGCTCCAAGCTACATCGTTCAGGATTAACATTTTCCAGTTTATTTGATTACCAGAAGATGCAGTTCCGTAGTGGACTTTAAAGATACGAGATACAAGATACAAGATGTTTGATTGAGTAAATAAAGGCCTTCGGCCCATAATACAACAATAATTGTTGATCACTGAACGTCTCACACACCAATTAATTTTGTACTGTTCTACATATGGAGACATGCACTTCTGGAACACTGGATACATTACCAATGGTTCTAAAAGTGCCTTATTCCCATAGATAGTCCTCTGTTGGTCCAAATATGCAGAAAAAAACATGGGGTTGACCAGGTTGCTTTTTCACAATTTCGATGGTTTGATGGCACCCCTTCATTTTTGACAATTCTGCCCATTTGTTGCAGTGTATCAGTACGCATCTTTAAACTGTTATAGCATCATCAAACAGTTCCCAGGGTCACCCAAACTTTGCAGAAATCATGAAAATGTCCCAATGTTCCCATATGCACAAAGAAATATGACATTTTATGCATTTTAAAAAAAAAATTACCCAACCGCTTTACACAGCTCTAATTTCTTGGGCGTAATAATCTTGCTACCGTCATGTAAGGGAGGTAATTGTTCAGTGAGACCTGATGTTTTACAAAGTTGTGTTACAATATATTAAATATACATTTGAAGTGTCTGGAAAACGGTACGGTATATAATGTGGAACTATGTTTTATCTATAATTTCAAACAGTTTGTTATAAAAAGAGCAATTTTTTAGTCTCTGGATTCTCGCTTTGAAGCAATCGATAAAAACCTGTATGTTCTGAATGTCCTATATACCAATTAAACAGATGTGTTTCTCTAACATGAGTATACTTAGAACAATTGAAAAATACATGGTAATCGTTTTTTCTATCACCATTATATTGGAATTCAAAAAACTATTTTCTATTTTCTCTTTCAATGTTAATATATCATCCAATTTCAATATTTAGTCTGTGAGAGGAGCATCTAAAACGTGCCAGTGATCGTTTGAGATTGAAAGAAAGGTCAAGGTTTAAATATCTTTCAGGATTGAATAAGGATATAATATGTTTATATGTATCACACCTGGGTGAGTTGATTATATCATGATGTCAAGTTTGAGTCATACAATCTGAGATCCTTCGTTTAAATGTTTTAAAGACAAATAGGTTACTGTCACTAGCATCTTGTGCTAGCCTCACATACCCAAACCCATACCTATACAATAATATTTTAACGTTTGTAGCCCAAGTTTTTCTACCAATATCGTCTAGAGATTTCAACATTTTGTAACAGTTCTTAGGATAACGATTGTTGGACATTTGAAGCAATTTACACCAGTATTTTATTTACTTGGTATAATATATTACACATAGTGGAAGTCTCCCGTACTCTCCAAGAGCTACAGAATTATTAACAGTAGAATTAATACCTAAAAAATATTTTCAATTTTGCACTTGTTTTTGTTTTATCTTGTCGGCGTATTCATATCCCCAGATTTCCGAACCAAATGCGAGTATTGGCACTACCATTGAATCAAATAATTTAAATATATCTTTATGCATAAAACTTCCAAATGTCCTCTGATATCCTTTTATTGAAAATATTGTCTTCCTAGCCTGTGCAGCCAATTTACACTTAGTAAACGTCCACGAGAGTTTATGAGTAATAAGTAATCCCATATATTTATCTACAGATGTCGTGATTACATTATAACCATTAAAGGACCAATTTATATAATTTTGCGGTAAGTAGTATAGGGGCCTCTTTCGCATCAAGGACTGCGCATGCGCGGCGGTCATCTTGTTTCTATTATATGAGCATGCGAGGCAGCCATTTTGGATGTGTGTTGGTATGCGCGGCAGCCAATTGGAACGGGTGTCGGAAGGCGGATATCTTGGAAAACTACTGATGGTAACACGTTTGCGCATGTGCGGCGACCATTTTAGATAACGTCGTATGTTCGGCCATATCTTTAATAAAGAAGCCGACTGACATCATATCTAAGTTTAGAACGATAGTCATGCATTTGATAAGTACGTCTCAAAAGTATACAGAGCTGACTTGTATACTCGGACATTAGGGGGGTCAGGCCCTCAGCCCTAGACGGAGACGTTTTAGTGATAACCGTTTCTTAAAAAAACTAAACATGAACTACATCTATTTATATAACAACTACTACTGTAATAAATTAAACAATATAATAACAAATAATTAAAACTAACTGTAATAAATCACTGAATAAATAATTAAAAGTAAATATAGACTATATAAATAACTTACATGTTTCTTCTACTTTGGTCAACACTCAAATGAACGCCCTACGTTAATTTTTGCACACGACACAAAGTGATTTTGCGCACTACTTTTCTATTTTTAGATATAGCATTTCACAACCATTGTTTGCGGCGGCCATTTTGAACGCGTGTCGGAAGGTCGTTTGTGCGGCCATAGTTTTAATATAGAAGCCGACTGACATCATATCTAAGTTTAGAACGATAGTCATGCGTTTGATAAGAACGTCTCAAAAGTATACAGAGCTGACTTGTATACCCGACCTAGGACGTGCTCGCGGACATTAGGGGGGTCAGGCCCTCAGCCGTAGACGGAGACGTTTTAGTGATAACCGTTTCTTAAAAAAACTAAGCTACATATATTAATATAACAACTACTACTGTAATAAATTAAAAAAATATAATAATAAATAATTAAAACTAATTATAATAAATAACTGAATAAACAATTAAAAATAAATAAGCATGATCAAATAACTGAATAAATAATTAAAAGTAAATATAGACTCTATAAATAACTTACAAGTTTCTTCTACATTGGTCAACACTCAAATGAACGCCCTACGTTAATTTTTGCACACGACACAAAGTGATTTTGCGAACTATTTTTCTATTTTTAGATATAGCATTTCACAACCATTGCATCAGCCGAACCCCCACGCTAAGAGATTAGTGTCAAGCCTAGTATGTGTCTCCTTACTGTCTGCTCTTGTATTGACACAATACATAATCCCTGAGCGGATAAGTCAACACACGCCGGATACATCACAATGGCCTATTGATATGTCAACGTTAATACCTTTACGTGACCCAAGTATGTCTAGCGTCTACCGGGTATGAACACAATAGCCCATTCATCAGCTAAAAGTTAATCTCCTTAACGTCGTCAGTATGTCTAGCGTTTGTTTATTTAGGCACGAATGTGTAACAATGGTGTATTCAAGTGTCAAACTTAATCACTGGACGTCTTAACCATAGATTAATGGGTCCTGTATTCATGCTTATACGGGTCTGGACAGAAACGAAATAGTTGAAACAGGTGGACTAAATAACTCAAATAAAGTTAGTTGTATTGGTATATCTGTGTCCACGGTGTGTTTATTGGATTTTTAAATAAACCAGCTATACCTATAAATGGGGTCACAGTTTTTTTTGTACGCGAAGACTACACGGATCGCATGAAGCTACACAGACGCGAACTCGGCAAATGATTGGTTGAGGCACGGGCGAATGGACGCTACGCATCAATGAGTTACGATAAACTTATAGTAAACGATGACGTATTCAAATACGATGAAGGGAACCAAACCATAGTTGGTATTGGATCAGCCAGGTAAAAGCCGGGCACTCGATTTTACGCTAGGAACAACATTGGAGTACGTGGTACACAGGAAAGGCGCGAAACCGTTCGTGTTGGGCAGCGATTGGACAACATAGTGCGCGGAGGTGGAGTCATTAATGGGATAAACAATGCTATTGACTAGGAAAACGGTCAAGGCCCATTGGTCACACATTATATACCTAGTTATGAACAATTGAACATTGTAACGTGGAATATTGGTGGACTTCGAAAATATGCGGACGATTTGTTAGTTAAACAATATTTACAAACATATGATATTGTAGGACTTGTTGAAACGTGGAGTAGCTTTAAAGGCGATTATAATTTATTTTTACAGCAGTTCACACATTTTGTTCGTATAAGACAGAAACATGGCAATGCAATTCGAAACAGTAGTGGGGTTAGTGTATTTGTAAAAGATACTTTACCTAAGTCTGGTTTTATTAGGCAAATATTCCCAGAGTTTTCAAATTGTATTGTTTTGTATATTAAATCTAGCGTTTTTCATCTTATGAAGGATATTTTATTATACATTGCTTATGTCTCACCCGAAGGATCACCCACTTATAATGCGAATGAGAAAAATGGTATAGTTTTGTTAGAAAATAATATTTCAATGTTAAAAAATGTATATCCAGATTGCTATTTATATATTTCTGGGGAAATGAACGCCCGAACTTTGAATTTGCTCGATTTCATTCCTGATGACGCTTTAGATCATATGTATACATTTTCGGTTGACTATGACACAGACACGTTCGATTTGCCGCGAAATAATAAGGATGCAGATAGGTACACTCTATTCGGTAAATCACGTGTAGAGCTTTGTTGCACTCATAGCGTTCATATTTTAAATGACCGGTGTAATATTAAATGTTGACCCCGTTGAAAAATGACCCTATGGGTCACTTTTCAACAAATGAGTGATCAATTTTCAACATTGAAAACTGACCCCGACCGTTATTTAATGACCCACCCACACGTGAAAAATTAACCCTCGTTAAAATCTGATCACCAACAGTTGGAAACTGACCGAATAGTCGGGCGGACCACATTTCAACATTGAACACTTATATTGTAAATTTCGATGTTCTGGTCGATTAAAAGTGTGAATTATAACTAAAATGTTGGTATACGATATATATAAATATGGCTGTTATGCTATAGATACGTTGTTTTATTGGTGATAACAAATGTGGTATCGGAATGGTGTTTGTTGGAATTGCCTTTCATTAGTGTGGTTGTTGTTTCACAAGTTAAAAATGTCATGAAGCATTCCTACATCAACTCTCTCTTTCTCTCTCTCTCCGTCTCTCTTTCTCTTTGTTACCCGTGCATCGGGGTCATACTTTCGATTAAAACTTTGCATGCACTTTACTAAAATACAACTATATAAGTTGATTAACTCTTGGTTGAATTTAATGCAAAGTATGGCCATTGTTCGACTGATTAAAGTTTGATTTCATCTCAGTAACTTCATATGCGATTGCTTTAAAACTACACTAACGCCCTCGTGTTATCAAACATAGTCTCCCAGCTATGTCCCATACCTCTGGTGGTGATTTTGACAAAAATAACCCCATTTTCTGCATTTGTACATTTTTCATATTTAACACAAATCTGACCCAGGGAGAGTGCCGAATTTAATGTTAGAAGAATTTGTGGTCCAACTCAATTTCTATATTATAAATAGACATAAAATATGTTTCAACCACAAACAAACATCTTGCTTAAACTTCTTTCCTCACTTAAAACTTTTAATAACTCAGAAACAGATATAGAACCCAAAACTTAATAACACTGGCGTGTGTGTGAAAAGCGCACGTGTGTAACAAATAATATAACTTGCTCAGGTCTTTAGTATCAATTGACAATTGGCAGTGCAAGTAGTCCAGCGCCCGGTCTTATGGACATGTCTTGGTTTTCTACCAATACCGTCCTATTTTCGATGCAAGTCATTAACTTCTTTTGTAATATGTCAATATATTTTAACAGCATAAACATAAACGAGAATGCAGATTGCACATCGCTGTTAAAGGGAGTTGCCTTGCATTATATAATGATCTGATTAAATTAAATGGTTCGCATGGATTTAGTCAATATCAGTTTGAAAAGGAATTGTTTGCTTTTTTTGTTTTTATCACAAACTGCTATAGCAACTATTTGTTGTCATAGCAACCGATTGTAACAACCATGGATCCTTACATAATCAAGTGACCTTTGGCCATCATGAACCTCTTATTTAAAGTCAAAATCACCACAAACTAGATATCTAACCCTTAAATCTATATGTGACACTGCAGATGCAATGAAATATTACAAAGAGTTTAGTTTCCTATCTAGATTTTCTGAAGAAAATAACTCGGGAAGGCCGGGCACATTTTTTTCTATTTATAGGTGATATTAACTTCTCAAGGGTTTCGGACAGGTGTGGATGGGGAAAAGAATTTGAATTTAAACTCTTTTTCTCTAATTTTAATTTAAACTCTTTTTCTCTGGCCTTAAAACCTACAATCCCACAAAGTTTAAGGACGATATAACAACTTGTATAAATGTTGATTATATTTTAATAAGGCTTGGGTTATCTTTAACTAAAGATTAAAACACTTATATAAATGATATCTGGTATTTAAATTTTAGTTATTTTAAGACTTAGGATAAAGATACTAAAGAGTTAAAATTAAACCAACGTTTATACAATTGGCTGCTGAAATCCAAACAATTCCACAGTTATACAGTCGGGGGAAATGAAATAACATTTTACTTATTTCCGATTTGTACTTCTAACTGTAAATGCGAACCCACCTGGGTAGCGCAATTGTAGCGTACATGCTTGTAAATTCAGAGGCCTCGGGTTCGATTCCCAACGGGCACGTTCTTTGTGACCAAATGTTCTCGGTCTCTGTTTCAATAGGGGAAGTTGCCAGTAACTTGCAAAGATCGGTTAGTACTGAATTCCTGGAAAACCGTTAGGATACCTGACTGTCATTACTTATTTGTAGCTTTTTTTTTTAATTCGCCGGCGGAAAACATGGATTTTATAAAATAATAGAAGTTGTTGATGGAGTTGGTTTAATATATACATATACATTTCTGTTACTTCAGAGACTCATTTTTGTTTATTACAAATAAAAAAAACCATAGCCAACTATGTCAAATCACCGATATTAGCCCTTCTATATAAAAAATAAGGTTATAAAGAATCCGATTACAAGGAATTGGCAGATACAGGCATGTTTTTGTTAAATAACTTGAAATTAATGAATATACTATTTTAAGTTTATATATTCAAAAAATGACTGTAGCTGGCAATATACTTAGTACGCTATCCAAGGTCAAAACAGTTACTGTAGCTGGCAATATACTTAGTACGCTATCCAAGGACAAAACAGTTACTGTAGCTGGCAATATACTTAGTACGCTATCCAAGGTCAAAACAGTTACTGTAGCTTGCAATATACTTAGTACGCTATCAAATGACAAAACAGTTACTGTAGCTGGCAATATACTTAGTACGCTATCCAAGGTCAAAACAGTTACTGTAGCTGGCAATATACTTAGTACGCTATCCAAGGTCAAAACAGTTACTGTAGCTGGCAATATACTTAGTACGCTATCCAAGGTCAAAACAGTTACTGTAGCTGGCAATATACTTAGTACGCTATCCAAGGACAAAACAGTTACTGTAGCTGGCAATATACTTAGTACGCTATCCAAGGACAAAACAGTTACTGTAGCAGGCAATATACTTTGTACGCTATCCAAGGTCAAAACAGTTACTGTAGCTGGCAATATACTTAGTACGCTATCCAAGGACAAAACAGTTACTGTAGCTGGCAATATACTTAATACGCTATCCAAGGACAAAACAGTTACTGTAGCTGGCAATATACTTAGTACGCTATCCAAGGTCAAAACAGTTACTGTAGCTGGCAATATACTTAGTACGCTATCCAAGGTCAAAACAGTTACTGTAGCTGGCAATATACTTAGTACGCTATCCTAGGACAAAACAGTTACTGTACAGTTTGATGTAGTTGAAGAAAATGGGATTACAGTCAGTATTCGGCAAAGTCTTCCTCGTCACAGAGAAGAAAACATTAGGATCAATCTGATTTGCAATTTGCTTTGTTCCTCCAATATCGTAGGGCTTATCCTTAACGGTGTAGCTGCGAGATACATGAAACACTATACATGTTACACTGTACATCACCCCCACCCCCACCCCTAGCACACACATACACACCGATATAGCTACACTATTTATAGGTGATATTGACTTCTCAAGGGTTTCGGACAGGTGTGGATGGGGAAGAGAATTTGAATTTAAACTCTTTTTCTCTAATTTTAATTTAAACTCTTTTTCTCTGGCCTTAAAACCTACAATCCCACAAAGTTTAAGGACGATATAACAACTTGTATAAATGTTGATTATATTTTAATAAGGCCTGGGTTATCTTTAACTAAAGATTAAAACACTTATATAAATGATATCTGGTATTTAAATTTTAGTTATTTTAAGACTTAGGATAAAGATACTAAAGAGTTAAAATTAAACCAACGTTTATACAATTGGCTGCTGAAATCCAAACAATTCCACAGTTATACAGTCGGGGGAAATGAAATAGCATTTTACTTATTTCCGATTTGTACTTCTAACTGTAAATGCGAACCCACCTGGGTAGCGCAATTGTAGCGTACATGCTTGTCAATTCAGAGGCCTCGGGTTCGATTCCCAACGGGCACGTTCTTTGTGACCAAATGTTCTCGGTCTCTGTTTTAATAGGGGAAGTTGCCAGTAACTTGCAAAGATCAGTTAGTACTGAATTAATTCGCCGGCGGAAAACATGGATTTGATAAAATAATACAAGTTGTTGATAGAGTTGGTTTAATATATACATATACATTTCTGTTACTTCAGAGACTCATTTTTGTTTATTACAAATAAAAAAAAACATAGTCAACTATGTCAAATCCCAGATATTAGCCCTTCTATATAAAAAATAAGGTTATAAAGAATCCGATTACAAGGAATTGTCAGATATAGTGTTTCATGTATCTCGCAGCTACACCGTTAAGGATAAGCCCTACGATATTGGAGAAACAAAGCAAACTGCAAATCAGATTGCTCCTAATGTTTTTTTCTCTGTGACGAAGTAGACTTTGCTGAATACTGACTGTAATCCCATTTTCTTCAACTACTTCAAACTGTACAGTAACTGTTTTGTCCTAGGATAGCGTACTAAGTATATTGCCTGCTACAGTAACTGTTTTGTCCTTGGATAGCGTACTAAGTATATTGCCAGCTACAGTAACTGTTTCGACCTTGGATAGCGTACTAAGTATATTGCCAGCTACAGTAACTGTTTTGTCCTTGGATAGCGTACTAAGTAAATTGCCAGCTACAGTAACTGTTTTGTCCTTGGATAGCGTACTAAGTATATTGCCAGCTACAGTAACTGTTTTGACCTTGGATAGCGTACTAAGTATATTGCCAGCTACAGTAACTGTTTTGACCTTGGATAGCGTACTAAGTATATTGCCAGCTACAGTCATTTTTGAATATATAAACTTAAAATATTATATTCATTAATTTCAAGTTATTTAACAAAAACATGCCTGTATCTGACAATTCCTTGTAATCGGATTCTTTATATCCTTATTTTTTATATAGAAGGGCTAATATCGGGGATTTGACATAGTTGACTATGGTTTTTTTTATTTGTAATAAACAAAAATGAGTCTCTGAAGTAACAGAAATGTATATGTATATATTAAACCAACTCCATCAACAACTTCTATTATTTTATAAAATCCATGTTTTCCGCCGGCGAATTAAAAAAAAAAGCTACAAATAAGTAATGACAGTCAGGTATCCTAACGGTTTTCCAGGAATTCAGTACTAACCGATCTTTGCAAGTTACTGGCAACTTCCCCTATTGAAACAGAGACCGAGAACATTTGGTCACAAAGAACGTGCCCGTTGGGAATCGAACCCGAGGCCTCTGAATTGACAAGCATGTACGCTACAATTGCGCTACCCAGGTGGGTTCGCATTTACAGTTAGAAGTACAAATCGGAAATAAGTAAAATGCTATTTCATTTCTCCCGACTGTATAACTGTGGAATTGTTTGGATTTCAGCAGCCAATTGTATAAACGTTGGTTTAATTTTAACTCTTTAGTATCTTTATCCTAAGTCTTAAAATAACTAAAATTTAAATACCATATATCATTTATATAAGTGTTTTAATCTTTAGTTAAAGATAACCCAGGCCTTATTAAAATATAATCAACATTTATACAAGTTGTTATATCGTCCTTAAACTTTGTGGGATTGTAGGTTTTAAGGCCAGAGAAAAAGAGTTTAAATTAAAATTAGAGAAAAAGAGTTTAAATTCAAATTCTCTTCCCCATCCACACCTGTCCGAAACCCTTGAGAAGTCAATATGACCTATAAATAGTGTAGCTATATCGGTGTGTATGTGTGTGCTGGGGGTGGGGGTGGTGTACAGTGTAACATGTATAGTGTTTCATGTATCTCGCAGCTACACCGTTAAGGATAAGCCCTACGATATTGGAGGAACAAAGCAAATTGCAAATCAGATTGATCCTAATGTTTTCTTCTCGGTGACGAGGAAGACGTTGCTGAATACTGACTGTAATCCCTTTTTCTTCAACTACATCAAACTGTACAGTAACTGTTTTGTCCTAGGATAGCGTACTAAGTATATTGCCAGCTACAGTAACTGTTTTGACCTTGGATAGCGTACTAAGTATATTGCCAGCTACAGTAACTGTTTTGACCTTGGATAGCGTACTAATTATATTACCAGCTACAGTAACTGTTTTGTCCTAGGATAGCGTACTAAGTATATTGCCAGCTACAGTAACTGTTTTGTCCTTGGATAGCGTACTAAGTATATTGCCAGCTACAGTTACTGTTTTGACCTTGGATAGCGTACTAAGTATATTGCCATCTACAGTAACTGTTTTGACCTTGGGTAGCGTACTACGTATATTGCCTGCTACAGTAACTGTTTTGTCCTTGGATAGCGTACTAAGTATATTGCCAGCTACAGTAACTGTTTTGTCCTTGGATAGCTTATTATGTATATTGCCAGCTACAGTAACTGTTTTGACCTTGGATAGCGTACTAAGTATATTGCCAGCTACAGTTACTGTTTTGACCTTGGATAGCGTACTAACTATATTGCCAGCTACAGTAACTGTTTTGACCTTGGATAGCGTACTAAGTATATTGCCAGCTACAGTAACTGTTTTGTCCTTGGATAGCGTACTAAGTATATTGCCAGCTACAGTAACTGTTTTGACCTTGGATAGCGTACTAAGTATATTGCCAGCTACAGTAACTGTTTTGTCCTTGGATAGCGTACTAAGTATATTGCCAGCTACAGTAACTGTTTTGACCTTGGATAGCGTACTAAGTATATTGCCAGCTACAGTCATTTTTTGAATATATAAACTTAAAATAGTATATTCATTTATTTCAAGTTATTTAACAAAAACATGCCTGTATCTGACAATTCCTTGTAATCGGATTCTTTATAACCTTATTTTTTATATAGAAGGGCTATTATCGGGGATTTGACATAGTTGACTATGGTTTTTTTTATTTGTAATAAACAAAAATGAGTCTCTGAAGTAACAGAAATGTATATGTATATATTAAACCAACTCCATCAACAACTTGTATTATTTTATAAAATCCATGTTTTCCACAGGCGAATTAAAAAAAAAAGCTACTAATAAGTAATGACAGTCAGGTATCCTAACGGTTTTCCAGGAATTCAGTACTAACCGATCTTTGCAAGTTACTGGCAACTTCCCCTATTGAAACAGAGACCGAGAACATTTTGTCACAAAGAACATGCCCGTTGGGAATCGAACCCAAGGCCTCTGAATTGACAAGCATGTACGCTACAATTGCGCTACCCAGGTGGGTTCGCATTTACAGTTAGAAGTACAAATCGGAAATAAGTAAAATGCTATTTCATTTCCCCCGACTGTATAACTGTGGAATTGTTTGGATTTCAGCAGCCAATTGTATAAACGTTGGTTTAATTTTAACTCTTTAGTATCTTTATCCTAAGTCTTAAAATAACTAAAATTTAAATACCAGATATCATTTATATAAGTGTTTTAATCTTTAGTTAAAGATAACCCAGGCCTTATTAAAATATAATCAACATTTATACAAGTTGTTATATTGTTCTTAAACTTTGTGGGATTGTAGGTTTTAAGGCCAGAGAAAAAGAGTTTAAATTAAAATTAGAGAAAAAGAGTTTAAATTCAAATTCTCTTCCCCATCCACACCTGTCCGAAACCCTTGAGAAGTTAATATCACCTATAAATAGAAAAAAATGTGCCCGGCCTTCCCGAGTTATTTTCTTCAGAAAATCTAGATAGGAATCTAAACTCTTTGTAATATTTCATTGCATCTGCAGTGTCACATATAGATTTAAGGGTTAGATATCTAGTGTGTGGTGATTTTGACTTTAAATAAAATGTTCATGATGGCCAAAGGTCACTTGATTATGTAAAGATCCATGGTTGTTACAATCGGTTGCTATGACAACAAATAGTTGCTATAGCAGTTTGTGATAAAAACAAAAAAAGCAAACAATTCCTTTTCAAACTGATATTGACTAAATCCATGCGAACCATTTAATTTAATCAGATCATTATATAATGCAAGGCAACTCCCTTTAACAGCGATGTGCAATCTGCATTTTCGTTTATGTTTATGCTGTTAAAATATATTGACATATTACAAAAGAAGTTAATGACTTGCATCGAAAATAGGACGGTATTGGTAGAAAAACAAGACATGTCCATAAGACCGGGCGCTGGACTACTTGCACTGCCAATTGTCAATTGATACTAAAGACCTGAGCAAGTTATATTATTTGTTACACACGTGCGCTTTTCACACACACGCCAGTGTTATTAAGTTTTGGGTTCTATATCTGTTTCTGAGTTATTAAAAGTTTTAAGTGAGGAAAGAAGTTTAAGCAAGATGTTTGTTTGTGGTTGAAACATATTTTATGTCTGTTTATAATATAGAAATTGAGTTGGACCACAAATTCTTCTAACATTAAATTCGGCACTCTCCCTGGGTCAGATTTGTGTTAAATATGAAAAATGTACAAATGCAGAAAATGGGGTTATTTTTGTCAAAATCACCACCAGAGGTATGGGACATAGCTGGGAGACTATGTTTGATAACACGAGGGCGTTAGTGTAGTTTTAAAGCAATCGCATATGAAGTTACTGAGATGAAATCAAACTTTAATCAGTCGAACAATGGCCATACTTTGCATTAAATTCAACCATGAGTTAATCAACTTATATAGTTGTATTTTAGTAAAGTGCATGCAAAGTTTTAACCGAAAATATGACCCCGATGCACGGGTAACAAAGAGAAAGAGAGACGGAGAGAGAGAGAAAGAGAGAGTTGATGTAGGAATGCTTCATGACATTTTTAACTTGTGAAACAACAACCCCACTAATGAAAGGCAATTCCAACAAACACCATTCCGATACCACACTTGTTATCACCAATAAAACAACGTATCTATAGCATAACAGCCATATTTATATATATCGTATACCAACATTTTAGTTATAATTCACACTTTTAATCGACCAGAACATCGAAATTTACAATATAAGTGTTCAATGTTGAAATGTGGTCCGCCCGACTATTCGGTCAGTTTCCAACTGTTGGTGATCAGATTTTAACGAGGGTTAATTTTTCACGTGTGGGTGGGTCATTAAATAACGGTCGGGGTCAGTTTTCAATGTTGAAAATTGATCACTCATTTGTTGAAAAGTGACACATAGGGTCATTTTTCAACGGGGTCAACATTTAATATTACACCGGTCATTTAAAATATGAACGCTATGAGTGCAACAAAGCTCTACACGTGATTTACCGAATAGAGTGTACCTATCTGCATCCTTATTATTTCGCGGCAAATCGAACGTGTCTGTGTCATAGTCAACCGAAAATGTATACATATGATCTAAAGTGTCATCAGGAATGAAATCGAGCAAATTCAAAGTTCGGGCGTTCATTTCCCCAGAAATATATAAATAGCATTCTGGATATACATTTTTTAACATTGAAATATTATTTTCTAACAAAACTATACCATTTTTCTCATTCGCATTATAAATGGGTGATCCTTCGGGTGAGACAAAAGCAATGTATAATAAAATATCCTTCATAAGATGAAAAACGCTAGATTTAATATACAAAACAATACAATTTGAAAACTCTGGGAATATTTGCCTAATAAAACCAGATTTAGGTAAAGTATCTTTTACAAATACACTAACCCCACTACTGTTTCGAATTGCATTGCCATGTTTCTGTCTTATACGAACAAAATGTGTGAACTGCTGTAAAAATAAATCATATTCGCCTTTAAAGCTACTCCACGTTGCAACAAGTCCTACAATATCATATGTTTGTAAATATTGTTTAACTAACAAATCGTCCACATATTTTCTAAGTCCACCAATATTCCACGTTACAATGTTCAGTTGTTCATAACTAGGTATATAATGTGTGACCAATGGGCCTTGACCGTTTTCCTAGTCAATAGCATTGTTTATCCCGTTATTGACTCCACCTCCGCGCACTGTGTTGTCCAATCGCTGCCCAACACGAACGGTTTCGCGCCTTTCCTGTGTACTACGTACTCCAATGTTGTTCCTAGCGTAAAATCGAGTGCCCGGCTTTTACCCGGCTGATCCAATACCAACTATGGTTTGGTTTCCTTCATCGTATTTGAATACGTCATCGTTTACTATAAGTTTATCGTAACTCATTGATGCGTAGCGTCCATTCGCCCGTGCCTCAACCAATCATTTGCCGAGTTCGCGTCTGTGTAGCTTCACGCGATCCGTGTAGTCTTCGCGTACAAAAAAACTGTGACCCATTCGTTTTGCACTATCTAGAATGGCCTCTTTGTCCCTGTTGTTAGAGAATTTCACCATAATGGTGCATTTATCTTATTCTCTGCTATTTAATATATGTGCTCTCTCTATACCAACGTTCTCAAGGCTCGGCAAAGCTAGATCTTCCTTTTATAAAAGTTCTTATTTTTAGTTCACTGTCCTTCCAGGACTCATTAATAACTCCTTGTATCCCGTTAAAACGTAGGTTATTACGCCTGGAATGTCCTTCTAGTTTATTTAGTTTAGAGCTCATCACATTAATCTCTTCTCTCATTTCCTTATTCTCCGATCTCAGTTCTTAATTCGCAGTTTTCGAATTGTTTACAGTAGTATTTATGTCATCGATTTTACTATTTATAGACGCAAGGTCATTTCGGACCTCGGCCTTCATATCTCGTAAATAAGAAAGAATTTCTTCGTTAGGCTCACCGTTTGTCTGTGGATGTTGTTTTTTACGTGCCGTCGGCTCTTTATAACCTGTCGGTGGTGTGTGGCCTCCCTCACTAGTCACTTCCGCAAATGAAAGAGTGCTCTGTCTAGTTGGTCGTGAATTTCCGGGTCCTGGGTTCGTTTCAACGTACCCACATGGAATCACCAACAATGATAAGGCAATTACAAGCCTCAAACACACGCTTACTGTTTTCTTTGATACACAGAGAACCGATATATTGTTCTTTGATTTACGAGGCATACTAAACGTCCCAATACGTATCCTATCAAAGCATAATATCCAATCCCATTTCTTAATTTTTACACACAAATTTCCTCAATGATAAAACACGACCGCCATTAAAGGGGACACAACTCTAACTTTAAACAAACGTAATGACTTTCATGATTGTACAATTTACAGGCACCGTGTGTGTGTATATGTGTGTGCGTGCGTACGTACGTACGTGTGTGTGTGTGTGTGTGTGTGTGTGTGTGTGTGTGTGTGTGTGTTTGTGTGTCATTTGAATGCTACGTCACCTGTTCGTTTATATTTTTATTGTTTGCATATGCAATCATTCTCGCCTTTGTTTATGTCTATAGAAACATATGGTGAAGAATGGCATCAGCTAGCGATATTGCACCGTCTGAAAACAAGGCCTACTACCTCAGATGGATGTGTCTCATCTTTGATGGCGGTACACTTGTGCTTAAAGATCAGTTTGACCAAAGAATCCCACCGTGTAATCTTGACTCTGAGCTGAAGAAGTCCGCAAACCGAAAGGAGATAACAACTCTGATAAGCAGGGGCGTCATAACAAAACAACAGGAGAAACTCTTGTATCCATTGGTGGGGAAACCAGACTCATCGACATTCGACGTGTCATTGTTAACCTGTTTGTTGCGTAATTTGCCAATATGTGGACTGAATAAGAGTGCAAAGGTCTGGAAAGGTGTACCACCATCCATAGATGTTTCTACTGAAGCTGATATTGTCCGGTTACGGCTGTTACGAAATGAAGTAAGTATAATCCCAATTCTGAGAGAGAGAGAGAGAGAGAGAGAGAGAGAGAGAGATTATATGAATAGTTCCCTTTTCTTCATCTTTATTCATTCTTTTTTATTTGTTTCTAAAACTTTTTTCTGAAACCACAATGCATACATGCTGCTGAAATAAGTGAGGTTCATGTCAATAAACCACGACAACATAGGTAAGTACTTTAGTTTAGAAAACTTTTATTAAACTAAGTAATACACATGTCTTCTCGCATTTATTTGCTTACCAGAGAGAATAACTAAGACAAGCTTGCTAATTATATTTTATACTTTTTTTTAGATATCGCACCAAACGTGTTTAACCATGACAGAAACACACTTTCTAAGTAAATGGAAAGACATAGAACAGGTTTGTGAGTTGCTTAACATGTATATTAAATAATGCAATTCTCATAGTGATATATGTGTAGATATGATACAACACAAAATTAGCTAGAAATCTGGTATCAGTATATCAGTATCAAATTTTCAGTGGTGATTTCTAAAATACTGACCATTTAACACATGGTGAATGTGGGAATAAATAAATCACTGCAATATAACGTTCCGAAAACAAGATGAAAAAGGCAACTACAGTTTATTTCTACCTCCTTTCTTTGTAGATTCGGAGTATAAGTATTCAAGGAATGTAATAGTGACGTGAGTCCTTATATTTTTTTCTAAAAGTATGTCATACATGAGTTTTCTCATTAGCTGGTTTCATATTTTAGGTTTTATACAGACTCGGGTCCAATATACCTGATCTACATAAGAATATGAACGACTTGAAGTTGAAGTCAATTGACCCAAAGTGTGAACAGGATTATGAAGAAAAACTAAAAGTCTGGGAAGAAACGGACAAAGCATTACAGTCAGAGATGAAAACAAAGTTACGCGAGCATGACGAAAAACTTTCTTCAATAGAAACTGAAATTGTTGACATGAAAGATGAGTTTCAAAATCAGATTATAGACAGTGAAAGTATTAAGGAAGTACTTGACACTCATAAAGAGAATATATCAAGCATAGATTCAAAGAGCAAATCTAATCACGAATTATTGCAACAACTAGATAGAAAGTCTGAAATCCAAGAGTCACAAACAACGATTTTATATCAACGAGTTAAAGGAGCAGAAACAAAGCAAGACGAGTTAGGGAATAATCTTAGTACGCATGTTGAAGAGACTGAACACCGTTTTGTATCTTTTGAAGAAGAAACAGCCAATATGAAAAGAATGGTAACTGCTTTACAAGCAAAGCAGGAGAATATAGGTGTGGATGTTAACGAAGGTAATACTGTTATACTTGTCATACAATTGGAATTCAAATCAAAACAGTCTCAACTGCAAGTGTTAATATTAAAGTTGGTCTTTAATATACATTTTAAAGGAAGTATATCCCGAATTTTCAAAATTTTAAAACTGAACCAATATATCATGTCCATATAGACTCACTGAGACCTAATTGTTACAACGATATCCATTATGATATATTGAGGTTAGCCCAGGTTAGATTGAAATTGATTTTTCACTTAAAATTTCAGCACCTTTTGTGGTGTACCGAATGAGTCACGTGATAACATTTTGAGTTAATGAGATGGTTTGTATCATTTTAAAAATGATTTACTTATTTAGACATTATATCGATTTTATATCGATTTTCCTGATATTAATCTACTGTGAGTTTATTTGTTTATATTCTAAAACTATTTGTAAAGCGCGTGTAAACATAACTATTACTATGTTAACAAATATTTCATGATCAATGGAAAGATAACGTTTTGCACGGTGGTATTTATTTGTCGACAAATGAACACCCATATTTTAAGTTTATATAAGATAAATTTTGATATTTGTTAGTTGCTATAAGGCACATGCTTTTTTTCTTTTATGTGTTTATTGTTATGATACGATCTTTAATTAATACATCTTTTTATTGCAGTAAAGAAAAATCAACAAGAAACTATGTCATCCGAATTACGAAGTTTGTCATGTAAGAATTAAAATATATTATACCAATTTCATAGTCATCATAAAATTTTTTAAAGTATTTTTTTTTCATAACAGGATGTATCCCTCATCAACATGCACAATAACTGGTAGGTTGTGGGTTTTAAAAGAGGGTACAGTAATATCCTAACATTTTTTAAGAAAAAAAGAAGTCCGCAAATGAGCATATATACATACATTTGTTGAAATCCAAAAAAAAGTCAACTTTTTAACACCAGTGATGTCTTATTGTAGTATATGCTATGCATGCTTTAGCTCTACACATCATCAGCAAGCAATCACAACCACTATGAACCATTTTGAAAATATTTGAAAATATTTAAAAAAACAAATTACATAGATCTTTTTTTAAGCGTAATAATCACGTTACCGTGTGTAATTAGAGGTATATGCATTACACAATACAAAATTTAATGTTGTTGTCATTGATTTCACAGTCAAATCACGACTGTGTTTACTTGCATACAGATTGTTAACTTTACTTCAATCACTCTGCGACGTATTTACATGTAGTATTACCCTACTAAGGTACCATGCTAGTACAGACAAATAGATATTAATGAAACATGTTATTTTCTTCTAATTTTCAGCAATATCGAAGAGTTATTTCCAAAAAACAATGAGTAACGTATATGTGAAAACAAAAGCATACGAAGAGGGTAAAGCAAAACTTTTAGACAAGAATGTGCTGATTATCAGTGGACATCCTGGAGAAGGAAAAACCGCAATGGCAAACAAATTGGTGTCAGAAATTTCCTCACCAGAGAAATGTTTAAAGCTGAGGACTCCGTCTGACTGGAAGCATGTAGATTTAGAATTGGATCTGTTCAACTGTGTACTGATAGATGATGTATTTGGGGCTGGTGTATTGGACGAAAATCTTTTAAAGAAATGGGAAAAGTATTTCCCGGATTTAGCCATGGCTGTCCAGAACAAACCATTGTACGTTATCATTACGACAAGGCACTATATACTAGAGGACGCGAAACAGAAGATAGAACGACTTACGCTCTTTAAAACTGAAAACGTGCAATTATTATCGTCTCAAAATCTATCCAGCTCTGAAAGGGCAGCAATCCTGAAAATACACATGGAAAGGAAAGAACGTCAAATTATACCGGGTCTCATCGAGCTATGCATTAATTTTTCAGAGTCGTTTTTGGAATTATTGCTTCTTAAAGAGCGAGGCAACTTTCTCTTCGGCTTTCCTGAATGTGTTAGAATGTTTGTTAACAATGACGAACTCTACAAAAGGGGACCGTTATTTTTCAATGAGCCTAACGAATTTTTTAGAAAATGTATAGAAGAACTGTACAAAAATGAAGAAAAATTTCTAGCATTGGTAATGCTATGGTCATGTAAAGAAAAAGCACTGCGAAAATTGGACCTCGATTTATCAAGTACTTCTCATCATGTCCAGACAGTGGCAAAGACATTCGGATTCAAGCCGAAAGCAAAGCTTATAAAAGTATTGCGGAAATCGCTTGAACATCACAAAGGTGGATTTGTGGATTTTGATACCAACACGGGAGTATACACGTTTAACCACAACGTTATCGATGATATGGTTGGACTCGTGCTAAGCAAAGACTATCCCAATGAAACTCTTCGGTTTTGTTCGCGCGATTTCGTAATGGAATATGTAACCACAGACAGAACAAAAGAGGATGAATATCACCTTTACATTGATAGACATATGTATGAAAATCTCCATTCT
This sequence comes from Panopea generosa, assembly GCA_029582155.1. Classification (NCBI taxonomy): domain Eukaryota; kingdom Metazoa; phylum Mollusca; class Bivalvia; order Adapedonta; family Hiatellidae; genus Panopea; species Panopea generosa. The sequence continues at coordinate 66,960,681 of CM055901.1, forward strand.
AAATTGCTGGACTTACTTTATATAAGTAAAGAAAATCCGATAATGAACTCTACAATCTCAAGGAAGATGAGCGGACACAGTCCAAAAACGATCACATTATCATTAGAAATTGACGCTGGTGTTTTATTTCACAACGTATTCACTGATAGCAGTTACGTGAAGGCTTTCGTTCAGTATTAGAAAAAATACAACCGTCTGGAAAAGGTGCTAGAACAGCATGTTCTGACTATTTCTGGCTATTTCATGTCTTACGGAATATGTTTAGAGAAAGAAATTGAAATATTGCTTCCAGCCTACTCCTTGTATACTGGAAATGGAACGTTATACATGGAAATGATGCAGAACAAACGAAACAAAACAGAGAGAGACATACTTCATTTAATGATTGCTGTACACGAAGGACTTCAAGATGTTGTGCAGTTTCTGTTATTAAGTGGGACTGAAGTTAACGAGGATGTCATTTTTATAGCTGCGCAAAATGAAAACATAGAAATATTAACTACACTTCTTCAGAATCGTAAATCCGACACGATTTTAGACTCTCATATCGTAAATGGAAACAACGCTTTAATTGCATCTGCGAAAAATGGATTCACAAAATCCGTCCTGTGTTTGGTTGAACATGATTTTGATATAAACTGCAGAAATAACGATGGAATGTCAGCGCTGCATAAGGCGATACTATACAAACATGAAGATATTTGTCAGATTCTAATAGAAAAAGGATCGCAATTAGATTACAAAGCTGGAAAATACAAACGAACACCGTTGCATATGGCCTCAGATATGGGACAAGTACATATCGTGACAAAACTTCTCGAGCGTGGCGCATCAAATAAGATTAAAGACTACCGAGGCCATTATGCTCTCCATTGTGCGGCAGTACGAGAACACACAGACGTGGTTAAGGTTTTACTCAAGTATGACATCAAACTAGCCAACCTGAAGATATCATCGTACGGCTCAAAATCTTTGATCAAAGGTATGACCGTCTTTCACATTGCTGTATGGAAAAACAACAGTGAAATGATAGATACTTTGTTAGAATTAAATGTAGATCCTAATGTTGTCGACTTGTACGGAAGAACGCCGTTCTATTGCGCTGTTTATGATGGGAAAACTGATGCAGTTATGAAATTGATAAATGTTTGTGACGTCAGTATAGCCGAAAAACAAGGCTTTACACCTCTACATGCGGCATTGCATAAAGGCCATAGCCATTTTGTCAGTCTTCTATGCCCACGTGTTGATGTGAACGTACGTGACAAGTTTGGGAGAACTGCATTGCACGTTGCATGTGAAAAGGGGAACACTGAAATAGCAAAATTGTTAGTATCCGAGTTTAATGCAGACATGCGGATCGTTACTAAAAGACGTAATACAATTTTTCACATCCTGAAGTATAAGATTGTAGAAGAATACAACAGAACAAACTTTGATTCACTCGTATACACATTGTTTGAATTATCGGGTCATCCGCAAAAAGAATACGATGCTCGTTGGCAAGAATGCTTCAAAGCACTACTTCAACTGGACACACAATTCGGAACAACATTTATCATGAATAATGTCTAGATATTTCACAATCTGTACACACACTGTATGAAATTTAAACATGGTTAAGCAAACTATGCATAAGCTGTACATAGGTCAAATGATTCGTTGACCTGTCTGTTTGACATGTCCTGGACACCTACACAGGCAAAGCGACGCCTATGATTCTCGAATATAAAGGTTTCATATGTTTCTCATATGAGAATAATATGGCAATCATATAAACGGATTATTTTCAAATATGAATCATATAAAGAAGCAGACCTGGGCCTAAATTCATCAATAATTTGAGCCTGAGAATTGGACTCGGACTCAAATCTTACGTTTTTGTAAAACCTTGTAAACATGCACTCATGGGTAAGAAGGGTGACCATGTAACATTTTCTGTTAAATAATCAATCATTAAAACTGATTGATTCTGAAAATAAATATAGTAATTTGCTTGTATAATAGATGTTAATTTGAATCTAAAGTATTTGACATTTTTAGTCCGAGTATAAATCTCGGAATAATGATGAACTTGGGTCGAGATTTGATATCATTAGCATAAGGGAAACATATGAACATATACTCTTTTGATAATCGTATGCTTATTGTTTTACATGTTTCTTATATGAAACCTACCATACGATATCGATAACCACATGAAACAAGCAGCAATGACTTTATTTGAGTATCATAATGTATATCGTCTTAATAATATGTAATGAAACACATATGTCGCTAAGTTTTCTGTATAACTTGAGTAAATATTTGGTATGGTATTGAAGTCAAGTTACAACACACGAATAGTTATATATAACACATGTTTTCAAAGTTGTGTCCATTGATGATTTTTATAATAATGGAGGAAACTATATGTTTATACCAATTTATATTAGCTCGAATGCGAAGAGAGCTCAGAGTTTATATGAAACACTCCAATACTGAGAGGTGTTTTGGGGGTTGTCATTGGGGCGACCATGACCTCTGGAGTGAAGATTCACTCTCTATCCATTGCGCTGCCGCCCGCTCTAAATATTATGTTGATATATATTTCAGTATGTTGGCATTGAAGAAAATGATAAGAACTCAGACATTTACTTCAGATGACTATGCTTTATTATGTAATATTGTTATGCTACACATTTTTGGTAAATTTTATATTGGTTTTCACTAGTAATGTTTTAAATTCGGCACTCGCATAATATATGTCATTTTGGTTTATACCTTATAATGCTCTGATATATTTAATATATAAAAAATGTTTCCAATATATTGGTATTAAATAAGTACTAATAAAGGCATATTCAATCGAAAATAATAATATACATTTAAGGACTAATTATGAATTAAATATATTATGTAAAAAAAAAAAACAATTTTGGAATTTTATATTGTTAATAGTGTAACGGTACTTTATTCTGGTATTTCCATTTCAAACTGCACAACTAGTATCTCAAGATATTTCTTAAATGAAGAAAAAGAACACCTGTTTATGAATGACAAACATTTTCGTGAATTATCTTTACCTTCGATGCATTAATAACAGCTGCACAGCCGATAACTCTCTTAAACTTGAATAAATCGTGCATTAAATCTAAATTTACTGATCAGTTATTCTAATATGCAAATAAGCTGCTTTGCTGACGGATACTATCGTAACACATCGTTCAGTATGAAAACGGTCGCTTGATATTTATCCATATAAATTTTATAAAGAAATATTTATTTTTCATTTTGTTGACGTTGTTTTATTTAAATTAGAAGTCGTTGGTGTAGCGCTATAGGAATTTGCAAAGAAACACCAGTGTTTAATTTACGTCGATTGTGATTAATCTAATTAATACCTCTATCAGGTTATACCGAAATGAATAATATAAAGTGGTTGTCAGATTGTCAAATTGTTGAAAATGATTAATGTATATAAGAAGAAAAGAAACTATAAATTTGACTTACTTATTCTTATTTTATTCCTATTAGATGTATTACTGAAGAATAGTCGGCCCTCATTTTAAACGGGATTTTACGTTTTTAAGGCAGGCAACTCTTGCAGTAACCATTTAACCCGTTATAGTGGTTATTCCTCTTAGTTTGGATTGTTGTTCTAATACTAGATGATAATAAGAGATAACTAGTGTAAACTATAAACAGGTGTACGCTAGCGAAAAAATAGTATACACCATCAAGTATACACTATATACCGTCACTGTTAAATCTTCCATCAACTTCAGAGTTCTTTTTGGATTTGTTGAATAGATAAAATAATTTCTTAGTGGAAAATAAAGACATACGTGTAACTGTTGAGGAGTCCGTGGCTTCTTCTTCCTGACATATACCATATCTCCTCTATGCACATGTATTTGTAATGGACAGGTTTTACCTCAAGTTTTATCTTATTCCTGTCGTCAACCTGCCATGGTCATTTGGCCTTCTATGGGTCTTGTATTTCTGATATACCTTCTAATTTGTTGGGCCGTCCATGGATGAGATGTCTTGCTCTATTGATTAAACATTCCCAAACAATTGCATGAGATTTTCATGTTCTTACGCAACATTGTTTCTACGGAAGGCCATTAGTGACAGAATTTATTGAATGCCTTTCGTATGAATGTAAATCTGTCTAAATATTTAGAGGAGGAGAGTTATGAGCCTTGATAGTAAGTTGTTCATGTTTTGCGCGGACATTTTGTGTTATTAAATCGTCGTTTTACTGGGTTTTACTGTATACGTACGCTTGCGCAAGATGCATGGCGGTAAAACTTTTAGCTGAAGAAATTTAAAATGAAAATGGTATTTTAACTTTTATTAAGATGACTATGTTAAATACAACGAACAAAAAATATGTATTAGTGTGTGTTATTATGATGGACTAAGTTTTGAAGGATACTTGTGAGTACTTTTTATATAGTTAATTGAAACAAGCCTTTGCGTACTGATAGTGGCTTGGCTTGGCTTGATAAACATGACGTCGAATTACATCAACAGTGACAATCGGGTCTCAGTTTTTTGTGAAGATGTGGGGCGGACACGGATCAAAATGATGACACACACAGTTATACAAATAGTGTAAGGAAAACGCGGCGTCGAAACACTAGCGGTAAATCATTGCCGCAATATGGCACAGAAGTTGATTGTAAACTCGCTTTCATAGTTGATCAAAAGTAATCAAGTAACTACTCAGAACATTGTAACTGCAACTTATGATTTCATGAAAAGTTCTTGCACAACATTAAATCAAGTTGCAGAAGCCATCAACAAGCATATGCATTTATTGAAGACTCCTGCATACAAATCAATTGAGATTGAGGCTAAAAGCAGCAGACAAAATAATCTGATAATAATCTGACTGCACAGTGACTGCCATGCATTTTATTAAAAGATACTCATAAATACATCCACTTGTTAAAATGCGATAAAAGTTATTAACACCAGTGATATCTTATTGCAGTATACACTGTGATAACTTTGGCTCTATTGATATGCCACAATAATTCAAAGCCCCTGTGAATCATTTTGAATAAAAGAAATATGCTGAGTATATGATCTTTGTTGGGAAATGACTCAATTACACTAATAGGTATCAAGTTCTGTATATTTACATACCGTATGTCAAATAAACTATCAAAGAAAATTAGAGGACATAAAAAGACTACTTGTATGATGGTAAGATATTGGTAAGATAACAGTTATAAAAAGTTTGGCTATCTCAAAAATAAATCATTTAATCTCTTCATTACCGAACCCAAATCCAAATATAATAAAAGAACTGAACACTTTATTTAATAATTGTTTATGAGGGGTACACAATAGATAAAGTAAAATGCAAAGTCATTACTCAAGAGGAGAAACTAGGTGGATTAAGAATTATTGATACTGAATGCTTCTTTAAATCTACGAAAATTACTTGGATAAGACGATTATTAACAAGTGATGATGATAATCTAAATATTTTTAAAGAAATGAACACTTGGATTAAAGACTTTACATGTTATGGAGGAAATTATATAACAAATAAATTACAATCATTAGAAAACCCTTTCTGGAAAGATGTTTTTGTAGTTATCTTTATTATTTATATAATGTCTCGCCATCGTCATGGAATCATTTTCATAGCATTCCTCTATGGTATAATGAAAATATAAAGGCCGGAGGAACATCTGTTTTATATAAACATTGGTTTTAAAAAGGCATATACCTCATAAATGATTTGACCGATGCACAAGGTGAACTATTATCTTTCAAATGTTTCAAAGACACATAGGTTGTTAGGGTAAATTTCATAGAATATGAAGATTTCAAATCATCAATTAATCATTTTGTGCTTAAAACAATATAATGTAAATAACATATCATTTTTTTTTCGAACAACACCTTCTCAATTATTGCTTCACTAAACAATGAAACAAATTTTTAAATCATCATGAATGTATGAACATGTGTTTTAATCTTTTGGGTTATACTAGTTTTGGAATAAAATATATGTAAAACAAGCTACTTTAAAAATTAATGGGTCACATGGCAATTTTTATTCTGTTTTAACAAACACTGGTTCTTGAGAGTGGTTAACACGAAAATACAATCTCTCTGTGGTGTAAATCAAACTCTAAACTGTGATGGTAATTTGTGAAAGGGACAAACCCCTTGGAACTATTAAAAAACATATATATTTGCATACTTGATAGCAAGAATCTACTTGTCAATTCCTTTCATATTTTTTTTTTTGCTCTTTTACTTATATTTGCATGTCTAGCTTGAAATACTAGTGTAACATTCTAAATGTGAATAATTTTTAAATGTAAAGTAACATTAACTGTAACAACTGCTTTTTGCCCCTTACAAAATATACTTACATCATCCTTAATACACTCAATTAATATACTAGTGCATAAGAATAAGTCAAATTGTCTTTATCTTTAGATTTTTTATTGTTGCTTTGCCGTATACCAACAGAAGACAATAATTCAATATTGAATACAACTTTTCAAAAATGAATCCGCTGTTGCTCCATACCCTTAAAAAGAAAAGCATTTGGAAACTTTTTCAGCAAATAGGCCTCTTCCACCAAATTGTTATCGAGAAAAAGGTAACCTTGTCTGTTTGTTTTTTGTTTGTTCCATATATCATATGTAGAGATAATGTATATAAAAATCTTCTAACTTCAGTATGCATGGTGACGGAAAGAATTAGAAAAAAAACTTCTAAAATTCTAAAAACATCTGTAATAATTTTTAGAAATAGTGCTTCCACAGAAAAATATACATGTAAAATAAAGAGTCAGAGAAGAAAAAAATACCCTTATTTAGTGAATAAAAAGAAAAATGTTATAATCCATTATTACTTTAAAAATTATATGAATTTCATTTAATGTAATTCTGTAAGATCTATAGAGGGATCGCCCACCCCGACCATCATACACCTATTACGGGGTGATTAAACAGACCGCCTTTTGGATGTTGAAATTAAAAAAATATGTAAAGGAATAAGTATGCATTGTTTTATCAAACTTAAAACATAAGTGCATAAAACTATTTAATAGCTTGACAAGATGTTTACTACTTATATTATTAAGTCAAGACCCAAGTACAGAGTGATCCTCTAAGTTAGAGCTATGTAGGCGGGGACATATGGGTCCTGGTACAGCCACAGAGGCTGGATTGTTTAAAATTATCTTTGGACAGAAAGTAATGAGTACACTTTCATATTTCTTTTCTTTTTATTATATATCATACCATATATTTATATCAGTGTATTGTTTTTCATTTACGTCTCACTATACAGTTACGGCCCTTTTTTTACCACGGTAACAAAGGTTTTACGCTTAAAAAAAGGCCTTTGTACTTTGGTTATGAAATATTTTCAAAATGGTTCACAGTTGTTGTGATTTCTTGCTGCAGATGATTAGAGCAAAAGTTGGTATAGCATATGCTGCAATAAGATATCACTGATGTTAAAAAATTGAATTGTATAGGATTTCAACATATGCATGTATTTATGAGCATTTGAGGACTTCTTTTTTCAATAAATCTCAGGGTGTCAGTGCACCCTCTTTAAAAAAAAAACAACGTAGTCAACCTACCAATTAGTGTGCATTTTTATGTGGGTATACCTGCTATGAAAAAAAATACTTCTATATAGAATTCTTTTTTAACCATTGAAATCCTAGACCTTATTTTATATAGAACAAAGAACAGAATTCAACTGTACCTTTATATTCACACTGGACACTAATGATAACTTGCTTAATAATTACTTGTTTATCTCTTTATCCGCTTCTAACTTTTTATAGCAAAGCCGTAGAAGTTATTTTCCATTGAGTCATGGTTAAAGTTGACAGTTGACAGTTCAACGTATGACGTAGATTAAGATGGTGAAGATGTTAAGAAAGCCGAATATCTTCTGATATGCATTCATATACAGTAACTCATATATGCGGAGTAAGCTAAATATATCTTTTTAAGATAAAGAACAGAAAGCAATGATACATTAAGACACATGTAAAACTATCTGAAATGAAATGATGTGTCAGCAGTCTAATGTAACAGCGCAAAAGATAAACATATAGACAAAAAATACATTTCAATGTTATTTTTCAAAGCTTTTTTAAAAGCAGTTAACACTTACGTGACTCCGGGTAAAATGTTCCAGTTAGTTATTTCTACAACACTGCACGACTGCTGACAACAAGACCACACGTGTTACTTTAGTCACGTAAAACTGCATTCAGTAGCTGGCATATTTCAGATCAACCACCGTGGTCGTTATACAAACGTACCACGGTAGACAAGATTGGAAGATAATGATTTCAGCAGTCCATATTCAGATATGAGTGTAAGTATTGATGTGGAATGTGTAGTCTAGGGGGAGACCATAAGTAAGTTTTGGTGTGGAATGTATGGTCTAGTGGGAGAACATAAGTAAGTTTTAATGTGGAATGTGTAGTCTAGTGGGAGACCATAAGTAAGTTTTGGTGTGGAATGTATGGTCTAGTGGGAGAACATAAGTAAGTATTGATGTGGAATGTGTAGTCTAGTGGGAGACCATAAGTAAGTTTTGGTGTGGAATGTGTGGTCTAGTGGGAGAACATAAGTAAGTATTTGAAAGGAATGTGTGGTCTAGTGGGAGAACATATGTAAGTATTTGAAAGGAATGTGTGGTCTAGTGGGAGAACATAAGTAAGCATTGGTGTGGAATGTGTGGTCTATTGGGAGAACATAAGTAAGCATTGGTGTGGAATGTGTGGTCTAGTGGGAGAACATAAGTAAGCATTGGTGTAGAATGTGTAGTGTAGTGGAAGAACATAAGTAAGCATTGGTGTGGAATGTGTGGTCTAGTGGGAGAACATAAGTAAGTATTGGTGTAGAATGTGTAGTCTAGTGGAGAACATAAGTAAGCATTGGTGTGGAATGTGTGGTCTGGTGGGAGAACATAAGTAAGTATTGATGTGGAATGTGTAGTCTAGTGAGAGAACATGAGTAAGTATTGTTGAATCGTCTATTAGACCTAGTGCTGTGTCCTTGATCAGGTCGTTTTATTCTTAAATGCTTAGTACTGGTTTACGCCAGGAACATACCTGCCTGCTTTGTAGACTGTGGACAGTGTTCCATAATCAATGTTATACGTTTTTGTTTAGTTTGATGTAGTCTTTGTGTGTGTCATCTTCGTGGTTGTTATTGTCAATGTAAGAGAAATCAATACGAACATATATAACCATCTAGATTATAGAGTCTGCAACCGTATGATATTTGAAAATCACTGTTTCATACAATAAACTTATTGCAGAACAAGGTCAAACATAGTTTAAATATTTATCTAAATAGCTTCAACAAATACATGATTCTTACAAGCTTTAAGGAATCGAAATAACCTTAGAATATGTGTTTGTGTGTGTGTGTGTGCGTGTGTGTGTCATTAAACATGAAAATAACGCCATATTTCACCACACTCGCAACGTTAAAGCTATTAGAATCACAGTCTCAGCTAAGAATTTACTTGTTTCATGTAAACCTGCAAGGACAATATAAATAAATCCATCTTATTTAATCTTTGGAAATATGTAACGTCTTAAAAATGACGTTAAACGCCGTCAACAATATCCATAGAAATAAATAGCTTACACTTAATTTTGAACTATTTTCATTAAGCATTTGCTTTCTTCAGATAGGTTAGATTTGTTAAATTCCACAGTCAGATCAGCCATTAAGTTACCGACGTTCTAATTTTCACTTTATTCGCGAACACATTGGATTCGCGATATTTAATTTTACTTTTAACACCGCAGAGTGGTGAAGAGGTAGAGCATCCTCCTCGCATGTGGAAGGTCGTGGGTTCGATCCCCGGCCGGGTCATACCAAAGACTTGATAAATGGTACCAAAAACTCCCTCGCTTGTCGCTCATAATTTAGAGTAAAGTTTAAATTCTGGCCAACTCGGTGTCAGTAAAATGTGATTGGATGGGAAATCATATCATGTGTCTGCGGCATGGCACTCCGATTTGGCATCGCTCAGTAGACGCCGTCGCAATATGACTGAAAAAGTATTGAAAGCGACACTAAACACCATACAACAACTTGTTTAAACTGTAATAAAGTAAAAGCGCAGCTTCAAGATATTCATTGATATGCCTCGGCATTGCGTATAAAATCAAATTTTGGTTTTAAATTAATATTTATCCAGTGAAAATATTTGACCTTACTGTATTCTATTATAAGAAATATCTAATAGAACCAACATACTGTATGGCGGATTTAAATGTCTCCCTGATTACTGATATACGAAATTATGGCTCATTATCATTCGTCTCTCATCGCTGATTCAAGTGGGAAAGTTATAAGTAACTTGCGGAGATGGGGTGTGCTGGAGTACTGGCTAACCTTCCAGGATCACAAGAAACAGTGGTTAGATTACTTGATGGTCTGTTAGCACTCGATGGCATAAATTACGCTTAATATTCAATAAAGTAACATATTTGAATGTAAAATATATCTTTATATTCTTATAATGTACAAAAGTAATTCAAATACATTGGCATTTGTGATTTGTTAATATTTATTAAATATTACAATTAATTTACCAACAAGTCTTTGTGCATGAATAACAATAATGACTGCATGACATGTGTAATACAACATAAAAAGGCAATATAAAACTAGAAAGACATAAAGCATCTAACGAGTTTAATATCATGTTGAAATAGAGGACAATTAAATATCTAGAATATTTGAATTCTGGTAATGCATAAAATGCTATACAAGTTTTCTTATCAGATAATATCATCACACTTTGATATGTATAACTCTTGTTTAATATCTATAACGTGTGCTTGATATTTGTGGCTCTCTATTACTAACGGCAGGCACGCTATATTTTATATTTAATCAGCACTGTAGCGATGGATTTTACTCTCGACACAGGTCATAAATTTCACGAAAAAAATGTAATACTATCTTTCACTGCGACCTTAATAATAGACGAAATCTTTGATAATAACTAAATATGTGGGAGTATTTATCATAAATCATGCATTTATCTCCAAAATTTGAGCTTTAACATTTACGCAAGATATTTGACGTCACACACCATAGTCTGTGCATACACCGTTCCAATTATCAGTTTCCCGTTTACATATGTGGCAGCCGTAGAACCAGATATGACATTTCCGTCATCCGAGAATACTTCTATCACTTCGTCTACTTTGTCGTCACGAATCTTCACCCTCAACACCTTAATAATGGTAATGGTAATGATATGTTAATATATTACATCAAACGTGTAGTTGTACCAAGTTAATTTCTAGCATCACGATAATTTTAGTATTAAAATGACATTTCCAGTTATACCACACATTTTTTAAGTATCACGTTACAATCTAGCTGCATATCATTACATTGTCTAGTTTTTCTAATTATATTATGACATTGTCTGCTTGAGACAGTGACCGTTAAAATATTATATATACAAGAGAGGTATTACCTTAATTGCCGTTGTTACACTAACATCCAGTCGGCCGATTTTTATTAATCATTGATTAAATTTTCATTATTATTTTATGCCATCGAAGGCTAACAGACGATCAGTAAACCTAACCACTGTTTTCTGGGATAACTCCCTCTCCGCAAGTAACCGATAACCCTCCCCCCCCGCCCCTTCCCTTGAATCAGCAATGAGAGACGAATTATAATGAGACACAATGTCGTACATCAATCATCACGGAGACTGTTGACGGGCGGGGATTCGAACTCACGACCCCTGGAATGATAGTCAGTAGCGTTACCGACTGAGCTAATCGGGCCACTTTTATTAATCAAATGGTATAACAAATAGGAAATCCTAAAGGAGTGAACGATAGCGAAATTAACCTTACATTGTTTAAATGTTTGCCTTCTATTTTGTATCACGTGTAGATATTAAATTGATTCCAAGCGTAACCAAGCAAAATGCCTCTATGGAGAATAAATGCTAAAACTATATATGGATGCTTGCATATTTTAAGAGATTCGCCTCTTTCTGAAATGCGCACCGGTGTTAGACTCTTAATAATTAAAGAGGCTAAATTCCCTTGCTCCGGTTGAAGTATATGATTAAAGGTGGACGCTTTAATTCGCTGGAAAATGACCATTACATTTGGACTTCACGACCCGACCAAGCTCGAAATCAAGTCCAGATTTACAAAGAATAAATCCATATTGCATATTGTTATATTTCGAACTTTTTGATATAACCGGACCCGGAAGACAAGAAAAGTATCTTACCAAAACAGTGTAATATTGTCAAACAGAACATAAGTGTATTATCTAAAAAGCGATATTAATGATACTTGTTATAGTCCTGTTGGTAACTTCTATATAATTGGGGATATATTGCATCTATTTTACATTTAAACTCACATATATTTTTGCCTTTATAATATATTGGCCGAGATATATATATGTTTTTTGTGAAATGTTGCAATATTAAAAGTGAAATAATTAAATAACAAACCTGTGATGGTAAAGTAGGCCTTACGATGTCATAGTAATCAATGAGTTTCCACATGAGCGGCTGACAACCGATCCATAGGTCACCTGTGTTAGGATCAACCTCAATATTATCGACGCCAGTACCAATATCAACCTCCTGAAACAACATAACATTTGATACATTGTTTGTAGATCCTGCCAAAAAGCAGTGGTTTGGTCTGTGTGTGTGTGTGTATGTGCGCGCGTGCATGTGTGCGTGCGTGCGTATGTGTGTGTGTGCAAAAACAGTCACGGTCTGGCCCTTTATTTCTCTTATGTTTATTGTTTTTATAGTACTTTAGTTCAAAATATGTGTATGTGTGTGGTTCGTGTTTGGTGGTGGATATGTTGTTTATAAAATTAAACTCTTGTATTTAATATTAACATGTGTATTGTCTCTCAAAAATAAATATGACCTCTTGGTTAACATGTGTGATAAATATTAACTTGACAACGGTCAAAATGCCTGTTCCATTGATTTACTTTAGATATCATAACGTGATATTGTCACGTCTACTACGCACTTCACTTTATTTAATGAAAATGAAAAAATTGATGCAAATGTTTTTAATAAATATTTTAGAAACACATTTAGGGAATTGTGGTTGCGGTACATGTATTCCAAAACTCATTTAAAACCGGTTTGTCCATACTCATTTTTTCCACATTAGGCCATTATAAATTAATTGCTAGATTATCATCATTTTTTTTCTTAAAAACGGGGAGGGCGGGAGGATTTTATTTTTTATTTTTTGTTTTCATTTTTAATTTTTTTGATGTTTTTTTGATAAAAAACAAAATGTAAATAAATAACTTTTTTTTGTATTTTTTTTTTTATGAAAATAAAAGGGTCAACGCGGCATGAAAATTAGGGGGCGGGCGGGGATGATAATCTAGCAATTAATTTATTATGGCTTTATGTACATTCAAATATTCTACATATGCAGTTATCGATACAAATGTATTATTTTTCTTTTGCATTTCATATTTCCGAGTTGGTTAGCCCATGATAAACATTGAAATCATACTCGAAAGAAAATGGTTTTATCCAAGTTATGAATCCTAGGTCTGTTTGAACATTTTATGCATTTTGAATATATATGTTTGATAATTTAATACCAATAATAATGAACAATAATCATTCAAAGCAGTCCCAGTAGTATTCAATTAGCTGTTAATCAGGTGTTAATTTAGACGAACAGCATACATATAACATTTAATAAACATACAAAAAGCAAGAAATACATGAACATTTAAGCATAACTAACCCACAGCTGTGTAAGTTCATTAGATAATTCTCTCCGGTACCCAAACAATCGTTTCCCTCCTAATTCTGCCATATAAATTGTTCTGAAGTAAAGTAACAATACATATGTTAATTATTTAGGACTGATACTCTGACTTCCATTCGTAATAACTAATACATGTATAAGGAAATATCTGCCATACAGGAGATGAAGCACTGGAAACACCAACATAGCATACACGTAATCAATTATAGAATAATCATAATTAGTACTATACATCCAGATGAAGTGACAATATGGACCTTCACCTTAGAAAGATAGGTAGTAATATGGCCACTGGAAAGCTTAACCTGTAAGGGGGAGCATTCAACCTCGCTTTACCCGTCAGTGTAAATAAAATTATTTATGATTATTCTCTTACAAATTTGACAGCATGCGCAGGTGAATGTACAATGTCAGATAAAAATACAATATCGTGCTTACCTTTTGTCCGGGGACCAGTTAATTCCATTTGGTTTGAAAAAGTTTGACGCCACCACTGTAGATTTCATACCATCGTAGTAAAGTATTTTACCCAATTTCATATTAGCATAACTTTCCAAACTAAATCCGAACTTGTTTCGAAATCGAACGTACAACGTAATGTAAAACTTGTCCTTGTCAACAACAAGCAGGTCGTTCATCCTGAAACGATGAAACAAAATGAAACAAAAGTGGACGATCACTCAATAGTTTTAATAACACTTCATGAGATGGAATGGGTTTAACGCCATTTTCAACACATGTCAGGTTATATATGGCGTATCAAGTTTTACTGTTTAAGGAAGACCTCAGACTGAGTAGAACCACCGTCCTTCTGCAAGTAACTGGAGACTTTCTCACATAAAGTTTTTAGAGCGAGCGGGACTTGAATCTACAACCTTAGCGGTGAGAGGTAAGTGATTTTGAGACGGCCTCTCAGACCACTCGGCCACGGTGGACCCACATGAGATGGAAGATAATATAGGGACTGAATTTTGGTGTGTTGTTTTTGTTTTTTTTGCTAAACACCATTTATTAAGTTGATAGAGCAGTACACTATTTGATGTTCGGTATACTATATTAATATTTGAAAACACGTTATAGGTGGTCTACTCTCACAAAACATACACATTTCCTTACTAAACAAACGTTAAAGCAATAAACAATTGTCCAACTTCATTGCATTGAAGTATTTTATTTTGGCATTTTGAAAACAAAAAATTTTTTTTTGGAAAGGAAATCCACTTTACAGTTATAACATAATGCTGTTTTGACCAGTAGTACTGAGTATATATTTCGTATACGAATATGAATCTACATATTGCTATACTTTATTTATTTTGTGGTCATAAAGAAATTGTCGATGCTTTTGTGTTCGTACGAAACGATGCGGCATACATATGGAACTAAATTGCATGGTTCTATATAAAGCCGGACTGTTGTGCGGTAGATAGAGTGTTGTCCGCTCACGCTAAAGGTTGTGGTCCCTCCCTCCCCCGCACCACAGCTTGACAATATGTCCTCTAAAACAGACCAATACTCAGAATTGACTTTTAGGAAGACAAATAAATGACATGTGTTTTGTTTTGTTTAGCACAAAATATTGTCTTTTGTGATTGCCAAAATATGTATTTTGATACTATTTTAAAGTTTGCTTCCTCTGGACTGAACGAAAACCCCTAACACTATTTATTACATTGAACATAGTTCTTCGTATAATAAAATAGTATTAAGTAAATATCCTAAATGCATTTTATGTGGAATGAATAGGGTTTTGAAAATACATATAGATTGACAAGGGAAATATACTCAATGGTAATTCTATTGTTTCAAACAGCGCGATTACGATTATTTTATAAAAAAAATACTCCTTTTCCAAAAAGCATTAAATAATCTTAAATCTGCGGGTGCAACATGCTTTAGAGTAAATCAACTGCCAGCTATACGTACAGTGTAAAGTTTGGATCTGTGATCGTCTTGATGTACTTTAGGGACAGCGGCTTACGTATCTCAAACACCTCTATCCTGTCTTCTACTGGGCGATGGCTAATTACATACAGAAACTGCTGTCCTATGAAGGAAATTGGACATTATCTTTTGAAATCTTATTTACTTAGCATGTATTCCATTGGTATGTTCTCCAATTCTTCGTTACGTGTAACTGTTTAGATGAAATAGTATTCAACCAGTGACCTTTCTCACAGACTACATTATAGCAAAATCAAAAGTTGTTCTGAAAAGTATTCAACGAAGTGCTTAATATAAATATATGTACACTTGGTACTTTGTCTTTGGTAAAATGATATTAATGCAGGTAAACAGACGAAATTCAACTGACACGTTTAATTAGATAGAAGTTCATGATTTACTAACCTGTGTTGGGGTCTTTCCAAACAGAGAAACCATGAGGTGAATCCAGGAAATCAGGGTCGTCTGGTTTGTCACTTATGCTCAAATTCATCACCCGACCTCCTTCATTCAGATCCAAAGCAAGAATAGATCCTGCAGCACCATCAAATAGTCCAGTAAATCCCTGTATAGTACATATTTATAATGAGTTTGAAATGAGTATGGCTGTGCCTTATATATGTCCTATACGAGTTATGTCTTGAATAACGTATGTTTTGTCTGTCTGTCTGTCTGTCTGTCTGTCGGTCGGTCGGTCGGTCGGTCGGTCGGTCGGTCGGTCGGTCGGTTGTATTGTTGTAAAATAGTTGTACTCCAGAATTAAATGCTACGAAGTGCCTTATATGAAAAAAGCCGTAACTGAAGCTCATAACTATTATATGTGCTTTGAAAACCTTATTTAATTGCAGTCCTTCACAATGTGACTCTCCAACATGGCCTCTGAAGATTTGGAACAAGAAAGATCCGAACCAATAACACGAGCGGTGAAAGTTTTGTGATATTTAACCAGGACCTAACCAGACATTGCATGGGACATATGAACAATCCATTCATAAAATGCGTAGGATATTACATTAGACATTAAGCACAAGCTATGACATGTACCTTGGACACAAGGACTATCCTATTCTAAATATGAATAAGGCATTACCTTTGGCATTCAGCCTAATGTATTATATATAAACCTTGGACATCAGGACTATTCTATTCCCAATATGAATAAGACATTACCTTGGGCATTAAGAATAAGATATGACATGTACCTTGGACACAAGGACTATCCTATTCCCAATATGAATAAGACATTACCTTTGGTATTCAGCCTAATGTATTATATATATACCTTGGACATCAGGACTATTCTATTCCCAATATGAATAAGACATTACCTTTGGTATTCAGCCTAATGTATTATATATATACCTTGGGCATCAGGATTATTCTATTCCCAATATGAATAAAGCATTACCTTTGGCATTTAGCCTAACGTATTATATATACATTGGACACCAGGACTATTTTATTCCCAATATGAATAAGACATTACCTTGGGCGTTAAGAATAAGATATGACATGTACATTGGACATAATGACTAACCAATTCCTAACATGCATAAGATATTGTCTAAGGCATTAAGCATTATATATTACGTGTAACTTTGACATAAATCTATTACAAATATGTGAAAAATATTATCGTAGATATTATGTGTAAAATATTAGTTCCTGGGACATAAGGTCTCATCGTCAATATACGTAAAATATTACCTGTGACGTAATGATTCTCTCGTCACCAATATGCATTATGTATTACCTAGAACATAAGGGATCTTTCGTCGCCAGTATGCGTAAGATATAACGTAGGTCATAAGGACTCTCCCATCGTCAATATGTGTAAAAGAGTACATTGGACAAAATGACTATCCCATCGCTGCTAAAATGCGTCATGTACTGATTGGGTCATAAGGACTACCTCTTCGCCAATATGCGTAAATATTATCTGGGACAGTAGAGTAACATATTACATGTACATAGGACATAAAGAATATCCAATCGTCATGCTTAGCTTGTTAGCTCAGGCATTATGACTCACCGATCACCTATATACGTAAAATTTTACCAGGAACAACAGGACTATCCCATCGCCAATAAATGTAATATTTTACATGGGGCATTAGAACTATCCTATCGCCAATATATGTAATATTTTACCAGGAACATTAGCAATATCCCATCGCCAATATATGTAATATTTTACCTGGGACATTAGAACTATCCTATCGCCAATATATGTAATATTTTACCAGGAACATTAGGAATATCCCATCGCCAATATATGTAATATTTTACCTGGGACATTAGAACTATCCTATCGCCAATATATGTTATATTTTACCAGGAACATTAGGAATATCCCATCGCCAATATATGTAATATTTTACCTGGGACATTAGAACTATCCTATCGCCAATATATGTAATATTTTACCAGGAACAACAGGACTATCCCATCGCCAATATATGTAATATTTTACATGGGACATTAGAACTATCCTATGGCCAATATATGTAATATTTTACCAGACACATTAGCAATATCCCATCGCCAATATATGTAATATTTTACCTGGGACATTAGAACTATCCTATCGCCAATATATGTAATATTTTACCAGGAACATTAGGAATATCCCATCGCCAATGTATGTAATATTTTACCTGGGACATTAGAACTATCCTATCGCCAATATATGTTATATTTTACCAGGAACATTAGGAATATCCCATCGCCAATATATGTAATATTTTACCTGGGACATTAGAACTATCCTATCGCCAATATATGTAATATTTTACCAGGAACAACAGGACTATCCCATCGCCAATATATGTAATATTTTACCTGGGACATTAGAACTATCCTATCGCCAATATATGTAATATTTTACCAGGAACATTAGGAATATCCCATCGCCAATATATGTAATATTTTACCTGGGACATTAGAACTATCCTATTGCCAATATATGTAATTTTTAACCAGGAACATTAGGACTATCCCATCGCTAATATATCTAATATTTTACCTGGGACACTAGGACTATCCCATCGCCAATATGCGTAAGATCCTCGGATCCACCATCTGCAAATATAATACAATATTACATGACACTGATATTTTGCGTAGCAATGCGCGGCAATACAGACATACAGACATAAATACAGACGACAGACAGTGCGTCAATCTTACTCACAAATAACTAATATGAAAATATTTATGTTCACATGATTTTTGTAGTAAGCACTAGTTAAGGTTGAAATTTTGAGCTCAAGTCTAAGATATGTTCAAGTATGAGAGTGAATACGACTCCTGTGCAGAACTCAATGCACAGAAGGATTCTTGCAGCTATTGAACAAACCCATATTGGCAATAGGATAGTCCTATTAAAAAACAAGCAACATTATAGGAGGTATTAACTGAACAATATACCCTCTAATATAGTCTTGCACGGGCCTGGATAGTTTTTGTACACTTGACTTCTTTCCCAGTTCAACCAAGTTCTGAAATAGAACATATACATATACACTACAATTTGTTGCTCTCATTCTCTTTACACTTACATGTATTTGTATATATCCTAGATGCATTCAATATATTTAAACGTGAAACAATCATACTATTTAAGAATATATATATATATATATATATATTTAACTTTTATTCAATATTTACATCATAAATAACATTATAAAATTTTACATATCACTTTTTACATCAACCCATAATGTTTAAAAATACTTTTTACTAGTAACTATTTTGCTTTGTCTGATTTTGATATAAGTTTCCATCGTTTTGGTATTGCTAATTTAACTGTCCTTGATTGAGATATCCAATTGGATTTATCGATTAATTTATCTAAATTCTCCTCTTGATGTATCCCTTCAATTTTAGTAACTGTGTTGGTTACAAATATATGTTTAGATTTTATTTAATTGTTGAATATTAAACATTGACCCTGGTAGATTACAAGTATATACACGATTTATTACTTTGCTTTTGTCACTTTAATCCAACAGTTTATAAGATTGATATAAAATCAGATATTGGTTGGTGACCAGGAATGCTTTTGGAACTCTCTATATTCATTTCAAAATTAAAATAAGTTTCTACAAATGTATCTCAAATATCTTGGCAACATTTTCAAATTCGCTTTATCACTATTTGTCAAAACGTTAATCAATTTCATTTTGAGTGATTTAATGAAGAAGGCTGGATCACACATTTCTATTCCACCTTTCAGCTTATCACCAATCAATGTAATTCTTATAAATATATTACCAAATGCAGAAGTCAAATATCCAAAAAGCACATGTCGCTACTAGTTGACAAAAACAAACTTTATACTAGTATTGAATAATCACAAAAGGAACAGTACAGACATTACGAAGAAATGATATCAGATGAATTTTTGGATCGTGTGACAAAATCTTCCCTGATGCGCTAAAGCCTAGCCAAATCCTCATTCTTTTGCCCGCTGGCACGTCACACCACAAGATGTCATATCGAATCATCCCTCATTTGCCCGTCGGCACGTCACACCACAAGATGTCATATCAAAAGTTAGTCCCACCAGACCACCATTTTTGTGTACGCGACAGAATCCATTTGTGTATGGCGAAAAACTTTGCAGAAGTCAGAGCAATAAATGAATAATATATTCTATCATTGAAATGGTAAAATACATACCTATAGTGGTTATAATTATGGAAGACAAATGCGAATAAAATAACTGCTAATATATTGCGAAACATTGTGTCAGCAGCTGAAATGAGAACAAATCACAAAGATAAAATAGAGTAAATAAAGTTGATTAAAACAAAGACATTTAATCAGCAAGACGTTTTATTAAATCCAATTAGCTTGAAATTCTACAAGTATTGTAAATATGTCTTCTTGCACGCTCTAGTAGGATCTTATCTACGCTAGAAAATGGCAAACAATTTCCGTTAGAAATTGACAAATAGAAATTGAGAACACCCATGCAATTGAAAAAATAATAAACATAACATGTATGCCCTCTGTGGATTTGTTGAATAGCTGCAAGAATCCTTCTGTGCATTGAGTTCTGCACAGGAGTCACTCTCATACTTGAACATATCTTAGACTTGAGCTTAAAAATCCAAATTTCAACCTTAGATATCTAGTTATCCATGACATAAAGAATGATTATAAGAGTTTATCTGACTATATATTAGGTGTACCTGCATGCTTGCAAATTTTGGCCTAAAAAATTGGTCCCTCAATGTGTTTTTCAAAATTCATTCTTGAGTTCAAGTCTAAGAGTTTTCTTGAGAATGGTTGGGTGAATAACACCCCGGATGTTTCGTATTGTTTATAACACTGTTTAGTTTAGTTTAAACATATTTTATTGCTTTTTATCACACACACACACACACACACACATACACACACACACACACACACACACACACACACATATATATACATACATGTATAAGCAAAAGGGTTAGGCCACAAATTCTATCTACATTAGTTACTGCCCTTCCCTACTCAAAACGAATTACAAATACTCATTGCAGATAAACAACATATTATAAATAAAACAATTTGATTTAGATTTCAGATAACTATTTTAGAGATGAAGGATCTAGACAGAAAGAAAAAATAATTGGAAATAATGATTGTATAGTATAATAATAAGATAATCTAAATATACCCTATAATTAGAAGAATCGTCAGCAGGCCGACTTTTTATGCACATAAAATGTTCAGTTTATTAATATCAAATCGTTTTGAGTCTTTGATAAAATGTTGCACAGATGTGAATATAAATGAGTTTTCATCGTTAAGTTTCTTTACCGAACAGTGAAGTATGATGAATGACAGGATTAAACGGACGTGTGGCTCGAAAAAGTCGGATTCGCTCAATTAAGTATATAGTGTATTTCATAAAACACTGTGATGGCGCCATTCATTGTACTTGCAGTATTGTATTTTTAATATTGGACTGCTTATAACGGTCCAGAGTACCGTTTAGTCACGTGTAGTCTAGTATTGTAGATTGATATTGGACTGCTTATAACGGCCTCAAGAACTGTTTTTGTCACGTGCAGTCCAATAATGTAGATTAATATTGGACTGAACGGATGAATGAGTATCTGGGTAAAATGATTTGCTCATTTTATCGTCGCATGCGTTTTAGAGTCTTGAAATAAAATTAGCATTTAAAATATGGGTAAAGTAAATCGAATAAACCAAACCTTATGGTTCAAACATTTTAAACTCTGAACGACTGCGACTTAGCAAGAGATATGTGTGTGTGTGTATGTGTGTGTGTGTGTGTGTGTGTGTTACATATATATGATCCGTGATAAATACACAAGCATAAACTGTGTACACTTTTGTCACGCCATAACTTCATATTTAATACTCACAGCAAATACATAACGTTCACTGAAAGTATACTTAGTGAGTTTATGTCAGCGACGCAGATAGTCCAGACCACATACTGTTTATTTAAATGATATTTTCTGAAAATATATCCAATAAATATGTTCATTAGATTATAGATTAAAATATGAAAGTTACGAACTTGTGTCGTGATGACCAAATATCAATAAATCCAGGTGACCAACTAAAAGTTCTGTTGGGTGTTTCTTTATTCTTTCTGTATACGTCCGGTTCCAGATACTTAGCAAGTAGTACACTACTTTATACAAAGACTTGTTCGACAAAAAAGAACGTTTAAGGTCCACTGATTTATACTCAGTTTATAATGTTACTATCATAACCATAAAATTATTGTTATTGTAATACTTAAAAAACAATAATTCTCAATAATGAGTTATTTTGTAAAATATTTTTCAAACACTTATCACCTATCTCACAAACGGTGTCATCCAAATAACGTTTAGCACACACTTTTAAAAAGTCTTCATTAATAAGTATGTCATATCACTATGAGGGCAGACGCTCAGGTGAGTACTATATTATCACCCCGGTGATTATTGTATGTACTACTGGTTATCAGATGGTTTTATGCGTATTCTGTATCTGCATGAACCTAGAGCGTCTTTACAAGTATCACATCAGAATTACCTGTAACATTGATCCGGGTTGATTACTGATAAGCCATGTCAAGTCAGAATAGAGGAATAGTTCGTAAAGCTTGTAAATCTTGAAACAGATTTGTTGAATCTATTGCTGGATGAAGGTCATACAGAAGTGGGACGACATTGTTTCGAACCTAAATGTCTAATATTTAAGTTTGAATTAAAGTGTGTGCATTTAAATCAATAAAAACATAGTTACATTCAATGTGCAGTGATACATGTTGTGAACATGTGGCTACCGTGTAAATTGTGGTTTACCCCAGTTTACGACAATCATCAAGGTCAATGTCACTTGTTTGTGCTACTGTGTAGTTTGAGACGTATCGCCTTATAGAAAGTTTGACATTTCTTATCCGAATAAATTAAATAGAAGTGAATGTGTCCTAAGTGAGACATTGTTATCAATAGATTATGATTAAAGAGAAACTGCAGCCGCGATATGAGCGGTTTACATGTTTGGTCAGGTAGATATTTGCTTTCAATGCTATACCTCCTGTTGAATATATCTTATTTTCTTATTTTATCTAACAGGCAGTTATTTTCACTTAATGATATGCATGCGAGTACTAGCAGATAAGACAGAAGTATACTTACTAAACAACAAATCAATATGTTACCAAGCTACTTAAACACATTTATCTTGCGATTTTAATATGATGCTCTGGTGACGTCACTTTTATTTACGCCGTGTCATGACTTGAAATAGATCAACCAGAACAAATCTGTCCAGTGGCGAATATGCTTCTGCTCGTTCAAAGGTGGCGACTCCGGTGTCAATGATAATGATCCTAATGGCAAATTAAATCATACATAATAGTGACGACAGTTCCAGAATAGATATGTATCAAACGGATTAAAATTGTGAATAAGGTCTTGATATATTCATATACTTACTTTACTTTATGCTAATGAAATGATTGCCAATCAAGACTTTTGAGAACAATAATATTAATGCACGTTGATCATTTACACGATTCCTGTTTATATGTAACACGTGTACTAAATATATAGCAATATTATTATAGTATTATTACATAGCAATTATAAAATGGCAAATTCAGCATATGGTGTGAAGATTATCATAAACGTTTGATGACATCATTTAATCTCATTAAACATTTAATTCAAGAAGTGTCGCTGCTGTAGTTGTGTATATTGTTGACGTTGCTGCTGTAGGTGTGTATGTTGTTCGTGTCGCTGCTGTATTTGTGTATATTGTTGACATTGCTGCTGTAGTTGTGTATATTGTTGACGTTGCTGCTGTAGTTGTGTATATTGTTGACGTTGCTGCTGTAGGTGTGTATATTGTTGACGTTGCTGTTGTAGTTGTGTATATTGTTGACGTTGCTGCTGTAGGTGTGTATGTTGTTCGTGTCACTGCTGTAGTTGTGTATATTATTGGCGTTGCTGTTGTATTTGTGTTTATTGTTGACGTTGCTGCTGTAGTTGTGTATATTGTTGACGTTGCTGCTGTATTTGTGTATATTGTTGACATTGCTGCTGTAGGTGTGTATGTTGTTCGAGTCGCTGCTGTAGTTGTGTATATTATTGGCGTTGCTGCTGTAGGTGTGTATGTTGTTCGTGTCGCTGCTGTATTTGTGTATATTGTTGACGTTGCTGCTGTAGTTGTGTATATTGTTGACGTTGCTGTTGTAGTTGTGTATATTGTTGACGTTGCTGCTGTAGGTTTGTATGTTGTTAGTGTCACTGCTGTAGTTGTGTATATTATTGGCGTTGCTGTTGTAGTTGTGTTTATTGTTGACGTTGCTGCTGTAGTTGTGTATATTGTTGACGTTGCTGCTGTATTTGTGTATATTGTTGACATTGCTGCTGTAGGTGTGTATGTTGTTCGTGTCGCTGCTGTAGTTGTGTATATTGTTGACGTTGCTGCTGTAGGTGTGTATGTTGTTCGTGTTGCTGTTGTAGTTGTGTATATTGTTGACGTTGCTGCTGTAGGTGTGTATGTTGTTCGTGTTGCTGTTGTAGTTGTGTATATTGTTGACGTTGCTGCTGTAGGTGTGTATGTTGTTCGTGTCGCTGCTGTAGTTGTGTATATTGTTGACGTTGCTGCTGTATTTGTGTATATTGTTGACATTGCTGCTGTAGGTGTGTATGTTGTTCGTGTCGCTGCTGTAGTTGTGTATATTATTGGCGTTGCTGTTGTAGTTGTGTATATTGTTGACGTTGCTGCTGTACGTGTGTATGTTGTTCGTGTCGCTGCTGTAGTTGTGTATATTGCTGACGTTGCTGCTGTAGGTGTGTATGTTGTTCGTGTCGCTGCTGTAGTTGTGTATATTGTTGACGTTGCTGCTGTAGGTGTGTATGTTGTTCGTGTCGCTGCTGTAGTTGTGAATATTATTGGCGTTGCTGCTGTAATTGTGTTTATTGTTGACGTTGCTGCTGTAGTTGTGTATATTGTTGACGTTGCTGTTGATGTTGTGTATATTTGTTGACGTTGCTGTTGTAGTTGTGTATATTGTTGACGTTGCTGCTGTAGTTGTGTATATTGTTGACGTTGCTGCTGTAGTTGTGTATATTGTTGACGTTGCTGATGTAGTTGTGTATATTGTTGACGTTGCTGCTGTAGGTGTGTATGTTGTTCGTGTCGCTGCTGTAGTTGTGTATATTGTTGACGTTGCTGCTGTAGGTGTGTATGTTGTTTGTGTCGCTGCTGTAGTTGTGAATATTGTTGACGTTGCTGCTGTAGGTGTGTATGTTGTTCGTGTCGCTGCTGTAGTTGTGTATATTGTTGACGTTGCTGCTGTAGATGTGTATGTTGTTCGTGTCGCTGCTGTAGTTGTGAATATTATTGGCGTTGCTGCTGTAATTGTGTTTATTGTTGACGTTGCTGCTGTAGCTGTGTATGTTGTTGACGTTGCTGCTGTAGTTGTGTATATTGTTGACGTTGCTGCTGTAGGTGTGTATGTTGTTCGTGTCGCTGCTGTAGTTGTGTATATTGTTGACGTTGCTGCTGTAGTTGTGTATATTGTTCACGTTGCTGCTGTAGTTGTGTATATTGTTCACGTTGCTGCTGTAGTTGTGTATATTGTTGACGTTGCTGCTGTAGTTGTGTATATTGTTGACGTTGCTGTTGTAGTTGTGTATATTGTTGACGTTGCTGCTGTAGGTGTGTATGTTGTTCGTGTCGCTGCTGTAGTTGTGTATATTATTGGCGTTGCTGTTGTAGTTGTGTATGTAGTTGACGTTGCTGCTGTAGGTGTGTATGTTGTTCGTGTCGCTGCTGTAGTTGTGTATATTGTTGACGTTGCTGCTGTAGGTGTGTATGTTGTTCGTGTCGCTGCTGTAGTTGTGAATATTATTGGCGTTGCTGCTGTAATTGTGTTTATTGTTGACATTGCTGCTGTAGTTGTGTATATTGTTGACATTGCTGTTGTAGTTGTGTATATTGTTGACGTTGCTGTTGTAGTTGTGTATGTTGTTGACGTTGCTGCTGTACGTGTGTATGTTGTTCGTGTCGCTGCTGTAGTTGTGTATTTTGTTGACGTTGCTGCTGTAGGTGTGTATGTTGTTCGTGTCGCTGCTGTAGTTGTGAATATTATTGGCGTTGCTGCTGTAATTGTGTTTATTGTTGACGTTGCTGCTGTAGTTGTGTATATTGTTGACGTTGCTGTTGTAGTTGTGTATATTGTTGACGTTGCTGCTGTAGGTTTGTATGTTGTTCGTGTCGCTGCTGTAGTTGTGTATATTATTGGCGTTGCTGTTGAAGTTGTGTTTATTGTTGACGTTGCTGCTGTAGTTGTGTATATTGTTGACGTTGCTATTGTAGTTGTGTATATTGTTCACGTTGCTGCTGTAGTTGTGTATATTGTTCACGTTGCTGCTGTAGTTGTGTATATTGTTGACGTTGCTGCTGTAGTTGTGTATATTGTTGACGTTGCTGCTGTAGGTGTGTATATTGTTGACGTTGCTGCTGTAGGTGTGTATATTGTTCACGTTGCTGCTGTATTTGTGTATATTGTTCACGTTGCTGCTGTAGGTGTGTATATTGTTCACGTTGCTGCTGTAGTTGTGTATATTGTTCACGTTGCTGCTGTATTTGTGTATATTGTTGACGTTGCTGCTGTAGGTGTGTATATTGTTGACGTTGCTGCTGTAGTTGTGTATATTGTTGACGTTGCTGTTGTAGTTGTGTATATTGTTGACGTTGCTGCTGTAGGTGTGTATGTTGTTCGAGTCGCTGCTGTAGTTGTGTATATTATTGGCGTTGCTGTTGTAGTTGTGTTTATTGTTGACGTTGCTGCTGTAGTTGTGTCTATTGTTGACGTTGCTGTTGTAGTTGTGTATAAATATTTGACGTTGCTGTTGTAGGTGTGTATGTTGTTCGTGTTGCTGCTTTTGTTGAGTGGGTTGTTTATGTTACTGCTGTAGTTGTGTATGTTTTGGATGTTGCTGCTGTAATTGTGAATGTTGCTGCTGTAGTTATGTGTGTTGTTGGTGTTACTGCTGTAGCTGTGTGGGTTGTTGATGTTGCTGCTGTAGTTGTGTTTGTTGTGGATGTTGCTACTGTAATTGTGTATGTTGTTGTTGTTGCTGTTGTAGTTGTGTCAGCTGTTGGTGTTGCTGCTGTAGTTGTGTGTGTTGTTGGTGTTGCTGCTGTAGTTGTGTATGATGTGGATGTTGCTACTGTAGTTGTGTATGTTGCTGCTGTAGATGGTTGTGTCTGTTTTTTGGGTCAATGCTGTTGTTGTGTCTGTTTTTTTGGTTAATGCTGTAGTTGTGTATGTTATTTGTATTGCTGTGTAGTTGTGTATGTTGTTTGTATTGCTGTGTAGTTGTGTATGTTGATTGTGTTGCTTCTGTTGTTGTTTATGTTGTTTGTGTTGCTGTGAAGCTGTGTATGTTATGTTGTTGTTGTTGTTGTTGTTGTTGTGAATGTTGGTGTTGCTGCTGTTGTTATTGTGTCTGTTGTGTATGTTGCTTTGTTGTTGTGTCTGTTGTTTGTGTTGCTGTTGATGTTGTTTGTGTTGCTGCTGTTGTTATGTATGATTTTGATGTTGCTGTTGTTGTGACTGTTGTTTCTGCTGCTGCTTAGTTGTGACTGTTGTTGGTGTTGATGCTGTAGTTGTGTATGTTGTTTGTTTTGATGTTGTAGTTGTGTCAGTTGTTTGTGTTGCTGTTTAGTTGTGTATGCTATTGGTGTTACTGCTGTAGTTGTGTATGTTGTTTGTGTTGCTATGCAGTTGTGTATGCTGTTGGTATTGATTTGTAGTTGTGTATGTTGTTGATGTTACTGCTGTAGTTGTGTATACTGTTTGTGTAACTGCTTTAGTTTTGAATGTTGTTGGTGTTGCTGCTGTTGTTGAGTATGTTTTTGATGTTGCTGTTGCTGTGCCTGTTGTTTGTGCTGCTGTGTAGCTGTGACTGTTATTGGTGTTGATGTTGTAGTTGTGTATGTTGTTTGTTTTGCTGTGTAGTTGTGTATGCCGTTGATGTAACTATTATAGTTTTGCATGTTGTTGGTGTAGCTATATAGTTGTGTATGTTGTTGGTGTTGCTATGTAGTTGTGTATATTGTTGATGTTGCTGTTGTAGTTGTGTATGCTGTTTGTGTTACTGCTGTAGTTTAGTATGTTGTTTGTGCTGCTGTTGTAGTTGTGTATGTTGTTTGTGTTGCTATGTAGTTGTGTATGTTGTTGATGTGACCGCTGAAGTTGTGTATGTTGTTACTGTTGCTGCTGTAGTTGTGTATGTTGTTTGCGTTATTGCTGTAGTTTTGTTTGTTGTTGGTGTTGCTGATGTAGTTTTGTCTGTTGACGGTGTTGCTGTTGTAGTTTTGTATGTTGTTGGTGTTACTGTTGTAGTAGTGAGTGTTGTTGCCGTTGCTGATGTAGTTTGTTTATATTGTTGCTGCTGTAGTTGTGTTTTGTTGGTGTTGCTGCTGTAGTTGTGTATGATTTGGATGTTACTGCTGTAGGTTTGTATGTTGTTTGTGTTGCTGCTGTAGTTGTGTGTGTTGTTTGTGTTGCTGCTGTAGTTTTGTTTGTTGTTGATGTTGCCACTGTAGTTGTGTGTGGTGTTAATATTGCTGCTGTAGTTGTGTATGTTGTTGGTGTTGCTGCTG
Source organism: Panopea generosa (assembly GCA_029582155.1). NCBI lineage: Eukaryota > Metazoa > Mollusca > Bivalvia > Adapedonta > Hiatellidae > Panopea > Panopea generosa. Next base: position 66,989,602 of record CM055901.1, read on the forward strand.
TAGTTATGTGTGTTGTTGATATTGCTGTTGTAGTTGTGAAAGCTGTTGGTGTTGCTGCTGTAGTTGTGTGTGTTGTTGATAATGCTGTTGTAGTTGTGTAAGTTGTTGGTGTTGCTGCTGTAGTTGTGTGTGGTGTTGATATTGCTGCTGTAGTTGTGTATGTTGTTGGTGTTGCTGCTGTAGTTGTGTGTGTTGTGGTATTGTTGTTGTAGTTGTGAAAGCTGTTGGTGTTGCTGCTGTAGTTGTATGTGTTGTTGATATTGCTGATGTAGTTGTGTAAGTTGTTGGTGTTGCTGCTGTAGTTGTGTGTGTTGTTGATATTGCTGCTGTAGTTGTGTATGTTGTTGATGTTACTGCTGTAGTTGTTTTTGTTGTTGAAATTGCTGCTGTAGCTGTGTCAGCTGTTGGTGTTGCTGCTGTAGTTGTGTGTGTTGTTGATATTGCTGCTTTTGTTGTTTGTGTTGTTGGTGTTAGAAATATACAAGTATTCAATAAACAAGCTCATGTTACTTCTGTTTAATATAAATACGTGTTTACAAGTGTATTTTTCGTTTATGTGTAAAGGCAAATACAACTCTAGAGAAGTTTTTAAAAGAAATATTGATATCCATAATGTTGGTTTTCTCCTGGGGTAAGGCCAATTCATGGTTTAGGGTGTCTGGTGAACTGAAAATCATTAAATTTCATTTATTGTTATATTGGTAAGCTAAGATTACATATTAACAAACATGGTTATACGTGTAGTATGACTGAACTATTGTTGAAAGTGACGCCGAACACCAGTAACAACATCTCTTGCCATAATAGCTTCTGCACATTGCCGTCCAAGTATGTAGCCCTTATTGTCACATCTTTAATAAATACGATTCGTACATAGGATATATTCACTGTTTGTATTGGTGTTGTCATGGTGAGGGCGTGATTGGAATGTTTTATTATGCATGTACATGTATTTTGTTTGATAGCTGAGAAGTAAGATATTTATCTACAAATCATTATATGTATTACCCATGTGATGTCTGTAAGTAACGCGTGCCATTGCCAAATACACTCACCGTTTATTTATTATGTTGACATCTTATTTTCAAGGTGTGGTATTCAAATTAATAAGCATTCAATATTTAAAATATTATATCATACTAGAGATGTATACTATGATAATTATGCCTGATGCACATGTGATTAGATATAACAGTTACATGGGCACGTTGTGACTTTTATTCAAGTTTGATACAATAAATAATGTGAAATCCTGCAATTCATATTTACAATGTATTTAGGTTTTATATTAGTTGTCATGACGTAATAATTATGTAAATGATTATTATGGTTAATTTTACTAATAGACATGATTTTATTAAAGAATCAATATTTGCTATGCTAGTGTTATGCTGCACGTATATCATTAGTAACTATACGTCTTGGCAACTCGTTTATTAACTGTCGTTAACACCGATTAAGAGTATTGGAAAACTTGCCAGATTCGATGGAACGACTGGCTTGATTTAAAATAAACGCGTTACACTTGTTCAGATGATTTGAGTTGGTGCTTGAACACTCCAGTCTAGTATAGTATGTATAATAGTTTTACTGTTATGACAACATCATACGTTCTCCAAGTGAAAACGCAACTATTCAATAACTTCAAAATGTTTTGAACTGTTTTATTCGGTTGATAGATCACGTTGTCATACCTTTTTGTAAAGATTTGACTATTTTTTGTTCATGTCACACACCATAGTCTGTTTAAAGACAGTGCCTATAACTAGCTTCCCTTTAACGACGGTTCCAACTGCTGAACCGGAAATAACGACCCCGTCATCTGAAAAAAGTTCCTCGACCACACCAACCGCATTATCTTGTATTGTCACTCTTAGCACCTTTAAAAAAGGATAAATAGAACATAGATATAAAATGTTGCAATATTTATCATTTGCAAGATTTGCATTGAGACCCATTACGTACAGCCTTCTCAAAATCAAAGTGGAAAGCGTGATAGCCAACAGTCACAGAGCGAAACACATATTATTCAGTACATTGTAAAAACAAAGAACCCCTTTGGAAAATTGAGCTTGACAGATTTTGGAATATTTTCAAATTGGTTACTGTTACATTACAAATGTAAGGCATAGTTTATATTTAATAAAACACCAGCAGACAATATATATATGTATGTGTATTAGCTGCTGAGGTGTCTTATTAAATTAAAGATATGGCATTAATTTTATATATATATATAAAGTAAATACACGCTCCGTTTAAATGTTAACATTTTCTATGCGCATTGTGTTTATTGGGAGAGCTGTTGAAAATGACGTAATGCTAGCACGTGATTAAAAAAAATACAACGAGAGGACGAAGATCTTGCTTAAAAAGCTTATGAACGATGAAACAAAACTTACCTGTGACGGAGGTGTAAAATTAAAGAAATTGGTGTCAAAATCGATTATCTTCCAAGTCTGTGAATGACATCCTATCCAAAGATTCCCAGTTTCCGGATCTACCTCGATATTGTCTACACCCGTATTCAGAAACATGTCCTATATGAATAAATAAGGACTAAGTTGTAGTTTCATAATTATGCTGTTGTTGTTTTTCACTCTTTATATTGTTTGAACGTGTTGTTGGAAATCACTTAAGATTATAGACAAAGCATATTTTATTTCAGCTATGATATTTCAGCTAGAAACGATATTTTTTAAACTATTTCTCTTTCTTCACATTTATTCATATGACTTACATCTGCATATCCCTCTGTTTAGACCAATATAGCTTTATATAGGCCGTAGACGTAATGATTTAATAGTTTTAACTGTTAATTAAAAACAAAGATAAAACATGATGTATTAGTTAAGAAGTAATCATATTGCCTACATTGAAATATGCCAAAAAATGTTACCCAAACTTGCACAAGACTGTTTGTTGATATATCCCGCCGAAAACCAATTAACCTCTGTCCTCCCCATTCTGCAACATATACCATCCTGAAATATACAGGCGTAGTATCCAAAGGGGACATGCATAACAACAGAATAAATACAATGTATTAAACACTATACTACATCAAAACAAGCATACAGAAAGCAATGCCAAGGTCAAGGTCATTGCCATGCGATGGCTATGGGCAAACGCGGCAACTTTAAACTTAGTTTCGGGTCCATTCGATTTCTCTCGTCCCTCTCCCGTTCGACATTTTCATAAAATTCGAAAGTGTCAAAGAATTACAAATTAATACTGTCGTCGTCATAAAATTAATCCTAATTTAGTCTATGCTTGACAATATATATCAATATATATATTTATAGGTGACGGATATGAAATCTAGCTGCTAGGGATTTACGGATAAGTCTTAGATACCAAATAACATGAAAAAAAGCCAAAGCTTGAGTGAACTAGCATTTTATTATCAATTATCAAAGGAAAGCGGCTAAAATATAACAACTTGGAATATAAAGACTTAAAAGAGATGACCAATTTGAAATAAAATGTATAACCACATATTTCGTCTTTTCTTTTACTTTCACTATTTCATTCCCCCTCTTTCTTGTAGGGTATGACAACACTTACTTTTCATATGGGATTTTATTTCCTTTAATACAATAAAAGCACATTAAACTGTATTGACTTTCATAAACAATAAATCGAAATATCACAGTAGCAGATATTGAATTCTGTATAAATAGTAACATTTGCAAAGTGTGTAGAAAGCTAAGATTAATATTCGTGATTCTGAGATTCAATTCGAATGTTTGACAATCTAGTACCATGTACGTAAATGCAAAGTCATTATTTGAATAATATCTGGTACCGGGTATATGAATTAAAGAATTTACGGGCTTACGTTTTATCTGGCGATATATTTATTCCATTTGGACCGAGAAGACCCGATGCTACTTCTCTGTTAGTCTGTCCGTCGAAAAACAATACTTGACCAAACCTCAAATTACCAAACATTTCCATCATTAATCCCACATTATCTCGGAAATGTGCAATTTTAGTGACGTAGAATGTGTCTCTGCCAACTGCGACGATGTCGTTTATACTGAAATATAGCAAATGCATAATAGATAGGTACGCTGTTTACATTCGCATTATTTTTATTTCTTTACGCTTACGTTTATTATTTGATTTTGCGTGAAGAAATATTAGAAAAAGAAACACATTTCTATGAATAATGTTTAATTCTCGCTAATTGATTTTTGTTTTGTTTTGATAAGTTACATATCCCCAAGCTCTCAAGAATACTAATCTGGCCATTTGCCAGTGACACGCGAGAAAAGCAAAATCAGCACTTGATGTAGGGTGCTCATGTTTCTTCTTGGTATTAGCATTGTGTAATCTAATATAAAAATATATTTTCTAACAGGTAATACAAGGTTTAGTGAGCACTTATAACCGTATTGCTGTATTAATACGATATCCATCACAGAACTGCATGTTTTTAATAAATGGTTCATGCTTTTTTCTAAGACAGATAATTTAAAGTAAGTGTCGAATGTCGTAAATAAATTGAATATAACAGTAATTTATAATATGTAGAAATTGAAATTAATTTTGAGACCACGTTTATTGACGTGTTATTTGATGTTGTTATTTACTTGGTGTATTTCGGATCAGTTATTGTCCTCATGTATTCCAATGCCAATGGTTTTATCACCTTGAATACCTCCACTTGCTCTTGGATCGTATGATGTGTGATTACATACAGGAATTGTTCGCCTGTGTAAAATATACGTAAAACGTTTAATGATACATCTTTGGAACCATACATGATTGTTTTAGTATATATATATGTGTGTGTGTGTGTGTGTGTGTGTGTGTGTTTCATAATCTAGAAATAAACTGTTTATATATGTACACTATACAAAAGAATATCAAGATATGAATTTTTAGCCACTGTCAACCATTAATCTACTGTCATTAAATATTTACAAATATACTCAAACAGATCGTATTACAGCAGATGGCTGCATTGTCCAGAGAGTAAACAATATAAACACCAGCTATTCATTGGATAAACATGGAAAATTTGTTGTATACACATACGCTATTCCAAAAAGGTTTGGAAATGGCGGTGAAACACAGGTTACCAACACATTAGTTATGCTAACCTGTATCAGGATCACGCCACAGTGATATACCATGAGGCGATACAAGGAAGTATGAACTGGTAGGTGCATTAATTATCTCCAAAGTGTCCACGCGGGAGTCGTCGTCGAGATATAAAGCCTTTATGCTTCCACTGGGCGTTCCAAATCCCTATAGTTATATAGTTATTATATCAGTTCAAAAATGAAAGTTAGCAATCATTCACGGCATTAAATCTGAAATGTAACCTCTAACGTTTTCTTTTTATATTTCTTTACAGTGAAATAACATTTTTATCACTTCATATTGCAGATATTCGATCTGTTTGAAGTCATTAGCTCTTCGGATATCAGAGAAAAACTAGAATTCACTTTAAAACAAGAGGACGCATATCAAGAAAAAGTTGTAGTCAACGGGGGCAACAGCACAAATACATATTGAATAAGAAGTGACAACACAACAGATGTTACTGCCATTGAGCGAACGGTGGTAAATCCACTTATTTGGGAGATATATTATATGGATACGTCCTACATGGTCATTATAAACTTTTAGCAAGCACCATAATTCCCTTGCCCTAATAGACTGGCCTAAATGTTAGGCTACTGTAACTGTTTTAATTCTTGTTTTATCCTCAGTGTTATTTCGCATTAATACGTTGTTCTATATTATTTGGTACATGTGATGTTAAAACAAGTGTCTTTGGAGGCTTTCTTATTGCCGTTCCGCTTTGCAATGACCATTTTGGTAAATAAAATACAGACATTATGTCACTAATATGATACTGTTTCTTGTTCGAAAATTTTATTTCATCACATTTTATCACATAAAAAGAAAACCCGGGTGGAAACATTGATACTTCCTATTGACTATTGCAGGTGGCTAAAATATAAACAAAATCAGTAACGATTATCTTAAAATTTTAAAATCATAGTTATTCTATTTATAACTTATATCCCAGGAGTCACTGCGAGCATCACAACATTACCAAATAAGTACTACATATATATTATGTTTTTGTGTGCAGGTATGAGCGTATATAGCGAATTAAGTAAAGATACACAATGGTCAACAATATTTGAAAAACAGAGATATCACTAATATAACTACCCAGCTTTGTTTCATGTATACAAACTATGATAGATGACCTGAGGGTATAATCATGTAGGGGAACACTTGAAAGTTCGCATTGCTTATACTTATATATGGTTACTGAAAACTACTCGTGCAAAAACCACATTGTGTTGTCTCGCTGGCCAGGTATAACAGTAAAATGTAATCTCATTATCGAAAAAAAAACAGTTCTGGAATGATTTCAAACTTCTATAATATTTTTGCTTAATTTCCTTAGGATATTATCTGATATTGGTAAGCTGTAGCGAGAAATTATATAGAAAATGAAATGCAACTGATTGAGATTTTGTGAACGCTCGTGTATTCTCGCAAAATCTCGCAGAATCTTGTTTTCAATTATCTAAGGAAACTGGAAATTTGACATTTCAGAATGAAATTCTCCTCAGTACAATACTATTCCTAGAAATCTGTGTTTAAAATTGTTGAAGTACTTCTGATTTGTATACTGCAGCTAAAATAACGACAAATTACGAAAAAATTTCATTCAAACATGAATATCATTTTGTGTGGTTTAAATGTTAAAACATTTAAGACTACGTACAAATAAGTTACAGTTTATGTACAAGAAAACAGTTGTCTGTGAATTATGAATAATTAATTTGGCAAATAATTAATCTTTCGTGTGCTATTTTATCAATATTTAGTCAGAAAGTGCAAGTTTCTATCCTTCTACACAAGTCTTTGGATGTAGCAAGGAAGAAAAACGTTTGATGGACGGATCAATGGTATTTTCAAGAAAAAAAGATTTTATATACTGTTTTAATTTAAAAAAAAAAATTGGACCGTTATTTTAGCGTTTTATTTTATTACATGTAACCATTAGGTACCTTTACAATAAAGCAATAACCCAAGATGTTGATTGATAAAATAGCTTACTTGTGGTTAAAGCATATGTGTTACTCGGTCTATCTCATGACTATAAGAAACCCGATAGGCTTCTGGAGATTTCCAAGGGGTTTCATTCAATTCAAATACAATTTTCACTTGATCCTCCCATGAGGTATCCTGATAATATAATGCCATTATATCATACAAAATGTCCCATTAACAATAAATGAGGGGTATCGACTGTAGTGGGATATAAAAATTAGTAGAATATACCTCAATTACAAAATAAAAAATATATCATAATGAACCCAAATGGTAATTGATAAAAATCAAATTATTGTACTGCTTGCGCTGACTTAGCTTTTTGTGCATCTTTCTGTGCTTCAAATATCATACAGAAACATTCGAATAGTATATATATATATTTCTTCTTCTGATGTTAATGGCATATTTGATAGCGATATTTCTCCCAATATTTCAAGTCTTGCAAACTGTATGAATCTTACCGATGATATCAAAACAACGTCATCTTCAAAATGAGTCATATCTTCAGATCCACCACCTGTAAAATAAAATGTGGAGGACATAACAACAGACACAAAAATTAAAATGCAAAACGTCATGATTCAATAGAAAGAGACGACGGAACTCGCACGGGATTGAAAACTAAACAGAATGGCTAAAACCGGATTGTTGTCAATCGTACGATCACATTTTTCATTATTTTACATATTTCATTTTTTAAACAAAACATGATGAAGAACGAGTATGACAAGTGAAACAACTAATAGTATTTAATAATCCGTATAATTTACTTTTCAAAGATCAATTCTACTGATCCATAGCGAATTTGTTTTGACTGTAAAGGCTAATTATTTAGAACAATTCGGTATGTATGTTTCTATTTATGAATTCATAAAATATTATAATACAATATTCAACAATAACAATTACTGGTGCCCACTGGTATTCAATAAAAAATCACTTTCCTTTCCGGACTACTTAATGTCTTATTTTTAAAGCCAACAATAACAGATTGATGCAGTCATACAGACATATGTCTTTACTAACAAGTTCGTTAAGAAATAAAATTACTTTCTATCACAACTCTGCAGCTTCCAGGATAGTTTCTGAAAATTACCGTTCTCTCCCAATTCAGCCAAAACCTACCAAATAAAACCAAAAACCAAATCAAATAAAAATAATTAACAATATTTTGATTATATTATGATCAACAATGTTAATATATTTTATGATTGTGTACAACATTACTCATTTAAGACGAAAGATGAAAAATATGTGTATATAAACATTTTGCTATTTTTATGGCCGTTATACGTAAACAAAAAGCTAATAAATCGTTATTCTGAATTAAAAAAGGGATTGTTCATATATAACAGTCCATTTAAAATTATATTCATATTATCATAATATGTAGTTGTCTTGGGATGGCTTGCGATTTTTATAGAGGACGAGTTTATTGTGACAATTTATTCAAATACTTCCATTAGCTTTCAAAATAAGCAAGAGGAATTCAATAAATATACGCGAAACAGATGATCTTTGAATTCTGTATTACTATATAAGCTTACCTGTATATGTTAAGATAATGAACGACGAGACCAAAAATTACAAACGTCAACGCTTTGCCAAACATGGTGCCGGATATTCCTCTGTAATATGAATTAATTTATACCTAAACTCTCACGTCAAGAGTGTTTCAGTTTTATCACGCGATAAGGTTCGGCGACTATGCACCTGTAACATAAACAAATCTGTATTAATTTGTTATATGATACACTTTTACGTTCAGAGTGTGTTAAACTTTATCAAATTCTCTGTAACATGAACGAAAAGAACATGTAAACTTTATTATGTTATGTGATACCCTTTTACTAATCCTCTATAGCATAAGCGTCCAGGCTGTTTTGATATTTTATGTGAAACACATTTACTGTTGCTCTGTAGGTTAAATGCGGTTTTATCTTTATTATATTGTGAGCTTTTGATATTCCTCTATAACATAACCGTTCACAACCTGATTTGTGATACACTTTTACAAAATCATTAAGTAGTGTTAGTTGTATGTGCTATGTAATCTGCTTTTTGAATGAATTACATTCTTGCTGTTACCATGTGAAATTGACGCTAGTTACAATTGAAGAATTAATTAAATCCAGGTTGAAATTATGCAGTTAAATCTAATGAAGTTTACAGAAGATAATAAATATATTTTGTGTCAGTACCAAAAATATCATCTATATATTTATATACAATGTGGTTAACAAATCATTTGTTTATAATTCATCATTTTCTTTAAAAAGCTAATCAAGCAAATTTACCTGCAGTCCAATATACTTTGACTTGACGTGTATTTTCAAATATCCAACCGATTAACAATGAAATTTAGTCATATTATATAGTGTACTGTAATGAAACGGTTTACACATTAGATATCAGGTCACGTTATGCACACAACTGATAACGATTTATCCCCCCTTCCCCCGACACACATACACACATACAAACACACCTAGGGCTTTATTTCGCAATACACTTAATATTATCTCTTTGACAAAATGTTTAACTTCATTGATTCGTTTTCTTATTCCATGCATTGTTCCAAAATAGTGTGTGCTAGCGTCAATACTGCATTGGATTTAACCAGATTTGTTTTAATTAACTCTTATAATGTATTAAATTTAACAAAACACGGAATGACCCGCAAGTTATAGTTAAGCCGCATACAAAATTGTATTACATATGTAGGTGTTGATTTTCTGAAAGAAAGTAAAGAAGAAAGAGAAAAAAAGGTATGAAAATAAAGAAAAAAGGAAAAAGAAAGGAAAAGAAAGATAGAAAAACATAAGAAGCAGTGTTGCTGTATGTTTTATCAGATATTTAAACATTTAACATAAATTGCATAGTTCAATCATTATTATTTCATGTTGATGGGGATGTTATTATAAAACGTCCCACACCGCTATTACATTTCCCATAGGACTCCATTGTAACATTTATGTCCAAAGTGAATAAACAAAATCTGCAGCATATGTCAGGGCTCAAATACTTCACTGGTTCAAGATCTGCAGTTATAAAGGAAAAAAATATACCTTGACCAGGTTCATTGGTTGTACGATACCTATCAATTTCCAGAAAAATAATATGTAAACTATTCGCCCACGATGCGGTTCGAACCAACAATTCTAAAATGACACAGAATTGCCTAGAAATCTGGTATCAGCCAGGCGCATACCCATGCTATATTGAAGTCGATTCAGATATTAACGTTCCGAAAGTCGCCGGTTCGAGCCTCTCCAAGGAATTTGATTGCCTCTTATTAACTGCAAAATTTCTTTAGTATTGTTTTCTACCAAGGAAGCAGACTAGAGAGTGATTTACAATTAGCTATAGAAACTTGTAACACTTAAACAATGTTGTGTGATCGATCGATCACATTGAGCGCCATAGTCTAGTTGTTAGAGTGTTGGGTAATCTCGTTTTTAAACAAAAAAGTAAGAATAACAAAATAAGTTAAACATCTTTGAAGTTTGATGAAGTTTTATATGCGTCCACAATTCGAGATAAGGTCTAATTTCCGAGCGGGTGGTAGTGTAATGGATAGTGTTGGTCGCTCACTCCAGAGGTTGCGGGTTCGATCCCCCAGCTCGACCCGATGACTCTCATAAAAAACAACACCCAGTATTGGTTCTACCCATCAAGCTCGAGAGCGGTTCACATAAGCTCTGAGCTTCCATCGCAATATCGCAATCGAGCTCAAATAGGCTTTGAAGTTTGACCTCGTAGACTTTAACACCGCTTTCTGGTAAAGCTCGTCCCATATAGCATGATCCGCTTGTCACGAATTAGTGTCCTTTTAGTCCTTTGCCATTTCAACCAAATCGCTGCTGTTGCCTACAACATCTTGTTAAGAGGCATTACACCTTGCAATACAAATTCAATGAAGTCAAACTTCAAGATGCTGCATCTGTAACTGTGCGCCTTGGAGTCTCCTTCGTGCTCTGGCACTTCGAGAGAACTCACAATTGTGGAGTTGACTGATTTAAACGTGAAGAAAGAGTTTGTTTTTTTCGGGGGGGGGGGGGGGGGGGTTGCAAGATCATGTGGACTCAGCTGCGTATTCGCGTATAGGCAGGTACGCGCCTGTCAGCATCAAAATTACAATGGTGATTTCTAAAATACTGACCATTCAATACGCGGTAGGAAAAATCACATCACTGTAATTCAAAGCCCTGAATAATGAAAAAAAAGAGAATTGAGGTTTAATTTCTATCTCCTTCATCTGTAGGTCAGGAATACTCAAGAGAAATAATAGTGGTGTGAGTCCTGAAACGATACTATTACAGCCTTATACGTTTTTTGACAACTGATATGTTGCGTTTATGCGTGTTATCTAGCCAAAGCTGTACAAATATGCATCGTTGATATTATGTGTACAGACGTATTGTGTATCAAAGTCAGTCACTCAGAAGTAATATATTTTTTAGTTTAATAACGTAAAATTTAAACCCAGTGTTACACTTGAGTGGGATATTCCATAAGGCGAAATGCAAGTACTCATTAATATGGGAATGTCCGAAATAAAATGGCTTCAACTTCTGATAAATGACACACTGTCGACAATAGCTGTACATAGGACTTAGTTAGACATGTTAACATGTTAACGGACATCTGGCCAGAGTATACATACGCCCAGGTTCACAACACTGTGGTGGGAGATAAATTAGCCTTAATTGGAAGAGTGCAAGCTACAAGGTTTTTAAGCTCAGAACACTTCTTGAAGCAGGAGGGTTAAGATAAAGAAAATACTTTGGAAAGCGGGAGGTTAAGACGTGTTAAGTATGATGGTTGGGTTTTGAGTAGAGATGTGTTTGTTAAGCTCTGAGATGGAAATGTGTTTGAACTATGTTTAGAAGCGTGCAAATGTGTTTAAATGACAGTTGTAAAAATGTAAGAAATAAATATAATTATATAGAAAGTCTTGCTTTTTGTATTAGTTATGTGTGATGTTGAAACATTAAGTAGGGGACAAACAAAACAATTGTATAAAACCATGTATGTATACGATATCATCGGGTGTGCATAAACAAGGGATAATAACTAGGGAGCATTGTTCGTACTGTTGTACATGCTAGCAGGGCCTATACAAAAGAATGTTAAGCGACAAGATAAATTTAACTTACCTTATAAGTTTGGTTATGCCCTGCTAACCAATTAGTCCGTTGAATAGTGAACGTCTGTATTCGTTGGTGGTTGGTTAGCAAGAGAAAGCTTGATGGTCATTTCACTAATCGCAACGTCTCGGGTTTGATTCTGATTGGCTGGCTGAAACTTGTTTACATGAGGCACTTGGAGGGGTCCATACACATAAACTAGCACAACATTCTACCCCCGCCTTATTTTAAAATACTCATGTAAAACTCGTTTATAACATTAATAAATTGCCTCTTTATCATTTAAAGAATTTTAATTGAAGCCAGACTGAAAAGTTATATAATAACCATATAAACAGACTAAGAGTTGAACCCCATTATTAAGAGAAAAAAAAACTCATGAGTTAGCAGTTATATTACATTTAATTTTCCTAACTAGACCAAGCATTACTCTATATGAATAATGAGCAGCAGCAACATGCCAATTCACTGGATTTGAAACTTGAAAGTAACAGTTACACAACTAACTAAAAAACTAAATATAAACAAGTCAGCCATATAAAAGCTATGCAATGAAATTAAAGATAAATCAGCTATACAATAGCCATTTAGTGAACTATAAACAAATCAGCTATACAATAGCCATCTAGTGAACTATAAACAAAACAGCGATACATTAGCCATCTAGAGAACTGTAAACAAATCAGCTATACAATAGCCATGCACTTAACCCTTAATACTAAAGGTGTTGTTCATACAATCTATATAACGACTGCATGCGTGGATTGTCAGAGTGACACATGAAAAGATACATTGAAATAAATAATTGTGCAACAACACCAATACAACAATGGAGATCTGGCAGCCTTGGAGTTTATATAAATAACTAGTTCCAGAAAGTAAAGGTGACAATATATATACGAACATTGACAACAGAAACAGCCACTTCAGAGATCATTGCAATGTATATCCACGCCTGCTCAAGTAGTAAAACATCGGATCAAAGATGGGAGCGGGGCGTGTGTTCTTTTCTCCGCAACGACTATATGTGGTGTTATTGAGCAAGACATTTTATCAGCATATACTAATAACATGCTTAGTACTGGTTCTACCAAGTTAACATCGTACATGATTTGTCTAAGTTATAAGAACTTGTTTCATAATCGATGCAAGATAAATAAGTTTTAAAAAACATAAACTCCTCCCCAGCGGCGTATTTAGCTACTGGCGTTTCAGTCAGTGACCTTGTATACACTTCTTCTGTATGTTATATTGTATTTTAGTATGCTATTATGTATTTATGTACTGATTGTGTTGTACTGATATGGTGAATGTTTCCTTTGAATGCTACTCTCTTGTTGGATATATATGTCCTTATATTTCACGTTTAATAATAATTAAACAGATATCGTGACAACATAGGGGAGGACCTGCGTCCGCCAGAATGTATATCCAAAACGTGACAGACAGACTATGCTATTTCAATATCGTCTCTTGTATTAAACCTCTGATTTAATTTGTTTGTAACCTCGCCGTGGTGGTTTTCCAATAACTGTTCAATGGTGGAATAATGTATCGCTACTTTTGTACATTTCCAATTATGGCTGTTTTTTCAGTGACCGGTCCTATGTGAAATATAGTATCGTTAGTTCTTTATGTTACTGTGTGAGTTGCAAGGGGAAACATAGTATTCGTACTTCTGTACGTTCCTGACCTTGGTTGTTTTACCATTGACCGCTTGAAGACTGAATAGTGTCTTACTATCTCTGTTCGTTTCTCTTCGTATCGTGGCAGTTTAACCAATGACCATTACAAGGCAGAAAAGGGTATCGCTACTTCGGCATGCTTCTTAACGTGGCTGTTTTACAAGTGACTTTTCATAGACGGAATATTATATGGCTACTTCTGTATGTTTGTATGTACATTGCAAGTTTTACCAGTGACTCTTTAAAGAAGGAATATTTTATAGCTACTTCTGTATATATGTTTATGTACTATGGCTCTTATACCACTGCATGTACAAAGAGTATTTGACTACTGGTAATTAATCTTGATATCGATATAGGAATAATTATTATAACTACCGATTTTAAATTGAATATGTTGACTTAACCTTCTTTGCAAACATTGTGTCTCTTGCCAACGTTTCGGTCTTCAACAAATTATAAATGGACCTACTCATTTCACTGAAAATTCCTCATCTCTTAATGATCTCATTCTGTTAATAAACACTGATAGTTCAATCACATTGTCATATTTATACCATTTTTAAATTTAAAAAGATTAATTCAAAATCATTCAATCAAAATATATGGCTATTTTAACAAGAAGATTATGACTTAATGAGAGACAAGTAATCGATGAAAACATAAAGGTTTATGCTAAAATATCACAAACAAAGTGCTTTATACATAATGTATACCAAATACAAATGTGGGGATAAGACTTTATGAACCCCCATGTCTTAGCAGTAATATCGAATGTCAAATAAGAGTTATGAAAAGAGAATACAAAAGAGAAAACCTTACAAATTCGGTCTATCATTGGGATGAATTTAAACGAATTCAAATCCAGGAAGTTTCATTAATACGCGAACCAAAAACAATTCTACGACAACCTAACTAAAAACCTTACTTCACAAAAGGTTGGTTGAAAACTCTCAAATCATTTATCTAATCTAATTATAAACCATATTCTTAACGACAATGGCTCAATACTAACAGACGACTTTGCAAAAAGGCAAATTTATGGAATGATTTTTTTTTCAAAGTCAAACATTAATGAAGATAATAATATTGACCATCCTATAATCCAACGTAAAATCATCAACACGTCTCTTCAATTATTTTCTTACTCGTAATCGACAGAGTACTAAAGAGTAATAATATAAGTAGCAACAGTAGTATTAGTAGTAGCAGTAGCAATATAAAGTAGTATTTATAAGCAAAAGTTACAGCAATGGCGTAGTAAATATTGTTGTTGTTTTGTAAAGTATTTGTAATAGTAACAGAAATGGTACTCAAAGTAATATATTAAGTAGTAATAGTGATGGTACAGTAGAATATAAGTAGCAGTAGCAACAGTGTTAGTAGAGAAAGTAAAAACAGCAACAGTAGTAGCAGTGGTTAGTGGTGTGGTGTTATCAACAGTAATGCTAATAGCATAGGTGGGTGGTAGAAAAAGATGTAAAATTCGTAACAACACCAGCATCAGCAGTACTACTACTAGTAGTAGTAGTAGTAGTAGTAGTAGTAGTAGTAGTAGTAGTAGTAGTAGTAGCAGCAGCAGCAGCAGTAACAGTAGTAGTAGTAGTAATAGTAGTAGAAGTAGTAGTAGTATTAGTAGTAGTAGTAGTAGTAGTAGAAGTAGTAGTAGTAAAAGAAGAAGTAGTAGTAGTAGTAGTAGTAGTAGTAGTAGTAGTAGTAGTAGTAGTAGTAGTAGTAGTAGTAGTAGTAGTAGTAGTAGTAGAAGTAGTAGTAGTAGTAGTAGTAGTAGTAGTAGTAGTAGTAGTAGTAGTTGTACATGTAGTAGTAGTTGTAGTTGTAGTAGTAGTAGTAGTAGTAGTAGTAGTAGTAGAAGTAGTAGTTGTAGTAATAGTTATAATAATAATAGTAGTAGTAGTAGTAGTAGTAGCAGTTGTAGTTGTAGTAGCAGTAGCAGCAGTAGTAGTAGTAGTAGTAAGATGTACCACACATCCATGGTTCCTTTCATTTGCGTTAGGTTTTGTCATTGTTTCAAGAGGATCAATGAATAATGTAAAGACTATTTATATTTGTTCTCAAAATTATGTACAGGTAAAAGTTTTTTCTCTTTGTTCATTTGTGTTGGCAGGCAAAATATAACTCAAGCAAAGATATGATTGAAACATGTCTTTTTGAAAAAACAAATTTATAAACAACAACGCATAGGAATGTGCGTTTAAAAAACATTCAGTGATGTCACACTAAATACTGTGTGTTACATTCAAGACACAGAATTAAGTGTGTTCAAATTTAAACAAATTTTGTATGACACAGAAAGAAGTGTGCTGAAACTTCAAAAATAGTGCCGACACAAAGTTGGATAGGTAAAACCACCAACAAAAAACATAGTATGCATATCCTAAAAGTAAAACAGAAGACGATTTGAAAATAATTGGAAAAACTAACTGTTAACACATAATGCAAAATCAAAACAGAGTATGTAATAACAAGTGTGACAAACTTCTTTCGTACGTACTCCATGAACAGTTGACAGCAAATACAACTCCATATGTTGAGCGTGCTATGAAATGTAACATCTAAGACGTGCAATAAGTGAAGAAAATACCGTTACATAAGCAAAACATGAAAAATGACCACAACTTGTGAAATATTAAAATGTATAAATAAGTGTCGTCAAGCAGTATATAATGATTGGGAAGAAGCTATAAGGCAGACAAAACCGAGGGAACAAATTGTACATTGGATATGACGAGAAGGAGGTGGGGAGGAGGTGGTAAAGTTAATAAATCCAAAAATAATTGTGATAAAAACCTCCACAAACTATAAACTTAACTTGTTGGTGTTCACAAAGGGAATGAAAACAAAAGACGGGTCAAGATTATACACGCGTGAAAGGTCGACGATAAAAAAATATCTCTAATCCTATCAGGGCATGATTGGCTAAGGAGCGGCTATCACGCCAGTTACATGTGTGTGTTTATCGAAGAGTGGTCAGTATGCCCCGAGGTCGTTATAGATTAGATTGAACATGCATGTACACATGTTGTCTACGCGACTCCCTACGCAGTCTGCTGTACAGCTTTCCACATCTTACATTAAAGGTACATGATCACAAATAAATAGTTACAAATTAAAATACAAAGAAAATTGTCAAAGAAAATTAGATCAGAAATGATCACAAATATAAACAAATTTATATTTGTTTCTCAACATAAATTACTGTTTTATTGCAAACTGCTTTACGGATATACTATGTACCTGTGCTATCTTCAAATATATCGGATCCTTTAGTATTGTTTATGTCTTGGACCTGTGCCTAACTGTCAGTTCCTATTCTTTATTAAAATAATCTTCTAGAAGCTGGTCCGTATTACAACCTGCACCAGGAAATAATTTTTGAGGATAATGTTTTAATCTAATAAATTAATTTTGTGTATTTAAATAGAATCTGACATTATGGTGTATTTAAATATCTACAATGGTCTAGGCTTCACCAATTACGTAATATTTACACTGCTTTACTTTAAACCTTGATGCATATATACAAGAAAGTTTAATGCATCTAACAAAATTTATCCATCTATTCTTGATAAGTACACATACATTTCAATACGAACGTTCTGGTTAACTATTTACGATAATAATCGGTTCACTAACCGTAATATTTACTACAGAATATATATGTCATGTTATTTATAAAACTATTCTTAAAAACATATTTAAATATTTTATTAATTTATTGTTATTAACAGTGCCCCTTTTTTGCAGCCTCTCTTCATAAGGAAGGTTTTTCTTATATCGCGAATCCTTATATTAAATAGCCTAAATGAATGTCAAGCGAAGGGGTAGTGTAATGGATAGAGTGTTGGCCGCTCACGTCAAAGGTAGCAGGTACGATCCCCAGCTCGACCAGATGCCTCTCATAAAACAACACTCAGTATTGGTTCTACCCAGGAAATGAACTCCAGAGCGGTTCATAATAGCTTCAAGCTTTCATCGCAAGCGAACTTAAATAAATTAGTATAAACTTAATGAATGTAATGCTTTCTTCCGAAGTAAAACATATTTTACTATATCCTACTAATAACGTGACAGAAATAGAGACACTTAAGTGGTCCAGTGGTAGAGCACCGAACCCAAGATTGGAGGGTCGTGGGTTCGAACCTCGGTCATGGCTATGTGTGGTGTCCTTGCACAAGACACATTTTCCTATGTTTAGTACTGGTTCTACTCAGGAAGACTTCGAATGTGATTTGTCTAAGTTGTAAGAACTTGTTCAACAGTCGAAGTAAATTAATGAAGTTTAAACTAAAAACCGCAAAACACTAAAAAGACGCCAAAATAAAAAATAACATTCAGCGCAAATGGGAACCTTGTAAACCATCAGTGTGATGTTCATACTAATCTCACCACAATAATAAGCGTACATTCAAGTCTAAAACAAAATTTATAGTGTTTACAATTTTGTCGTGATATTCCTTGAACAAATTAAAAATAATTCATTGTTTAAAGTGACAGCCAATAATACTGGTTATTTATTTTGATAATATGTATATCTCGTATAAATTCATTTATTTCAAAGTAAGTCAGCTATGAAAACAATTAACGAGAAAGTGTTGTACACGATAGATTGACCGTTTTACATTTACATTTCTGAAATAAACTTTGTCAACAATGTAGAGGTGACCAGATTAATTTCCATAGTTTGAAATGGTGAGGGGAAAGGAACTCTGGTATGTCATAGCGTACTTCTCGATACACCTGTTGATCTCCCTTTATGTATGAACAATTCTTTTAGCGAGTCATTTACATTTAAAAAAGAGCTTGTTGTTACAAACTCAAGAATACAAATCGCTATATACATGTAACTGGCATTACACTTTCATGGATTTTTTAGAAGAAGCAATATATACAAGTTCAAATGTCTTTGTAACTTCTTTGAAATTGTACCCTGTCTCCCAATCTCTATAGTTTTCCCACAAAATACTGATATTTGGTCACACCCCGTGAATGAATGAATGAATGAATGAATGAATGAATGAATGAATGAATGAATGAATGAATGAATGAAATGCTGACAGGGCTCTCGCCTTTCTTTCACCAAGTTGATATGAAAAGGTATAAATACGCTTGGAAATGTTTTCCAGTTTCAAATTGCACTCAAACCGGTTTTTGAAGTTAAATCAATGATTTATACCATCACATATATCAACTGTTTTTCGTGACCTTCCACATTCGTTGAGTTACAGACAAAGTGTGCTTTTTGAAACACCTACAAGTACTTCTTGTTGTCGAGCTAACTCTGTTTACCGTTTTTGGAAGGCTGTGGATTTAACTTAAACAGTGTCATCAAGAATAATAGCGTCTATTTCTTGTTTTCCTAGTTGTGCGGAGCTCTTATCGATATATATATATATATTTATCTTATGAAGTATTTCTCGTAATAACACTTAAAAATCATGAAATATAAATATGGTGTGATCTTGGATGAAAGTCTCGAAGTGGTTGATATAATCAGTTCATCTTGGTCGATGTTTGCGCCAGTTTGTTATTTCACAATTTCACCATGTGGCTCCTCTATCACATAAAGCGGCAAAACTGGTATTTGAATATATTTCTTTAATAAAGAAAGAAACAATTCAATAAATTCGAGTCAGATTTTTTCTTTTCATGGACCTTTTTTATTTTTCATCAGATAAAAATAAAAAAAAAATAAAAATAAGAATAAAAAATAAAATCCTCCCCGTTTTTAAGAAAAATGTGGGTGATAATCTAGCAATTAATTTATAATAGTCTAACACAGGTTTGCTTAATTTTTTATGTTTTTTTTTTATAAATACGTGTCACTATTCAGTCTGATAAGGTTCATATGCATTATGTTCAGCGATCATTAGCAAATACAGCTGGATTATAAAGGCAGGTAACTGTACATAGCGGTTTTTCACGTCAAGTATCTAGTTATTCTGTACACGTTTAGTTTGCCGTGCAATTATCAGATGTATAGTATATTTACATGATATGTTGGGGAAAACTAATAAATGATTTTCAACAAAAGTATTGGGGAAACAACTTCAGATAATCGTAAAAGTATATTTCTACTGACTTGAATGAAATGTTATCCTTGAAATCGGTGTAAACGGTCAGTATCTCCATATTATATTAAACATATGTTGTGAAAATGAAAGCATTTGTAAATATAACCACAATATAAGAATACATATTTGAAGATATTAAAGAAATGTTTTTTCTTTTTCTTATAAAAACTACTAAATCATCCCCGGATTTTCATGAATCTAGATTCAAAATTCTTTTTATTTTTTTTTATTTTTGTTGACAACCCCTTATTTTTTTGTAAATAGTTTACAAGGTTTTTTTATAGCGACTTTGCATAGAACTACATGTTTTATTTTGTACGCTTGATCTATCAAAGTTGCAAAGGCCACCATCTACATCGATGCTCAGTATTGAGCGTGCGCAGTAATGAGTGATAGATAAATGTACCTTATTGATATATAATGTAAACACAAGTTGCTTTTATAATAAAATATTTAAGGATATACTGTATACTTGAAATTACTAAAGCTGATATGGTGTCTAACTTGTCTAACTTGTTGATTTAAGCAACAGTTGTGGGGTGTCTGTTCAAATCTTATGTCCTAAAATATATAATAGTATATATTAATATTTGATATGCCAAGTGTCATGTAATGATGAAATATGTACTAATACATACTGCAACTAATTTCTATTATCTATTAATTTTGTTTGCATTAAACAAACTCAACAATTATCAGACTTGACTGGTTGTATGAAAATGCAGACTGTATTCATTTTCAAATCATAATCATATTTAGCCTTGGTATGGTACGAATTTGGAGTATGATCAGTCAATCAAGGTGGTGGTAGTACATCCCAATTTAATTGTTGACAAGAGTCAATGCAATTAACATTCAAGCAGCATTTAGTTAAATCACAAGGCATTTATTAGGATAAAACTTAGTATATATCAGTGTTTAAAAATGTATTGAACTTTCATTATTTTTGGTCTTTAAACTAAAAAGTGTTTACATTACAAGGATAGCATAAAACAAAGTAAGATTTACTATAAAAGTTTTTTTTATTTATTTCATTTATTCATCCAACATCTACATTGATACATATACAATCAAATTATAGCAACATTTATTTAACATATGATATTTATCGTATGAATTATTCATGAGTAATATTAATGTGGATTTCATACAACGTTTATAATATACATGTATATTGTTAAATGCAGTTGCAAAATGAAAAACGTTTTGTTATATACTTTGACCGAGAGTAGAAAAAAGGGAGAGAATGATAGCTATAAGGAACTTGATACCAACAAGGGGTTTGAATTAGATAAATAATGGTGGATAATGTATACTTATCAATAAATTTAATATACATGTACTTGGGAAAAATGTTCAAATTTCGTGCTTTAACAGAATATAAAGTTATCGAATTATAATTAAGGCAATTCATAAGATCTTGTGATGGCGGTGTACCTGACTATGTATGTATATATAGTTGAATAGTTGTTAAATAGAACTATTTTTGTGTATCAATACCATTGCCAAATTACAAAATTAACGATGTTTATATAAATCCGCAAAAGTGCAAATCTAGACGAACACCCGTCGTATCCCATGAATCAGCTGTTCACAGAAAGCTGATTCAGATATGTGAATATATCATTCTTAACCTTAAGTCATCCGTTGCCGAGCGACTGAAATAACCACTTTCCTTTCACGGTTAAGGTCGTTGACATGATTCCAGCTATGCCACCTGTATATAAGAATGTTTGGCAGTTACTTGCAAAAAGCCGCTGTTTTTACTCTGCCACCAATAAAACTGGATATGCATGTATAACCTGTCGTGTGTTGAAACCCATTCAAAACTATTCTTAAACCATATTAAACTCCCAAATAAACGATAATGGTCAAAATATCAATAATATAATATTTAAATATTGTAAATATATAAAATAAATAGATTTGTTATAAACACCGTTAGTTATGTTATATATGCACTATATCATATAGTAATCCTGTTGCAATATATGATATCACTATGTGACATAAACAGTTATGTAAAATGAGGACACATCACAATCACAAGGTACTGATTAAACGTCAAGCCAAGAGATAGACAAGAGATAGAAGTCTTATAAAAATTATTAACGTTACACAGATTTAATTCGGTCATTAGAATATACGTAAATCATAGTTCAGTTAAAACGAGACAAGTCCATATTTCAGGTCATATGAGGAGTAATGTGAAATGTTCGATGAGGTGACCTCTTTACAGTCCTGCATATTTATTTTACAATCTAAATCAAGGGGAATATCGATCCATGGGAACATTTATGGATAGTGAAAGTATAATAAAATAGCATTCAAATGTCACAGCCATCAAAAGAGCACCAATATAGTTAATAGAAAAAAAACGTACATAGTCATAGCGGGCTCTTTCAAATAGTTTCTAGATTGGTTGTAGATAGTTCACTGGCCACTGATTACAAGTATGTGCAATAGTATAAAACGCACCAGTTCAATGCGAAAGGCTGCAGATGGAAACATAAATGACTAGGAGCAATGGAAAACACAAATAATAATAATATATTAATGAGCCTAGTTATCTTGTCATAGAACGAAATGGAACGTCACCAAACAGGGGCTATTCCAACAAAACGTATAGACATATCCTC
Organism: Panopea generosa; assembly: GCA_029582155.1. Classification (NCBI taxonomy): domain Eukaryota; kingdom Metazoa; phylum Mollusca; class Bivalvia; order Adapedonta; family Hiatellidae; genus Panopea; species Panopea generosa. The sequence continues at coordinate 67,012,263 of CM055901.1, forward strand.
TGAACATTCATATTAATCAAATGTATTTACGTTTTACCAACCTCAGAATACATCTGTTACATTGTAAGCCTACTAAAACAAAGTTTTAGTCACGCCAGATGGAAAACGGGGATCCGCGGAGTACTTTAATAACATAAACAACGGTATTAAACATTTGCTCTTCCCATTAGATATAGAAACTAATGCTGTGCAGTACTATATTTGGTTCTAAACATAGCACAGAAATAGAATAAGAATTATTAAAAATGTAGCAACAATATATCAAGATAATTTAAGCAAGCTGTTTCGCTAAGGATATCACACAATAAAGTTTAATAAGAAACATCTCCGAGCAACCAATGACAAGACCAAAATGGTAATATATGAAATTGATGACAATAATTGCATTATGATGAATAATAATTAAAATACAAAACTATCAACGTAATGTCAGTTGGACTGGCGCACATTTATAACTTCACATTAACAATATGTTGAATGCGACCACTGTTCAACAACAACAAAAAAATAAATTATCTATTAGTCATTGACACTTAATTTGATAATGATCATGTACAGCAGGTTTTTTTAAACATATTAACTAAACTTACTCTCAAACAAAAGATTGGAAAGATATACAAGAAGCATAACTACAAAACAAAATCTAAAAACAGTTTGAACATTTAACGTCGCTTTGGAAGGAAATCGAAACTTTACAACTCATACAAAATATAAACTTCATAAGAATACGTAGAAAACAGAAAGATACTATCGAAACACTAAAATTAAGTATTAACAATGATATGGGTACTGTTTCTATAGGTGCATAACAATGGTATATACAAACAATCAAAACCTCTGGTAGGGACAAAATAGTCTGATATAGAACCTTATTGTAGGACATGCGGCCGGGAGACTATCAATGTCATATTCTTAAGTGTCAACAATGCATGCAGTAATTAAGTAATGGAAAGACATTAACATAAATAGAACTATATAAATTGACATAATCAACATCCACGAAAATTCATTAGTATTTCTAGATAAAATAAATTTAAGATACAGAGTATTTGAATTTTAACATATACTGGAATTATCAAAATGTATCGTTTTATAAATTATAGTTACTGTAATAATTTAATCATCACAATACACGAAACAAAAAACGAACACAGCTCAAGGTATATAACGATATCACCAAGTAGAACAGGAATGGGTACTTAAACAACACCAGAATAGAACTTATCGCTTCTAGCAGTTCATTCAAACACATCGTGAACCCTGAGAACATGTAAGTAACAACTCAGTAGAACAAAAACGGGTCCTCCAAGTGTATCAGTAACGAATTGACCGAATTAAGCCGCTGATTCATCATGAATATAGGATAAGCCGCCATAAGTTAGGCGATTCGTGGATTGCTTGCCATCTCCCGATACAACCGTTATTCTAAACGTGCATATACATATAATTGTAGCAAGTCGGTGGTAGCAAGTAAGAAAGTAGATACAGTTTCTTTAGACTATATGCATATGATAAAGTAACAGCAGGATGCTGAAGAAATGGTCTCATTAAGCCGCTATATTGATCAACAACCTTAACAAATGTGTGTACAAGAAACAATTATGACGGATAAGTGAAAAAATAACAGAATGACAATAGCTGATGTCTGATACTATAACAGAATTATTATGATTTTAATAAAGTTATTTGTATAATGTAGGTCACTTTATCACAATGCAACACTATATTAACATATACATGGTATAGAGAAGTGATACCCTGGTTATTCACTCAATTTTACTTATCAAACTGTAGCAAAACAAATAGATATTGTTCGGTTATATGTGAGGTCAGTTTGTTGTCACGTACAGCTCGTTTCTGATTACTGGAGAACGGTTGTAACTTATAGGTAAGACATGTATAGGTACTCTGGTATAAAGTGTTTGCATTCTAACGGTAATGTCACGCTTTATCTATATCGTGCATAGAACTTGCCGTATTATCAACACACTTTGAATCTATTTACAAGCTTCACTGACCCAGATTTATGCGCAACACACGCATTACATGCTTATTATCGTTAAATGTAAACTTATTTTAAAATAAAATTTGGTCTAAGTGTGCCGATATGGAAAAGCAAATAGCTCGACATCTAATTTTTCAGGAGAATATGCAGATCGGAAACCATTATATATGTTTCTTCCGCTGGAAACCAAATAAAGACAATAGCAGACCTGGTTATATTGAATATGTGTTATAAGAGTAATGGAATATGCAACACTCTTCATGGGTTTCCTTTACCACACTGAAATATTTAGTGACCATGAGCACTTGCTGCTGACTGTGACAAACTACGGTTTTTTTGGTGGAATATTTTTTGTTTACGTTTGACCTAAATGAATATTTCAACTCCTACTAGTTAGGCATGAAAATATATGACTACTATTTGAAAACATGCTTATAAGTCAACGATTCATTATCGGATATGTCACTTTCTTCTGAAAATACATTTTAAGCAATTTATCAGCTTCGCATGGTCGAGTGTAGTAAACTATGGCATAATTGTGAGGCATACATTATGAAATCTAGCAAGAATAGCGAGGAAATAAAAAAATAAAAATGACCGCTCTTTAGACCTGAAAGGTAGTGAATTCATCAAAATGTATAATTCTTACCTCTACTGGCCAAGGCCAGCGGAGCTTATGGTACATTATTCGTTGTCAGGCGTAATGCATCCGTCTGTTAACTTATAGACGCGTTAATCACAAGTTCTCGGACGAGTTCCAGCGTGATTCGACCACAAATGCCCGTCACAGGGCTTATAAGCACGTTTTAAGGGACAATAAAAACAAGACATATAACTTAGAGTTTTACATGTTGCACGGAGGTGGCCTAAATGGGTTGTAAAAGTCTGGTCCTTGTGGTCAAAGTTGGTGCCGCCACAACGGTTACTATTTTATATAGAGTTACGTATATGATGGAATTGTTAAACTTTTGTGAAGACACGATCACACTCTCATTTTTCACTAAATCTTAACTAAATCTGCACAGTAGTTGATTTGATTGATTGATTGATTGATTGATTGAATATTTAGCGTCATGTTTATGCCATCGAGGGCTAAGAGACGATCAGTTAACCTAACCACTGTTTCCTGGGATTAACCAGTACTCGAGTACACCTCTTCTCCGCAAGTTACTGATAACTTTGTCACTTGAAACAGTGGTGAGAGACGAATAATAATGAGACACAATATCGTATATCAATCATCACGGAGACTGTTGCCGGGCGGGGGGTTCGAACTTACAACTCCTGGATTGATAGTCAGACGCTTAACCGACTGAGCTTCTAATCGGGCCCGGCACAGTAGTTGAATAACTACAATATCTCGGATAAGTTCTTAAACTAGCGTAACTGGACTTATAAGCACATTTTAAGGGAACTTAAAACATGTTACATGTTGAGCGCGTGGTCCGTTCGGTCCTCCTCCACGGCTTTGTGCGGTGTCCTTCAGCATTTGCTTCGAAGCAAATTGTACATTTAGATTATTTATTTTGTTTTTACGCAGTTTTAGGCTTGATATTTTGTTAAAGGGTGGAATAAACTCGCCAGTATTATAGGTTTAAAGGGAGGTGCATAAAACTGAACCTAAGATTGTTTCACATAGAGTTCCATAGGGAAAATGTTAACATTGGTGTGGGCATGATAGCACCCTCATTTTTCATTGAATCTTCACAAAAACATGCTCAGCAGTTTTATAAATAAAAAATCTCGGGCAGCTCATGTGTGATTTTATCACAAATACTCCCTTCACAGAACTTATAAGCACACTTAAAGGAACACTTAAAAAAAATTCTCTGAAAAAATTGAAGCCATAGTTCAAAGCTATTTTACATGTGACATTGCATGGTGTTCCATCGCCGTAGTGGGAGTCATATTGCAGTATTACAATACATACATGTCACACCACAGTTTTTATATTGTAGATACAGCCAAGTTTGGTAAACTGTTTTCCATCGCCGTAATGGGAGTCATATTGCAGTATTACTATACGTACATGTCACACGACAGTTTTTTATATTGTAGATTCAGCCATGTTGGGTAAGCTAATTTCCATCGCCGTATTGGGAATCATATTGCAGTATTACAATGCGTACATGACACACGACAGTTTTTATATTGTAGATTCTACAAAGTTGGGTAAACTGTTTTCCATCGCTGTACTGGGAGTCATATTGCAGTATTATAATACGTACAGGTAATATCAACATAACACACGGCAGTTATTATATTGTAGATCATGTTGGGTAAGCTGTTTTCCAGTGCCGTATCATACTGGTTTCAGTATTGCTGTAGTATAATACGTACACGTACAGGTAATATCAACATAACACACGGCAGTTTTTATATAGTGTCACTATTTCGTCGGAGCATATCCCTACATGGTGCTACCAAAGGTTACTGAACATGTATTGAGAAATATTAGTTGAGACGAGTTGTTTTGACGGAGGAACACTCGCTTACACGAGTACAGTAATTTTATATTGTATACTTTCATATTGTTTAAGACTGTTAACAATCATTAAAACACGCTTTTATGAACGACGCGTCCTTTAATAAAACGGCGAAAGTCGTTCCTTCTTCCGTTGCGCGTACTTAAATCCCAGTTCAAAAATACTGCATGCATATAGAAAATTATGGGGACAATATGAAAGTATACAATAAAAAGTAATATTGATGAGTTCACTAAAAAAGTGTGTGTATATTCAAAAGGAGATTTACTCACATTATTTAAATCCATAAGATTTGGCAAAGTTATGTTGAATTTTAAAACCATGTCTAATATGTCAATAGCTAAATGACAATGGCTAAATGGCAATAGTTTCAAAGATTGAATTAATGCGTGAACACCAGTAAACTGAAATAAACAATGTGGAATATTGGATGTTAAAACATTATCATACAGTATATAGTATGGATTTTCATTGTTATCTTTAATGTTGTATGACAATAAGTTTAAGATAGTTTAAGCAGATCACAAACTAATCGCTTCTCCTAAAACATGTAAGTCTGAAGAACTAACAAGGCTGTTTTAATTGACGCGGTGAGGTCAGTCCGTCTTTCAGGTACGTTCATGCTTCTAAGTTTCTTAAACATATTGGAATAAATATTTCTAAAAATATATGTTTTTTTATTAAGTATATTTTGAAGAAGCTTATATTCATAATGTTGAGAGCAAAATAAAATTGTTACTGATCAGCCAAATCTGTCAAAGAGAAGAACTTGTTATACTTAAACTTGTATGTATGTAAATTTGAATGAATGAATATGTTTAAACCAATATTGACAAAAAGTGTAGTTATACTGGAACAGACGCACCACAGGCAGCTTGTACAATACAGTTTGTTAGAAGTTTAGCGTCAATTTATGCCATCAAGGGCTAGCCACTCTTTTTGAGGATCCTAGAGAGTTAACTTGTCCTCGAGAACACAACTCTCCACAAGTTACTGATACTTTTTCTCCCTTGAATAAGTCGTGAGAGACAAATAAGGATGAGACGTAATGGTGTACGAGAGATGTTCAATTTATATTTGAACGAATCATAAGGTTATTAATAATATATTTCATTGCAATAAATGTTCAAATTGAGATCCGTGACAGTAATTGATCGTTCTGCAACACTTAGGCCAAGAAGTCAGAGTGTTATTAATAGTTAATTGGTTTAGTTTCTTCCTTTCGTTTTAGATAGCCCTGTGACTGTTTACATAAATCTTGACTTTATACAATAGACCAACCCAAACGAACTTCAGTTTTTTACGATCATTGTCAGATCTTCTTGTACAACACACTCTGCTTCGTCCATAGCGTCTACCACATCAGTAGATATAGCCTTATCAGAGGTAACACAGTTTCTCCAACGCCCAGTGCATACCAAATGGTGATAAAAATATAAGCAATAATTATGATAAAAATATATTAAGATAAAAGTGACTTTCAGATTTATTTGGGGTCACCAGTTTATGAAACATATACATAACATCAACAGAGTTTTGTAACTTGACCAACTAATGTTAGTTCTATTTTTTTAATATTTTAATTGTCTTTTTCGTAAATTGCCGGGACCGATTAGTTCAGTCGGTTACGCGTCTGACTATCAATCAAAGGGTCGTGAGTTCGAATCCCCGCCCGGCAAAAGTCTCCGTTATGACGGTGTTTCATTACCGCTGATTCAAGTGGAAATGTTATTAGTTACTTGCGGAGATGGGATGTGATCTAGTACTGGTTTACCTTTCACAATCCCAGGAAACAGTGGTTATGTTAACTGATCGTCTTTTAGCCCTTGATGGCATTAACATGACGCTAAATATTCAATCAATCATTTTTTCGTAATTAATGTGGTAAAATCAAAAGTAGATATATACCTTAAGATGGCGTAATGAAATAAAAAATACAAAACTTTTCTGCACTACTGATGGCATTCACCAATTTAATTAAGATCGCGGATCTGAAGATGTAACTCATATTGGGAACGGAATCGTTCTTGTTTCTCAGGTAAGCTAGCTAACAAGTTATTCGTATTCAGTTCAGATAAGCTGATTTCTCTGATCAATCCTTTTGACATTTCAGAATGTTGGACTATTGAAAGTTCCGTCTGCAAAGACATTTTTTTTTACTAAGTTGAAAAGTCGTATCGATTTTAGAAAAACTTTCTGTGGACTATACCTGGACCGCTTGAATACAGGACAAAAGATCCCACGGACAAAATATCCCATGCCTTTTTTGACAGGGTGGACAAAAGATCCCACATCATTTTGACAGGGTGGACAAAAGATCCCATATCATTTTGGCAGGGTGGACAAAATATCCCACACCTTTTTGAAAGGGTGGACAAAAGATCCCATATTGATCCTGGATTTTTGTCATAAGGTGACAGATAGTAAAGGTGTTGAGTAAATGTTGATTTACTTCTTATTAAATGGTTTTGTAGAACAATATTGTATAAAAAAAAAAAGGTGACAGACAGTAAAGGTGTTGAGTAAATGTTGATTTACTTCTTATAAAATGGTTTTGTAAAACAATAAAGTATTAAAAAAAAAACAAAGATTAATAAAGTCAAATTTATTTCCATTTAATTTAAGTTATGAGTAAATATATAGCACACAAAACATAGCAACATTTTGTAACTACTAGTGTAGAAAATATAGCACATCATGATAATAAAACAAGGAAAAGTTGAAAAACATATATTTACAAACAAAGCAGTTTTTGCAGACATAGTCAATCAGAGGCCGGTCATTGTCAATCGCACAGCTACCTACTTAGTCTAATACACTGTCCAACAACACAAAGGAATTCACTCACTGTTTTTTGTCCTTCTACAAGTTGATTACATAGTTCCTTCATTTGTTTTTGATGGTGTACAGTTTTCTTCCTCTGTCTCTTTGCTGGCTGAATACCATGTTGATGTTGGAGATTTTCTGTTTGAACGAGTGTGCTGTCTTTCTTCAGACAGTTGATCGCAGTCCATATGGATGAAAAGTTGCAAAATATATATTTACAAACAAAGCAGTTTTTGCAGACATAGTCAATCAGAGGCCGGTCATTGTCATTGTCAATCACACAGCTACCTACTTAGTCTAATACACTGTCCAACAACACAAAGGAATTCACTCACTGTTTTTTGTCCTTCTACAAGTTGATTACATAGTTCCTTCATTTGTTTTTGATGGTGTACAGTTTTCTTCCTCTGTCTCTTTGCTGGCTGTATACCATGTTGATGTTGGAGATTTTCTGTTTGAACCAGTGTGCTGTCTTTCTTCAGACAGTTGATCGCAGTCCATATGGATGGATGTTTGTGCCCAACCAGGTGCTTGAACCCGTTGTTCCAAGACTCGCAAACATTGTTAGTACGATGGCCATCTGTCACTGTTGCTTGATGGACATTCCAGGTGTCTGGTGCGAATCTTGGTGGTACTCTGCGAAAACGAAGGACACCCCCTGGTCCCATGACGCTTCTATATGACCCTGTCACGTACGTTGAGTCGAAGTACTGTAAGATGGCTAATAGGTTTTCTGGAACTTCTTCCTTCAAAATGGCTATACCTTCGTTGACTTTTTCAAGTGGGAGGAAGGCCAGCCCGTCCAACTTTCCACAGAACACCCTGATAGAATCATTTTCTCTGTAAGCTGCCTGCAGCCCTTCAGCCTGGATTTTTCTCCATGTACTCTGAGTCAGGTGATAAAAACAGCCCTGGATTCGGATGTTCTGGCTGATTGAAGATCGAACAGCGTTGTGAATGGCAACTTCATAGTCGGAAACAACTGTTGATGGGTCTGGTCGCAGGTTTCTGTGAAGGCAGGCATCAAGGATACTAGTGAGGCACTCCTCATAAACAGACTGTACTTTAGATGGTAGGAAGGCATACACAGCGGACACATGGGCATGTCCAAGAGGCACACGTATAATAAAAAGGTGAGCAAACTGTTTTGGTGCGGTGGAATGGGTCCCGTCCATGAACCACACATCTGACTCACTGAGGAGAGTAAGTCCAATGTCACTAGCGAACACTAAAACTCTAGCAGGCAAAGATCCATTATCGTAAATCAGAAATGTCTTTTCACTAAGCGTCGTATATTCTTCTGGCAGCGGGAAAGGTACGTTTCTGATGGATGCGGGTTCCCCTGGGGTATTACCTCTCTTCTTACGTTGGACCATCTTCTTTAGGTTCTCTCTATTTCCTGTTGCTGCTCGGACTTCGACATCATACTTTGCTAGCTTGTCGGTCACTATTTGTCCAGGTTGCCCATGGTAGGCCTCAACGCTGGCCTTGATTTCGGCTTTAACTTTCAAAGCCTCAATCTTGAAGAGGTCACTAGGATGTGAATGTTGGATGCTGCTGCGAACTGTGGTAACCTGTTTAAGATCAAATAGTGAGTTTAGATTTAAATTGATATTGTGTCAGCATTTTCAAAATTCTAAAGCTGCAGTGAAATTGATTTTGTGTCTTTTGGGAGCTGGGTACTATTTCATAGTTGAAAACATTTTGACAAAAGGAGAAACTGCTAATAATGAACAATTTCTTCTTTTGCCACAACATTTTCAAAATTCTAAAGCTGCAGTGAAATTGATTATGTGTCTTTTGGGAGCTAGGTACTATTTCATAGTTGAAAACATTCTGACAAAAGGAGAAACTGCTAATAATGAACAATTTCTTCTTTTGCCACAACATTTTCAAAATTCTTCTTTTGCAAGCTGCAGATGCACCAAAATATGTTGACAGTGTACTCATTTTAGTTAATGTATTTATATACTTACAGCTAAGTCTGTTATTACAGCTCCACTACATTGTTGGCCTTTTTTTTCTGAACAGATCCAGTTGACTGTCGACTTAGTTGATCTTTTCTTAGTGTTAGAGTAGCCTTGGAAGCAGAGCTTCATACATCCTTTATTACTTTCAATGATTTCCATTTTGACAATATGACAAATTGTTATGGTTTTATACATATATATATATGCATCTGAATATTTTATTTGTCACAGTTTTTGTAATTAACAAATTTTAAACTTTAATTGCCTTTAATCTACATTTAAAATAGCAGGTGATAACTTTCTTCTTTCATTATAAATTATCCAATTAGAATTTCTAATTGGCTGTTTACTTGAAATTCACACCCATAATATGCTCAATGTTTTATTTTTCACAGTTTATGTAAAGAGTTTAATTAACAACATCTTTCTACATTATTTGGCTGTTTACCTTTAATATGCATAAGGAAAACTTTAAATCTTGGCAAACATGTAAGGACTGGTTTTTTTTGGCCCTAGTGTCCACCCTGCCAAAATAATGTGGGATCTTTTACTGACTGATATATACTATTTAATAAGTGGGATCTTTTGTCCACCCTGCCAAAATAATGTGGGATATTTTGTCCACCCTTTCAAAAAGGTGTGGGATCTTTTGTCCACCCTGTCAAAATGATGTGGGATCTTTTGTCCACCCTGCCAAAAATAGCGTGGGATCTTTTGTCCATGGGATCTTTTGTCCGGCTCCCGGACCGCTTTCATCATATTCCTGCTTAGAGATCCTCAACATGTATTAGTAATATTTTATGCTCTTGATTTATGGGTATTTTTTCTGGAATAATATAAGACAATGTGTAAGATCTCCAAACGTATCCTTTATGGTTTGTAGGTAGAAATGGTATGATCTTCGAACATCATCGTCTTGTATTTTATACCGAAAACCCAGTTCAGGTATGATAACCATTATGACAACAAGAATTTACTTAATTACACATTGTATTGATAGCGTCTGCTTAACAGAGATTTCGGTCTCAAGTTAGCTGTGACACCTCTTTGTGAACAGGAAATACTTGGCTTATGTTTGCACCTTGGCTTGGCCAGGCAATTAACTTTCCATTAGTAAAATAGTTTAAGGTGATAAATATTATGTGACAGTGGACATCTGTGATTAAGTATGTTTTTAGAACTTAATTGAAGAATGTTACATGGATAGTATAGACAAATAATGTTTTACTTCAACAAAATACCCCTGCTTGCCTGCTTTATGTTAAGTATTTACAGTAATCAATTAATACCATTTCTCAATCAAATTGTTATCAGAGTTATTAAGTTTGAAAAAAAAACATTAAAGAAGATAACAGGAGAGACCAATAATTCTCTAAAACCCAAAAGTAATAGACATCACAAATAAATATATTGTAAGTAATATTTTCATATGTATCTATATTTATTTTGTTATATATGATATTATATAATATAATTACGTAGTATAAAATTATGTAACTAAAATGTAGTGCATTATAGTTAGATAAACAATAATATGTAAATAATATATGCAAATAATATATGCGAATAAATGAATTTGAATATTTCTTGTACATTTCTTGTAAAACCTACATTTTTTATGGCAACATTCAAAGATAGCTATGTTGTTGGTGGAGTGATAACAATGAACTGTATACGAACTTGTATTTATCATATCTGATATTTCCTAAACATATATTGCTCTTTAATACTGAGAAGTTTCATCAGATTATATCCATTAAAAAAACTATATAAAAGATCTTCATATATTATGCATTTGTGATTTTATCTCACAGCGTTTATATTCTTTTTTTTTTAAATTTTTATTATAACGATGGCATTTCAAATCGCCGTTCATTGTTCTGCACTGTTTAAATAAATACAGAAACGTGACGTCCAAAATTCCTGTCCACTGGTCTCACAGAAGGCATGTTATACTCCCACAGTGTTTTCCTGCTTTCACTATGCCTAACATCCAAACAAACACACGTACACTGCTGCACTACGCGCAAAGACACACACACACCGCGGCACGCACGCACAAAACACACACTCACCGCTGCACGCACGCAAACACACACACACTGCGGCCCGACCGCACAAAGACGCACACATACTGCGGTTAGCATGCACAAAGACACATACACACACACATACAACACGTACGAACAAAGACACACACACCGCAACACGCACCTACAAAATACACACACCGCGACACGCACCTACAAAATACACACACACACCGCGGCACGACCGCACAAAGACACACACACATATACACATACCGCGGCACACACGCACGATGATATTAAAGAGTGATTTTTATGAAAAAATATTTGGAACTATTGTTACATAAAATGTGTGACTCTAAATTAAATTAAAACTGATAGAAATTGATGTGTCGTCGTATTTGCTATATTTGACCTTCAACGTAATCAATGTATTTACTGCTTTAAACAACGTCTACAACATTACGTCCAATCGCGTACGTCACGTTGATGACAAATCATCCTTCAAAATCGTTACGTAATAGGTGCGAACGTTACCTTGACGACGAATCGTTACGTAATAAACACACACACACACACACACACACACACACACACACACACATAACCCGATCTAATAGTGGCCAGCCAGAATAACTTTTTTAAATATTTGTTTACCGGATCAGATTTCTACCGAATCCGGCACAGCTTCTTTCTACCAAATCCATTACAACCCAACTACTTTATTGGATCTTGCAAAGAAACACGGGATTTATTCCCTGACATTAGATAAAATAGGTCTGATATTTACCATAACAACTTGAAATTATTTTATATTATAAGCGTTTACCGGACTTGTCTACTACTGAGCCCGGCACAAATTCAATTTGCCGAAAATGACCTTTCGCCAGAATACAGTACAGTCCAACTGTTTTACCTGATCTGTTTATATAAGCGTGTTCACTTAGTATAAACAATTGAACGAGATTTTAGAAATTATAAATCACGGGTAGGAAATGGCAATAGTGTTTTTTTTCCTCTATGAATAATGATATTTCAAGACAATATATACATCTACACTATTGTGGATGTTAGTACTATAATAAAACAACTTAAATCATGTATACATGATATATATATATCGGACCTCAATTTTCCGATAATATCTAACTGAATCCAAATCGTTATAAATATATTTACCAGTGTTTGTGAATGTAACATGGAGTTGGTATTATTACGATATACGACGCCTCTCAGAATAACTAGCATAGGTATTATATTCTGGATGCCGAGTCCGGTTAGCTCAGTCGGTAGCGAGTCGGATAATCAATCTAGTGGTTGCAGGTTCAATTACCCACCGGCCACAGTCTCCATGATGATTGAAATGCAACAAATACTTCTCTCATCTCTGTTTCAAGTGGGAAAGTTATAAGTTACATGCGGAGATGCGTGTGCTGGGGTACTCGTTAACCTTCCAGTATACGAAAAAAGATGATGGAGGCTTACTGATCTAATGTTAACCTTCGATGGCAGAAATAAAACGCTACTTATTCAATCAATCAATCAATCAATCAATCAATCTATCTATTCCAGAGCAAAAATTAATTCCAAGGAATCACAAATAATAGCAACACTGACACAATGTCGAAGTGGTACCGCCTTTGAAATTATACAATGAAATACAAGTGAAAAATGAACAAACATTAAGCCAACCTTACATTAAACTAGTTTTATAGTGAACCACAGTGAAAATATAATGTCATTCTAAACATATACGATTAACTGATGTCCTAGTAATATAATCATGTTGAAATTGTTAAAATAGACAAGAACCTTCTCTCAACCATATTAAAATACTAGTGGAAATAGAAAACAATTATAAAAATCTACCATATTCAAAGCTGATAATAATCAACTAGAACAGCGTAAACTCCAAGTGAACCAGCATTGTAAGTTTAAAAGTTCCAGCTGCAGACGATTTAACACCTCCCAGAAAACAGGTCAATGATAAAAAGCCTGGGAAACTAGATCTGTGCCATGTTTATGATATTATTAAGTACAGTGGCGTTTCATTTTTTGTTAATTTGACGATGGTGCTGGTTAATCACAGAGGATTGTTCGGGGAATCGCGAATAATAGTCGACCTCCATAGTAATATTTGGTATCCCCAGCACTATGTACACTATTTACCTCCATAATAATATTTGGATCACATCAAGATATATCCCCAGCAGTATGTACGTATATGAATTTTGAAAAACACTTTAAGAGACCACATTTTGAGACCAAAATTTGCAAGCATATATGAACACCTAATATGTAGTCAAATAAACTCTCACAAGCTTTCGATTTGTCATTGTTAACTAGATATCTAAGGATGAAATTTGTATTTTCAAGCTCAAGTCTAAGAATATTCTCAAGAATGGTTGGTGAAAACGACTCCAGATCCTTTTGTCTTTATTTACTTTAATGATCCTTGAATGCTTGTAATATGCACATTTGTATATATTTGGCAATAAATATGTTTTAACTAGTAAGTATAAAAACTGCTTAATTTCGGTTATGTGTACCTACCATCGTAAACCATTTCATGCCCCGTGTTATTTAGTGTTTTTCTCCTTCACCTCATGTGTATATTGGTGTACGATTAGGGTACCGATTAAATAAACCGTTGCACTGTTAAAATATATCGATGCACCGTTAAAAGTGGCGGTCTACCGTTACAGTATTTAAAGGCACCGTTATACACATAATATCGGTGCACCGCTATATTTAATCGGTCCACCGCTATATTTTAACGTTGTTGTTGTTGTTGTATGGTGTTTAGCGTCGCTTTCAACAATTTTTCAGTCATATCGCAACGGTGTCTACTTGAGACAGTATTTTAAGCGCTGTCACACTGGAGTTTCATGCCGCAAACACATGGTATGATACCCCACCCATTCACATTATACTGACACCGGGCCGACCAGACCTAAAACTCTCCTCTTAATGCTGAGCGTCAAGCGAGGAAGCTTCTAGTACCATTTTTAAAGTCTTTGGTATGACCCGGCCGGGGATTGAACCCACGACCTTCCGCATGCGAGGCGGACGCTCTACCACTAGACCACGCCGCGGTCTATATTTTAACGATGCATCGCTATATTTTTATTGATGCACCGCTATACTTTAACGGTGGACCGATGGTTAATGAACGGTGCATCGTTATTTATTAATCGGCGGTTCACCGTTAAATAAAATATATCGGTCCACTGCTATCGTCACACCGCTGTACTAAGGTCTAACTATATACGCAATGAGCTAATGAGACAGTACAACCTCTGTGTGCCTCCCAGATTTCAGATCAGGATAACAAACACTGTAATTTTTGTCTTATTTGATTTTGCTGTTTCTTACAGAAACGCGAATGAACAAGAGTGAACACAACTGAGTACAAGTAAGTCGTTTCATGGTAATGGTTTTGTTGAATTTATTTTGTGTTCTTCAATCTGCAAACTGCAATTAACGTATCGATTTTTTCAAGTTTACTTTTAGAAGCACTTAATTAATTCATTGTTTTTCTATTTATATTCGCAGTGGGGTCGTCTTTTTTTCATAAAATAATAATTATTATTAGTAGAAAAGGGTATAGTTTACTAGTCACGGATGGTTCGATTGAACGCGAGATTTTATACTCGAGATTTTCATCGAATGAAATTATGCTTCTCTTCCTTTATTGGAAAAATAAAAAAAATATATAAATATATAATTCCATTCATGAGCAGAAAGGTTATTAAAGCATTTATATCCACCAAGTTTGATCAAGTGTTTGGAGAAAACAAGATTCAAATCGTCTTTATTAAATTCCGTTAATGAATGTGCTTATGAAGTTTAGTCACAATAACGTCAGTAATGAAAAAAACTCAGCTAAACATAAAAAACTTAAACGGTGATGCAAGTATTGACCAAGTTCATTAAATAGTTCAAGGTCAGTGATGTAAACTTTTTTGAGTTGATGGTGATCAGTTAACAGAGTCAATAGTGTAGCTGAAAAATAAAATAGATTTTAAAAAAAATCAAACCTTAGCTAAGCAAAAAATCTTTAACCTTAGGTTTTAGAGACCAAAGTATGGAAATTCAAATAAATTAGCTATATACATTGTTTTTCTCCCATTATATGAACGTGGTTATGAAGTTTTGTTACCATAACATGAGAAGTTTGTTGGTGTGTGTTCGTTTTCTATTCGTAATGTTCAACATTCTGTTGTATTTGGTGTTTTTATATTTATGTTTATTATTTTACATTCTTGTTGTAAGGTTGTAAAGCCTCGTCTCTGCATGTAAATTTGACTTATCGGGTGAGAAATGGATACTCATGATGGGTTCTTATTATATTATTCATACCAATATTTCTGATAAAAGGATCCATTGGAAACGTATAACGCAACCAAGACATGAAACTAGCAGAATCGATTGTATTTGTTATGTTTAAAAAGGGTGATAAAATATGCAGCATCTCTCATCCCCACAAAAAACGGCTAGTGGTGCTCAGATCATGTCATGTTTGGTCAGGTATCATATTATCCACGTTATGGTACTCATAAGACATAATTGCTTTCATTATACGCTGCAAACCAACGGTGTTAATTTATTTCGAAATTATGAAGCACATTCTTCATTTAATACGGTACCAGTAAAATCACAGGTTGTGTGTATGTGTTTTGTTGGATTTTTTTTCTAAACTTACAACTTTCAGATTACTGTCCAATATCAAGAACTCTTTACAAATAAACAAAACACGGTCATGTTAGTTTGTTTGTTTATTCAAGTGATCGATTTATTACAGAAACAGTAAACATTACTTATTATCAATGTCTGCCGCAAAGCACGCGCTACTAATATTGAATTGTATTGTATATGTTTAGCTTTCATTGTTTTATACTCCGGCGGTGGTTGTTGTTGTGTAATATTGATCAGTTATTGTTCTTCTTAATCAGGCGGAGATGTCTTTAAATCTGACTTCGTCGGCGTTTACATCAATCATATTTCACGAGTTTCATGATTAAAACCATATTACTATGCTTTATATGATTGTATAAACTGAGGCACTTTCTGTTTGAAAGGGGAATATGCTATAAAGAAGAATATTAGAAAAATTAAAAGGATTAAGTGTTTTGGCATTGTTAATTTGGTGTAGTGGAGCAAAAAGGATCTCCGCTTCAATGTCTATTTTAATAAAACCTAACTATATGAGTTGATGTATTTTGTATTGCAGGTTCAGCTATGTTGGGTAAACTGTTTTCCATCGCCATACTGGGAGCCGTATTGCAGTATTACAATACGTACAGGTAACACATGGCTTTTTGTATTAACATGATATACGGCAATCCTTATTAATGATATTTTAATTGAAATATTGAAATATTGATACACTTTCATTTAATACAATTTTGGCAGGAAATGTAAAAACAAAATATAATTGATGAGGTCATTAAATTTCCTATTCTATTTGAAAAGGACATACAATTTGATGAATTGTTAAATATGTGTAAAATGCGGTTTATTAATTTCATTTGTACAAGAAATTTATAGATCGTCTGCGAATTGGACTGGACTCCAAAGTCTAAAAAATACAGATGTGCCGAAAATCCATTATACCTACAGAAAACCATAGCATCGTTATACTGCTTTTCTATTGGTTGGAAACTTTATATATACACTTTATATATGAATGATCTATTCATTCTAAACAAGAATGTTTCTGGAGATATTGGCGATAAGCAACAGCTGTTTCAGGGGTGAACAAAGCGCCTCTTATCAATTATCATGTGACTGAAATGTCGAATCGGTCCATTTATGTTAAACCATTGTTAAAAGTTGTCCGACATATGCTCATTGAATTTAGTATACAATAGCCTTTATACATTTTCGACGCTTGCTTTTTAAAAGATGGACGTCCATAGTTTCTTCTTAATGAAAACAAATGAAACGGGATTCGGTTAAAGTTTTTGATTGGTTGATTCAAGGATTCAGATATGTAATGAAGAATGTGTCAGTTCGATAACTGTTTTTACTAAAGCTTAGTTTAAAGGTTACAGTTTTAAATCAAGGTATAACGCTATACTAACATGAAGACTATTGTTTGCAGGGCGTGGCTGGACGTGGATAAGCCGTTTATGTACAAGAAGTATCCCGGGCCATGTAGCATTGTGATGGAGGGTATGTGCCGGACCTGTGGATTTTTGTTTATAATATTTCCCATATCCCGGTTCTTATCAACTGCTTGTAGAAATAACAAGAACTGATAATGCGACTTAAATCTGCAATTCGAAAACAAATATATATATGGTTCTGTACGGTTATGATTTCAAAAAATGTAATGTAGATATCTGCCGTAACGGTGACAAACATATGATATAATGCAACTGCGGTAATGCTGACAAAATATGATGCAGTGATAACTGCCGTAATGATGACAAACATATGGTATAATGGAAACTGCCGTTATGACAAAATATGACATAGTGATAACTGCCGTAATGATGACAAACATATGGTATAATGGAAACTACCGTTATGACAAAATATGACATAATGATAACTGCTGTAATGAAGACAAAATATGACATAATGATAACTGCGATTAAGATGACAGAATATGACATAATGATAACTACGGTAATGATGACAGAATATGACATAATGATAACTGCCGTAATGATGACAAAATATGACATAATGATAACTGCGATTAAGATGACAGAATATGACATAATGATAACTGCGGTAATGATGACAGAATATGACATAATGATAACTGCCGTAATGATGACAAAATATGATGCAGTGATAACTGCCGTAATGATGACAAAAATATGAGTTTTTATTTACTATTATTGAAATGTTATAGAGCACGTGAATATATATATTTCTAAAGAGTTGTAATGGCGTTGTTAGTGAATAACTCAAACCCAGTGTATATTTGATACAGTTTTACAATATCAGTTTATGAATTAACGTTTTAGCAAGTAAAACATATAAAAGCAAGCGAGTACATAGATAAGTTAAGTAATCACATTTTATTATACATCGGAATCTGATTTTGTTAATGTATGAACAAACGTACTGTAAATTTTTTGAAATAAATATTGCAGGTAAGTTTTGGATCAGTTATAATGTAATATATATATTTTATGTAACATTTGCGATTGTTTATTTTTGTCATTTGAAATCAAAAAGTTCCACTTTAAAACATACTGTTGATAAATTCCATCAAATAATAAGTCATTCAATAAGTCATCAATGTCCGTGAACCAGTTTGTAACGAAGTTATCAGACTTTGAATCAAATTAATTTGTCAATTACTTTTTATGATTAAAAATAATAGGATATATCGATAAATGTGATAATGATAAAAATATGATATACAGATAATTGGATAATTAGCACAAATAACACTTCTTGAACAAAACATATTACAAACAAACAGAAACTTTGAAAGCATGCGACATGACATGAACAAAATAGAAAAAAAAGTTATGGAATACAATTCCACAATTCAACAGTATAGTGATATATGCGACGATATTACAATTAACAATACAGGAGTGGACCAAAAAGTAAATAAAATGATGAAACAAATAGAAAGCCTAGAAAAAATGCCAATCTGAAACAAACAAAACTCAAAAACAAACAAATGAGAAAATTGCCGACGTGCAATGGCGAAGTATTCTCTGGAATACGTGAAGCTGACTATTTCGACCAGAACGGTGAAAATTGTGAACATGTTATTAAAGAGTTTATATATACAAAATTGGGCATTGACCGAGAAATATCATTTGATCGCGTCCACCGTCTAGGTCGTTTTGATAATAAACATAGCTACCCAAGACCCATTGTAGCTAAATTCACTTATTCTTAAGACAGAGAACAAGTGAAAAATATGGCACTGAAAAACTATTGAACACAAACTATTAAATAAATGAGCAATTTCGACAAGAGATGGAACAGAAAAGAAAACAACTATACGGTGAAGCCAAAGAGGCACGTAACGATCAAAATAATAGAGTGAGGTTAGTTAAAGACAAACTATTCATAAATAATGATCAATATCTACCTGGAGAGACAAGCACAGGTCGACAGGAACAAAGTGGTCCTAATAATCGACGAAACGATACGGATACATATATCGGCAGGCAACAAAATAGAAAAACAAAACTATAGCAAACAGATAAGACAAAATCGACAAAATACGAGCAACAAGGACACAAATAGTCAGTAGACAAGAACATTCACACGCAGTTACCCAGCAAAGAATTGGCGTGCGGAATTAAACACAGATTGCGGAATATTATCGCAAAAAAATCAGTGCACTTAGCTTTGTTATTTGATACTAAAAAACAAAGAGACGCTGAGTCAGACGGGGACAGTTCCCAAAGTGAAATATTAACTGACTGCCGCCAGACTCAAATGCCTCAGTCAAATACACAAACTTTCCCAGATAGTGATATTGCTAGCTACGACCAGCGATCATACCAGGCACAAGATACTACTGTGTCGTATTGTATAGGATTTAGCGGGGGACGGCTATAATAATAATTATACA
Source organism: Panopea generosa (assembly GCA_029582155.1). Classification (NCBI taxonomy): domain Eukaryota; kingdom Metazoa; phylum Mollusca; class Bivalvia; order Adapedonta; family Hiatellidae; genus Panopea; species Panopea generosa. The sequence continues at coordinate 67,032,143 of CM055901.1, forward strand.
TCAGTCAAGCGTGCAGGCCATACAATAAACAATTCTTATACACCAAACGAACTAAAAGTGTTAAGTTTAAATGTATGTGGTTTAGTATCAAAGCTTAAATTTCCAGAATTTGTTTCATTTTTAAATGAATATGATATTGTTGGCTTGCAGGAGACAAAAACTTATTAAGCAAATGTAACATAATTCCAGGATTTAAAGTGCATTTATTTAATAGACAAAAACTATCTAGATACCGTTCTGGTGGTATTGCAATCTTATTAAAAGACGAAATTGCACCTTTTGTGACAGTAGATATCAATATAAATTGCAAATTGGCTCATTTTTTACGATTTCAAATCGTTTGTTTGACAATGATAACAGTACAAATGGAGATATAAAATATGGTTTAGTCTATATTCCCCCAAGTTGGTCAATAAATGCACATGATGACCCATTTTCAGAACTTCAAACTGAATTGTTCAGATACTGTAGAAAAAGTAAAAGTACTATTTTATTTGGAGAATCAAATACAACATGTAAAAAACCTTGGTGATTATTTATATATTGATAGTTTTATTTCTGATATATATGATTTACAAGAAATAGAAAGCGAAGAAACTGCAATTTTCAATAATTTTGAAATGTGTAATGTTCCTTTAAAACGAACCACGAAAGATAATAGTGTAAATACTTATGGATATCAAATGATAGAGTTTTGTAAGATAACAATTTATTCATTTAAAATGGGAGAATTGATTTTCTTAACACTAAATTAACATGCAAAAATTCTAGTACGGTAGATAACTTCATAGCCACATCTTTTTTATTTAAACAAATATCTAAGCTAAATGTTGAAGAGTTTTGTAGTTTATACTCGGATGTGCACTGTCCAGTTTCTTTGACACTTACAACTATAATTAATCCATGGCAAACTGTTAAATTACAAAAAAGAAAACCCAACAACCATGCTTTGGGATACTGAAAAGAAGAGATTTACATGGACAATTTTGATATGATAAAACTTGCAGAAATAGAAAATAAACTTTATAAACTTATCGATGAAAATGAAATCACACATGCATACATAAATGATTTAGTTTCAAACATTGCAAACTTTTTTGAAACATGTTCGAAGAAATCATTTGGCACAGTAAATAATAAACCAAACATAAAGCAAAATAAATTTTAAAAAAAAACATGGTTTAACCAGACATGTAAAAATATGAGAAATGTATATCATAAAACAAGGAAAGCTTATAATAAATATAAAACGGACTATTATAAACCATTTGTTAAAAAATGTTAGTAAACACTATAAGAGTACATTAAATATAACATTGAAGAAATATAACGATAACAAAATTGTTTTAATTGTTTAAATGGTGTGCGAAAGGGGAATATTTGTCGCTCTTTTTATTTTCATTTTTCCTAAACTACCTAGAAGAATATCTTACCAAAAGTTATCTTAATAGTTTTAACAAACATATGGTAATAAATGATGTACATATTTACCCTTAAGATATTTGTTTTACTATATGCAGATGATACTGTTATTTTCAACGATAATGCATTGGACTTACAAAATGCAATTCATCATTTTAAAGAATATTGCGACACATGGAAACTCAAAATAAATATAAGTAAAACTAAGGTTGTGATTTTTTAGTAAAGGTAACCCATCAGAAATCTTTAATTTTAAACTTGGTAATGATCAATAGATATTGTACGTGAATACAAATACTTAGGTATATTTTTTTCTCAAGAAGTGGGAGCTTTACAAAAACTAAAAAATATATAGCAGAACAAGCTAATAAGGCAGTTTTTTTAATTGTTGAGAAAGATCAAATCTCTATCACTTCCTTTTGAATTACAACTTGATCTTTACGAAAAAACTTGAAAACCAATTTTACTATACAGTAGCGAGGTATGGGGTGACTGACGGTAATATAGATGTTATAGAAAGAGTACAGCTTAAATTTTTAAAATACGTTTTTAATATGAAAAAATCGACACCTTCGTATATGGTATATGGTGAAACTGGAATAACCCCATTATATATAGACATTAAAAACAAAGTAGTATCCAACTGGTATAAACATAATTGAAAATATAAATTTGAATGACCGTAATAAACTGCCATCTATAATATATATTTTATTAAATGATGTGTATTGGTCAAATACGGTTAAATCAGTATGGATGAAAAATTTGAAAAATATTTTTTGTTCCCATCAGGATATTCCGGTATCTGGGACAACCAGAGATTTGTTAACAAAAAAATTGCTTATCAACTCTTGTCAACAAAAAATTAAAGATATTTTTATTCAAAATTTGCGTGCTGAAATAGCAGGAACTCCGAACACAAATTTATACAAGCTTTTGAAAACAAATTTTGAACAAAGTAAATATATAAGATTATTACCTTCATTTTTATGTAAAAATATCATGCTATTTATAACTACAAATTATCGCATGCCTATCGAAGTATGTAGATGGACAGGTGTACCCATAAATGAAAGGAAATAAGGAAATGCTTAACGTGTAATGAACTTGGTGATGATTTTCACTTTTTTTAGCATGCCCGGAACTAGCAGATTTAAGGAAAAAATATATAAAACCATTTTACTATACACGCCCAAATATTATTAAATTTTCTTCACTTTTGTTAGTCGAAAACTATACAGAATTTAAAAAAAAATAGTTTATTTATCGACAAAATATTGAAATATGTGAAACGGTAAAATGTTTAACATGACAGACATTTGAAGACAGTACCTTTGTTAAGATATTGTTATAATGGTATATGCATACAAGTTTTAAAAGATCACCTACCGCGGGAGAAATTAAATGATCCTCAGTTATCCATTTAATTTGAGTATCACTTTAACAATAGACGCACGTGAAATTTAACACAAGTAACAGACGTTACACTCCAGATAACGCAATACACAAAAGGTAGTTATTATATTACAGGGGTCGGGCGAGATTGCGCTCTTAAAACTAATTGCAGATATTACAATTTCAATGACCGTTTCTATCTATATGATTATTTATACTAACAACTGATATTTAATATTAACATTATTACATAGCCGTTTCCTTAAGCTATGCTTGTATGTATGTTTATTACATGTCGCCATTATGTTATCATAATATAGAAATTTGTATATTGATGCTTATGCTGTTCATATGAACCTAAGTATAAATAAAATAATTGAATTGAAACTGAGTATTGAATACAACAAAATATTGCAAAGGGATAACCGAGTTTATCATAACAAACTATGATCAAAATATAAATGATTTTCATATTCATTTCGAGTCGCCAATTTTATATAAAAAACAATTCACTTCTTTATAGTTTTGATTCCTGGCCACCTTTTGTCATATTTGTATCGTGTATCGTTTAATGGTTAAATTAAATTGAATAGTTAATATGACAAGACAAAACGTATATATAACCCAAAATTGCATAATGGAATCAGCGTTAAAACCTATCGTTCGCAGATTGTTAGTCTACTATTAATGTCATTATTTTTATTCCAGAGGACGGATCTGAAGATGTTACAGATATTGGAAATGGAATAGTTCTTATTTCTCAGGTATACTCAAATTGTTCCGATGTTGAACACGAGATTTGATCTTACATCAAAACAAATATTTTTTTCTTTTTATTTTATGCATTTACATACATTTTTGTTTATTTTGATCTCAATCCGTCATTAGATATTATTGGATTAATATTTTTTTTTAGTTTTTCTTTTTAATTAATATGCAAGGGCAAAAAAAAACAATTTTCTTTCATAGTTTCACTGTTTGAAACTGGATTACCATAAATAATCCACTGAGAAATTTCTATAATTCATCAAAAAGCATAAAATAAAGTATTGTCTTTATTTATTGTTCGTGTCTTATCTAGATTTGACACAATATTCATACTAACGATTTTACAGGCGTTAAGTATATATATACGCATTCAGTATTAAGTTAGAGATTTTTTGTTTAACAATTTTCCATTCGTTCATCAACGACAGGGCTTTTCTACAGAAAGTGGCAATGGGAGAGTCAAGGCTTTGGATTTAAATGGCGCGAAACCTGTGGTCATGGATGTGAACATAACTAATGCACCTTTACGACCAGACTTCCTGGAGTCAGTACATGGCATCAGTGTATGGAAGGATAAAAAAACAGGTAAGTATACAGGTTTGATACTTCCGGTCAATGATTACTTTTCGACTCTCAGTGAGATTGCAAAGTTTTGGACAGTGTCCTCCAGCTCTTATTTGACCGCACTGGATTTTTTGATGGTCGAGGTAAATTCGGTAATGGCAGATTTGGCGACTGGGATTAAACATTATAAATATACAGACTATGCATCACAAGAACACTGCATATAATATGAGTATTTATATGTGACTACAGATGACACCGCCTTGGAACGGTCTGTAAGAAAAGGGCCTTCGTTCTCAATGTTTCCTAATCCTCCAGCAGAGTAAGAACGATGGTTGACCAAAATGGATTATACGAGTATGTATGTACTGTTGAATTGTATGGTATCAGATGGAGAACCTGTCTTACAATCCATATCAAACATTATTTAATCTAGTCAACAGCTGTGATACGAAAATCATTTGCATTAATCCATCAAACCCTCTATTTTACAAACTAAAGCGTATGAAAGGATTGTTTTATTAAAGTGACAATTAAATGGAAATGGACATTTGTGCAGGAGAAAACATTCTTATGTGTTTAATGTGTAAATCTTAGTAAATACGTTGATATTTCATTGTTATTATTTCGCTCACAAACTCTAGATTATTTCAGTAACCAGTAAAAGGGGTTGGTTATTTAAACTAATTTTAGATTGGAAGTGAAACATATAAGTGTTATAACATATAAACGTTTCGTATTTACAAAAATATTTCCTAAGGAGGTGCAGTTTTTTAACGATTCAGCCGTTACAACATATAAACAATTGAACAAAAGTGATCGTCACCTGGCACGGACTCCAGACAGTAATTGGCTTGTAGTGGTATGAAATATCACTAATTAGCGGTTGCATTGATACTTTTAACGGCTGTGTTTATTGTTTTCAGGACAGCAGTTCCTATACATCGTCACACATCCTGTCAAGGAAGAAAGAATAGAAGTGTTTGAGATACTAAAACCGCTTGCACTGAAATATGTGAAGACAATCACAGACCCGAAATTTACTTTGTATGTATTCCACTACTCGCATATATTCATAAAAAATATGTTAATGTATATAACGAAGTTGTATTTGTATGATATACGAGACAGTACACGATGTTTGATTGGAACAACTAGTTTCTTTTAAAGTGTATGTAAGCTGAGAATGCGTCGTTTTGAAAATGACATAAACTCAACCTATCGGTATATGTGCGTGTTCACGTGTAGTTTTCCAAAATAACAAAAACCCAATTAAGAATTTTTTTAATGATAATTCATAATTGGTAATAGTAATTGGTATTTTTTATTCTGCATGTGTAATTTATTGTATACTGCAGGATACATTTATACTATTTACGTTCAGATTTAAATAATGTTTCTATTCTGTTTTATCGTGTCATTATCTTCTTTTATCACTTCAGATTGAATGATTTGGTAGTTGTCGGCAAAGATAAATTCTACACTACCTTATATGGAAAGTTCCACTTTCGGGACCGCTTACAATTTGTAATAGAGAGTCAGCTAAATCTTCGATTTGGTAAAATTCTTTACTACGATGGTCGAAAAGCTAGAGAGGTGGCGAGTAACTTCTTCAAGCCAAATGGAATAAATGTATCACCTGACCAAAAGTAGGTTATGTAGCATTATACACTCTGGTCGTTTTAAAGCGATTCATTTCTCGTCTCCCAGCAGTTACGTCTTTCTTCTGCATTGCATACTTAGTAAAGTCTCGGTTACTCGAATTACACGAATGTTTTTTCAAATTATTCGAATTGTAACAGAACCTGTGTGATTTGTGAAAAAATGAGAAAACCATTAATGAATTAATAACTATTTTTCTGTTTTAAGATATATGAAAATTATGTGATTGAACAAAACTGTACAATAATATAATCAATTTCTTCTGTTCCAAGTAATTTATACTTAACCTGAGCGAAGTTTGGTGAATCCGTTAACTGGGTTGATATTCCACAATAGCGTCATTTGCTAGTAACTGTTGTAGCGTATTATCTATGTAGCCTGTTTAGTATATTCATGACTATTCCATGTAGTACTTGTGTTCTTTCTGATTTTGTTGCTGCGAATTGTTTCGTTTCCGGTTGGTAATATATTCTGTGATTTGTATACTTTATTACCTATTTGATTTGTTTGAATTTTTGTATAGACATTTAACATATGTCATGGATATTTGACTGTTTTTTTTTCTTCTTTTTGGCTCTTCTTGTGAGACAAATTTTCTTAATTTTGAGAGGTAAGATCAGGCATGTTTTGATGATATTTATTTTGTTTTAGTGTTCTAGTGTTGTGTTTTATCTGTAACTTGTTTGTTTATCTATTTTTGGGAGGTTAAAACAGACGTGTTTTTATGATATTCATTTTGTTTAAGTGTTCTTTTGTTGTGTTGTATCTATTATTTGTCTGTTTATCTATTTTTTGAGAGGTTAAAACAGACGTGTTATGATGATATTCATTTTGTTTTAGTGTTCTAGTGTTGTGTTTTATCTGTAACTTGTTTGTTTATCTATTTTTGGGAGGTTAAAACAGACGTGTTTTTATGATATTCATTTTGTTTAAGTGTTCTTTTGTTGTGTTGTATCTATTATTTGTCTGTTTATCTAGTTTTGAGAGGTTAAAACAGACGTGTTATGATGATATTCATTTTGTTTTAGTGTTCTTTTGTTGTGATTTATCTTTATTTTGTCTGTTTATCTATTTTTGTGATGTTAAAACAGATGTATTTTGATGATATTCATTTTGCGTTAGTGTTGTTTTGTTGTGATTTATCTATAATTTCCTGTGTATTCATTTTTGAGCGGTTAAAACAGATGTGTTTTGAATATATTCATTTTGTTCTAATGTTGTGTTTTATCTATAATTTGTATGTTTATTTAGTTTTGGGAGTTAAAAACAGATGTATTTGATGATATTCTTATTAATCTAGTGTTGTGTTTTATCTTTAATTTAACTGTTTATCTGTTTTTTCGAGGTTAAACAGATGTGTTTTGATGATATTCATTTTGTTTTTGTGTTGTTTTGTTGTGTTTTATCTATACTTTGTCTGTTTGTTTAAGCATGGTATTATTCACATTTAATACGTTTTCATGTTTTTCCAGAACAGTTTATATAGCTGAGCTTGGAGGGAAACGACTGTATGGGTTTCGTCGGGAAAGATCAAATAATCTAGTAAAGCTCTGGGTAAGTACCGAGAATTTACAATCCATACATCAAATTAATACAGTTTTTTCGATGTGTGGTATGTAAGGTATTTTGTTAGCAACTCGTTCATCGCCCGTCAACAAGTCAATTAATGTCTTCTTCACCAAAATCCATCACTTATCTAAACCAAATTTCCTTAAATTGGTCTATATGAAAGTATGTTCAAGTGATGGTGTAGCGGATCAAACGTTTACATAGATATTTGTATTGAAGCTTTCTCATCTAAACTATGAATGATTTTATATGCTGTATGAACTCCTCATCCTCTTCCAAGTTTGTTCAAATCAAGATCATTGGTTATATTTGACCCCGCCTCGAGGTATTTAACTTTTTGATATTATTCTTCTAATTTCTAACTTCATTTTTCATATCTTACATGTAGCATATTCTTATATTTTTTATCGTTTATATTATATCATATATCGTGTTATATTACTTTTATCGTATACATTATGTTATAGATCATGTTATATTTCATTTATTGTTCATATTATGTTTAATATCGTATCATTTGTTTTATCGTTTATATTATGTTATATATAGTGTTGTATTTCTTTTATCGTTTATATTATGTTATATATCGTGTCATTTCTTTTATCGTTTATATTTAGTTATATATCGTGTCATTTCTTTTACCGTTTATATTATGTTATAAATTATGACATTTCTTTAATCGTTTATATTATGTTATATATTGTGTCATTTCTTTTATCGTTTAAATTATGTTATATATCGCGTTATTTCTTTTATCGTTTATATTATGTTATATATCGTGTCATTTCTTTTATCGTTTATATTATGTTGTATATCGCGTTATTTCTTTTATTTTTATATTACGGTATATATCGTATCATTTCTTTTATCGTTTATATTATGTTATAAATTGTATCACTTCTTTTACCGTTTATATTATTTTATATATCGTGTTATATTTCTTTTCTATTTTATATTATGTTATATATCGTGTCATTTCTTTTATCGCTGATATTATGTTATATATATCTTTTTAATTATTTTATCGTTTATATTATGTTATAATTCGTGTCATTTTTTTACCGTTGATATTCTGTTATAAATCGTGACACTTCTTTTATCGTTTATGTTATGTATTGTGTTATATTTCTTTTATAGTTTATATTATGTTATATATCGTGTTATATTTCATGTGTCGTTTACATTATGTTATATATCGTGTTATATTTTATTTATCGATTATATTATTTTATATAATATCGTGTTTATTGATCCACAGATACATACTCTGTGGTTTATTTTCTGTAAGAAGCCGTTGTATAAAGAAATTAAGACAATTTGTATCTACATGTAATATTTAAAAGTTTTATATTATTACCGTGTCTGAATATAACACCAGGGTAGGAGTATATATCATATAGTCTAGAGTATTCTTGTCAGGATTAGCTATAGTTGATTCATCGTGTCATCTACAGGACGTTGACATGGGTACTGGCGTAGACAATATTGAAGTGGATCCTACCACCGGAGATCTCTGGATTGGATGTCATCCCGTCATGTGGAAACTGCAGGATTACTTTCATATATTTGACGCTACTTTACCGTCACAGGTGAGATGTTTCATTCATATTTCATATTACGTCTCCCACAACAATTACTTTTCTATTGTTCTACATATTGAGACATCCACTCCTGAACACTGAACACACTGTCACTGGTTCTAAAAGTGTATTGTTTCTAAAGATAGGAATCTTTTTGTCAAGATATGCAAGAAAGAAACTGAGTGTCTTTTCATAATTTCGATCGTTTGATGACACCCCTTCATTTTTTTATAATTCTGCCCATTTATGGGCATATTGTATTATGCTTCAGTAGTGCGGCGCTATAAATTATAGTTACTTGAAGTTTATTTAATGGTTATGATCTTAAATAGATAATTTTTAAAATGAATATATACAATTGTCAACCGAACATAAATGACAAAAACGTCTCTTGCAAAACACTATCAAACATTGGGGTTATCCAGGTGTGTTTTAAATGACATAAATGAATCTTAACTTGAGAAGTTAAATTTGTTTTTAGAAATGTAATCGACTGAAAAGGTTTTGATCATTAGTCCGTTTAAAAAGTTTTCATGGTTATATGAATACAATCCACTGTGACATCATGATACACACTGAATACATTTCTAAGTAAACGAGGTGTGTTCAAACAATAAGTGGACAATTTGTTTTAAAACAAACAAAACAATTATTAGGATGATACATAAATTGCCGGAATCAGACATTTTATCCCGTCAAATGGGCGATAAATTGTCAAAACACAATGAAATTGAATGCTTTTATACATAATCAAATACAACGACTAACTACCCAGCGATACCTATCGCGGCGTCGCCTTGTCATGGCATAACTTTCAGTGCGTCTTAAGTTTCATGCACCGTTTGTAATCTATTTCTTATGCCTGTTGGCTTATGTACAAACTATAGAGTCACAACAAGCATTGTCGAACGTTTTTACTACATGGTAGTGAGATCATACCGGTCTTCCCGCTTTATAATCGTCTGTCACAGTTCCATTCATTGGAATATCACCTGTACCACTTGTGGACAAGGGGAAAACATACTGATGGTTTCCACGTAGTTGTTTGAATTATTTTCCTCGTCTCTCTTGGCGTTTTTCCGAGCGAAACACACATCATTTTTATGATCGTCCGATGTTTCGGGGTGCCGAAAGACACCACAGTAATGCTTGAGCTTTTCGTAGGTGTTTACAAAATATAAACAAATTTTCAAGTGACGTTTACAGTTATAGAAAATAAATATCGCGATAAAGTTTCATCTGGCGTAAAAAGTGATTATGGATATTGGAATATGGTATTTTCTAACCTGAGCCGCTAAGTGATTAGTCGTTATATGTAGTTATGTTCTTTAAATAAAACTTTCAAATAATCAATTGTTGCTGTTGTTGTTGTTGTTGCTGCTGTTGTTGTTGTTGTTTTTTATGTTGTTGTTGTTGTTGTTCCACTATCTAATTATCTTTTCAACTGACGCTCGATAAATCTACTTCTTTATTAGATGTTTAGATGGTGCATTTTCTAATCAGCTTATGTTTTACTTCCATTTATTGATACAGGTGTTGCGAGTCAAGATCAGAGACAACATGGTGGACGAGATAGAAGAAGTGTTTGCGGACGACGGTTACACGCTCACTGGTACTTCGTCGGCCACGTTCGTCAAAAATAAACTGGTAATAGGAACAGTCTGGGATCAAACGATGGTCTGTGACGTCAAATATATCTCATAAACATATGAAAAGTCTGGGAACAAACGTCAAATATCTGTCATAAACATAGGAACAGTCTGTGACCAAACTTCAAATATCTGTCATAAACATAGCGACAGTCTGGGACCAAAAGTCAAATATATGTCAAAAACGTAGGGACAGTCTGGAACCAAACGTCAAATATCTGTCATAAATGTAGGGACAGTCTGGGACCAAACGTCAAATATATGTCATAAACATAGGGACAGTCTGGGATCAAACGTCAGATGTCTGTCATAAACATAGGAACAGTCTCGAACCAAACGTCAACTATCTGTCATTAACATAGGGACAGTCTGGTACCAAACGCCAAATATCTGTCATAAACATAGGAATAGTCTGGTACCAAATGTCAAATATCTGTCATTAACATTGGGACAGTCCGGAACCAAACGTCAAATATTTGCCATAAACATAGGGACAGTCTGAGACCAAACGTCATATATCTGCAATAAACATAAGAACAGTCTAGGAACAAACTTCAAATATCTGTCATATACATAGGGACAGGCTGGGACCAAACGTCAAATATCTGTCAGAAACATAGGGACAGTCTTGGACCAAACGATGGACCGTGACGTCAAATATCTCTCATAAACATATGAACAGTCTGGTATCAAACTTCAAATATCTGTCATAAACATAGGGACAGTCTGGGACCAAAAGTCAAATATATGGCATAAACAGTTTAGGACCATACGTCAAATATCTGTCATAAATGTAGGAACAGTCTGGGACCAAACGTCAACTATCTGTCATAAACATAGGGACAGTCTGGTACCAAACGCCAAATATCTGTCATAAACATAGGAATAGTCTGGTACCAAATGCCAAATTTCTGTCATAAACATTTGACAGTCCGGGACCAAACGTCAAATATCTGCCATAAACGTAGGGACAGTCTGAGATCAAATGTCAAATATCTGCCATAAACATAAGGACAGTCTAGGAAAAAACGTCAAATATCTGTCATAAACATAGGGATAGACTGGGACCAAATGATAGACTTTGACCTCAAGTATATGTAATAAACATAGGAATAGTCTGGTACCAAACGTCAAATATATGTCATAAATATAGGGACAGTCTGGAACCAAACGTCAAATATCTGTCATAAACATAGGGACAGTCTCGGACTAAACGTCAAATATCTGTCATAAATATAGGGACAGTTTGGAACCAAACGTCAAATATCTGTGATAATCATAGGAACAGTCTTTGTCCAAACGTCAAATATCTGTCATAAACATAGGGACAGTGTAGGACCACACGTCAAATATCTGTCATAAACATAGGGACAGTGTAGGACCAAACGTCAAATATCTGTCATAAACATGGGGACAGTCTGGGACCAAACGTCAAATATATGTCATAAACATAGGGATAGACTGGGACCAAATGATAGACTATGACATCATGTATATGTAATAAACATAGGAATAGTCTGGGACCAAACAATGGACTGTGACGTCAAATATCTGTCATAAACATAGGGACAGTCTTGGACCAAACGATTGAATGTGACTACAACTATCTGTCATAAGCATATATATTCGATCAGGATACGTTACACGATTTCTCACACGTTCAAGACGTAAATATTTACCATTAGTTTCTGTAAGAATACTATGATATGTCCTCAAGATAATCTCAATCTCGAGGCATGACAAAAGTATACAAGATTGGTACCAGAAGTGTTTTTCTCCATTTGATCAGCTTCTACCATTGAAATGGGCTCTCTGATTGGCCAAAACAAAGTAAGGCATATGTTTGATAGTAAGCTTATTTCTGGTTGAACTGCCAAAAGATAATAAAATGTAAGTTTATTATGTTTGTGTTGAAAGTAGGAGTTTCCAACTTCATTTCAGTCTAGGATAGTACTTTAATATGGTGTGTCATTTTTCGGTCCGCAAATGTTAGAAATTATGAAAATAAGGTCAAACTTTATCATTTAAGTCTATTGAAAATGCAATGGCGGTAGCTGACCATTTATGAAAATGTTAAACCACGGTATGATTGTGTGTAAAATATTTGCAACATGTATCTGGCTGTATGTGAGTGAGGTGATGAACAACTATGGACAGACGGATGTTAGGCAGTTGAAACGAAATGAAATTAATTTTGTATTTGAATTGACACTGTTTTAGCATAAATATATCATCACAGATTACTCATGTAAACATATTTTAAATGTTTTGTTTTCAACTATATTGCAACCACCATATTTTTTTAATCAAAATGTATGGACAGTTCTGCAAAATGGTTTCCTATTAACGTCTCATTACACAGTTACTCCCTTTTTGCTATGGTAACATGATTCTTACGCTTAAATAAAGGCCTATGTAATATTTTCAAAATGGTTCATAGTAATTGTGATTTCTTGCTGTAGATGAGTTGAGCGAAAGTTGGCGTGGCATATACTGCAATAAGACATAACTGGTGTTAAAAAAGTAAATTTTATAGGATTTCAACATATGCATGTATTTATGAGCATTTCACGACTTTTTTAAAAAAAAAAAACATGGTGTCACTGCACACTCTTTAAAAAAACAACCTGGTCAACCTACCGGTTAGTTTGCATTTTTATGTGGGTATATATTTTTGCTATGGAAAAAAATACTTACAAAATTCTATGTGAAAATTCTTTTTTTACCATGGAAATCCTAGACCTTATTTTATATAGAACAAAGAACAAAATTCAACTGTGTAGTGAGACAGATAGCCTCTAGCAAGTCATTATGGCCCACACAATGTATCGTTATTGAATATATGTATATAAGATGAATGATTAAAATGAATGCAAACAACTATAAGACTTACTGTCACTTACTATACATTATGTTTTGTCGTTAAAGGGTTCAGAATCCCGGCATATTATCCATTTAAAACCAGTTTATTGTGTAATACAAACAGCCAAATCGGTGTATAGAGCTGTTATAAAGGCAGCATTTCTGTTCTTGGTACAGGTACAGAATACATATTGCTTCAACGTTTTGTGTCCAAACACAAAGTTAAACAATATAAAAAATGTATGTTCGAAAGGAACTTTCTAAAGGACACAGCTACCGCAACATATAAAATAGAAGTGGCAACAAAGGTCTCAGCTACCGCAGCACACACAAAAAGAAGTAACCACATAGTTCACAGTCTTCAAACCTTGAAGCGCTGAGTAGAAAAAAAAATCTACTAATACCTGGTTCCCGAGAGAACTTAACCACGGTATCTGTCTCCGGTTGTCTCCGGTTTTCTAAATATGAAACAAGACGGTGTTAAAAAAACTGGTACTACCATAGTTCTTACTCCCAGTAACGTCAGCAACCATACGTTTATGGTGTCAACTAAAATAGCACGTGCTTTTATCTGAAATGTCTGTTAGAATTTCTGCATAAAATAAGATGAGGGAAGGAACACCAATAGCGTACAAAATGTTTTCAATATAATTATTTGCTTTTTGTGTGGTATACTATTCTATAATAATTTGTGATACATAAACTTTACAATTTTACTATAATTACGTTTCCATGTGTCTCCTTTTCACCTTACATTCATTAAGTTTTAATTTGCCTCAATTTAAAATCGTGTACTTTTGAAAAAAGAAATTACGTAATCATACTTTATTAACTTATTTAACTTCAGAACGTATTAAATATTTATGGACGTGGAACAAGTGGTCACGTATATTTCATTCTTACCTTTGTCTACCTAATACTTAAAGAGAACCATTGAATCCTTATCGGTGATTCACTGTTGTTCTGTCTACCGATGCTTCACTGTTGTTCAGGCTTCACTCATATGGCAGCAGGTGTTCGGATTGAGAAAAAAAAGAAACATTTTGTAGGAGACGTAGCAGCCGTAACATTAACATATATATGAATAATAGACACTACTACCACATACAGTAGGATTTACTGCTAGTGGCGGGCTTAGAACGTACCCCCTCATTAAAAAGCCAGCGGTATGGCAGTATGGCGGTATTTGTTCGCAAAATGAAATTATTAGATTCAAGATTCGATATTTCTTTATTTGTAATTTAGACTATATGGATCGTTTGCGGTTGCCTTTCCACGAACTGTTATGTTTATATTATACACGTGCTATCCATTTGTATATATTTACTATTGAATTGTTGGTACCAATGTACACAGGACAAACTGAACCATATTTTGGTTCTGTTTTACATATAGTAATACTTTACTCAAGTCTCCCCCGCCCCCAATAACAACATGTAAACAATGCCGACCTACACCGGAAGCAACCGACTGGTACACAAAAAAAAGCTGTAAAATTACCGGACTTAAACACATTCCAGTGGTGCAAGTTGAAGGAGTTTAAACCGAAAAAAAATAAGAATCAACCTGTCGATGTTTTCATCCAAACACATGGTCAAAATTTCATCCAACCTGTAGTAGACATGCAACAATACAAAGCTGTTCTCATGATAAATGGCCTTGTCATGCCAGTTTGGATTGCCGTACCATTTTCACATGCCGAAAGGACCAATCAAAATATGTGTTCATGTTTATAATTGTGCAACGTATGGTTTGCGGCAGCACAATTTAGTTATGCCAATTACTCATTAATCATCTTGGTAAATAATAATAACGATAAAAAATACATTGACTGAAATTTTATTTTAACTCCAAGAATCTACACACTTACTCTAGTAGGTTTGGTGTAGACAATAAATTATAATACCGTTCTGCAGTCTATGTTTCCAGCTTCAAAATTAACCCCTTACAAAGAAAATAGCATTGAACTCGTTTGAATGCATAGGCATACTTAAAAAATCCAACTACAATTTTATTTACTTGATATAAAGATTCATTTTTACAAAATTGTTCCGGCAGATTCACCGATTCTAGTAGAGCTACATTTTATAATTACATATTTATTTTGTGTTTCAGTCATATTTAAATACATTAAATTCAAAAGAATTCCGTACTTGTTTTACTAAATTAAGAGTCTCATCTCATAGACTTGCCATGGGAACCGGTAGATGGGTCAAACCTGTAAGTACACCAGTTAATCACAGAAAATGTAGTATTTTAAGTCTGATAATATAAATTGTGTCATAGTTTTATTATCTTTAAAGACTTATGTGTCTCAGACTTTCTGGAAATAACAGAAATAAATTGTCAAACTTGTTAAACTTATTAAAAAAAAGACAACTCAGTCTCCAAGATGATTGCGTGTATATTCAAAAGGATGTTAAATCTACAAATTACATATATATGTGTTTGGTGTGAAAACATACTAACAAAATTATGTTATAAAAAGTTTCAATACTATCAAAATTTCCAAACTTATAACTTGTAATGACTTTGTAAGCGTAATCTTATAAAATGTTCCACAATGACATATAACGTTGTATGCGCAATCTGGTAAAATGTTCCACAATGACATACAACTTTATAAGCGCAATATGTTAAAATGTTCCACAATGACATAACTTTGTAAGCGCAATATGTTAAAATGTTCCACAATGACATCTAACTTTGTAAGCGCAATATGTTGAAATGTTCCACAATGACATATTACTTTGTAAGCGCAATCTGTTAAAATGTTCCACAATGACATCTAACTTTTTAAGCGCAATATGTTAAAATGTTGCATTTCTGTGTACCACCTGCCTACCTTAATTGAAAAGTCTGTGTATATTACATTGGTTATTTGATCTTGTTTACACTGTATCGGGTGTTTGGCGCAAAACTAGCTGATCTTCTTCTCAATCTATTTGAAGTTTAACTAGTTTGCACTAAGCATTCGTTATGAGAGTTTTTAATGTTTGAGTGAAAATATTCAAACT
The DNA here is from genome assembly GCA_029582155.1 of Panopea generosa. NCBI lineage: Eukaryota > Metazoa > Mollusca > Bivalvia > Adapedonta > Hiatellidae > Panopea > Panopea generosa. The sequence goes on from CM055901.1 coordinate 67,048,631, forward strand.
TTAAAATATGAGGAAATAACAAAAGATATATAGTCTTACGTCATGCAATTCGATGGATGACACTAGAATGCTAATTGTTTTGTAATAATAATGACCTTGATTGGTTGATTAAAGACATCACACACCATTGTCTGTGAAGAAACAGTCACTATCAACATTTCTCCGCTGACAATCGTAACTGCTGAAGACCCAGAAAGTTTGCTACCATCACCAGAAAATAATTCCTCTACCATGTCAGGCCCGTGCTTGCGTACCTTCACTTCCAGCACCTTAAATACAAATAGTTTGCTAAACACGTATGAAGGAACGTGACATACGGAATCTTCTGTTTTGATAACTTTTGTTTTCGTTATGACCAACCATCACATGCGTTGCGTAAATAGTACATGCGCTTGAGCGATACATATTGGAAATCTCATTTTAGGATTCTCAGTTTTATAAAAGAAAAAAAGTAAATAAACATAATCACATGTACACGATTCATTTAAGTATTATATTTTCTAATTTTGATATATTTCATAATTTATTATTTCGATCTTCAAGAATTCAAATCATTAAATTGCATAACAAACCTGCGATGACATTGGTCTTTCAAAGATATGAAAATTGTTAGCTAATATTTTCCACCTTTGTGGTCTACATCCAATAATCAGATCGCCTGTGAGGGGATCTACCGCGATATTACCTGGATTAGTATGCAGATTCTTCCCCTGTAAAATACAAGAAGAAAGAAATTTAAAACTTAACATTCGAACGATCATTTTGAATTAAGAGGATTCATTCTTCTTATTTTTAAAAATTCCGCTTTATGCAATCTAAACATTAAATACGTTTCCAATGTCAGGATTTAGATGTATTAAAGTGTTGAATCTAAAACTCAAACTAAAAATCTGAAACATGAAAACGTTTTATGACTGCACAAGATCTCACTGAACATGCTGTCGTATTTGTTATGTACTTATTTACAAAATTCGTTTTATGATGTGACAACGGGGGATGACTGAGGTCTTGTGCAGCCATAAAACACGTTTAAACTCACCAATGGATGTATTGATGTTAACTGTTTCGAGGTGACGACTCCCACTTTTTCATATTCTGTATATTTATTTACCATTGTACCTATTACAATATTTTTAGCTACTGTTTGTGTTTGCGCTGTTACATCTTTTAAAAGATACACTTATACATCTCTTCAGATCTCACTTCACAGCCGAATGTTGCTATACGGCTTATATCAAATAAGGTTTAGGTAATCCTGTGTAAAACGAAATCCACATAAAAAAGTTTTTAAAAGTAATTTAATTCATTAGCAGGAACATATCCCTGAAATATCACAAAAATGCACACAGACGAGTGCTGGCAATATTCTTAAAGATTACGTAGTGCTGCTCCCAACTATTTTAAGAGCTCAATTGTTATAAATACATCGGTCTGAAAAATTAAAAAAATCAATAAAAGTCACATTTTTAATAATAGTAATGACTTAGTATACCATATACAATACAATTCTTTGTTGTACTCATCGACAGCAAGAAACCACAATCTCTATGAACCGTTTTGACAATATTTCAAATGAAATGACATAAGATTTTTCAGCGGAAGAGTAGTATTACCGTCACTTAGAGGGAATATATCAGACTTTTTAAAATTTTAAAAGTGGCTAAAACATGTTTCCTGTATGATTCCGTATTGCCAAAAGGATATATATTTAAATGAAATGGATTTTCTAACATGGGTTACGCGCGTGTTAGACTTATATAAATTTAGAATGGGGTTTTCGTTTCAAGTTTACCACTCCAAGTTAAACATAGATTTTGTCACGTTTTTGTGGATTTGACATACCAAACCATGCGGATTTCATTTATTAATGATAATGAGATGCTTTTATCAATCTTAATAATTATATAAAATGCTCTTTTTGAAAGACGCACAACTGTATTGAGACGTTAGACGCAAGTGTTATCTTGTTTTATTCGGGGCAGAACTTAGATATATACAGAAACAAACTTCACACAACACATGTTTCTTGCGGAAATCGAGCACATGACCTTTTGATCCGAGTTTTGCCTTGATGAATAAACTACATGCTTCAAAGCATATATAAATGTAATACTATATACGGGAGAGTAGGGCTAGTTATTATACGGGCCATTAATAAATCCTAATAGCGACCACAAGAGTGTACCTAGACAGCCAATATATCAGTTTTTTATTATAACGATAGTTTTACAAAGCAATCTGAATTATATGTCATTGATCCGTTCTATAATACTTCCTTAGTTATAGTACCCAGGGCATCAATTCATTAAACTTTGGACAAAAACCAAACCTCAAAGTCCTGATTTTGAAATATTTTTAATGATGAAATATTAAGTTAAAAATGGTATATGTTGATATTTGCTGATAAAGTATTATTGACATTGATTGTTTTGGTTGGAACATGTTGTTTATTGTTAAAAAATGTTTTCATGTTTCAGATTTTTAGTTTGAGTTTTAGATTCAACACTTTGATACATTAAGATCCTGACATTGGAAGTGTAATTAATGTTTAAAGTGCATAAAGCAGGACTGTCAAAAATAGATTGAATCCGCGAATTCCAACATGATCGTAAGAATGCTAAGTTTTTTTTTATATTGTATTTTACAAGAGAAGAATCTGCATACTAATCCAGGTAATATCGATGAAGATCTCCACACATGCGATCTTTTGATTGGATGTAGACCACAAAGGTGGAAAATATTAGCTAACAATTGTCATATCTTTGAAAGTCATCGCAGGTTCGTTATCTGTATCTAGATTAATATGTTGAAGTGACCACTGCTGGCTTTAACTCAACATGAAGGAATGCGCAATAGTCCAATTTTGTTAGTAGTGACTTGAAACACTCGATGGAGTCAGCTTCCACTTAACTGTCCCTAAGTTTGTTCCAATCTATGGCAGTTTTCACAAAGAATGAGTTCTTGTAATTCAATGTGTGTGTATGAATGGTCGTCTGATATAGTGATTCCCAGGTATGGGTTATCCTGAACATGTTTAAGGATCACATCATTGATAGTGTAGAAGTGACTGGACCGGTTCTTGGAGCTGAGGAGGTAGCATTTCTTTGCGTTGAACTTCATGCCCCAGTCTTGAGCCCACTGCTGTAAATTGGTAAGATCCTTTTGGAGTAGTTGATGGACTTTGATGGTATTGATGGTTCTATACAGAAGGCAGTCATCCGAAAACAGGCGTATATATGATGTAACTCTTTCTGGCAGATCAGTTATGTGGCACAGGAACAAGAGGGGTCTAAGTACAGTGCCTTATGGAACGCCAGAACCTACATGGGCAGGGCAGGACTTTTCACCTTCGATAACAACGCACATCTCTCCTTGGGTCAGGAAGTTTGTAATGCAGGTGAGTATGTGGTTTCTGATTCCGTAGTTGTCGAGATTTTGTAGTAGGCGCCTTTGTGGTACAGTGTCGAAAGCCTTGCTGAAGTCAGGGATGACTGTGTCGACTTGATTGTTGTTGTCGTAGTAGTTGAGCAGATCATTGGCTGTTACTACTTGTTGAGTCTCGCAGGAATAGCCTGAGCGGAAGCCGTGATTTAAAGAAGTGAGGACCTTGTTCTTGTCAAAGTCTTTGGTAAACACCGACTCAAATTGGTTGAATAGGATCTCTGCCTTGCCCTAGCAGTCGCTAATGAGGTGGCCATGGTCCCGTAATGGTGCAATACCAATATAATTGTCTTCCTTCTTCGCCATCACGTAGTTCCAGAAGGGCTTAGTGTTATTATTTTGTAGTCCATCGCTGATTATGTTGTTATCATATGTCATTTCAGTCTTTCTCAAGAGTCGTTTGGTTTCCTTCAGGCAGTTGCGGTACTGTTTCCAGTCGTTAGTCTGGCTAGCTCTTTTGTACAGTCTGACCTTCCGTCTAAGTTGGCGCTTCACATCTCTATTGATCCAACGTGTGGATTTGTTTGATGTCTTCATCTTTGATGGAATGTTAGACTGGATGGCAGCCAGTGTCCCAGAGTTGGTGTACCGATGACCCGCTGCTGTAGAGAAATTATGTCAGTGACACTGGTCTTTAATCCGTCCCAGTCGCCTTTGGAGAAGAGGAAATACTTTCTCGGTCTCTGCTTGGCATAATATGGTTTAGTGTCGGAGTCGGCAACTACAATACCATGGTCAGATACTCATGGGGCGTTGGCAATAGATTTAATCAATGACGGATTGGAGGTGAATATAAGGCAAAAGAGGTTGTTATCTCTGGTCGGTTAGTCGTGTACTTGTGTGAAGTTAAAGTCTGTGGACAGGTCCAGGACAGCTTGCTGTACCTCTCTATCTTGGGCATCCCTTCGCACCGAGGAATTCTGCCAGTCGATATCTGGGCAGTTGAAATCGCCGGCAATAATGGTTAGACGCTCTTTGTCGGTCATTACTAGTTCTATTGAACGTCGAAGTTCGTTGACATCGGACATGTTTCGGTGTGGCATGTGAAAGGAGGATATTAACAAAGACTTCTTCCATTTCACCTTCACTTGGACCCATTCTACCTCGCACTAGGTAACAAACTCAACCTTTTCTTCTGCAACCATTTCCTCATATACTAAGACAAACACTCCTCCACCTAGCGTGCCTCTGTCGTTTCTGTACGCTATGTAGTAGTTTGAGAAGACTTCACATGACTGTATTGCATCTGAGGTAGTTGGCTTTCCTGGTTTCATTCCTTTCAGCCAGGATTCCTTGCCGCATACTACATCTGGTTTGATGTAGTGGAGGGCTGCGGCTAGTTCTGCACTCTTACCACCTTTGATGCTACGACAGTTAATGTTCATGATGCGAAGATTCTTCTTGTCTGAGACGCAGAAGAGTGATGAAGTATTTCCCCGCGTGTTCTCGGTTGACGCTGACGAAAGTTGGCGTTTAGATCTGGATGGCTGCCAGCTGGGCTGCTGGCGTACAATGGACTGAAGACACTGTTTGATGTAAACAAGTCTATGGGCGAGTCAATTTATGTAAGTGATTGGAAAGCATTTGATGTTGTTCAAAATTTCTGAATGTAAAACTGGTAATGTTTACACTGTCACATTTGCAACACAGCCTTTGTACGTGTGAATGCTTCGTTAGAAGGTCATAGTCAGCTGAGCAGAGTTCGATGCATGATCGGCGATCATGGTAAAGACAATTTTTTAAAGAAATTATTTTACTGAGGGTAACTCCCTCAATAAAATAATTTCTTTAAAAAATTGTGTTTACCATGCTCTTACCTTCTTACTCGAAAACGCAGCTACCCAAATTTTGTGTAATGATTTTAAAAATAAGCATTTATCAAACTCTGCTCTACAGTTCTTAAATGAAAAATATTCCTAAGTATCTCAGTGTAAAACTGTGATCCCAAGGGTGGGTATACATTTTGTACCTTTGGTTTTCATTGGCTCAGTACTATATTTGCTTATGCAAAATTCCAGAGCCTTTAAGTATTTTAAAACAAGAGGGCCATTATACCTTAATACCAAGGACTTCGATCATCATTCAAGGGCCATAACTCAGCAAATATGTACAGAAACAGCGGATTATAGCAAAAAATCAATCCAGCTCAGTACTTGCACAATCAGTATTTAGTTTCCTTGATAAATATTACTCAAGAACATTTATAATGTGTTAACCTACCATCTAACTATAAGCCACTCCATTTAATTTATAGTTTTAACAAACCAGGACCCCCTTTTTCCCATTTCTGGCATTGTAATATTATATCACCGGAACATTACAATGACAACACGTTATATATATAAGCTTAAATCCTTTACTACGATTACTTTTATTTAGAGTTTCTAACAATGAGGAAGCCTGTCAGGTTATTTCAATTTACCTTTATTTTGGTATGACACAAACAACGGTAATTGCAATGACCAAAATAATATTAAACCAAAACTGCCTACACTAGTAAGATAATCGATGTAAATTAAATACCCAGTACAAACTATATAATGTATTCTGATTAGTTCTGCATACATGTGTATCATGTAGAAAATGTAGTCTAATTACTACACTGGTTGTGGTGCTTGTTTGAACCAATTGATTAATCGTTTTTCTTCAGTTAACATTATCATTCTCTGAATGACCAGGGCTTATGGATTATCATTTTTTTTGTTCAGTTAATACTTTCATTCTTTGAATGATAATGACACAGAAACACACAGTATTCAGTGCTGCAGAGCAGTAAGAAAGATAGCTAGGTACACACAATATATATACAAGCTGGAAGTAAAATGGAGCAAGCCTTAATAGTAAATGTTTTTTTAATTTTTGCGCGAGTTAACATGTCCATTAAACATATAGCCTTATCAGAAAGTTGTTTATGGTACATTTCAGGCCTAAATAAAAAAGGTGTTTGTTTCCCCTTGCGCGACCGACCCACGAAAAAAGCACCGACTGAACAAAAAAAATTTGGGGAAAATTTCTGAGATTTTTTATCATAACTTTTCGACCGCTCAGGGGTTGTCTTAAAATTCGGACAAGCGAATTTTCACAATACACAGGTCTGCAAATATCTCTATTTGACACAACACATGTGAAGCTGTTGCTTCTAGGCCGTAACTAATCAGTAGAAACAATTGACCCCCGCGTTGTTTACCGCATGCCCGATATTGCGACTTCGGAAAACCTTTCATGCATATTCAATTATCTATTTTTATTCCTCTAATGTGATTGGGGGAGGGGGGGGGGGGGGGGGGGGTAGCTTTGAACATAAATTAATTTATTTTAAATAACCGCTATGAATGGTCGGATATCTACAATCATATAACACACATCGTTAAGTTCTGGTATTTTTATAAATATTTCGTAGATTTACAATAGTTGGAACTTATGTATGTAAATTTTCTTCTGTGACCAGGGGCCAGCAAAACCACTTATCCTAAGGACTGGTTTTTGTCTGAGGACAAGTGATTTTTTTTGGCAGAGATCGAAAAATAAACAATCTGAAAACTGTAAAAAAAGTAATGATCCAAAGTCGTTATGGTATTTATTCTTTCTATATTTCATTGCTGTAAATATAATTTGTAAATTTGACATTTAACATTCTACAACCCTAACTTTATCATGCAATTTTGTGTCGAGTGTCCAAGAACACTTTTCATTACAAACCATTCGGCATAATTTTTATAAGGTATCGAGACGCGCATGCGCAGCTTTTTAATGCCTATTGAAAAATCGGACTTTTCGGTTTCAGAATATTTCAAGGTCTTCGGAATATTAACCGTCTTTTTGCGTTTTACATATAACGGAGGCTTGAATTCATTAACTTTCTATGTTTACCCCAAGCTGTTTGTATTCGGAACAAAAGCTAAATATAAACATCAACAAACTTAATGTTTATTACATGATCATAACGGTTAAAGCTTGTGGTGTACTTACTGTAAATGAAGTTATAAAACTATTTAAGGTAAGATATGGTTATCACATCGTGCTTCCAAAATTGACACTATTTTACTATATCTTTTTAAGACAAGTGAGTTTTCCATCCGGGCGAGTACTTTTTACCAGTCAACTTGCCCGACGGATGAGTGCTTTTAAATGTTTTTCCCGACCCCTTCTGTGAAAACTTGAACGTTGATATGTAAAAAGTGTATACGGTAAAGAAAAATGTGGTAGGGGTATTATAGTAATACACTTATTGCCTTTTGGTTGTGTGGTTTCAACGTATACATTTCTTTGGCAGTCATATCATGATTTAAATATAATAATTAAGATAAATTGTCTTTTTGATATTTGAAATATAGTTTACTAGTTGCACTTTTTCTAGATCATAGACTGCCAAGTTCTCTTGGATGAATTGAATAGCTTTGTTGGCATTTAGAGTCATGTGTACATTAAAATCGTCAGATATATATGATGGCACTTTCGAGTTTAACAATATAGCATTCCTATTGTAAATGAATATTTAAAAACTATATAATAGCCGTAGACATCATCTATGAAATATATGATAAATGACTCGGTCAAGAAATTTTGGCGGATTAGGTACAGGTTATTTCATGGGAAATGGTTGAAGTTTGTGGGGGGGGGGGGGGGGGGGGCAAAACATGGAGGAATACTCCTAGATGGCGAATGTGAAAAGGGAACATAACTTATGATCCGAAAGAAAGATGCAAAAATGTCGCTGTTCCTATTCGCAGCATTGTATCATCGGATATGTCTCCTGTAGCAGCTTCGAACGTTAAGCCTGGTATCTTGAAAACATTACTTAGTCTAGACTGCGTTGCAGAGAAATCGTCTGAACGGAAAACATACAAGCTATGCTTGGATGGAAAGAAAATCAATGCATCTACGAGTTGATTTATGTGGCTATAAGAAACATGTTGAAGATACAACAAAAGTTATTCAAAATGCCCTTGATTCAAAAACCACCAATTTGTTTGACTCTCAATCTCATAAATCTAATCACCATGCTAAGTAAATGAATAAAAGTATTACGATAAGTTTAAATATAAATTATAAAAGATAAACTACCAAACTCTATTGAGGGTGACTGTAGAAAGTCGAAGCTCGTTTTGGCCATCAACGGAATTATAACTTAATATATGACATCAACGCTTGCATAAGGAACTTACTTAACATGGTTGACCAAATTTGCAGCATGGTTTCTGAAATAAACGTTTAATGAAAGAAAGTACAGTAAAGTTAAACTCACAAGGAGACTACTTGCGTCTTACTGAATGCAACATTGATACTAACAACGAAAGTAATATACGGTTTGTAAAACACAGAAGAGAACTATGGCATACAATCCGTAACACCGCTCGGGTCATTGGCAGTACCATTAATGACGTTATTGGCTGACGGACTTTCAAACAACAACACTTTAATGAAGTAATATTCAAGAAATATAAACCAGAACCATCCTCAAACGTGACAGAAAATAGGACATATGGAACAATTAATGAAAAAAATGCGACATTGGTTGCAAAAATACTTCCTGTATATAATCCAGATTTGAAAAACATAGAAGGGTGTTATCGCAGCTCTATTCATGGAACACGATTTTCCATAAGCCCCGGATGGTAGTTGTCGTTCATGTAGGAGGTCGAACGCTTTATTTGGTATCGAGTGATTATGTCCCTTTCCCGGTATCACATTTACTACTCCGGTATTTTACAACCTACCGAAATATTATGTTACACAAGGTCTGTCAGAAATGTATACATTAGAAACTGATGTTTAAATAAATATGTTTTTGGCAATACGGGGTCAGTGAGTATATATAGGCATGGTATATTCGAAATAAAAAGAGTTTTTACACAATTTTAATTTTTTAAAAACCCTGATTTATTCCCTATCAATAGTAACTAGTTACGGTCTATGCATTACTAACGGCTCCAGAAGCACATGGCGTTCCCTCCTGAAATAAAGCTAGTTAGTACCGATCAAATGACTGAAATACGACACTATTAATATGGATTTACCATACTTTTTTATACCAAAATGTTCTAAAGCATGCCCATGGATTGAATGTATGTGCCGATGACATTTTAGGCAACTATGCTGTATACATTTTTGTTGTTTTTACTCCAAAACTCTATGACAAATATGCCCGCTGTGCCGGTGCCTTTTCCAAATTTTGTTTTCAAATAAAATAGCAATATCTCAACTATTACTTCACATAATTTAATGCAGTTTTCGGAGATTGCGAGATATTATACTATTGCATCGAAACTATATAAAAAAAAGTATGTAGTCGGTGTAGCTTACTTGGGAGACTTGAGAAAAGAATTGCTTCACCGCTTCAATTGACAAAAATCGACCGACTGGATGTTTTAGAACAGAATTGCAACAGTTACACTTCATGTGTTGATAATATAGTTAGTGCGGGTACTTCTTCAACCTTTTCCGAATTCACGCCAATAAAGCATCCGAATATTGACGCCATATTTGTCGCATAATCACAATTGTAAGTAACCACCTACCTTTGAATGTTTTTATCGTCCGCCATCTTGGGTAGTCTGTGCCGGTTCCAAAAATGACGTGCCGGAGCTCGATCACGACAGTGATTAAAAGGCATCGTATTGCAATATTTAAGTTGCGATGCAATGCCCATCACGATACTTATTTTTAAACTCATTCTGTATCTTATGAAACCACCAGGATTTTTTAATAAGGTGTACGTGATAAGTATGCGCGTGTGCAACTTATAAGTATCTTTATTAACAGAGAACAACATAACTTATTACACTGCATAACTGCGAGAGTGATGAAATAAACAAAGTGGAATATAATACCTGATGGGAAGGAGATGCTGTCCGTAATATCCGTTACGTGTTTAGCCAGTTTATATCCGAAAATTCGTCTTGTTTTAAAAAACGTTCTTTTTTTTGTTTGTTAGTTTTTATCAGTTAGTTTTTTTAATGTTTCATCAAGAATGGAATTTCGATGCACGATATCTGACAATCGTATCAATGCATCGTAAGTCTAAAGAATGCATTGCGTCGCGATCTATTGGAAGTTGGAACTGCTGCGATAATGGAATTATAATTGTTATTTGTATAAATTTAAATCACATTATTTAAAAATAGTTGTATGTGCTCAGTAATTTAACTGAACAATTAAAAGAAAGAAGATAATCAAAAACATTTGTATATAATCTTTCTAGCTATTATGTACGGTATTTAATATAAACCATTTTGTTTTCGGATAGGGTGCTTACTTTTAAATTATTGTATGTGAATGCATTATATTGGTTTGTCAATGCAAATGTCACTTTAATGAAATATCTTCTTACTTAAATCAACTATCGAATATTTAAAAATGTGACATCATTCTTTACTGCCTGGTCGGAGTAGGGTTTTGTGGATACGATGTGTTTCTACAAGATGTGACCTCCATTTGCCAAAAGTACTTATCTAAACTTATCATCTGTGGTTATCTCAATCTGACTTAAAATCCAGGGGTCGTGAGTTCGAATCCTCGCTCTGTTACAGTCTCCGTATCATTTATATACGGCATAGTCATTTCACCTCATTATCATTCGTCTGTAACCGCTTAGTCGTGCATTTGAATTATCACATTATCTTCCCTCTTCTTTTCAAAACGTACTTGATTTACCTGTGTTTTATTTTAAACTTATTTATTTTACTTCGATTGTGAAACAAGTTCTTACATCTTAGGCAAATCACGCTCGAAGTCTTCCTGGTTAAAATCAGTATTAAGCATATGCGGAAAAGTGTCTTGCTCAAGGACACCACACAAAGCCATGGGGGAGGATCGAACCCACGACCCTCGTCGGTGCTTTACCACTGGACCACGCGCTCCACACTGTGTTTTACTTATTGTATGGCAGAATGTGTTTCGTATTGGTTCTCCTTTAGTTAAACTGTTAATAGACAGGTTCCTGAATATGTAGTGAGATAAGTCACATATTTTGGCATTTTGAAAAGAATGAAGAACATTCTAGAACTCTTTCTTGGTATCAAGATTTGCTCTGTATTAAAAATATTACAGATAATATTAATTAACATAAAGTATATACTGTGTCATATTGTACTTGCATGTGCCTGTATTTCAGTGACATTAAGAATTGTTTGATTTTCGGAGATTTCCTGTTTTTCTGATGGTATATACTTGTTGGGTGTGTTAAATGTTGTTTTGTGATATAAACTTATCTATTTACCAAAATATTTCGAAGACAATATTACCATTAAATTGTCCAGATATGTCTTATTCCCGCACTGTCTCTCTATTTTAGCTGCACATATTTGTGATATATTTAATGCAATTCTCGATAGCGGTTTTTTCCCTGAGAAATAGACAGAGGTTGTTATTGTACCACTGCATAAAAAGGGAGATAAGATAGAGTCAACAATTATAGGGGTATAACTTTAGTAAGCTGTATGTCTAAGCTTTTTACATCAACATTGGATAAGAGAATCGCTCAATTTTGTGACGAATCAAATACATTTTCTGATTCACAGTTTGGTTTTCGCAAAGGAATATCTAAAGTAGATGCTTTATTTGTTTTATTAACTGTGATACAAAAGTATTAAAATGAAAATAAACGTTTATACTGTATTTGTCGATTTTAAAAAAGCTTTCGGTTGTGCTTACAGAAATGCTTTATGGTTTAAATTGCACAACTACGGAATTCAAGGCAATGTTTTTCGTATTATTAGAGATATGTATCATAGTGTTAAATCGTGTGTAAGATCATGTAAAAATTATTCGGAGTTTTTCGAGTATGCGGTCGAGTTACTTCAAGGGGAAGTAATTTCGCCCATATTATTCTCTATTTTTATTGAAGATTTAGAATTGTTTTTACAACAAGACATTAATTCAGGTTTACTGATAGACGATATAGTTAAGATTTTTTTACTTTTTGCAGATGACATGATTATTTTAGGAAATACTCCAGAAGATATACAAAAATGCCTGGACTTATTAAATACATACTCTAGTAAATGGAGTTTAGATGTTAAAATATTAAAAACGAAAGTTTTGGTTTTTAGAAAAAGGGGAAGTTTATTAGATAATGAAAAGTTTACTTACAATGGCACTGATTTAGAAAATGTTAATGACTTTAATTATCTGGGAACCATTTTTAACTATACTGGGACATTTGCAGCTAACAACCAACAGTTAATTGGTAAAGTCTTAAAAGCATTAAATGTGTTGTTGATTAATTGTCGTAAATATAAAATGAAACCTAAAATATTATGTCAGTTATTTGATGCGTTTGTCGGGTCAATATTGGAATATGCATCTCAAATATGGGGCTACACCAAATTTAAAGAAATTGAAAGATTGCATATAAATTTTTGTAAACAAATACTCAATGTTAGAACTCGTACATGCTCATAAGTTATATATGGCAAGTTGGGTAGATACCCTTTGTACATATCACGCTATATTAGAATTATAAAATTCGGGTACAAATTGATAAATACAGATAATATTGTTTTACAGAAGAATACAAACTTGCGTATGATGATTGTATAATTGGTGGTCTAATGTTTAACAAATGTAATTGTTTGTTATGGTGCTCTTGATTTACTTACACACGGGACAGAAGCACATGTTCAAGTTGTATTTGACGAAGGTCAGGCTGGAATATATGATTTGGCTTGTCGTTCCAAAGTCCATTGTTTTATTAGACAAAGGCTTGCGTTGGTGATCACACTCCATTGTCGTCCATGACTCCATTAACATTATGCCTTGCTTGTCAACATCTACCACATTTATCAGTAGACATTTGCAATCTGCCTCTCCACTCGTATGTTCGCTCTCACAACCAGATAGGATCTGACACTCGTCATTTCATACAGAATGTTATTAAACGCATACTTCCCGGACGCGTTTAATAAAATTCTGTATGAATTGACAGCAATTGTCAGATTCTATTTTTCCCATTCCCCACGTACAGTTAAAAATTTAGTGACTTCATAGGCCGAATAATAAGTCTGGCCTAAAAAATAATTCTAACTAAAAACACACATTTATCGATTCGACTATACATTTATAAACAACAACATTCATTATACTCGCTAAGCACACTTATTAAAACTTTTCATGGACGATTTAATAAAATTCTGAAGTTGTTTAAATACGCTAATTAATACAAAGGTCTGATGAATCGGCATCCAATCAAAGATGTTTATGGTTATATTACACGTGAGTGTTTTAGAATATACGTAATGGTTGCATTATATAGTAAATAATGGTTGATGTGTGAAAAACATGAATAAAAGAGAGAGATGATAAAGAGGAAGAGAGAAAGAAAGGGAGAGAGATTGTTGTTGCTTGATTTGTCATGTTTACTTTTTCTTTATACAGTGTTTCCTCCCTCTATTCTCTTTTTCTCTCAAGGTTGGCTCAAGCTTCAATCCGGATGTTAACAAGCTCGTCCTAAAGTAATTTGCACATGTTTGAGGGGGACATAAAAATCGCCACTCATTTTATGGATTTTTTTCAAGGTCATCTGCATAAATTTGAGGTTTTCTCTACATTGTTATATAATGCACGAATCAGAATCCGGAAAGCTGGTACTAAAATTGCTACCCCCTCAATGTAATTTTTTCATGGAAATGAAACTATGTATTTTAAAACGTTTACTGTTCATATGGTGCTTGTGATTTAGTTAGTTTGCTGTATTAAAAAGTATGCTGTGAATAAAAGCTTGCATATGTTTTAGAGGCCATGTTGTTATATTTCCATAATTTGTTTCCAATGAAAAATTAACTGCAACTCTACAATATTGCTCTTAATAAAGTGTATGCCAGCGATGTATGACTAAAATCCCTGTTATGCCTCGGACAATTCGTATTATCCTAATGTATTCATATGGCAGCCTTCCTGGTACTGTCAGAGTGGTTGTCGTGTGATGTCTTGTCTGCTGTATGTTGTTTTACGATTTTTTGGTTACATGTATTGTCATGTCTTGTCTATTTTCTTTTAGTTTACTCCTTTCATGTCAAGTCTAATATTAATTCCATCAATTTGTTATTTCACCTGACTCATGTGCCATGTGAATTAAAATGATTCCGTCGTGCCTGTAATGAAAAAAATCGACACGACGGTCTAACCGATAGCCTTGACCTTGATATTTTGTCTGCGCATTCGGCCAACTCGCTCGGAAATTATCGGATTTAGAATATATGTTTGGGTTGAATTTATCGCGGGACGCGATTTAATCGACAAGAACATTCTGACTGTAAAACACGCCTTTACAGAAGCAAAAACGAACCCACGTTTCTGAACAAAATGTCCATAAAATAACATTATTTATTTGATAGCATTTAAATAATCAGTGTTAAATATTTTATCCTAAAATATCGGACTTATAGACCATGCCTCTTTAAGGGCTCTGACCGTACCATTGTTCTGCCTTGTATCGTACTATATTTGTCGTATCTAGAAATGTAGACATGATAATTCGGCGGTCGGCTTACTTATCAGATATAATCTGCAAAGTGTTATTATATTTTTTATCATTTACATTCAGTAGTTTTAGCAAGGTGAAAATGTAAAGTTTGCACGAGCGTAGCTTTGCGCACGTGCTTGTTTTGAATATGCCCATTAAAGGGAGTATAGAATTATACGTCTGTCAGTACTATTATTGTAGACACATTACATAAAAAGAAAACACACCCATTATCAAGCGCAGAGAGAGAGAGAGAGAGAGAGAGAGAGAGAGAGAGAGAGAGAGAGAAAGAGATTTCTCTTCATTTCATTTTCCAGTCATTAGCATATGAACATATTCTTTGTATAATACCTGTGCAGCTAGTCAAGCAAGGCGGCAGTGATTTAATAAACGTGCAAAACAGTATAAAAAATAACATAAGACAGGTAATTAAGTGTTTAAATCTTAAACAACAACGTTAGAATGATGTACGTGCAACTACGCTTGAAACTATGCGTATTAACATTGTTTGTCTTACTTTGAGATGAATCTTGAATAATAAAACGTCCCAAATTCATCGACAAGTCCGGAATATTTTGAGCGGTGGTCTAATGGATAGAGTGTTGGCTGCTCACGCCAGAGGTTGAGGGTTCGATCCCAAGCTCGACCCGATGCTTCTCATAAAACAACATTCAGTACTGGTTCTACCCAGGAAGCGGACTCGAGAGCGATTCATATAAGCAATGAGCTTTCGTCGCAGTCGAGCTAAAATAAATTAGTATCAACTAGATCCGGAATAAATCACAGGACGCATCAGTGAACAAACAACTCATGACTATCAGAGATATAAGAGCTAATCTTAAAATATGGTGCATCTTGTCAACAAAATCATGTAAACCTCAAACTTTCCCTTAATCCCCACTGTGACATCATCTGGGTGTATTCATTCATTTAATGCTCAAGCGTTTATTTGCAAACAAACTGTTCATCTTTTAATACTCATAATCTTTAAAAGCATCCGGTTTGTTATGCGTTTATTGTATTTCCTTACACTATTGTCAGATTGAACAGTTGGATTTGTGTTTTAAGTTACAAATTAAATATATTCTTCATCTCCCGATAACCAATGTTTTAACTGTGTTGGTATTTCTCATGTTTCAAGAGTAATACTGACAAGCGACTTTATCATTTCTTGCTACACACCATTTTCACCCTTTCAGTGTTAATACGTTGTAACGAGGAATCTATAATCTCACAGATGACAAAAATATATTTATCTTTAATCTATTATATATACTTAACGTTTAAATAGATAACATATATTCGGTTAAACAATTTTTAACAGCCTTTTAAGATATGTTGTTGTTTAATGCAGGCTGTTGTTTAATACAGGTTGTTGTTTAATGCAGGCTGTTGTTTAATACAGGTTGTTGTTTAATACATATTATTGTTTAAGACAGATTGTTGTTTAATACAAGTTGTTGTTTGTTCTTAAATACAGGTTGTTGTTTAATACAGATTGTTGTTTAATGCATTTTGTTGTTTAAGACAGATTGTTGTTTAATACAAGTTGTTGTTTAATACATGGTTGTTGTTTAAGACAGATTGTTGTTTAATACATGCTGTTGTTTAATACAGATTGTTGTTTAATACATATTGTTGTTTAAGACAGATTGTTGTTTAATACAGTTTGTTGTTTAATACAGGTTGTTGTTTAAGACAGTTTTTTGTTTAATACAGGTTGTTGTTTAATACATATGGTTGTTTAATACAGATTGTTGTTTAAGACAGATTGTTGTTTAATACAGGTTGTTGTTTAATACAGGTTGTTGTTTAATAAAGATTTTTGTTTAATACATATTGTTGTTTAATACATATTGTTGTTTAATACAGGTCGTTGTTTAATGCAGGTTGTTGTTTAATACATATTGTTGTTTAAGACAAATTGTTGTTTAATACAAGTTGTTGTTTGTTGTTTAATACAGGTTGTTGTTTAATACATATTGTCGTTTAAGACATATTGTTGTTTAATGCAAGTTTTTGTTTGTTGTTTAATACATGTTGTTTTTTAATACAGATTGTTGTTTAATACAGATTGTTGCTAATTACAAATTGTTGTTTGTTCTTTAATACAGGTTGTTGTTTAATACAGATTGTTGTTTAATACAGGTTGTTGTTTAATATATATTGTTAATTAAGACAGATTGTTGTTTAATACAGATTGTTGTTAATTACAAATTGTTGTTTGTTCTTTAATACAGGTTGTTGTTTAATACAGATTGTTGTTTAATACAGGTTGTTGCTTAATATATATTGTTAATTAAGACAGATTGTTGTTTAATACAGATTGTTGTTTAATACAGGTTGTTGTTTAATACATATTGTTGTTTAAGACAAATTGTTGTTTAATACAAGTTGTTGTTTGTTTTTAATACAGGTTGTTGTTTAATACATATTGTCGTTTAAGACAGATTGTTGTTTAATGCAAGTTTTTTTGTTTTTTTTTAATACATGTTGTTTTTTAATACAGATTGTTGTTTAATACAGATTGTTGTTTAATACAGATTGTTGTTAATTACAAATTGTTGTTTGTTCTTTAATAAGTTGTTGTTTAATACAGATTGTTGTTTAATACAGGTTGTTGTTTAATACATATTGTTAATTAAGGCAGATTGTTGTTTAATACAGGTTGTTGTTTAATACAGGTTGTTGTTTAATACATGTTGTTGTTTAATACATATTGTTTTTTAATACAGATTGTTGTTTAATACAGATTGTTGTTAATTACAAATTGTTATTTGTTCTTTAATACAGGTTGTTGTTTAATACAGATTGTTGTTTAATACAGGTTGTTGTTTAATACATATTGTTTATTACGACAGATTGTTGTTTAATACAGATTGTTGTTTAATACAGGTTGGTGTTCAATACATGTTGTTGTTTAATACATATTGTTGTTTAATACAAGTTGTTGTTTGTTGTTTGATACAGGTTGTGGTTTAATACAGGTTGTTGTTTAATACATATTGTTGTTTAGACAGATTGTTGTTTAATACAGGTTGGTGTTTAATACATATTGTTGTTTAATACAGGTTGTTGTTTAATACAATGTCAAGTGAATTTGCTCAGGAAGCATAGAAATGGGGAACAGTAAAATAGCTGATTAAGACAAGTGACTGCTTAACAGAGGTAATCGTTTGCACAGGTTTGACTGTATACCATCGATACAATGAGTGAAACAACCAATTGTACAGATAATACAGTCTCCTATTAAATCAACTAATTTAAAAGTATTGTTATATTTGTTTTTAAACATGTCTGAGTTTCTGTTTCTATTTCAAAAAGAACCGATTGATGCTATCAAACCATACAGTTAAATTCGTGCCAGCGATCTTTTGTCTAAAAATGATGTAGATTTCTAAACCGTAACATATCGATATTTGCCACCGCAGTATAGACAATGCATGATTCAAGTAGGAATAAAATTTAACTTTGCTTACGTTTTATGCAACTAGCCCTTTGAAAGCCACGGCCGTATACCTTTCTTGTATAATCATTCTTCGTACAGCTGTAACAGGTTTGTCTGAAATAATTTGAAATTAAGCATATCTCTAAGCATGCTGTTCGTGATATTCAAATGTACTTATCGCCCTAATAAAATACCAAAATACAAAATTATTAACGGTTCACATGATGGCTGTTTTATGCACAGTGGCTTAGTACTACCGAAACAATTAAAGACAAAAAAATATAGCGAAAGTAGCGTAGAAAACGATATTCTGGTCTTTAAATGGTTGGACTTGAAATAATACGGGTAACCGTGTTTAATTCAAAGGCTTCTAGATATTTTAGTTTGTTTATGTGCATGCTGTTTTTGCGTTTTTAATAATATTTCAGTTACTTTATGTACATTTATTAACAGTTAAGCACAGACTCTGTGTAACTATGTATGGGGAAAATATAAAAACTAAACTCCAGATTGAATTGAAAATGGGCAATTTTTATTTTTGCCACATTTACAGCGATCAGTGTACCATATTAGCGTTCCTGAGATTTACCAGCCGGTAAACAAGTATTGGATGAAGGTACTGTATTATTTCTCCTCATATTAGGCAACTATAAATCAATGCTAGATTATCCTCCAAATTTTTCTTAAAATCAGGGCAGGCGGGAGGATTTTATATTTAATTTTTCATTTTCATTTTTAATTTTTTTATGTGTTTTATTTATTTTTTTTATATTTTTTTTATGAAAATAAAAAGGGTCGGGATAGCATGCAATTTAGGGGGCGGGCGGGCATGATAATATAGCAATTAATTTATTGCGGCCTTAGGAGATTGGAGACTAACGGTCGTAGAACAAAGTTCATAAAAGCTGATGTGGCAGGGTGGGGATTCGAACTCAACCAAAACTAAACTAAGAAAGTATATGTGAACAACTACCACAACACGAACAATGGGTGAAACAATAAAATCATAGTGAGAACAAGGCACATACACAGAAGAAGTGGCAGCAAATATTATTGCCATAAAGAGGAATTGTGAACGTCTCACTACACAGTTACGTCCCCTTTTTTGTCACGGTAACATGATTCTTATGCCTAAAAATGTCCTAGTTTGAAGTATTTTAAAAATGGTTCATAGTGGTTGTTATTTCTCGTAAAAACTCAAATCTAAACGTGACTTTTATGGGATTTTAACAGATGCATGTGTTTATGAGCATTTTAGCTTTTCCTTTTTTTTAAAATGTTAAACAAAAAATAAAAAATAAAAAAAGACAAGTCGGTCAACCTATCAGTAAGTGTGCATTTTTATGTGGGGATACATTCCTGCTATAATTAAATGTGGAATATATATTACCATGGAAATCCTAGACCTTATATAGAACAAAGTACAGAATTCATCTGTGTAGAGATACCTGTAACAAGGTATTAACTATACGGATGCCCATAATCTTACTCTTTCACCGTCGTCATGTCATAGTAAGTGACCGGTGCCTGTTTCGCATTTTTAACATTTTTACGTTAATATTTAAAAACTTATTTTTTTAAATTGGTTATTCATGTTTAATGAAGTCAATATCAATAATAACAGTGTTTTTTTACTGAAACCAGTCAGAAATCATGATCACCTGGATGCTTCTTCTTAGATTTAAATTGTTTAGGTATTTAAGTATATACTTAAATGTGTTCCTGATTAATAAAAGAAGTCTTACAGTTTCGTGTTGTATTATTAGCCATGCAAAGTCAAACAAAAAAAGAGTGATAACAATCTTTACATATATCAGCATCTAACAGGTCTAGATATGACGGTGTTTTAATATCCACTAATTGACTGGCTGACAAATTAAATGATGCTTGTATACCAAAAACTAGGAAATTTAAAAATAATAACTACAATGAACATTGCATTCATACCAATTGAGCATTTAGGTATAGTGCACTTAGTGTAACACGTCCACGGCATGTGCACAAAAGACATGATTAATACTGTTTTCCATTTCACGTTCGGTGAGGCATAACTTCCTCTGCAACGCAGGTTTACTTAAACGTCGTCATCGTTAATTCAGATAATTGTTTATTTAAACACCTACTTTGATTACATTGACTACTGACAAGGGATATGGGTTTATTCGAAACATTTAAACGTTTTATTATTGTAATTGTATCAGATTTAATTCATTTATTTATTCAATAATTCTCTTTGTATTCTATTAACAGAGGTTAACATGTGTAACTGTATGTAGTGAAAATATGTTTGGATTCGGTTTTGTGTCGAATTACATGGCCTTCTATGTCTCCTTTATATACTTTTACATTTATATCTTATGATCAAAAAGATTATAGAGCGGTCTTTCGGAAGGCAGGTGAGTAAATATTCTAAAGAATAGTAATATGAAGTCAATCTTTGAATGACCAAACGCTAGTTTATACACCGGAAGACTTTAGAAACACAACACTCATATAAACAGCAATAAAACATTGAGTTCTTTATAGATTGTATTGAAATTTATTTTTCTTCATAATGTAACATCTTTCTACCTTTACTTGTAAGTTTCATCAATATATTTTGCGATTATCACTTCTTTTTATTGATTTAAAAGATAAACCCCCCCTTACCTAAATTCACAAAAACGACACACTTTTATTGTCTGTATGTATTCATTTAGCTTATTGGTTTATCTGTATTTTGATATTCAGATTTCGGTTCTATGGCATTTACTTTCATTTTTGCAATAACATTATGGAAATCAGCGTTCAAGTACTCTTCAAGCGTTTGTTCAAAATTGGAACAACATACCACAAGCCGGATTGAAAATAATACCCATTCAATGAAAAGTCGCTGTCATACGTGCTTCAATGCATAAAGAGGCTAGTATACAAGATACTGATTTTGTGAATTTAGGTAACGGGGGTTGTATGATTCAAATGAATAAAAAGAAGTGATTATCGCAAAAGATTTTGATGAAATTTTCTAGGAAAAGTAGAAAGAGGTTATATTATCGATACAATAATTTTTAGAATATCTTTAAAGAATTCAATGTTTTATGGCTGTTTATCTGAGTTTTTGCGTTTCTAAAGTTTTTCGGTGTATTTAATAGTGGTCCGTACAATCCAACAAATCGAATGTTACAAGTAAAGCATCATCCTGGGTTGAAACGCTGCAAGTCATTTTTTGGTAGCATGTCAATGACTGGTTAAATTAATGATACACGTCTCACACAGCGAATAATTTTGCACTGTTCTACATAGTATCATAGAGAAATGAACTTCTGGAACAATGGGCACATTATCAATGGTTCTAAAAGAACCATGCTCCCATAGATAGTCCTCTGTTGGTCTAATTATGTAGGAACAAAATCGGGTTGACTAGGTTGCTTTTTAAAAATTTCGATGTCACCTCTTCATTTTTTACAATTCTGTTCATTTGTTGCAGAGTATCACGACGCATCTTTAAACCATTATAGCTTCATCCGATTCAAACGTAGCAGAACTCATGAAAAATGACCCAAATGTTCTCATATGTACCAAAAAAAATGACAATTGTATGCATTTTCAACATATCTAATGCCCACCGATTTACATAGACAGCTCTAATTTCTTGGGTGCAAGAATCATGCTACCGTCACTAAGGTATGGAATTCTTAAGTGAGACACAGTTTGGTATACACTTTGGGTTTCATAACACTGAAGCCTCTTATAGCGATATCCTTGTAGTACTAGTGTTGAGTGAGAAAGATTAGTATAATAAATTCACAAAGTTACGCAGAAAAAACGAGACAATGTGTTCGAAAATATGATTCATGTCATATTATTGATTAAAGGAGGGTTACCAAATATTGGCTAGCAGCGTTTAGCCATAGAAACGAATTTCCCATTCCAGTGTAAAACAATTATAAAGATTAAGACAAGGCATTTATGTAGATAAAATCATTTGACATCGAGTGGGTATACATGTCCGTTTGTTTGATATTTGTTATGAATTTCGAAACAGTTGAAGGCTGAACTTAGAAATTGCACGGGCCCGATGTTTATTTTGTCTTTTAAGAAATAATTCGTTTTACAACAATATAAATCAAGAAGTTAAAAGCAGGTGAGGTACGACACAACGTGTCTAACACAATTTTGGCAAACGATGTGATCCCCGTGTGAAAAAAAAATAAACCCGGATGTTTCCAACCAATCAAAGACCAAACGTTGTCTTTCACCAGAACTGCGCAACTAAGTATCCAAACATACATTGGCGTACTGGTGTAATCTTTACAGTTCTCAAAGTAAGCATTTACTGTAGTAAAATAGTTATCAAATTGAGACCGATCGAAATTGTTTTAAATTTCGTTTTTGTTCACGCGTGCATCAGTTTGTTTACTTCTTCTCTCAAACATTGTGTTTTTTTCCCATGATGTTTGATAACCTGTTTGCGTTTGTAATTGATATTCTGAACAACGCTCATAATGCACTTAAAAAATGTTTAGCTATTTACAACTACATGAATAATTTAAATGAACATTAATTAATTAATTTAAACTTGTGATCACTGTTCATGAGCGTCGTTTAACGACCACAAATATCCCATCTCTGTATGTATATATGTGTGTGTGTGTGTGTGTGTGTGGGGGGGGGGGGGGGGGAGAGGATAATCAATAAGGTATGCAGAGACAAAGTGTGTCTAGTGATGATTCACCGTAGAGTTTAGCTAAATAACTCGGACGGCCGTTACAAAACTGAAATACTGTCTAAAAAGATGTGCAAAATTCCATTCTAACAATTCAAAACAAAACAACAAAATAAGTTTAAAATCAATATAGTTATTATAAACAGCACATTTAAACAAAAGAATCACAACTATCCAGTATATCTATATTACAGCAGTGAGTACTTTTCATGACTTAATTTATATACAAATGCATTTATTTATTGTTCATAGTATATGCTGTTAACTCCAACATAAGCTGCATCTACGTAACATATATTTAGTGCATCTTTTCCAGCCGAGGAACCCGCATTTTGTTCCGTACTGAGTCGAGCAGTAACACTGTCCCGTATGTCCCGTGCATCTGTATTTCTAGTCGCAGAATCCCAGAACAAGTAAGAAAGTATAGTTATTTATTAACACTGAATTATGATGGAATTTTAACTAGTTCTTGATCTTGATTAACTTAAAATGCATAATGACGATAACATGAAAAGTGGTTTTCGTAATTAAGTTACCTATATAAAATCATTTTTTAAAATAAATGACGACGGGAATGGGGATCAATCCCATGTATGAATGCTAGCTGTATATTATTACTATAACTAGCATATTGATACTGTAAATAACCTGAGGGCATAATGCTTCATCTGTCTGGGTACGCATATCTACCATAGAGGGAATACGGCATCATTTCGGGGTCCTCCCTGGCTGTGTGTCCAAACAGACCATGCGACATAAACATGCACGTTACTTGCGAATACAAAGTGAGTCTACTCAGATTCATTCTTGGGTGTTCCTTTTTTGATCCCATAAAACTGGATATGACATACACAACCTGTCAAAGTAAGTTATTCTACTCAAATTCATTCGGAGGTCTTCGTCTCCGAACCCATAAAACAGGATATGTTATACACTACCTGTCAAAGTAAGTATTCTACTTAAATTCATTCTGGGGTATTTCTTTCCGAACCCATAAAACTGAATATGTCATACACAACCGGTAATGTTTGGAAAGTTGAATCCTATTTACACAAGTTAGAAAAACCAAACCAAACAAACACACAAAAATACAAAACAATACCGTTTCGAAAGAAATTACACCATGTATTTGTGCATCTATTGCAATATTTCATACTGTATTCGACATCACATAAAAAATGTTCTGCTTTAAACATAATGTATGTGCATAATATCAAACAGAACTTGACTAAATACGCAGTTAATGACATTTCAGCATATGATTTGTGTATCCACTTAACGTTATACAATTTATCTTCATTACCCTAAAGTTAATTACAATTAAGTCAGAGAAAAGTATTGAAGTTTGTTTACTGCTCGTTAGAGTTTTGTAATGCACTAGTGCGCGTTTTTTTATAAACTGTAATTATAAAATGTTTATCATCGCGTGGCTTTTGCATATTATCCACAGACAGGAGGCCACACGGAACGCTATAACAGAACACTATGTACCATGCTCTCTGCCTATGTGAATGATAGCAAACGGACTCCTTTTCATCTCGTTTATGGCAAACAAACACGGCTTCCAGTAGAGTTAGAATTGTCAGCAGCACCTACAGCAGCTGTGGACATGTTAGACAATTTGGTGCAATGTCTTCGTGCAATTGAGTTGCAGCAGAGAGGAATCAAGCATCAATATCAAAGCTGCGCAGAAGAAGCAGATAAAACATCTTGATGCAAAAGCTAATCCCCACATATTTGGAAAAAGTTTCTTTTGCATAATACAAAAAGACTTGCCAGGAAATGTGGTAAACTGGGAACAAGATGGACGGGACCTTACTCTGTCACGGAAGTGAAC
This sequence comes from Panopea generosa, assembly GCA_029582155.1. Taxonomy (NCBI): domain Eukaryota; kingdom Metazoa; phylum Mollusca; class Bivalvia; order Adapedonta; family Hiatellidae; genus Panopea; species Panopea generosa. Next base: position 67,073,523 of record CM055901.1, read on the forward strand.
AACAATGGAACATACGCTCTCGATGGACTGTTTAAGGTTGTTAATGGTTGAAACTGTATCAGACTCGTGGAAATGAACACGTCCACACCGATTGCAAACGACCCAGTCAGGGTCTAAGTAATGTAATATACATGGCGTATCGCCTGTTTGTTCATGTAATATGACCATAAAGATCAACTACTGTGTCATCATAACAAAGTTGTGACTTTTTATTAATAAGTCAGGATAGTTATTCAAGGACTAAGGATAACCAATACGATTGTGCAAAACTATTGCTTAATATAAGATTATATATGTGGATGTGACGTGATAAGATCTCTATACACAAGGAAGTACCAGGACTCCTTTTTATTAAGAGAAGGGGTGGGGGGAGTGAAGTGACTTAGTGTGGTACATTGTGGGCAGATAGAGATCTCCCCGCCGGATATGGGAACCAATCATTAGCGAGCAGGAACCTGCGGTTACATCACGCCAGATCGATTCAGCCAGCCGAAGAAGCAGCACATGTTATTGAGACAATCAATCCTGACGAATACCTATATTAATTGTTGGCGTATTCCAGCTTAGTTAATGGTGAGTAACACTTTAATGGTGTTAGACACTTTAAGATAAATAAATGTTTGAGTGTGTGAGTGAGTGAATAAATGGAAATATGTATCAGTATGTTGTAACGAGTATTACAGTATTTAATTGACTTAGAAGTAGTGATTGATTTTATTAGCGGCGTGGCCAGTTTTCGTTTTCGTGACGCGTGATTTACAAACTAACTTCCAAAAGTATACACAATCAATTTCAGCAGCTTGGTTAATTTCTGCATTTAGATCATTTAAATAGTGTCCGACCTTTAAGGGAAGGGGGGATAAATCGTTATCAGTTGTGTGCGTAACGTGACCTGTTATCTAATGTGTAAACCGTTTCATTAATACGACTTAAGTTCATAGTTAATTTGTTGAATATTTGAAAATACACGTCAAGTCAAGGTATATTGGACTGCAAGTACATTTGCTTGATTAGCTTTTTTTTAAAAAAAAAAGATGAATTGTAAACAAATGATTTGTTAACCACATTGTATATAAATATATAGATGATTATTTTTGGTACTATCCCAAAATATGTTTATTATCTTCTGTTAACTTCATTAAATTAGACTGCATAATTTCAACCTGGATTTAATTAATTCTTCAATAGTAACTAGCGTCAATCTCACATGGTAATAGCAGAAGTGTAATTCTGAGCTAGAAAAACATAGCTTCCGCTTACAGAACACTATGTAAACATGGGAGCAATATACTCTGTTTGTGATCTGGATAATCATATTAAAACGGACTAGATATTATTGGAAATATCGGTAAATATAATCTACACTTCAAAATTGATTATAAGGCAACATTTTAATAGTTATTAGATGAAAATGTAAACCAACCAAGGAAGCGTCATAACCACTGATGTATAACTGCACTAACTGTACCACTGTGTTAATATAGAAACAACTATAATGCATTGAAGATATAATCTTTATTACTTTACTAGAACAACGGGTTACGCTGAATTTTTCAAAAAGAACAGGGTGCGACTAAATTATGTGCGACAATAAAAACAGTGCTTTTGAGAGTAAAAGTAACGAAGTGTCAAGTGTAAGTGATCTGGATACAAGTACGGATAATCCTGGTAGTAATAAAGACAAAAAAGAAGAAAATTTAAGAAGGCAAATTAGGTTGAAGACATATATGAAAACATTACTTTAGAAAACAAAGAAGACACTTTGAACATGGACGGCATAAGTAAGCAGCTAAAGGAAATACAAACGCAAATGTTGACAAAAGATGACGAAAGTTTAAAAAACATGATAAAGAATACATTGAAAGAAATGAAACAAGATCTTCTGCAGTCGGTTTTCAAAAGGATTGAAATTTTACAAGAAAATGACGACCTTAAAGCAAAGATTACAGACTTAGAAAGGAAAGTAGAAGAACAACTTTAGGAAAATGAGAAAATGAGAAACGAATCTGACATAGTCAGCACAAAGGCACAAATTGAAAAATAAATGAATTAGAACTGTACGGCCGACAAAATAATATTAGAATAATTGGGGTTGTTGAAAAGGGCAACGAAACCACCGAAGACACCACAAACAATGTTATACAAATTTTGAATGACCATATAGATGGCTTAAAAATAAAAAGAGAAGACATTGACATAGCACATAGATTAGGAAAAAAGAAGACAGACACAAAGAGACAGATAATAGTGAAATTTACTTTTCGCACTACGAAAGAGAATGTTATTAAGGAAAAAAGCAATTAAAAGGCACGGGTTTTTATTAATGAAGACATGAACGAGCATGTATTTGCCTGTCTAACAACAAGCACATGCTGCCATACGAGGAATACCGCTTTTGGATAAATATGGACTGGCCGTAAACAGCTAATTGAGATTAATTTTAATCAAAAACAGTTAATCTGAAACAATAAAAACAACAATTTCTTCAATGAAAATATTCGTTAATACATGACGCGGAACTTAATTTTTTCTCTTGGATTACCCCCCTCTCTTTTAACAATATTAAAATAAATATTAACACTTTTGAATCAACCTGTACATAAACTTACTCAACGTTGAATACAGCCAAACAAAACCATGTGATATTATCGCTACACGAAGATTGATTACACGACACACCTTTGAGCTTAAGCACATAGTATAACCGCTGCGTGGTCTAGTGGTAGAGCGTCCGCCTCGCATGCGGAAGGTCGTGGGTTCAATCTCCGGCCGGGTCATACCAAAGACTTTAAAAATGGTACTAGAAGCTTCATCGCTTGATGCTCAGCATCAAGAGGAGAGATCTAGGTCTGGTCGGCCTGGTGTCAGTTAAATGTAACTGGGTGGGGTATCATACCATGTGTCTGCGGCATGATACTCCATTGTGACAGCGCTTAGAATACTGTCTCAAGCAGACACCGTCGCGATATGACTGAAAAATTGTTGAAAGCGACACTAAACACCATACAACAACAACAATATATAATAGTTATATATATATATATATATATATATATATATATATATATATATGTCTTTCCATCTTAAATTTGATCTGTAATGTATATAAGAACATATAAAGACAAAAGTTTATAATTATACACAAGTTTGTGTATGTTTGTATATATGTATCATATATGTATGTATGCGTGCGTGCGTACGTGCGTGCGTGCGTGCGTGCGTGCGTGCGTGCGTGCGTGCGTGCGTGCGTGCGTGCGTGCGTGCGTGTGAGATTGTGAGCATGCTTGTATGTTGGTATGTATTTGTATGTAGGTGCGTGTCTGTGTGTGTATTTGCTAGCGTGCGTGCGTCCGTGCGTGAATAGTAAAAGCATCACGCTGATTTATGAATAACTTTTTGTTTTGCAAGATACCAGTCTACATCGGTATGTGTCGTACAATAATTAATTCGAATATATTATATACTTGCGGAAAAAAAGAAACTGTGCATGTGTAAAATGTTCATGTATCGCTTAATTTTATAAATTAAAGCTTGAAACTTTACACAGTTAAGTTGTGTATCCCTCTCGGTCAGTGCTTGAGTTGCACGGGTAGCTTGTCTGTCTGGTCAACGTCTTCGTTTTCACGTTTTTTTCGGCCAGCAGTAAATCGCAAACACGTTTGTCGCCTAAACCTGTGTAAAAGCATAGTGTTGATACCTGTTAGACACAAAACCAGCATAATTTTGAAAAACGTCTTTGATACGCCATGCCAAGGTTGAATGAAACTGACAGATGCCGCGCCGTAGGCATGATAGAAGCTGGTGTACGTCATACTGACGTTGCCAGACAATTTTGTGTGCACCGAAATACTGTGTACGCCTTGTGGAGACGGTACCAATAGTTTGGGACCACCAGAGACCGGCCTCGGTCAGGACGTCCATGCGTAACGTCTAATCGCCAGGATACGTACATCCGGGTCGTTCATCTCCGTGAACGACTCAGAACAACTACTTTGACGGCTATAAGTATTCCTGGCCTTAGAAGAATTAGTCCCCGAACGGTACGTAATCGATTGCTTGAACGAGTCATACGTCCACGACGTCCAGCCATACGTCCTGTTCTCCAGCAACGTCATCGTGTAGCACGTTTTGCCTGGTGTAGACGACACATACACTTCACGCAACAGAACTGGGCACGTGTTCTTTTCACGGGTCTCATCTCGACAGCAGCGACGGTCGTTCTAGAGTGTACCGTCGTGTTGGTGAACGTTTCCGTGACAATTGTGTGATTCAACGACGTCCATTCGGCGGAGGTAATTTCATGGTGTGGGGTGGCATCTCATCCCGTGGCAGAACAGCTCTTGTGGTTGTGGACGGCACACTTACAGGCATCAGATACCGTGACTAAATCATACGGTCTCACGTCCTTCCATTTGTGCGGTAACGTAACACCACACTGCAACAGGATGACGCTCGCCCGCACGTCGCGCGGGTCGTCAACGACTTCTTTATCCAGAACAATGTGAATGTGCCGCCCTGGCCTGCAATGTCACCGGATATGTTGCCTATATGGAATGAGATGCAGCGTCGTTTACGTCGCCTCCAAAATCAGCCGTTGACGTTACCTGACCTGTCACGTGCGCTTGTGAGAATCGGGAATGGTATTCCCCAGGCATTTTTCAGCACACTTGTCGCATCAATGAGGCGTCGTTGCGAAGCATGCATCGATTCCAATGGTGGACATACACGGTATTGATGAGATGAACTTTGTTTAGAGAACATCTCTGAAAACTGATCTCTATCCAAGACGCTGCTGATGCAATTACCATATCAATTGAGCTGATGTTAAATAAAGGTCAGATAAAACCCTGTTGAAAATCGTTTTGCGATTTCTTACATATTTCCTAAGTTATAGCATATTATACCCATGCACAGTTTCTTTTTTCCACTAGTATATAAGCCAAAACAAAAGCAAAGAATTCACAAAAGTATATCGATATTCAACGTCTTTTAACATTTTATCTTCGTCTTTTTTTAATATTTGATAGATATATTAGCCTGTGGAATAGAATATTGACTATTTGTCCGTCTTGATTTCAAAATATCTTACGGTTGCCTTAAATTTATTGATTTTTTATGGATAAACATAAACGTGCGGTAGATGTCCGTTTATTCATTTGTAAGTTGTTTTAATATAAACTCATGGATGAGTAAGCTTTATCCGCATATCTGTGCAGTCGTTATACTGAAGTAGTGAATTTTACTAGGTGAAATCAGTATCTGAAGCATGAATTAGAGGATATGTTTTAATCGACATGCTATTGTGAGGGTTGTTCGTTTACCAGTCTTACAATCAACTTACTCCGAGATATATTTGTTTCACTAATTCTAAAACAAATATATTATACTGTCAATTTTAATGCATTGTTTAAATGAAATGTTGTAATCAGGACTAGTAATTTTCAATCTTTGAACAAAGACATACTGTTACAACCAATAACGTTTTGATAATTTTGTGTTGGCCGTCTCAAAATTAAACATGTTATAATTTTATTTTTGAATTACTAACTCAGATATTATGTATTCCAGACTATATCAAATGTCATTCTTAGTTTTTTTAAGGTCAACTTTAAAGCATTAACTATATTAATTGTCTATTTTTGCAGATTAACACAAGCATATAAAGAATGAACTATATTAAATTTCAGTATTCGGTATATTGATACAGGCATACCCTAATTGCTTGACTAGATTTTTTTAATATTATTTATTTTGTTTTTGAAGGGAGTTTTGATACTATATATTTACGAGTTTTACACCTATACAGTTGATAAATTAAATGCATTTATCTAAAGTGAGTTATATATAGGTCAAATTGAGTTAAAGAATTAAAGTTTTATATAAATTAATCTTGTAAGTGTTATACACGTGTAAGATGAGATCATATAAAACGATATAGAAATAAGATAAAAAAAAAAGTGTGTAATATCTATAAATCTAACACAATTTGTAAAACTGCAATGCATATCTGTTTGATTTATACAAATCTATGTAGATTAAAATTGACAATGGGATGCTAAAAAGTAAGTTTAATATACGTACATGTCTAAGGAGACCATTTAAAAGGTAAAGAATAATATAATAACAACTATTTAATATCTAATTTAACAAGATTTGTAAAATGGCAAGACGTATATTTATATATTTACAAACCTACGGCTAATAGCAACTACAAGTACTTCAGAGAGTTATGACTCTTATTATACTCTTCATATTTATATCGAAAATGCTCTGTCATTCTGTAAGCTTCCTTTTTCACCAATTCTTCTTCTTCTTCTTCTTCTTCTTCTTCTTCTTCTTCTTCTTCTTCTCTGGTATGCATTATATGTTCAAAACTATAAAACATAACCATTTAATTTCAATGCTTACGAAACTACCTCCCCTTTTTTCATAAATGAGTGTTAAAATATCTACTTTTAATGTTAATGTCTCGGAGAACATAATAAAAGAATACATCTGTACGAATATTTAAAGTCAAACCAAAATACAATTTGTTTTTTACAAGAACTCCACTGTGAATGTACAACATATAATTTATGGGAAAAACAATGGAGAAACAAAGCATTCATCTCAGGTAATAGTAAGAACAGTGTGGGTGTTGGAATTCTTCTTAATTCCAATTTTTCATATAGGGTTGTAGAATACAAAAATATAGTTGAAGGTAGACTACAGTCATTAAAACTTGTAATAAATGAAAATGAATACCACTTTTTAAACGTTTATGGACCAAATAATGACAATGAAGATTTTTTAAATACATTAGAGATATATATTATAGATAATGACACATTTATTATAGATGGTGCTTCAATACTATTATTGAGGTAAAAATCACATAAAAAGAACGGAAATCCTAACAATAGCAAAAATAAAATAAAAAAAATCAATTCAATTATTGAAAATAACGATATCCATGATATATGGAGAATTTTAAACCCTGATTTGTATCATTAAACTTGGCATTCTATTCATAAACCACCAATTTATAGCAGACTTAACAACTTTCTAGTTTCATCAAATATCTTAAAATCTATTACTAAAGGTAAAATATCTGTTGGTATCAGGTCAGACCACTCAATTGTCTATTTCAATATCAATACAGAACACGAATTGCGTGGACCAGCATATTTTAAAATTAATAACAGCATTATTTCAGAAAATGAATATCAAGAAATAATAAGAAAATCTATCAAGGACATAACAGAAATAAATATAAATTCGAATCCAAATACCATCTAGGAATTAACAAAAGGTACAGTGCGAAATGAACTATAAAATACACTTCAAAGAAAAGAAAAAAAATCAAAGTTTAGAAAATAGTTTTAAAGAAAACATAGATAAATTAGATGAAAAATTGTCAAATGATCCAAATAACCAAAATTTGTTAAATGTATTAAACAATTAAAAAAATGAATTAGCAAATATTATAGATATAAAAACAAACTGTATTATTTTACGAGCTAAGGTTGAATGGATTGAAGGTGCAGATAAAAACAACAACATATTTTTCCAACTTAGTAAAAAAGAGGGTAGAATCGAAAAAAATAAATAGACTTACACGTGATAATCGTGAGATAACAAAATCAAAAGACATTTTACAAGAAACTAAAATATTTTATAAAGAGCTATACAGTAAGGTTCAAACAAGTGACGACAATTTTAATATTTTTAATAATCGTAATATTAAGGAATTAAATGATAATCAACAAGAATTATGTAATGGTATTTTAACTGAATATGAATGTAAACTAACTTTAAAGGATATGAAAAATAATAAGAGTCCAGGGTCCGATGGGTTATCAACAGAATTTTATAAAATATTTTGGAATGAAATAAAACCATTTTATATTGAATCCATAAACTACTCATACATGCATGGCACCTTAACATCATTGCAGAAGCAGGGAATTATAACGCTTCTACCTAAAAAGACAAAGACCTTTCACTATTGACAAACTGGAGACCAATAAGCCTATAAAATGTAGACTTCAAAATTACAACAAAATCTATAGCAATCAGAATGAAAAAAGTATTACCAGACATTATCAACAACAGTCAGACAGGATTTTTAAAAGGACGTAACATTGGCGAAAATATAAGGACAATTTTTGAATGGTATGACGACTTGAATAATGACAATAGACCGGGACTGATATTCTTTGCTGATTTTGAAAAAGAAATGGTCGACAGTGTTGACCATAATTTTATTTTTAAAACATTACACTATTTTAAGTTTGGTAACGAATTTATTGACTGGATATAATTATTTTATAACGACGCACAGAGTTGTGTGTCAAGTAATGGTTATGCCTCAGATTTTTTTTATATAAATAGAGGAGTTAGGCAAGGATGTCCACTGTCGCCATATTTGTTTATATTAGCTATTGAAATCTTATATAAATCTGTAAATAACGACAACACAACAGAAGGCATAATGGTACGCAAAAACATCATTAAATATTCTGCTTTTGCAGACGATGCAACTTTTTTATTAAATGGAAATCAATCTTCTTTTGAATCTGTAATATTATTAATTGAAAGGTTCAGCTCCATTTCCGGTTTATAGTTAAATTCAAAGAAATGTATTATTCTCCGTGTAGGCTCTTTAAAGAAATCCATAGAAACGTTTTGTAAAAATAAAACATTTGTTTGGACAAATGAAAAAGCTTCAACATTTGGAATTGTTTTCACAAACGATAAAAATAAAAATATAGATTAAATCTACAATAAAAAAAATAGAACAATTTCAAAACTGCCTTAATAACTGGAAAAAACATAAATTGTCGATTTTAGGTAAAATCACAGTAATAAAAACATTTGCATTACCAAAACTATTTTTTCCACTTACTGTGCTTGAATCACCTTACGCTATCAACCAAATAAAAAATAAAATGTTCGAATTTCTTTTGTAGGGAAAAAACAGACAAAATAAAGCGTAAAACTATTATACAAAATATTGAAAACGGTGGAATGAAAATGATAGATAAAGAACTTTTTATAAATTCAATAAATACAAGTTGGGTTAAACGACTAACAGATGTAAATAATAATGGCGAATGGAAGTATATATACAGGTCTTCACTGGAAAAATATGGTGGAAACTTCATCTTTGAGAGTAATTTTAATTTCGCAGATAGTTATTATATGTTAAGTGAAACGCCGTTTTTATGTAACATAATATAATCATGGTCCGAAATTATTTTTAACTTTAATATTGAAGATGGTAATCTAGTAAAACAGTACATATGAACAATTCTTTCATAAAAAATAATGGCAGTTTATTATTTTACAAATCATGGTTACAGTTAGGAATTAAAACATTAAATGATATATATGATTCTAGACACAAGATATTTTATACTTTTGAAAGATTAAAACAATTATACAATATAAATAATTCAGAATTTTTAAACTATTACACTATAATTCGAAGCATACCAAAAAGATGGAAACAAATTATTAAAACAGAGAATATACTAAAAATTGGAAAAAAACACCTTTATTACACCAATGAGAAAATGTAATTCTCCAAATAAAATGTTATATAACATGCAAATTAAATTAATTAATTTTGACAGTATTATAAAACCTCATCTTCAATGGGAAGAGATATTTAACAACCTTAACTGAAAAAAATATCCATTGTCTACCTTTCGGAAGTACCATAGACACAAAACTAAGATCATTTCAATACAAATACATTATGAGAATTTTACCTACTAACCAGTTTTTATATAAATGTAAAATAGTTAATTCATGTCTATGTGAGTTTTGCGATAGACATACGGAAACTTTAAAACATTTGTTTTGGGAATGTCGTTTTGTAAGAGCCTTTTGGACTGAAGTCCATAACTTTTGTTTTTCAAACAATCAAGCTTTTAATATCTGTTATCACATTATATCTTTTGGGTTACATAACTCATCAAGATTTCACTTACTTAACTGTATAATTTTACTTGCTAAATATTTTATTTTTAAAAGTAAATATACGAAAACAATTCCCAGTATTGCAGCATTCATACCTTATATACAAAAAAAAGCAAATGGAAAGACGTATTGCAATAAACAAAAACAAACTCAGGTCACATGAAATTAAATGGGGAAACATGTAAACTAAAATTACGAAAATATAATGCATATTGCTTCTGCAAAACTCTACTTCTCATCTTCTACACTTTTTTTTTACTTTCTTTAACCCATCTTAAGTACTTTATCTCTTTATATTCATCCTAAAAATGCTGCTTGTAAGATATTATATTAATATTTCATTATACTCAATTACCATATTATATGTTATGATTCAATATATTGCAAGTATTTGTGTACAACATTGTATTATGTTTTACATGTAATAAAAAATATTCATCACAAAATAAATGTAATTCATTCAAATAGCAGATTACATAGCACAGACAGCTAACACTGCTTAAGGTTTTTGTAATAGTGTATCACAAATCACGTTGTGCACGGTTATGTTATAGAGGAATATCAAAAGCTCACAATATAACATAGGTAAAACTATGGAAGGGTATCACCGCCATAACTCTTAGTCTGAAATCTGTCGTTGGTTCTTTGTGCAATGGGTGTAAATGTTTCTTTCTTCTTAGTTCTTTGTGGGAAATGAAACATTTCACCTTTGTAACTTTGCTATTTGTCTATCCTACTATATCCTTTCATTGTAAAGGTTACATACGTCTTGTCTCTTCGTGTCAGATTAAACATTACTTGCTGCGTAAAATGTATTTTTGATACATGTTTCGATATGTGTTTCGGCTGCAGTCAGTCACGAACATCTTTTTATTCCAATGTTCGCTCCCTTTGTAATGAGTGTAGGGAATGTAAATGGACAAGGTACCGGACAAATTCGACTGTGCTGCTGCTGAACGTCATCATTGTAATAAATCCTAACTTCCCATTATAACGTTCAGTGGGGCTGCAAAATTACAGACAGGTCCACTGTAAACAACCCAAGAAGTTGCGAATGGAAATATATGCTGTACACAGTCATCAGAATTCGCGACTCTAAATACAGCCTTACACATTTAGGTCAGCTACCACCATTGCGTTTTCCATAAACTTACATTATAACGTTTGACCTTATGTTCACTATTTCTACCATTCGTGGACCCAAAAGTCCTACGTCATGTTAAAGTATTATCAAAAGTCAAAAGTACCCCTTTTTACCACTTATATTTTACCACACATAGCCGTGGCGGAGGATCGAACCCACGATTCTCCGATCATGGGTTCGGTGCTCTACCACTAGATCACGCGCTCCACAAAAAAGTCCTACATCATATTAAAGTACTATCCTAGACTCAAATTAAAATTCAAAAGTACCACTTTTAACCACTTTTTGCCCCCTGAAGTTGGGTACCCCCACTTTCAGCATGAAAAAACACTAAATTTCATCAATTTTACTTTACTTTTAGTTTCCTTGATAAAAATGAATTTAGTGAGTCACAGAAACATAATTTTGATTATTTAATGACACAAACATAATAAACTTATATTTTATTGTGATCATTTGCATAAATCATGATAATAAACACTGTAATTTTTGTCTTTTTTGTTTCTTACAGAAACGCAAATCAACAAGAGTGAACACAACTTAGTACAAGTAAGTCGTTTCTTGGTAATAGTTTTGTTGATTTTAATTGTGTTCTTTATTTCCGCACTGAGTTTGTGAACTCGATTTTTTTATTTTAAATTTTAAAGCATTTAAAATTGATTCATTACTTTTCTATTTGTATTCGCGTTTGAGTATATATATTAATTAGTAGAAAACCGTATAGTTTACTAGTCACGGATGGTTCGATTGAACTTTAAATTTTGTACGCGAGAGATTCATCGAATGAAATTATATTTCTTTTCCTTTATTGGAAAAAGAAAACAAATATAAATATATAATTCTATTCATGCGCAGAAAGGTTATTAGACTGTTTATATCCACCAAGTTTGATCACGTGTTGGGAGAAACAAAATATTCAAATCAAACGGTTAAATAAAACATGAGCACCGCAAGCGGGTGCAGACGTTCGTCTTTATTAAAGTCCGTTAATGAATATGCTTATGAAGTTTAGTCACACTAACGTAAGTAGAGAAAAACTGAGCTAAGAATTGATCAAGTCCATTAAATAGTTCAAGGTCAGTGATGTTAACTTTGATGGTGATCAGTTTACAGAATGAATAGTATTACTGAAGAATGAAATAGATTTTTAAAAAACCAAACCTAAGCTAAACAAAAAAATTTTAACCTACGGTTTTAGAGTCCAAAGTATCGACATTTAGATAAATTAGCTATATAGACATAGACATAGACATATTTTATTAAGTAATATAGGCCTCCGGCCTAAAATACAACATCTAAATACATCATATAGAGTGGCACAAATTAAATATTATACATTTATACAAGTCAGTATTACAGAATTCACATATTAAAGTGAATATAAGCTTATAACATGCCATATAAATCCAAAAATAATAACATTTGTATTAGATCATTTCAGGTTTAAGCATTTCAAAAGTTTTATAATGTAACAGATGTGACATATATTTTTGAAGATATATGATTTGAAATAAATGTAGCTATATATAAATCCAAAATTAACACTATAATGAACAAGACTATTAAATCATATCATGAATATTTATATTCAAAATAAAGTGAAACTATTTATACTGTCTAATTAATAATACAGTAGTTTACTCTTGTTAATATTTCTTTAAATGGGCAAATCTAGAATTTCTTTTCTTCTTTTAAAAGCATTTAAAAGATATCTAGCAATACTGACAATGCTTTTCTCATCTTTCAAGCTAAATATTATGTAATACATGTTAAGCGATCTATTTCTTAACCAATTAGATTTGAAAAAAGTTTGTCTAAAATGTTCATACTCATTACATTCAAAGAAGAAGTGAAACTCATCTTCGACTACAGAAATATTATTTTTCATACATATAGGACAGAATCTTAAATTTTTATCTATTGATAAGTGTATTCCCTTCTCGATCATTAAAGTATGGGTCGAACAACGAAAATTTGACAACGTTTTTCTTAAAATATATGATAAATCAATGTCTAAGTATGATTCTGAATACAGATGAGATTTAAAATGTTTATAATGCAGAGATTTAGGAGAATCATTTAGACCTGCGATCCATCTTTGTAAATAGCAGTCTTTAATGCGTGTTTTAAATAAATGAATAAAATTTATGTCATTTCCAACATCTTGGGCAAGCCAAGCATATCCAAATCCATATGTAAAAAGTAATTCTTTAATATGACTAGCCCAAGTTCTTCTGCCTGCTTCATCTAATTGTTTTAGCATTTTATAACATTGTTTAGGGTATCTATGGTTTTCCATACGTATAATTCTTAGCCAAAATTTTACACAGTTGGGAATATAAGTAATACATAACGGTAATCTTCCGCATTCTCCTAGCGCTAGAATATCAGATGTATTTTGTGATAAATTACAATACTGTTTACAGAATTTGATTTGCACTTTTTCAATTTTTTCAACATACTTGTATCCCCAGATTTCAGAGCCATAACAAAGTATAGGTTTGACCATAGCATCAAATACTTTAAACATATCTACTGAATTTAGATGTCCAAATTTACGTTGAAATCTAAATATACAGGCAACAGACTTAATACCTTGCAATGCCAACATTTCTTGCGTTTTTGACCATAGCAATTTTGGCGTGAAATAAACACCTAAATATTTATAAAATTTGACAACATCTATAGTTTCTCCACAATATGTCCACTTTTCTGTAAGCTTGACGATGCCTCCATTTCTAAAAACAACAATTTTTGATTTATCGAGATTAATTTTCATATCAACAGATGCACAGAATTGTTCAATATAATTAATTTGTCTTTGAAGATGTACAACAGTATCTGAGAAACTTGAAACATCATCAGCAAACATTAAGGCTACTAACTCATTAATATCATCAGAAACAAATATACCACGATCACATTTAGAATGTAGAAATGTAACTAAATCATTTATAAACATAGAAAAGATTATGGGGCTGGCCACACAGCCTTGCCTGGTTCCAATGTTACATGGGAAAAACTCAGTTAATCCATTATTAACCTTAACACATGATTTTAATTTGCTATACATAGACTGTAAAATTATTAAGAACTTTCCATCGACACCTTTTCTTGTAAAAGCATTCCATAGTTTTTGGTGTTGAATACTATCAAATGCTTTAGCAAAATCAACAAATATACAATAAAAACGTCCTTTTCTCTTAGAAAGATACTTTTGTCCTAAAGCCATTAAAGTAAATATGTTATCTATAGTGGTATACTTTTTCCTAAATCCTGCCTGTGACTCATCAATGACATCAAAAGTATCGCACCATTTAGTTAATCTATTACTTAATATGTGACAGAATATTTTACATAGGGAATCGATAAGTGAAATGCCTCGATAGTTATTTGGGTCATTTACTGGACCTTTTTTATGTAATGGTGTTATAATGCTTTCGCTCCAATTTTCAGGAAACGAACCTGAATCAAATATTTCATTAAAAAGTTGATTTAAAAACGGCAATATGTCATTAAGTGTATACTTATACATTTCTATACATACTCCGTCAGGGCCTCCAGAACGGTTAGATTTTAAATGACGTATACTGTCGATTATTTCTTGATTATATATAGGTTCGTTTAGGCTGCTAGAATCGTATTGTGTATTTTCAAAGATATTATCGTTATGCTCATCATCGTCATTTCTCTTGAAATAAATATACTTTTAAAATAATCGTGCCACTTTTCTGGTCTAATATCATTGTTTTGCTTATTACAATTTCCTTTTAATGTTTTCCAAAACACTTTAGAATTTTTTCGAGAACTAACTAATTCGTTCCGTTTTTTCTTAGCTAATAGAGCCTTTTTGTTCAGACAAATAGATTTAAAATGATTCCTTTTTGTTTTATATGTAATAAGGTCTTTTCTATCATTCGTAATTCTAAAATATCGTAGTGCTCGTGATTTGTCAACTTTAGCAGAATTACAATCATGATCCCACCAGGAAGGTTGGGTTGAACTGTATTGTTTACAATTAGACTTTAATTTCATATTATCGCCGGCCTTTTTAAAAACATCAATAAAATCGGGTATATATGAACTGAGAGAACGATCATTACGGTTACTTATTATTTCATTAAAGGAACGGAAATTATCACAAAACTTAACATAAAAATCATCTTTTAACTCCTCTTTCCATTTATATTTTTACCAAGTACGCAAATTTGAACTATCAATATTATTAAAGGACTGGTTATATGAACAGGATTTAAAACAAAACTGACAATGAAGGGGGAAATGTACAGAGTAATCCTTATCCCCAATTTTAAAATCGGTAATAAACTTAAATAAGCTGGATGAAGCTATCATATAGTCAACAATGCTTGCCCCATTGTTGGCAAAACATGTAAAATTACCATCCATATCACTAAATAGACGGCCATTTAAAGTATGAACATCATACGTACAACATAACTCAATAAGTGACAAACCAAAACGATTATAATTTTCATCTTTAGATTTTCTTGGAGTCGAAAAATTGTCAGAAGGGTAGTCAACATCATTGCCAAATATATATGAAATATCATCATCTGGAATGTAATCATTAAAATCTTTAATTCTAGAATTAAGATCACCAGACAAGAACAATTCTGCATTAGGGTATTCAGCGATAATATTATTAATCTTATTATTAAGTATTTCAATACCATTATTGTCATTTTCATCATAAATAGGTGAGTTTTCAGGCGACACATATGTAAAAATAAAGACAATATCATTTACATTACGGAACAATGAACTATTAAACAATAAAACAACACATTCTGTGAATGTATTAAAAATACGTTGAACAAGTCCATCTTTTATCAAAAAGTCTTTAACATATACTGAAACACCTCCAGAACCTCGGTTTGCTGACTTTTTTTTCGGCCGAGAATAACCGAAATGAGTGTAACCGGGTAGATCAATCGCATCATCTTGAACAATCCACGTCTCAAATAAACCAATTATTTCAAAGGATGAAACATACGATTGAAATTCAATGTCATTTTGATATTTTAAAAGACCCTCGATATTCCAACTGCATATATTAAGATAAAGTAGCTTTGTCTGAATATTATCCCCAGCATTATTAACAAATTCTGAATGAATATCATCATTTTTCAATTGGGTATCGCAGAGACGCGTTTCAGACAATTCATTATGGATGATAGAAACATTTTCAGAACAGTTAACAATATTGGAGTCTGGAAACTGTTCATTGTAAGTAAACGTTTTATCATGAACACAGGGGCTTTGGCCAACGCGTTACTTAAACGCCGGAACAGGACGTTCTCTCGTCTCATCGTAAACGTATGCGTTGCCATTGACAACGAGTTTATCAAAACGCAGAAATGCATTTTTTCCACTATCAATAGATTCCTTTAGGAATGGAATCAACGCAGATCTCATTTTCCTGACCCTGTCTGGGAAGTCCTCACTCACTCGCACACGTGATAATTCACCTGCTGTTGCTCCGATGTTGACGCTATCGACGTTATCACTAGGCCGCGCTTCTCGCACAGATTTACGTATTTCACGATAACGCTTGATGATACGATCTTTGTCCTTATAGAACGAAAATTTAACGATTATAGGCCGTGGTTTATTTTTCCCTGGAAGTCGATGGGCACGCTCAATACTCATATTGGGTTCGTCGATCTCAAGTTCAGTTTTAATATAATTTCTTATTTTTTCCTCTGATTGTTCCCAAGTTTCATTATTAGATTCCTCGATATCATAGAACTTTAAATTTTGTCTTCTTGATTGACCTTCTAATTGGTCTAGTTTAGATGATGTTTCTTTCGCAGATAATTCCAATTCCGAGACGTTGACTGCTAGGGTATTAACAGTTTTGGTTAGTTTTAAATTTTGGTCATGTAGCTTTTTATTTTCTTTTTTAAGGTCATTGACTGACTTTTCCAATTTATCAAACTTTTTATTTAAATTCTGACAGTTTTTTTGTATATCAAGTAGTATAGTCATTGATAGGTTTTCATTTTGACTAGGTCGAACGGTTATATCATGATCCAATTGTGGCTCTATTTGTTCATAGTCTAGATCCATACTGCTTGCACTCGAGGGATTATTAGATCTGCATTCAGGCGAACGTTGTAAGGAACTAGCGTTCAGTGAGTTTGGACTGGACGGCGGTTGTGGGGTTCTAAGCCATGAGCTTAATGCTGGCTGATCATTAAAAAGACGTGTAGACCTTCGTGTTTGTGGCGTGTCAGACGACTGGGAGAAATAATCAGGACCTCTTTGAGCGCTAACAGAGTCTCTTGCCTGGCCTCTAGTTTTACCACGACGTCCACCAACACCGCGCGGATTACCCCCATTAGGTCCGGGATTCTGTTCTACACAGTGCATAGCCAATAGAAGGAATAATACAATCCGTATACTCAGAGATACACAGGAACGACTTACAATCAATACCTGCAGTGCTGTTTTATATTTTACAGGCTGAGAAAAGCACCCAATTCTACAGCGCCACATTTCAATTGAAACACCCATGACGGGCCTCACTAAATTTTTGAACGTAGTAGTGTCTAGTAGTGTCAATAAATAACTTATATAATCTATAGCCGCTTGATACGGGTGATTGGTCACTATTTCACTATGTAAAATTGAATTGGCTCTCACAAAAGCAAAGTACTGTTTTTTATCACAATTTATGGCATACGTAGATAAAAAGTATATTCAAAATATCATACATGAAGTCTTCAGAATACCTGTAACTTGAAAATGTTATTAATTTCACTTTTAAGTTTTTTAAGTCTCCGTGCAGAAAATAAACAACAATCACCAAGGGAGGTCACTCTATCATATCATATACATTGTTTCTATTACATTATATGAATGTGGTTAATATGAAGTTTTGTCATAACATGAGTAGTTTGTTCAATACAGAGAAAAAGCTGAGCTAGACATTAAACTTTAAACGGCAGACGACAACGACAGCGACGACACCAGGGTCATGACAATAGCTCTCCGTTTCTTTTTTCAAACGGACGACATAAAAATATATCACGCGTGTCCCATCTTTTAAGAAATAAACATTTCGATATTTAGGTCTTTTTATTTTTTGTGTTTTTTTTCAAGGGAATTGATCAGGATTTTTCAAAAAAATTAAAATTGGCTAAAATATATATTTTTCCAATTTATCATGCCTATATATATATATATTCATTTCCAATATATATAAATATACTTAAACCTGTCAAAATAATTTATTAAAAACGGATTTCCTAAATTGGGCTATGCGCCTAGTTTAGACTAAAATAGATTTCCGGCTTAAAAGTGCTATATATTTTTTGATGTATTAAATAAGTCATGTGATTTCAATTTTATTTCAAATTTATCTGTTATACACAGTGGTGGATACAGGATTTCAATTTAGTGGGGTGGGGCAACAAATGGTTTTAGTAATATCATAAACACATTTCATTACAATCATCATTTTTTGTTATTATCAAAACTTGTGCATTTCGGTAGTTCGATATGAGGTTTTAAGCGTAACAAAATCGTTCCCATAATAATAACGAACACATAGTTGCTTAAAGTGGTTTGATTTTGGTGTGTGTTCGTTTTCTATTCGTGTTGTTCAACATTCTATTGTATTTGGTGTTTTTATATTTATGTTCATTATTTTACATTCTTGTTGTAAGGTTGTAAAGCCTCGTCTCTGCATGTAAATTTGACCCCTGGGGTAGGATTTTTCTATCCCACAAGGAAACTCGTGATGGGTTCTTATTATATTATGCATACTAATATTTCTGATGAAAGGATCCATTGAAAGCGTATAACGCAAATGAAACAACCATAATCGATTGTACATGTTATGTTTAAGAAGGACGATAAACTATGCAACATCCCCACAAGTAACAGCTTGTGCTGCTCAGATCATGTCAGGTTTGGTCAGGTATCATATTATCAACTTTAAGATACTAAATTGTTTTCACTATACGCTGCAAACCAACGGTGTAAATTTATTTCGAAATAATGAAACACAGTCTTCATTTAAACGGTACCAGTAAAAAGCACAGGTTGTGTGTGTGTTTTGTTGTTGTTTTTTTTTTTTAAAAATTTACAACTTTCAAATATACTGTCCAATATCAAGAACTCCTTACAATATTAACAAAACACGGTCATGATGGTGTGTTTGTTTATTCAAGTGGTCGATTTATTACAGAAACAGCATACATTACTTGTTATCAATGTCTGCCACGAAGCACGTGCTATAATATTGAATTGAATGTTTAGGTTCCATTGTTTTATACTCCGGCGGTGATTGTTGTTGTGTAATATTTAACAGTCCGGCGGACATGTCTTTAATTCTGACTCCGTCGGAGTTATCATTAATTTTTTATATACATGTATCATATTTCACGAGTTTCATGATTAAAACCATATTATTATGCTTTATATGGTTGTATAAACTGAGACACTTTCTGTTGGAAAGGGGAATTTGCTACCAAAAAGAATATTAGAAGGATTAAAAGGATTAAGTGTTTTGACATTGTTAATTTGATGTAGTGGAGCAAAAGGAGCTCCGCTACAATGTCCATTTTAATAACTCCTGACTATATGAGTTGCTGTATTTTGTATTGCAGGTTCAGCCATGTTGGGTAAACTGTTTTCCATCGCCGTACTGGGAGCCGTATTGCAGTATTACAATACGTACAGGTAAGACATGGCTATTTGTATTAACATGATATACGGCAATCCTGATAAATGATAATGCAATTGAAATATTGAAATATTGATACACTTTCATTTAACACAATTTTGGCGGGAAATGTAAAAATAAAATATAATTGATGAGGTCACTTAATTTCCTATTCTATTTGAAAATGTCATACAATTTGATGAATATTCAAATATGAATAACAAGTGTAAAATGCGGTTTATTAATTTCATTTGTATATGAAATTTATAGATCGTCTGAGAATTGGACTGGAATCCAAAGTCTGAAAAAAAACACCAGATGTAACGAAAATGCATTATACCTACAGAAAACCATAGCATCGTTATAATGCTTTTCTTTTCTATTGGTTGGAAACTTTATATATACACTTTATATATGAATGATCTTTTCATTCTTAACAAGAATGTTTCTGGAGATTTTGGCGATTAGCAACAGCTGTTTCAGGGGTGAATAAAGCGCCTCTTATGTGATTGAAATGTCGAATCTATCCATTTATCTTAAACCATAATTAATAATTCCGACAGACGCTCATTGAATTAAGTATAAAATAGTCTTTATACATTTTCGACGCTTGCTTTTTAAAAGACGGACGTCGACAATTTCTTCTTAATGAAAACAAATGAAACGGGATTCGGTTAAAGTTTTTGATTGGTTGATTGAAAGAATCGAATATGTAATGGAGAATGTGTCAGTTCGATATCTGTTTTTACTAAAGCTTAGTTTAAAGCTTACAGTTTTAAATCAAGATATAACGCTATACTAACATTAAGACTATTGTTTGCAGGGCGTGGCTGGACGTGGATAAACCGTTTATGTACAAAAAATATCCCGGGCCATGTAGCATTGTGATGGAGGGTATGTGCCGGACCTGTGGATTTTTGTTTATAAAATTACCCATATCCCGGTTCTTATCAACTGCTTGTAGAAATAACAAGAGCTGATAATGCGACTTAAATCTGCGATTCGAAAACAAATATATATGGTTCTGTACGGTTATGATTTCAAAAATGCGATGTAGATATCTGCCGTAATAGTGACAAACATATGACATAATGATAACTGCGGTAGTGATGGCAAAGTATGACATAATGATAACTGCGGTAATGATGACAAAATATGACAAAATGATAACTACGGTAATGATGACAAAATATGACGCAGTGATAACTGCCGTAATGATGACAAACATATGATATAATGCAAACTGCCGTTATGACAAAAATATGACATAATGATAACTGCGGTAATGATGACAAAAATATGACATAATGATAACTGCGGTAATGATGACAGAATATGACATAATGATAACTGCGGTAATGATGACAAAATATGACATAATGATAACTGCGGTAATGATGACAGAATAAGACATAATGATTACTGCGGTAATGATGACAAGATATGATGCAGTGATAACTGCCGTAATGATGACAAAAATATGATTGGTTATTTTACTATTGTTGAAATGTTATAGAGCACTTGAATATATATATTTCTTAAGAGTTGTAATGAATGAATGTTTTAGCAAGTAAAACATATAATATCAAGCGAGTGCATAGATAAGTTAAGTAATCACATTTTATTATACATCGGAATCTGATTTTGTTAATGTATGAACACACGTACTATAAAAATCTTGAAATAAATATTGCAGGTAAGTTTTGCATCAGTTATAATGTAATATATATATTTTATGTAACATTTATGTAACATTATCGATTGTTTATTTTTGTCATTTGAAATCGAAAAGTTCTACTTTAAAACATAATTTTGATAAATTCCATCAAATAATAAGCCATTCAATAAGTCATCAATGTCCATGAACCAGTTTGTAACGAAGTGTTCAGACTTTGAATCAAATTAATTTGTCAATTACTTTTTATGATTAAGAAAATAGGATATATCGATAAATGTGATAATGATGAAAATAAGATATACTGATAATTGGAGTATTGAATACAACAAAATATTAAATAATTTTCATATACATTTCGAGTTGCCAATTTTATATAAAAAACACTTCACTTCTTTATAGTTTTGATTCCTGGCCACCTTTATTCATATTTGTATCGTGTATCGTTAAATGGTTAAATTAAATTAAATAGTTAATATGACAAGACAAAACGTATATATAACCCAAAAATGCATAATGAAATCAGCGTTCAAACCTATCGTTTGCAGGGTATTATTAATGTCATTGCTTTTATTCCAGAGGACGGATCCGAAGATGTTACAGATATTGGAAATGGAATAGTTCTTATTTCTCAGGTAAACAACTCAAATTATTCCGATTCTCTCCACACACACACACACACACACAATATG
Source organism: Panopea generosa (assembly GCA_029582155.1). Taxonomy (NCBI): domain Eukaryota; kingdom Metazoa; phylum Mollusca; class Bivalvia; order Adapedonta; family Hiatellidae; genus Panopea; species Panopea generosa. The sequence goes on from CM055901.1 coordinate 67,095,692, forward strand.
TGTCGACGGCAATTAATTTGTTAAATTTGTGTTTGAAAGTGATAAAATTGGAAAAAAATTGAAACACATGGTAAGAAATAGAGGATATTGTTTGTTTTGGTGTAAGATCGAATTATTCAAGTGAGAATATCATTTCTGGTGATCACGATTTGAAATATCATTTGATCTTGCACAAAAACAATTTTCTTTCATAATTTCATTGTTTGAAACTGGATTACCATGAATAATCCACTGAGAAATTTCTATAATTCATCAAAAAGCATAAAATAAAGTATTGTCTTTATTTATCGTTCGTGTCATATCTAGATTTGACACACTATTCATACTCAGGATTTTACAGGCGTTAAGTATATATATACGCATTCAGTATTAAGTTAGAGATTCTTAGTTTAACATTTTTCCATTCGTTCATCAACGACAGGGGCTTTCTATAGAACGTGGCAATGGGAGAGTCAAGGCTTTGGATTTAAATGGCGCGAAACCAGTGGTCATGGATGTGAACATAACTAATGCACCTTTACGACCAGACTTCCTGAAGTCAGTACATGGCTTCAGTGTATGGAAGGATAAAAAAACAGGTAAGTATACAGGTTTGATACTGCCGGTCAATGATTGCTTTTTGACTCTCAATGAGATTGCAAAGTTTTGGACAGTGTCCTCGAGGCTCTTATTTGACCGCACTGGATTTTTGATGGTCGAGGTAATTTCGGTAATGGCAGATTTGGCGACTGGGTTTGAACATTATAAATATACAAACTATGCATCACAAGAACATTGCATATAGTCTGAGTATTTATAAGTGACTACAGATGACACCGCCTTGGAACGGTCTGTAAGAAAAGGGCCTTCGTTCTCAATGTTTCCTAATCCTCCAGCAGAGTAAGAACGATGGTTGACCAAAATCGATTATACGAGTATGTATGTACTGTTGAATTGTATGGTATCGGATGGAGAACCTGTCTTACAATCAATATCAAACATTATTTAATCTAGTCAACAGCTGCCGTACGAAAATCATTTGCATTAACCCATCAAACCCTCTATTTTACAAACTAAAGCGTATGGAAAGAGTTGTTTTGTTAAAATGACAATTAAATGGAAATGGACATATGTGCAGGGGAAAACGTTCTTATAAGTAATATTTCATCTTAATATGATAGTTTAATGTGTAAATCTTAGTAAATACATTGATATTTTATTTTTATTATTTCGTCCACAAACTCTAGATTAGTTCAGTAACCAGTCAAAAGGGTCGGTTATTTAAACTAATTTCAGATTGGAAGTGAAACATATAAGTGTTATAACATATAAACGTTTCGTATTTACAAAAAGATTTCCTAAGGAGGTGCAGTTTTTAAACGATACAGCCACTACAACATATTCAACAAAATCATTGTATCTAAGAATTATATAGACAGCATAGCTAAATAAAGACATATTTTGTACGATTCTTAACTTGAAATAGTCAGGATTCAGGGACTCAAGTTCGTTTTAATTTTCGATCAGTTATTTTTCTCTTCTATATCGAAAACAATGTTAAACAAAAGTGATCGTCACCTGGCACGGACTCCAGACAGTGATTGGCTGGTAGTGGTATGAAACATCACTAATTAGCGGTTGCATTGATACTTTTAACGGCTGTGTTTATTGTTTTCAGGACAGCAGTTCCTATACATCGTCACACATCCTGTAAAGGAAGAAAGAATAGAAGTGTTTGAGATACTAAAACCGCTGGAACTGAAATATGTGAAGACAATCACAGACCCGAAATTTACTTTGTATGTATTCCACTACTCGCATATATTCATAAAAATTATGTTAATGTATATAACGATGTTGTATTTGTATGATATACGAGAAAGTACACGATGTTTGCTTGGAACATCTAATTCCTTTTAAAGTGTATGTAAGCTGAGAATGTGTGGTTTTGAAAATATATACCAAAGTTACTTTTATATTTAAAAATTCCAACATGACATAATCAAATATTGTATTTATCTAATACTCCACATAGCACGACAGTGCACTCAACCTATCGGTATATGTGCGTGTTCACGTGTAGTTATCCAAAATAACAAAACCCCAATTAAGAATATAATTAATGATAATACATAATTGGTAAAAGTAATTGGTATTTTTTATTCTGCATGTGTAATTTAGTGTATATTGCAGGGTACATTAATGTTGTACTATTTACGTGCAGATTTAAATTATGTTTCTATTCCATGATTTATCGTGTCATTATCTTCGTTTATCATTTCAGCTTGAATGATTTGGTAGTTGTCGACAAAGATAAATTCTACACTACCTTATATGGAAAGTTCCACGCGCGAGACCGCTTACAATTTCTTATAGAGGGTCAGCTAAATCTTCGATTTGGTAAAATTCTTTACTACGATGGACGAAAAGCTAGAGAAGTGGCGAGTAACTTCTTCAAGCCAAATGGAATAAATGTATCACCTGACCAAAAGTAGGTTATGTAGCATGATACACTCTGGTCGATTTAAAGCGATTCATTTCTCGTCTCCCAACAGTTACGTCTTTCCTCTGCATTGTATATTTAGTAAAGTCTTGGTTACTCGAATTACACGAATATTCGAAAGTAGTTCGTATGTTTCATATTTTCAAATTATTCGAATTGTAACAGAACCTGTGTGATTTGTGAAAAAAAATGAGAAAACCATTAATAAATTTCTATTTATCTAACTATTTTTTTCTGTTGTAAGATATATGAAAATTATGTGATTGAACAAAACTGTTCAATAATATAATCAATTATTTCTGTTTCGAGTAATTTGTATTTAACTTGTTGATTTTACTGTCTCGTCTAATGATATGAGGGCAGGGGAAAAGCGATGTTTGGTGAATCCGTTAACCGGGTTTATATTCCACAGTGGCGTCATTTGCTATTAACTGTTGTAGCATATTCTATATGTATCCTGTGTATTATATTCTTGACTATTCCTTGTAGAACTTGTGTTCTTCCTGTTTTGGTTGCTACGAATTGTTTCGTTTCCGGTTGGTTATAGGTTATCTTATTTGTATATGTATTACCTATTTAATTTGTTTGAATTTTTGTTTGGACATTAACACATGTCATGGATATTTGCCTGTTGTTTTTTTCGTTTTGGCTCTTCCTGTGAGGCAAATTTTATTATTTTTGAGAGGTAAGATCAGCGTGTTTTGATGATATTCATTTTGTTTTACTGTTGTTTTGTTGTGTTTAATCTATAATTTGTCTGTTTATTTATTTTTGAGCGGTTAAAACAGATATATTTCATGATATTCATTTAGTTCTAGTGTTGTGTTTTATCTTTAATTTGTCTGTTTATCTATTTTTGAGATGTTAAAACAGATGTGTTTTGATGATATTCATTTTGCTTTAGTGTTGTTTTGTTGTGTTTTATCTATAATTTGTCTGTTTATCTAATTTTGAGAGGTTAAAACAGATGTGTTTTTATGATACTCATTTTGTTTAAGAATTCTAGTGTTGTGTTTTATCTATGATTTGTCTGTTTATCTATTATTGAGAGGTTAAAACAGATGTGTTTTTGAGATATTCATTTTGCTTTAGTGTTGTTTTGTTTAGTTTTGTTTTGTGTTTTATCTATAATTTCCTGTTTATTCATTTTTGAGAGGTTAAAACAGATGTATTGGATGATATTCATTTTGTTCTAGTGTTGTGTTTTATCTTTAATTTGACTGTTTATATATTTTTGAGAGCTTAAACAGATGTGTTTTGATGATATTCATTCTGCTTTAGTGTTGTTTTGTTGTGTTTTATCTATACTTTGTCTGGTTTGTCTATGTATGGTATATTTCACATTTAATACGTTTTCATGTACTTACAGAACCGTTTATATGGCTGAGCTTGGAGGGAAACGACTGTATGGGTTTCGTCGGGAAAGATCAAATAATCTAGTAAAGCTCTGGGTAAGTACCGATAATTTACAATCCATACATTAAATTAATACAGTTCTTTTTTCGATGTGTGATATGTAAGGTATTTTGTTAGCAACTCGTCCATCGTCCGTCAACAAGTCAAAAAATGTCTTCTTCACCAAAACAAAAATCCATCACTTATTTCAACCAAATTTCCTTACATTGGTCTATACTAAAGTATGTTCAAGTGATGGTGTAGCGGATCAAACGTTTACATAGATATTTGTATTGGAGCTTTCTCATCTAAACTATGAATGATTTTATATGCTGTATGAACTCCTCATCCTCTACTAAGTTAGTTCAAATCAAGGTCATTGGTTATATTTGACCCCGCCTCGAGGTATTTAACGTTTTGATATTATTATTCTAATTTCTAACTTCATTTTTCATATTTCACATGTAGCATATTCTTATATTTTTTATCGTTTATATTATATCATATATCGTGTTATATTACTTTTATCGTATGCATTATGTTATAGATCATGTTATGTTTCTTTTATCGTTCATATTATGTTATATATCGTATCATTTCTTTTATCGTTTATATTATGTTATAAATCGTGACATTTCGTTTATCGTTTATATTATGTTATGTATCGTGTTATATTTCTTTTATAGTTTATATTATGTTATATATCGTGTCATTTCTTTTATCGTTTATATTATCTTATATGTCTAGTTAATTATTTCATCGTTTATATTATGATATATATCGTGTTATATTTCATTTATCGTTTATATTATGTTATGTATTGTGTTATATTTCTTTTATAATTTATATTATGATATATCGTGTTATATTTCATTTATAGTTTGTATTATTTTATAAATCGTGTTATATTTCATTTATGGATTATATTATGAGGTTATTTAACAGTGTTGAGTACAATACTGAATTCTATTGGACGACTACGCAGCAGTAATAATCCAAATATGGATTATTACTGCTGTGTACGAGTCCAAATGAATTCAGTATTGTACTCAACACTATTAAATGACCTCTTTATTTCACACCATTATAAACAATGACAAATGACGGGAAAAGTACCATTTACATAACGGATTGTATTGACTATTTGAAATTTCCTATTTTTCATAAAAATTATGTCATATGTGTATTTACGTGATATAACAAAACTGTACAATTTTCAACTTTGAAAACAATAAATCCTTTATCCATCGATAAAATGTATTAATGTCATTTTCTGTCTTTCTTTTCATATTTTTTGCGGCATTTTCAGCTAAAAACTCCTGTATTTCGTCATTTGTCAACATTTTTTAACTGCCAGACGAAACACTTTATACAAGGGGAGTAACTCCGAATGACTCGGAAGGGTAAAAAATCGTACGAATTGTCCCGTCCAATATGGAAAAAATATGGATTTTTGGGATCGAGTCCAATACGAAAAAAATATGGTTTTCTTGGATTGTGGGTTTCTGATGATGCTATTGTAGTCTTAAGAAACCGTAAATGCATATGAAATCGTACAGTACAATACTGGTTTCTATTTTATCGTCACGTGATGTAAACAAAAGTTTTCAATTGGTTCAAATCATACGGGTGTGAAATAATATGTTATATTATATCGTGTTTATTGATCCACAGATACATACTCTGTGGTTAACTCTCTGTAAGAAGCCGTTGTATAAAGAAATTAAGACAATTTGTATCTACATGTAATATTTAAAAGCTTTATATTATTACTGTGTCTGAATATAACACCAGGGTAGGAGTATATATCATATAGTCTAGAGTATTCTTGTCAGGATTAGCTATAGTTGATTCATCGTGTCATCTACAGGACGTTGACATGGGTACTGGCGTAGACAATATTGAAGTGGATCCTACCACTGGAGATCTCTGGATTGGATGTCATCCCGTCATGTGGAAACTGCCAGAATTCTTTCATATATATGTATTTGACGCTACTTTACCGTCACAGGTGAGATGTTTCATTCATATTTCATAAAACGTCTCCCACAATTACTTGTGTACTGTTCTGCATATTGAGACATCCACTTCTTGAACACTGAACACATTGCCACTGGTTCTAAAAGTGTATTGTTACCAAAGAAAGAAATCTGTTTGTCAAAATATGCAAGAAAGAAACTGAGTTGACTAGATTGTCTTTTCATAATTTCGATCGTTTGATGACACCCCTTCATTTTTTACAATTCTGCCCATTTATGGTCATATTGTATGATGCTTCAGTACTGCGGCGCTGTAATTTATAGTTACTAGATGTTTATTGTATGGTTATTATCCTAAATAAATATTTATTTTTAAAATGAATATATACAATTGTCAACCAAACATAAAATGACAAAAACATCTCTTGCAAAACCACATGTTCAGTCTTTATCTATATCCACGCTATCAAAACACTATCAAACATTGGGGCAATCCAGTTATGTTTTAAATGACATGAATTAAAACTAAACTTGTGAAGTTAAATTTGTTTTTAGAAATGTAAATGACTTAAAAGGTTTTGATCATTATTCCGTTTTAAAGGTTTTCTTAGTTATATGAGTACAATCTACTGTGACATCATGATACACACTGAATACATGGCTAAGTATACGAGGTGTTTTCAAACAATTCGTGGACACATTTGTTTTAAAACAAACAAAAACAAATTTTAGGATGATACATACATTGCCGGAATCAGACATCTTTTCCCGTCAGATGGGCGATAAATTGTCAAACACAATAAAATTGAATGCTTTTATACATAATCACATACAACGACTTACTACCCAGCGATTCATGTCCCGGCGTCGCCACGTCATGGCATAACTTTCAGTGCGTCTTAAGTTTTATGCACCGTTTGTAATGTATTTCTTATGCCTGTTCACTTATGTACAAAATATAGAGTCACATCAAGCATTGTCGAACGTTTTACTACATGATAGTAAGATCACACCGGTCTTCCCGTTCTATAGTCGCCTTTCACATTTCCTTTCATTGGAATATCGCCTGTATCACTTGTGGACAAGGGGACAACATACTGATGGTTTCCACGTGGTTGCTTGAATTATTTCCCTCGTCTCTCTGGACGTTTTTCCGAGCGAAACACACATCATTTTTATGATTGTCCGATGTTCCGGGGCGCCGAAAGACACCATAATAATGCTTGATATTTTTGTAGGTGTTTACAAAATATAAACAACTTTTCAAGTGACGTTAACAGTTATAGAAAAAAAATATCGGGATAACGATTCATCTGGCGTAAAAAGCGATGGATATTGAAATACGGTATTTTCTGACCTGAGCCGCTAAGTGATAGTCGTTATATGTAATTTTGTTCTTTTCAAAACATTATTAACATATCTTGATCATAAAACTTTCAAATAATCAATTATTGCTGATGTTGATGTGAATGTTGCTGCTGATGTTGTTGTTGTTTTTTATGTTGTTGTTGTTGTTGTTGTTGTTGTTGTTGTTTTTGTTGTTGTTGTTTTTGTTGTTGTTGTTGTTGTTGATGTTGTTGTTGTTGTTGATGCACTGTTTAATTATCTTTTCAAATGACGTTCGATAAATCTTCGATAAATCTACTTCTTTATTAGATGTTAATATGTTTCATTTTCTATTCAGCTTATGCTTTACTTCCATTTATTGATACAGGTGTTGCGAGTCAAGATCAGAGACAACATGGTGGACGAGATAGAAGAAGTGTTTGCGGATGACGGTCACACGCTCACTGGTACTTCGTCGGCCACGTTCGTCAAAAATAAACTGGTGATAGGAACAGTCTGGAATCAAACGATGGTCTGTGATGTCAAATATATCTCATAAACATATGAAACGTCTGGGAACAAACGTCAAATATCTGTCATAAACATAGGAACAGTCTGTGACCAAACGTCAAATATCAGTCATAGACATAGTAACAGTCTGGGACCAAACGTCAAATGTCTGTCATAAACATAGGAACAGTCTCGAACCAAACGTCAACTATCTATCATATACATAGGGACAGTCTGGAACCAAACGTCAAATGTCTCTCATAAACATAGGAACAGTCTCGAACCAAACGTCAACTTTCTATCATAGGGACAGCATAGAACCAAACTTCAAATGTCTGTCATAAACATAGGAACAGTCTTGAACCAAACGTCAAATATCTGTCATAAACATAGAGACAGTCTGAGATCAAACGTCAAATATATGTCATTTACGTAGGAACATTTTGGGACCAAACGTCATATATCTCTCATAAACGTAGGAACAGGCTGAGACCAAACGTCAAATATATGTCATAAACGTAGGGACAGTCTGAACCCAAACGTCAAATATCTGTCATAAATGTAGGGACAGTCTGGACCAAACGTCAAATATATGTCATAAACATAGGGACAGTCTGGAACCAAACGTCAAATGTCTGTCATAAACATAGGAACAGTCTCGAACCAAACGTCAACTTTCTATCATAAACATAGGGACAGTCTGAGATCAAACGTCAAATATATGTCATTTACGTATGGACAGTCTGGACCAAACGTCAAATATATGTCACAAACATAGGAACAGTCTGGAACCAAACGTCAAATATATGTCATTTACGTAGGAACAATTTGGGACCAAACATCATAAATCTCTCATAAACGTAGGAACAGTCTGAGACCAAACGTCAAATATATATCATAAACGTAGGGACAGTCTGAACCCAAACGTCAAATATCTGTCATCAATGTAGGGACAGTCTAGACCAAACGTCAAATATATGTCATAAACATAGGGACAGTCTGGAACCAAACGTCAAATGTCTGTCATAAACATAGGAACAGTCTCGAACCAAACGTCAATTATCTCTCATAAACATAGAGACAGTCTGGTACCAAACGCCAAATATCTGTCATAAACATAGGAATAGTCTGGTATCAAACGTCAAATATCTGTTATAAACATTGGGACCAAATGACAAATATTTGTCATTTCATAAGGACAGTCTAGGAACAAACGTCAATATTATTGTCGTAAACTAAGGGACAGTATGGGACCAAACGTCAAATATATGTCATAAACATAGGGACAGTCTGGGACAAACGTCAAATATCTGTCAGAAACATAGGAACAGTCTTGGACCAAACGATGGCCCATGACGTCAAATATCTGTCATTAACATAGGAACAGGCTGGTATCAAACGTCAAATAACTATCATGAACATAGAGACAGTCTGGGACCAAACGTCAAATATATGTCATGAACATAGGAACAGTCTGTGACCAAACGTCAAATATCAGGCATTAACATTGGAACAGTCTTAAACCAAGCATCAAACAGCTGTCATAAAAATAAAGACAGTCTGGGACCAAACGTCAAATATATATCATAAACATAGGGACAGTCTGGGATCAATCGTCAAGTATATGTCATTAACGTAGGAACAGTTTGGGACCAAACGTCAAACATCTGTCATAAACGTAGGGACAGTCTGGGACCAAACGTCAAATATCTGTCATAAACGTAGGAACAGTTTGGGACCAAACGTCAAACATCTGTCATTCACGTAGGAACAGTTTGGGACCAAACGTCAAATATCTGTCATAAACATATGAAAAGTCTGGGAGCAAACGTCAAATATCAGTCATAAACATAGGAACAGTCTGGGACCAAACGTTAAATATCTGTCATAAACGTAGGGACAATCTGGAACCAAACGTCAAATATCTGTCATAAATGTAGGGACAGTCTGGACTAAATATCAAATGTATGTCATAAACATAGGGACAGTCTCGAACCAAACGTCAAATGTATGTCTTAAACATAGGAACAGTTTCGAACCAAACGTCAAATATCTATCATCAACATAGGGACAGTCTGAGATCAAACGTGAAATATATGTCATTGACGTAGAAATAGTTCGGGACCAAACGTCATATATCTGTCATAAACATAGAAACAGTCAGAGACTAAACGTCAAATATATGTCATAAACGTAGGGACAGTCTGAACCCAAACGTCAAATATCTGTCATAAATGTAGGGACAGTCTGGACCAAACGTCAAATATATGTCATAAACATAGGGACAGTCTTGAACCAAACGTCAAATGTATGTCATAAACATAGGAACAGTCTCGAACCAAACGTCAACTATCTATCATAAACATAGGGACAGTCTGGAAACAAACGTCAAATGTCTGTCATAAACATAGGAACAGTCTCGAACCAAACATCAAATATCTTTCATAAACATATGGACAGTATGGGATTAAACGTCAAATATATGTCATTAACGTAGGAACAGTTTGGGAACAAACGTCAGATATATGACATAAACGTAGGAACAGTATGAAACCAAATGTCAAATATATGTCATTAACATAGGGACGGTCTGGAACCAAACGTCAAATGTCTGTCATAAAGATAGGAACAGTCTGGGACCAAACGATAAATATATGTCATAAACATAGGAACAGTCTCGAACCAAACGTCAAATATCTGTCATAAACATAGGGACAGTCTGGAACCAAACGTCAAATATCTGTCATAAACATAAGAACGGTCTCGAACAAAACGTCAAATATATATCATAAACATAGGGACAGTATGAGGTCAAACGTGAAATATATGTCATTTACGTAGGAACAGTTTGGGACCAAACGTCAAATATCTGTCATAAACGTAGGGACAGTCTGAACCAAAAAGTCAAATATCTGTCATAAATGTAGGGACAGTCTGGGATCAAACGTCAGATGTCTGTCATAAACATAGGAACAGTCTCGAACCAAACGTCAAATATCTATCATAAACATAGGGACAGTCTGGGATCAATCGTCAAGTATATGTCATTAACGTAGGAACAGTTTGGGACCAAACGTCAAACATCTGTCATAAACGTAGGGACAGTCTGGGATCAAACGTCAAATATATGTCATTAACGTAGGAACAGTTTGGGACCAAACGTCAAATATATGTCATAAACATTGGGACAGTCCGGAACCAAACATTAAATATCTGCCATAAACATAGTGACAGTCTGGGACCAAACGACAAATATATGTCATTACATAAGGACAGTTTTGGACCAAACGATGGCCCGTGACGTCAAATATCTGTCATAAACATAGGAACAGTCTGGTACCAACCGTCAAATATCTCTTATGAACATAGAGACAGTTTTGGACCAAATGCTAAACATATGTCATGAACATAGGAACAGTCTGTGACCAAACGTCAAATATCTGTCATTAACATTCGAACAGTCTTGGACCAAACATCAAATAGCTGTCATAAAAATAGGGACAGTCCGGGACCAAACGACAAACATCTGTCATAAACATAGGGACAGTCTGGGACCAAATGTCAAATATCTGTCATAAACGTAGGAACAGTCTGGAACCAAACGTCATATATCTGTCATAAATGTAGGGACAGTCTGGAACTAAACGTCAAATATCTGTCATAAGCGTAGGGACAGTCTGTGACCAAACGTCAAATATCTGTTATAAACAGGGACAGTCTGGGACCAAACGCCATATGTTTGTCATAAACATAGGAACAGTCTCGAAATAAACGCCAAATATCTGTCATAACATAGGAACAGTCTTGGAACCAATATCAAACAGCTGTCATAAAAGCAGAGACAGTCCGAGACCAAACGTCAAATATTTCTGTCATAAACATAGGTACAGTCACGGATCAAAGGTCAAATATCTGTCATAAACATAGGGACAGTCTGGGAACAAACGTCAAATATCTGTCATAAACATCCCATTGGTGCAAGAAGGTACCAAACAACATTTTGGGAGAATTTGACTTTTTCATATTTCTGACAACAATATATCATAATCTTGATTGTGTAAAAAGATCTAAGCCATATCTTTAAAACTGACGGTAATATTGCATGATGTAATATGGTACCAAGTGCGTATCCCAAAAATGTTTGGTGCAAAAAGGTTCAAAGTGAGCTGCAGTTTGTGCAAAAAGGTACCATATGTCATATGGTACCTTTTTGCATCAATCACTTTTTCATATTTTCGATATAAGTATAATGCAAAATGGTTCCATGTGACAAATGGTACCTTCTTGCATTAAGTGTTTATAGAAATGTGTTGGTGTTCGATGTCATAAAGATCCAATTGCCAAAGGAACCTTTTTGCATTCAACAAAATACTTGTAATGCTTTAGAGTATATTGTATTACTATTTCTGATGATATGGTACCTTTTAGCACAGACTAAGATGTTAACCAGCATGCAGTTAGTAATTACTAAGATAAGATAGCATCTTGTTTCAGCAAATTCTGTTTACAACAAATAAACAGCAGGTGTGCAATCAAGTATGACACTGTGTTCCTTGATTGAAGAACAAGTTCGATGTCATTTATGGGGTGAGACAACAGGGAAAAAGGGTTCCTGTGAAATAGTATAATATATAAAAAGGAGCACAGTGTCCGTTTGTACAGCATCCAGAGATCATTTACAGAAATCATTTACTATTCAGACTCTTGTGAAGGACAAAATAGAAACCAATACGTTACTGCAGCATATCTCTTAACGAGGGCATTTGAAAAATCTGTGCACATTTCTTTTTCAATAATTATAATTTGCATATGTATAGAAATGTTATTAATTTTCAGTGATCAGGAATCTGCACAAGCAAATTATGACAATTAAGATATTTTGTCGGTTTGTCTTACCAAGGTTTTCATTACATTCTGAATTTTAGTGAATCAGGTTAAAATGGTCATAGAAGAACAATAGGCGTATATCAAAATACGGACCTTGTTAATTAGTTTGCCTACAGATAGCGGACTTGGACAAAGGTTATGGGGGAAATTCTTTTAAGTATTGTGCAGTTGCAAACTGGTCACTATGTTTTAAAAATGGTAGAGACAGTGTTAAAGATGACCCCAGGACGGGCTGGCCGTAGTCAGCGTTTAGTAAGAAAGATGGGGTTGCTGTGCAGGATTATATAGATATATAGAAGCAAGATACACTGTGGAGGATATTTCCTAGATATGTGACTTAAATTTGTTGGCAGTGTTTTTTATATTAACGGAATCTTAGGAAGACTTGAGCCAGATGGATATCACATCGTTTGATATCTGAGTAAAAGATGGCCCGGATAAGAATGGCCCAAGAATATTTAGATAGGTACGATGGTTATGACCTTAGGCGGCTGCACGAGTTGGGTACTGGTGATGAAACATGGGTATCATTTTTTAAACTGGAAGGAAAAGAAAAAAATAAAGTTTGGATAGGTAAAACTCAAAAGGCAAGAAGAACCGAGACTGTGAAACGTGTAAAGTATGCCTTATATTAGGATGCAGACGGAATGGTTGCACGGGTGCCAGTACCTGAACATACAACTGTTACAAGAAGGTTTTTGCACAAAAAGTATTTCCTGTGGTCACTTATCACAACGCCAAGGCCTATCCACTTTTTACTTCTGGCTCAATTATGTCATCAGTGCATGAGACGCTGCCGCCGGTTCGAACCTGTCAGGGGGTCATATTAGCGGGGTTTCACTGTACCAGTATTATACTAAAAGAGGACTACAGAAAATCATTTTCTGATTTGCTTCAACATTTGAAAATGTGTGCAGACGTGTTGGTGTACTTCGAGGGTCTAATATAGTCAGTTTTATCAAAGTAAGCTTCACTTTCTTATACCGCTTCAAGTGCATATACATTTCTGCTGCCCCTCATACAATGTCGCAAACACCCCAGTTACTTTGTATAATTATTTAATCATAAATTTCTGCAGTCTGGTCATTCACAGATGGAGTGCATACTCAACAATTGAAACGGCCATGAAAAATACATCCATATTTGTACCATAACAATGAATACACTTATGGGCCTGGCTAGAAAGACAAATCCATTATATTGCTGTACCAATGTGTCATGATCATGTCTTGGATTTCAAATCGTTTGTACAAACAGATTGTTCAAACCTCAAATTTTCAACCACTGGACAGCGTATCAACTGGCTGATAATTGAGTGGATACAAGTCAGGAAAGATTTCCATGTAAAGCCAGTTGTCAAAAGGGCAAACTTCACAAATGGCCAGAACATGACTTGTGTCTGATAGAAGTTGTTGCTATGACAAGTTGGCAATATCAGTTCAGAAGAAAAGGGACTTGATTACTATGTGCATAAAGGGAATCATTCCAGAAGATTTCTATGGATACTTTGCAGACAACTAGACACTGGTTCGAAAGCAGCTTAAAGGACGAACGAAATGAACACTTCATACAAACAGTCTTCTGGCTTCAGAGCCATCGATGCAGTGTTAGTTTCAAATGACTTTGCAGTGTTAAGAAGAACGGTTTTATACTTGACATGGCTCAATATTGTAGTTGTTTACTAGTATAGTAAACTTTATTTCTATCACAATTAAACATTAACGCATTATGTTTTAAATAAAATAAACCAAAATATAACATTAAATGTCATTATGACTACAATTATATTGCAAATAGTTTTACTGAGCACTTTTTTGGTCACATTTCAGTTTTAAGATAATGAAAAAGTAATCTTTTTGTCAGAGCAAGAAGGTGCTATTTGACACATGGTACCTTTTGGTTCAATTTTAACCATTAATTATGAAAATATTACCATGCAGAAAGGTACCATATGCCATATGGCTCGTTTGAGCACTGAAATTTTTTTACATTTGTTTAATGCAAAAAGGTACCAAGTGCTAAAATGATCAAAATCATAATACTTTGGTGAAATATTAATTTGAAACATTTAAGACGTATAAAACAGATCATAATGCATCAACTAATGTTAAAATTATTTCAAAATAATAAATTACTGATTTACGAGACATGCCCAAACCTTTAAACGCGATTATCTCAAAACTATGAAAATGTCACTTGGTACCTTCTTGCACCAATGGGACGCTAGGGACAGACTGGGACCAAACGATAGACTGTGATCTCAAGTATATGTCATAAACACAGGGACAGTCTGGGACCAAATAATGGACTGTGACGTCAAATATCTGTCATAAACATAGGGACAGACTGGGACCAAACAATGGAATGTGACGTCAAGTATCTGTCATAAGCATATATATTCGATCAGGATACGTAACATGCTTTCACACATGTTCAAGATGTAAATATTTACCATCAGTTTCTGTAAGAATACTGTGATACGTCCTCAAGATAATCTCAATCGCGAGACATGACAAAAGTATACAAGATTGGTACCAGCAGTTTATTTCTCCATTTGGTCAGCTTCCATCATTGAAATGGGCTCTCTGATTGGCCAAAACAAAGTAGGGCATATGTTTGATTGTAAGCTTATTTCTGGTTGAACTGCCAAACGATAATACAATGTAAGTGTATTATGTTTGTGCTGAAGGTAGGAGTTCCCAACTTCATTTCAGTCTAGGATAGTACTTTAATATAGTGTGTCACTTTTCGGTCCGCAAATGTTAGAAATTATGAAAATAAGGTCAAACTTTATCATTTAAGTCTATTGAAAATGCAATGGTGGTAGCTGACCATTTAGTGAAAAATGTTAAACCACAGTATGATTTTGTGTTAAATATTTGCAACACGTATGTGAGTGAGGTGATGAACAACTATGGATAGACTGATGTTAGGCAGTTGAAACGAAATGAAATTAATTTTATATCTGAATTCACACTGTTTTAACATAAATATATAATCACAGAGTATTCATGTAAATATGTTTTAAATGTTTTCATTTCAACTATATTGCAACCACCATAATTTTTTATCAAAATGTATGGACAGCTCTGCAAAATGGTTTCCTATTAACGTCTCATTACACAGTTACACCCCTTTTTGATACGGTAACATGATGCTTATGCTTAAAGAAAGGCCTGTCTAATTTGGTTTTGAAATATTTTTAAAAAGTTGGCGTAGCATATACTGCAATAAGACATAACTGGTGTAAAAAGAAATTCATAGTAGTTTAACATATGCATGTATTTATGAGCATTTCAGGACTTTTTTTTCAAAATATTTCATGGTGTCGCTGCACCCTCTTTAAAAATCAACCTGGTCAACCACCCGGTTAGTTTGCATTTTTATGAGGGTATATATTCCTGCTATGGGAAAAAAATACTTAAAAATTCTATGTGAAATTCTTTTTTTTTTACCATGGAAATCCTAAACATTATTTTATATAGAACAAAGAACAAAATTCAACTGTGTAGTGAGACAGATAGCCTCTAGCAAGTCATTATGGCCCATACAATGTATCGTTATTGAATATATGTATATAAGATAAATGATTAAAATGAATGCAAACAACTATAAGACTTACTGTCACTTACTATACATTATGTTTTGTCGTTAAAGGGTTTGGATGCCCGGCATATTATCCATTTAAAACCAGTTTATTGTGTAATACAAACAGCCAAATTGGTGTATAGAACTGTTATAAAGGCTGTATTTTTGTTCTTGGTACAGGTACAGTATACATATTGCTTCAACGTTTTGTTTCCAAACACAAAGTTAAACAATATAAAACATGTATGTTCAAAAGGAGCTTTCCGAAGGACACAGCTACCGCAACATATAAAATAACAGTGGCAACAAAGGTCACAGCTACCGCAGCACACACACAAGAAGTAACCACAGAGTTCACTGTCTTCAAACCTTGAATCGCTCAGTAGAAAAAAATCTACTTATACCTGTTTCCCGAGAGAACTTAACCTCGGTCTGTCTCCGGTTGTCTCCGGTTTTCTAAATATGAAACAACACGGTGTTAATAAAACTGGTTCTACCATAGTTCTTGCTCCCAGTAACGTCAGCAACCATACGTTTATGGTGTCAACTAAAATAGTTGATAATATAGTACTATCATAGACCTTCCTCCCAAATTCGTCAGCAACCATATGTTTATGGTGTCAACTAAAATAGCACGTGCTTTTATCTGAAATGTCTGTAAGATTTTCTGCATAAAATAAGATGAGGGAAGGAACACCAATAGCGTGCAAAATGTTTTCAATATAATCATTTGCTTATTGTGTGGTATACTATTCTATAATAATTTGTGATACATAAACTTTTTAACAATTTAACTATAATAACGTTTCCATGTGTCTCCTTCTTAACCTTACATTCATTAAGTTTTAATTTGCCTCAATTTAAAATCGTGTACTTTTGAAAAAAAGAAATTACGTAATCATACTTTATTAACTTATTAAATATTTATGGACGTGGAACAAGTGGTCACGTATATTTCATTCTTACCTTTGTCTACCTAATACTTAAAGAGAACAATTGAATCTTTACTGGTGCTTCACTGTTGTTCTGTCTACCGATGCTTCACTGTTGTTCAGGCTTCACTCATATGGCAGCAGGTGTTCGGATTGAGAAAAAAAAAAAACATTTTGTAGGAGTCGTAGCAGCCATAACATTAACATATATATGAATAAAAGACACTACAACCACATACAGTAGGATTTACTACTAGTGGCGGGCTTAGAACGTACCCCCTCATTAAAAAGCCAGTGGAATGGCAGTATGGCGGTATTTGTTCGCAAAATGAAATTATAAGATTCAAGATTCGATATTTCTTTATTTGTAATTTAGACTATATGGATCGTTTGCGGTAGCCTTTTCACGAACTGTTATGTTCATATTATAGCACGTGCTATCCATTTGTATATATTTACTATTGAATTGTTGGTACCAATGTACACAGGACAAATTAAACCATATTTTGGTTCTGTTTTACATATAGTAATACTTTACTCAAGTCTCCCCCGCCCCCCAATAACAACATGTAAACAATGCCGACTTACACCGGAAGCAACCGACTGGTACACAAAAAACTGTAAAATTACCGGACTTAAACACATTACAGTGGTGCAACTTAAAGGAGTTTAAACCGGAAAAAATAAGAATCAACCTGTCGATGTTTTCATCCAAACACATGGTCAAACTTTCATCCAACCTGTAGCAGACATGCAGCCTTACAAAGCTGTTCTCGTGATAAATGGCCTTGTCATGCCAGTTTGAATTGCAGTACCATTCTCACATGCCAAAAGGACCAATCGAAATAAGTGTTACTGTTTATAATTTGTACAACGTATGGTTTGTGGCAGCACATTTTAATTATGCCAATTACTCATTACTCGTCATGGTTAATAATAACAATGAAAAATACATTGACTGAAATTTTATTTTAATTCCAAGAATCTACACACTAACTCTAGTAGGTTTGGTGTAGACATTTAATTATAATACCGTTCTGCAGTCTATGTTTCCAGCTTCAAAATTAACCGCTTACAAAGAAAATAGCATTGAACTCTTTTGAATGCAAAGGCATACTTAAAAATTCCAACTACAATTTTTTTTACTTTATATAATGATTCATTTGTACAAAATTGTTCCGGAAGATTCACCGATTCTAGTAGAGCTACATTTTATGATAGCATAATAATTTTGTGTTTCAGACATTTATATACATTAAATTCAAGAGAATTCCGTACTAGTTTTACTAAATTAAGAGTCTCATCCCATAGACTTGCCATGGAAACCGGTAGATGGGTCAAACCTGTAAGAACACCAGTTAATCATAGAAAATGTAGTATTTTTTTAAGTCTTATAATATAAATTGTGTCATAGTTTTATTATCTTTAAAAACTTATGTGTCTCAGACATTCTGGAAATAACAGAAATAAATTGTCAAACTTGTTAAACTTATTAAAGATGATTGCGTGTATATTCAAAAGGATGTTACGTCTACAAAATACATATATATATATGTGTTTGGTGTGAAAAAATACTAACAAAATTAAGTTATAAAATGTTTCAATACTATTAAAATTTCCAAACTTATAACTTGTAATGACATATAACTTTGTAAGCGTAATCTGGTAAAATGTTCCACAATGACATATTACTTTGTATGCACAATAAGTTCAAATGTTCCACAATGACATCTAACTTTGTATGCGCAATATTATAAAATGCTCCACAATATCATCTAACTTTGTAAGCGCAATATGTTAAAATGTTCCACAATGACATATATCTTTGTAAGCACAATCTGTTAAAATGTTCCACAATGACATCCATCTTTGTTAGCGCAATCTGTTAAAATGTTCCACAATAACATCTAACTTGGTAAGCGCAATATGTTAAAAATGTTCCACAATGCCATCTAACTTTGTAAGCTCAATATGTTAAAATGTTCCACAATGGCATATAACTTTGTAAGCTCAATATGTTAAAATGTTCCACAATGACATCTAACTTTGTATGCGCAATACGTTAAAATGTTCCACAATGACATATAACTTTGTAAGCGCAATATGTTAAAATGTTCCACAATGACATATATCTTTGTAAGCGCAATCTGTTAAAATGTTTCACAATGACATCCATCTTTGTTAGCGCAATCTGTTAAAATGTTCCACAATAACATCTAACTTGGTAAGCGCAATATGTTAAAATGTTCCACAATGCCATCTAACTTTGTAAGCGCAATATGTTAAAATGTTCCACAATGGCATATAACTTTGTAAGCGCAATATGTTAAAATGTTCCACAATGACATCTAACTTTGTATGAGCAATACGTTAAAATGTTCCACAATGACATCTAACTTTGTAAGCACAATACGTTAAAATGTTCCACAATGACATCTAACTTGGTAAGCGCAATATGTTAAAATGTTCCACAATGACATATAACTTTGCAAGCGTAATCTGGTAAAATGATACACAATTACATATAACTTTGTATGCGCAATATGTTAAAATGTTCCACAATGACATCTAACTTTGTAAGCGCAATTTGTTAAAATGTTCCACAATGACATCTAACTTTGTAAGCGCAATATGTTAAAATGTTCCACAATGATATCTAACTTGGTAAGCGCAATATGTTAAAATGTTCCACAACGACATCTAACTTGGTAAGCGCAATCTGTTAAAATGTTCCGCAATGATATATAACTTTGTAAGCGTAATATGTTAAAATGTTCCACAATGACATCTTACTTTGTAAGCGCAATATGTTAAAATGTTCCACAATGACATGGAACTTGGTAAGCGCAATATGTTAAAATGTTCCACAATGACATATTAAAATGTTCCACAATGACATATAACTTTGTAAGCGCAATTTGTTAAAATGTTCCACAATGATATCTAACTTGGTAAGTGCAATATGTTAAAATGTTCCACAATGACATCTAACTTTGTAAGCGCAATCTGTTAAAATGTTCCACAATGATACTCACTTTCTCGGAAGTAATGATTGAATTAACAGGTTTCTGCCGGCCCTCAATGGCATATTAAAATGACGCCTGATATTCAAACAAACAGACGTTATGTAAATGTATGTGATTCAAAGTTTAGATAAATATACCCAAACCCTCTGTGTCATGTTGAATGCCGTTACTGTACGTACTGTTATTACTGATGTTTTTTTTACAGATGTGACCCATTCGCAATACAAGCTGAAGACCCGTGTAAAGTGTGCGACTTACAAAATACAATTTCAAAATAATGTGTGAAATGGAAAAGAAAATTGTGTAATCCGAAAACGCAATTAAATATATCTTTAAACAAGAAATGTCACTGGTTAGTGTCGTATCCCCCCAAAATGGTCTTTGAAAATAACAATATTTTTTTGTAATAGGTAGCAATTTATCCATGAATATCAAGAGTCATGGACTGATGTTTCAGACTAGACATGCAATTTCATGATGTTTACATTAAAGTGTGACCTTGACCTTTGTGTTAACTTGACCTTGACATCTAATGTAAAGGTCTGGGTATTTCTACAGGTAAACTTAGGTGACACATCACCATCAAGCTATTTTAAAACTGGTTTGTGTCGTATCCTCCCCCTCCCCCAAATGTCTGCGATATATTTTGTAATAGGTAGCAACGTATCTAGACCAGACATGAAGTATCCAACAAACTGAAAGTGTGACCTTGACCTCTGAGGTAAGGTTCTTGGTTTAAACGCGACACTTCGTCATGTCATGTCATTTTGATCAATTGAGCCAAGTTAAAGACAAAATTACAGATCAGACACGAAATATCAAACAAATTGAAAGTGTGACCATGACATTGAGGAAAGGTTCTGGGACTTACACGCGATACATCGTCATGTCATGCTGATGAATTGAGCCTAGTGTTTTTGAAATGTATCCATAGGTGACAAAGTAACGGTCCGGACCCGAAATCTCAAACAGGCTGAAAGCGTTGTTAAACAAAGTTAAATTGTGACCTTGACCTTTGACGTGGGAGACTGAGAGTTACGCGCGGCACGCCGTCATGTTATGTTGATCATTTGTAGCTAGTATTTATAAAATCCATTTATGTATGACAAAGTTGCAGGTCAGACACGAAATCCCACACAGACTCAAAATGTTGTCAAACAAACTCAAAGTGTGGCCTTACCCTTGAAGTACCGGTGTGGGTCTTACTCGCGAAACGTCGTCATGTTTTGTTGATCATTTGTAGCAACTGTTAACAAAGTCCATCTATGCATGACAAAGTTACAGGCCAGACACGAAATACTGGACGGATAGACGAACGGACACTGCAATTACTATATGCAACCCCAAACATTTTAGGTGGCGGTGGGGGCATAAAATCGATTGGTGTGAATGTTCCATCACAACATCAAAAAACGTGTACTTTGACATTATTAACAACACAGTACAGACTTTGAAGGGACTTGCATGGAAATGACAAAAAAAAACACCAGTGCAGGAGGTACATATATCGAATTATTCTGTAACAGCTAAAGATATCAACAGACAATAATTACTGTACGATATGAAACTAAACAATAGAGCTCAATATGTTACATTTTCATATCTATTCCCATGTAGAACGACATCAAACGGTTAAGATAGATAACTTAAATATAGAAATATAGGAATCTGTTTAGTTCGAGGTAACTCAACAAGATCGCTATTTGTAATTTTATGGGTTAAACGTTTGATTCAAAAGCTATTTTGAATAAATCGTCTGCAGGATAACGAATACAATATAATATGGAACTGATTTTCAAGCTGTCTGTTTAAATATATTATATTGAAGAATAAGACATGTTTCTTTTAAATTCTATTATATATATATAGGCGAGACAAGTAATAATCTTAAAATATGTTGTATATCTCAAAGCCAAACTGTGAATTATTCAGAAATATTTGTCATATTCCATCCCTGATTTATCAAACAATCAGGTAATAGTCATTTATAGTTCAAGCGTAAATTTCTTCAGTGAAGCAGATCATAGCATACCAGTCATTATTGTTATTATTATTAACAAGACAATGCTCTAAGTATAATAATTTACAAGCATTTAACGAACAATAACTGAACAATAGGAAGACAAAACAATCATTAAATCTAAAATTTCAATGATTAATTACCACGATACATTTCCCTTTTGTTGATTTATGAAACATTTATACGAGTAGATAAATATTCTCCTCTTCAACATGCGTACTAGGATTCTTCTCTAACTCTTGGTTTGTTTCTGCTCCTTTAACTCGTTGATATAAAATCGTTGTTTGTGAGTCTTTGATTTCAGACTTTCTGTCTAGTTGTTGCAATAATTCGTGATTAGATTCGCTCTTTGAATCTATGCTTGATGTATTCTCTTTATGAGTTTCGAGTTCTTCCTTCATATTTTGACTGTCTATAATCTGATTTTGAAACTCATCTTTCATGTCAACAATTTCAGTTTCTATTGAAGAAAGTTTTTCGTCATGCTCGCGTAACTTTGTTTTCATCTCTGACTGTAATGCTTTGTCCGTTTCTTCTCAGACTTTTAGTTTTTCATCATAATCTTCTTCACACTTTGGGTCAATCGACTTCATCTTCATGTCGTTAATATTCTTATGTAGATGAGGTATATTGGACCGAAATTTGTACAAAACCTAATATATGAAATCAGCTAATGAGAGAACTCATGTATTACATACTTTTAGAAAATATAAGGACTCACGTCACTATTATATTCCTTGAATACTTATACTCCGAATCTACAAAGAAAGGAGGTAGAAGTAAAACTGTAGTTGCCTTTTTCATCTTGTTTTCGGAGCGTTATATTGCAGTGATTTATTTATTCCCACATGCAACATGTGTTAAATGGTCAGTATTTTAGAAACTATTAACCTATATTAGTAAAGTACATAAAAAAGCTTACAAATCAAAAGTCACACTTGATAAACAACAATTTGTATAAGGTGATAACATTATGACACACTTCCTACCCCCAACATTGACTTCATTATAAAACCCCATACCCATTTGAAATTACTTACCATCCCATGATTATAAAGAAAGTTGCCTTCACAGATTTAAATATATATATACATATATATATATATAGGCTTAATATTTCCCCTAAAAAATTTTTTACTTGAAGAAAAGAAAATGGAATAAAATAGAGATATCTTTCATTATTTCACATAACGAAATGAGATTGACTCTATTAAAATCATTGCATATTATTTAAAGACACATTTTAAACTAGAAACGCTATCATTTCTTGTCTTAAACATTTGATTGAACAAGTAATGAATAATACAATGTATTCTGCAGATAGATCCGACGCTATCAGATTGATTATGAAATATGATCATAATTTCAGTTGCTATATTGTATATAATATAGAGCATAATTCAGCGGATATATTTTGTAAAGAACTTCAAAGGGACAGTGCTCCTGACTTTGCCATATTTCTGGCTGTGCTAAACAATAAAGGATATACATGTGAAGAGTTTGTAAAGCTCTGTGAACTGCTTTTTCACACTTGTCTTAAGCAGCCACATTTGCTATTTCCCATTTTATGCTTTCCGAGCAAATAAACGTTTATTAAGCAGCAACTTGTCCTAAATGGCCACTTTTGCTACTTCCCTTGACTGGTTGCTTAATTAAGACAGGTATGCCAGTATATAAATATATGCTTTAGATACAAAATATTTAATATTGAAGATGTAATGTAACGTGTAACGTAGACTCAGTGCTGACCATGTCAGAACACTTGGTATGTTAAGATCAATGTAACGTGTGATTTAAACTCCACCTGATATATTAAGTTCAACAAATGGGCTGACTGACTGAACGCTGTTTTAGAAACAATCGAATTAAAAACAAAAGTGAGAACTAGGATATGTGCTTCTGGGTTTAATAACCGAAGTTATTGCATGTTTTACTATTCTGGTTCTAGATTCAGCGTATTCGGGGATTCTTGCGTTATTTAGTCTTTACCCAACAAACACATCGGATCTCGATATAATTGCGATATATCAATCCTATATATATTGTGCATTTACTAGCACAACATATAAAACAGTAAGCAAATTTGCATTTGATCATTTAGAAATAGTTGTGATATTTATTATTTGATAATAACATGTATAACCCATTGGTAATTGTGTGTCATTTTACAATTGCATATGCACTTTATTGAAAGGAAATATACATGTTTTCTCTTTATTTTACTATCAATAATCTTATATTACAATCAAAATATAAGACCATTAAAATCACACTTCTGAACTGTGAACTCAAAGAATAAGATCGAACGTTTTACATTTAATACAACGCGGGCTGAAACATGGAGCCATGACAAAATTATATAATGTCGTTGTTTCATTAGACCAGTAGTGTACATGCTTGCTGTAATACTATATAATAAAAAGATTCCTTGGATACACAGAGCGCCGGAACGGGTCAATATTACATTGCGACAAGTATTTAAGCGAAATATTTTAGCACGAGAAACACAATAATGTTTAAGATATGTTTTAGCATGAGAAGTACAAAGTGTCATTAATCTGGTTTGTAGGTGTTTGGGGTTGGGGTTGGTAATTATAAAGGGAAGCCGAGTAGACTATGGAGGGAAACCAGTGACAAACCCGTGAGGTAAAATGTATACATTGAGTCATCGTTACTAAGCAGAATGTAAACATGTAAGCTTAGGTGAAATGATTCTACTTCATACCACAATTCATCATTACATATACAAAAGTATTTACAGTGTATGCTTTCTAAGATATAACATAAACTAATTAGACGTCAAGATATAAAGCAGAAATCAATTTTTTAAATACAATGACACACACAAGTGAAAAAGCACAAAACAAAGGAATAGGTAACAAGTTTCGTTGAACGTCATTTGTGATTTTGTCAAACCAGATTGTAGTGAATAAGCGTTCGTTGTTTAGGTATATTATATTAAGTATTTCTCGCAGGGAACTTATTTCATTTTTATGAGGTATTTAAAGTTTTATAAAAACATTATACATTAAACATTATTTTTTTAAAGTATACTGGCAGTATTATGGCATATACTTATACAATCAGGAGATATTAGCCTAGTACTATTTGCTACAACGCCAAAAGAAGAATATGAAAACAGAACATAACAGAATACTAGACTCACATAAACAGCTAAAATGATGTTCTCATTGTGTCTTAAATAAATACTTTTTTTATTATTTTTATAATCTTTTACTTTCATGGCATGGTTTGATAAAAACGTACTGTTAACATTACGGTTTGTCATGCTTTTTATATATTAACAGTATCATTATTTAATGGTTAAAATGTTACCTGGTAATTGAATCTTCTGTCAAAATTTTCTAAAATTCAATGCTACTCTTAAAGTTTTTTCATTAAGCACTCTCTCGCATTCATTGATAATCAGCGTAATGCAAATATTACAAAACTAGAAAAATATTTTCATATTACTTCTACATGAATATAATGTGATATTACGGAAATAGTGTTTGGAAATCCACTAAATGTCTTGATTGACATTAAAATAGATTTAATACTTTTTTTCTTTTATAATTTCAAGTCAAAGCATAGACCATTCTGCACTTTTACATGTTAATTCCAATTTAAATATGCGCACTTGCCTTTTAAAGCGTATTTGCTTTTTGAAGTAAATTAAAAAGAATATCTTCTTTTTTCTACAAACCAGCTTAGGGTGTACTTTTATTAATTCAAGCTCCGACATAAATGTTTAAATACTGTACCCCTCTCGTACAGTGAAACATTTACATGGCTTTGCAGAAACATGACAGCACCATGAATATATAGGGGTAGTATTTGTGAACATATTGGTTTAATCTATATATCTTGTAACAGTTGTAAGTAACGCATGTCTGGTTTCTTTGTATTCAAATACAATACACAATATTACTATTAGTGATTTGCCGTTCGATTTGAGGTGAAGTCAGTGGAAATCAATATGACACGTGAATAACTGTGACTTATATAGAGGTACTCTCTTTTATTATACTTAAATAAGTATCACATATAAACCACCAATATTTATATTGAAACACATTATATAAATAATTGTATAAAGATCATCCCAAGGTTAAGTAAACATTAAAACACTTCACAAAACGTCTTACACGGAGTAGCCGCAGAACACCAACATTTTTGTGTGGCTCGTAACAATGTTTTTTTACTGAATAATAAGCGTCATTTATATGCCATCGAGGGCTAACAGACGATCAGTTAACCTAATCACTGTTTCCTGGGATTAACCAGTTCTCGAGCACACCCCATCTCCGCAAGTAACTGATGACCTTCTCACTTGAATCAGCGGTAAGAGACGAATGATAATGAGACACAATGTCGTAAATCAATCATAACGAAGACTGTTGCCGGGCGGGGGATTCGAACTCACGAACCCTGGATTAATATTCAGACGCGCAACCAATTGAGCTAATCGGGCCCGTAACAATGTTAAATGCATTTAACGTTAACTTTAATGTTTTACAATCGGGGATAGAAACCTTTGTTTTAATCCATGTTGATACTTAAAGGGACAAGCTGGTTTCCTCAGTATATTAAATCCATGGCAAATATAGTAATATACATAAATATGAACTAAAATCAGAAGTTTCTCTCCAGTTATTTCACGCTTTTGTTGCTTCAATATAAAATTATGGTAGTGAGGTATGGGGAATAACAAAATGAAACGATTTGGGAAGAATCTATTTAAAATATTGTTAAATAATACTTGGTTTTAAATGATCTAGCAGTAATGCTGCAGTGTGAGGAGAACTTGCAAGATATCCTTTATTTATATATAGATATGTCAGAGTTGTTAAAGCTGCTTAGTTCAAATAATATAATTTAACTAAAATATATAATATCTTACTGTCTGATTGTAATAAAGGTGTAAGAAATGGATATTTAATGTCAAAATTATTCTTAACAGTTACGGTTTTTGTGTACATATGGGGCAAACCTAAGAGTGCAAATTATAAATCATTTCCATCATTATTTAAACAATGGCTATTTGATAATTGTGTGCAACCCTGGAAATCAATAGTGGTGTTATTATATAAGAATATAAAAGTGTGTGTTTTTTTTTATTTGAAACAAATTTAGAAATGCTACATTCTACATCACTTTAAAGTTTTTTTTTAAAAGCACATTTTTTAAGAATAAAAACAGGGATATGAGCGAAGAGAGAGAGAGAGAGAGAGAGAGAGAGAGAGATAGATAGATAGATAGATAGATAGATAGATAGATAGATAGATAGATAGATAGATAGATAGAAGTTTGTCAGATATGTAAATCGAATGATATAGAAGATGAGTTTCATTTTATCTTTATTTGTTGACCTAACTGTTTAATTTACAAATAATGTAATATTTATCCGAATCGTTTAAATTACGATATGCAATACCATATAATGTTATATATTAAATTTATATAATTTATTTTTCATGTTTGAGAAAAGATTATCCTCATTTAGACACAATATAACAACATATAATTAAACTGTATATTTTAACCGTGTTCCGGTATGTGAATGCGTATTTATTGTCTCATTTATATGTAATGATGAAAAAGTGTAATAGTTTAAGTCAATAAAATATATTTATCTTTATGAAAACTTGGAAGAAATATAATTTAATTTGATAAACATAATTACATGTTGCTAGAACAAAGATAATTCAGTTCGGCATAATGCATACTCGGACATCTACTTTATATGACTAAATATGTTTTAACAATAATGTTGTATGACACAACATATTAATACCGGATAAAGTCGTTGTCATGTAATTGATAAAAGGGATGAAACAAATGTTAATATGTTTGTGCTATGAGATACTGCTTAATACATTAATGTCTAACAATGTGTTTTTTGCAATTAAGATATTAATAACGGTGTATAAATGAGTGGTATTATATTACAATGTAATTCAACCGATATTAAGTTACTTTGGTTTGGTTTCATATACACATGTCAGAAAGATTTAAATTGAGTTATGTACGGTAATTGATGTAAATCCAGTGCGTTTTAAATTGCCATTAAGATTAAACGTAGGGAAACTCTCCTTTTTGCAATAGCCCGACTTATATAGGGTGATACATTATAAAGTCATAAACGGAGGATCCACGTCTTGCCGTACCCTTTACTATTATTCTTTGCTACTTCAGGTTCTGCAATGTCACAATGTTTAACTGCATTCAGTTCTGTCTGCAAGGGGTTGTTACAAAATAAATGACGCTTCTCTGTACTGCAGACAAGCTTATATTGACCGTTGCTTTTCTTATTGTTATGACACCCTTGCAAAACTGACTAGCCATACTAGACAACGTGTTTATTTTCATCTCATGCAAGATGACTTTCAGACCCTTGAGGCCTTTGTTTATGCAATGTGATGCTACAATTCATTGTACCAATGACCGATTAACATTAGACATAGTGTAATTGTTCTAATCGTTTGACCTTTAAAATTATAGGACGAGGAATAATTGATATCAATATCCATTTTTAGCGTTATAGGCTTTTCAATGGGATATTAACATACATACATGGTGCTTTTGTTTTATACGGATTTACCAACCACCCTAGAATGTTGTCACATATACATGAAAGACTTTTATTCTTAAAGTAAATAGTTTTTTGGGGGGTTTTTTGGGGGGGTTTTAATGGGGTTTAACGCCATTTTCAACACAATTCAGGTTATATATGGCATATCCAGTTTTACTGGTGGAGGAAGACCTCAGACTGAGTCAGACTGAGTAGAACCACCTTCCTTCCGCAAGTAACTGGAAACTTTCTCACATAAAGTTTTTGGAGCGGGCGGGACTCGAACCTACTACCATAGCGGTGAGAGGTAAGTGATCTTGAGACGGCGCCTTAGACCACGCGGCCACGGAGGACCCTTAGTAAATAGTCAATGACAAAATAAAATCGGTAAATAATAACACAAATTTAGACCAGAAAGGGCTGTCTGTAATAGTTTCTGACACATTAATTCAGAACATCATGCACAATTATTGTCTTTTTTGTTTTAATACGGTCGTGAGTTCGAATCCCTGCTCGGCAACAGTCTCTGTAATGATTGATTTACGACATTGTGTCTCATTATCATTCGTCTCTCACCGCTGATTCAAGTGAGAAGGTCATCAGTTACTTGCGGAGATCGGGTGTGCTCGAGTAATTGTTAACCTTTCAGGAAACAGTGGTTAGCTTATCTGATTGTCTGTTAGCCCTCGATGGCATACTAATTCAATCAACCAATCACTCTTTTAATACGAGGGGCATTCAATAAATTGTCACTTATGGCCTTCCGTAGAAACAATATTGCGTAAAAAAACAGGAAAAACTCGTGCAATTGACTGGGAATGTTTATTCAATACACCTGCGAATTTTCAATTTAATCCGATTATAATTGTCCAAAATATTAATTGTTGAATTATACACACTCGTGTACAGTGGCTATAATGAAACCTGAAGAAAAAATAAGGGCTTACATGAAAACCCGAGTTTCTTTGCAGTTATCTCCAAAAGAGATTTATTCTGAATTGTATCGTATAGTATTTATTACCTTGATAGTTCGTTGGGTTAAGGTATTAAAGGGAGGTCAGCATTGCCTGCAAGAAAATAACCGCCGAGACAGGCCTGTTGTTGAAGCAACAAAGGAAAACACCTGTGCTGTTAGAGCTATGGTAGAAGAAGATGGGCGATATACTGTTTCCCAGATAGATTATAGTCCAGGCGTTTCAGCAGACACCGTACATCATAGTCTGACTAAATGTTTGAAATTAAAGATAGTTTTTGCTAGATGGGTACCCCACTTGCTGACACCTGACCAAAAGGCCAAGCGTTTAGATTGTGCTAAAAATATAAAAATTGTAATCCTGAAAAAAAATTGACTTGCTCACTGGGGATGAAACTTTTTTTTTGTTCTGAGCCCAAACGGCGCATCAGTAACAAACATAGACTTTGATAAAAAAATCAGGCTAGGTCGGTCATAGCAAAGAGGATAAGAAGCACCAAGAAGGTTGTTTTTTTTATATGCCATTGTCTTCAATTCTAGTGGTCCTGTTGTGCAAATTCCTTGCAAAGAGGGTAGAACAATTACAGGAAAGTCATACAAAGATAAAGTACTTAAATCTGTCAAAAAGGTTTGTCCGTGCAAGGGGAATACTTTGAAGGGTTGGCCTAAAAAATCCCGTTCCTGTGAAAATCGTAAATATTCGAAGACCAGTGACAGAAAATAATGAATGACCTTCGTAACTAACAGAAAAGGGCAGTGTTATATAGATGTATACAATAAAGAAAACGATTGTGATGTACTTCTATGTGTATATATTGATTGTGATTATGGTATATGTGATGACATTCGTTCTGAAGGAATGTGTCTATATTGAAATATAGTGTAAGGTTTATTGGGTAGGTTGTAGCACTGCTTATACCAAAACAAAATTTGTGCGTGTTATTTTGTAATGTAAGTTTATTATCAGAGGTGTTGTAACATGGGAGTCAATATTTAAAAAAATCTTGAATAGAAATCTTATCCTATCTCAAGTTAAGAGAAAAACGTTTAATCATAAGATGATTCGTGAAGCTGATATATTAAAATAATATGTTAAATAAACAAGTAAATGAAAACTGTCAAACCGTAAAACCTAATTGATCTGACTTTCTTTCCGTTTAGTTGTTGACATTATGTCGGATACTTAACACAATACAGAAATTATATACTAGTAAATAGATTCTTGTATGCAATTACGGTCACAGTCACGGAAAATCGAAGGCAGTTCGTTCAAAATAGGAAACAAATCCAATGATGTAGTTTCTTAAAACCGACGCATATAATTAAGCGGCAATACAATTGTAAACCTTCGACACACTCAAATACAAACTATATTTGTACATAATAGGGAGAATCATACGTCTAACAAAACACCTTTCAGGAGCATCGGATCCGTAAAGGAAACATACATGACAGAAATAGTAAATACAGTAGAGAGAATTACCATTTTATAGTGCTAAAACTTGTAACAAAATATCCTTAGCTAGCTTTTGGCTTTACGCTATACAATAGTGAAGACTGGCAGACGATACTGCAGACTGAGAAACCTACTATTATATTACAAACTAAAACTTAACTACACTGAAAAGAAAGGAAAGAATACATTTAGGATTTTAAAATTATTTCATAATTGGCTAAGTTTATTCATGTGATAGAAAATGAACTGATTTTTTTCTTATTGTTTTGCTTTGAAATGAATTAAATGTTTGTTTTTCGATTCAACAATATGATGAAATATACACAGGTAAAAATGCCACGTATGTTTAACATATGTTTTGTCGAACATACGTTAAACATATGTTTAACGTATGTTTCACATGCGTTTTGGTTAACATACGTTTCAAAACATACGTTTAACATACGTAAAGAAACATATGATAATCAGAAACGCACGTTAAACATACGTTTAAAGAAACATATGTTAAACGCATGTTAAACGTACGTTTCACATACGTGGTTCAATTCATATGTTTAACATACGTTAAAGTGAATATATAATTATTGCGCTAAAATGCTCCACAGCACATGGCACTCACTATTTTTGGAAATATCACTAACAGAGCCAGAGGCAGGGTCCAATTTAAGTACGAGAATCATAAATACATGTCTGACAATCAAAAACATATGTTAAACATATGTTTACATCAACATATGTTAAACGCATGTGAAACATACGTTTGTCATATGCGTTTCGATTCATACACAGGTAAAAATGTCACGTATGTTTAACATATATGTTTTGTTGAACATATGTTAAACATACGTTTAACGTATGTTTCACATGCGTTTTGGTTAACATACGTTTCAAAACATACGTTTAACATATGTAAAGAAACATATGATAATCAGAAACACACGTTAAACATACGTTTAAAGAAACATATGTTAAACGCATGTTAAACGTACGTTTGACATATGTGGTTCAATTCATATGTTTAACATACGTTAAAGTGAATATATAATTATTGCGCTTAAATGCTCCACAGCACATGGCACTCACTATTATTGGAAATATCACTAGCAGAGCCAGAGGCAGGGTCCAATTGAAGTACGAGAATCATAAATACATGTCTGACAATCAAAAACATATGTTAAACATATGTTTACTTCAACATATGTTAAACGCATGTGAAACATACGTTTGTCATATGCGTTTCGATTCATACACAGGTAAAAATGTCACGTATGTTTAACATATATGTTTTGTCGAACATATGTTAAACATACGTTTAACGTATGTTTCACATGCGTTTTGGTTAACATACGTTTCAAAACATACGTTTAACATACGTAAAGAAACATATGATAATCAGAAACACACGTTAAACATACGTTTACAGAAACATATGTTAAACGCAAGTTAAACGTACGTTTCACATACGTGATTCAATTCATATGTTTAACATACGTTAAAGTGAATATATAATTATTGCGCTAAAATGCTCCACAGCACATGACACTCACTATTTTTGGAAATATCACTAGCAGAGCCAGAGGCAGGGTCCAATTTAAGTATGAGAATCATAAATACATGTCTGACAATCAAAAACATAGTAAAACATACGTTTACATCAACATATGTTAAACACATGTGAAACATACGTTTGCCATATGTGTTTCGATTCATACATTTAGAATATGTTAAAAATCCTATATAATTATTGTGCTAAAATTGACATACGTGGTTCAATTCATATGTTTAACATACGTTAAAGTGAATATATAATTATTGCGCTTAAATGCTCCACAGCACATGGCACTCACTATTATTGGAAATATCACTAGCAGAGCCAGAGGCAGGGTCCAATTGAAGTACGAGAATCATAAATACATGTCTGACAATCAAAAACATATGTTAAACATATGTTTACTTCAACATATGTTAAACGCATGTGAAACATACGTTTGTCATATGCGTTTCGATTCATACACAGGTAAAAATGTCACGTATGTTTAACATATATGTTTTGTTGAACATATGTTAAACATACGTTTAACGTATGTTTCACATGCGTTTTGGTTAACATACGTTTCAAAACATACGTTTAACATACGTAAAGAAACATATGATAATCAGAAACACACGTTAAACATACGTTTACAGAAACATATGTTAAACGCATGTTAAACGTACGTTTCACATACGTGATTCAATTCATATGTTTAACATACGTTAAAGTGAATATATAATTATTGCGCTAAAATGCTCCACAGCACATGACACTCACTATTTTTGGAAATATCACTAGCAGAGCCAGAGGCAGGGTCCAATTTAAGTATGAGAATCATAAATACATGTCTGACAATCAAAAACATAGTAAAACATACGTTTACATCAACATATGTTAAACACATGTGAAACATACGTTTGCCATATGTGTTTCGATTCATACATTTAGAATATGTTAAAAATCCTATATAATTATTGTGCTAAAATCTCCAACAACACTTAGGACATATTGTTTTAGGGAATAACACTAGAACAGACAGAGGCTAATTTAAAAAAAATTCATGTTGCATATTATTCATATATGTTAACAAAACCATATGTAAACATATGCGTGTCATACATATGTTTAATCCAAATGATTTAATTCATTTACATGTAAAACTGATAAATTATCACAGCTGACATGAGATATAAAAGGAACCGGCAATATTTTCCCAATATTTTATTGTTTTTCTTCTATAGTATAGCCACAATATAATAATCATCCAAGTAGACACCATCTAGGTAGTTTCAAATTAATGGAGTGTTGTATCATGTCCAATATTTAATTAGTCCTCCTTTTCATACTTCACATTGCTGGCATACTCGAATGTAACTGTTGAAACAGCTTCACAACTGAAATAAAGTATAAAATATTCTTAATTTTATATATATATATAACTAGATCTGTTTTATTGTGAAGCTGTCAAATATAATGGCATCTTTTATTTCCTTTTGTGAAATAGAGGGCCTCAATGAAGATCATATGAATTAAAGACTATATCTAAATGTCAAGCATTACCTACTTCTATAAACTTTTGCATATCAATCAATACATAAAAATAATTAATCAACCAAAATTGTAAATATCTTTTTTAAAAAAATGATTAAGAATTAAAAAAAAATAAACAGTAGATCTACCTGAGTATCGTTGTACTTTCGGTTTTGCACTATCCCATTTTCACCTCTACCAAACGTGTATTTACATCGGTTCACTAACACACACTATGCAATAAAATGTTTATTTGAATCCTTTAATTACTTTTGTCAGAGATATGCCTATATGGTTCCACAGATTAAATATTGTCAATCAACCTCGATGTTTCCTGTTTCCTGGTATTTTTCAAGGTAAAGGTCGGCACTGGCTTACTCAGACTAAATAAACCGTAAAACAGCTAAATATGTAAAACTGTAAAATCTGAACATTTGAACAAAGATCACTCGCCTTTAAAGAAAAACAAGGTAAGTACAAGAATGTATAGATATTTTTAAAATTAAATATAAATCATATATAAAGTTTTCATATATATTTGCTATTATTTTTACTACAACAATATTTTTTTTTCTAAAAAAAAGTGGGTGAACATGTTTAGGACGAAAATTGATTTGTGTGCTAGAGTTACTTCCCTTGTTGTGAACGCACAGAGAACACATTTTATGAGTTTATAATCTGGCAAATTTAATAATACTCATCGTTTTTAATGATATTTAGCGGTTAGTATTATGTTTATGTATATCAACGACGTTATAGATATACATCAGTACGCTATGCAACTTTCGGAACTGTAAATATTTTCATTTTAAACCATAAACCTTACCCCACCCACTGTTACTTTGTATGTTCAATAATTATAATTTTAGTTTGCAATATTATTTTTAGAACATGTTCTTATGTTAATTGTTTGGTGACTATTTTAAATATTTGAACTGGAGGCAATGTAAAGAATTTCTTGCCATCTAATTGATATATTGAACTGGGACCATGCACAGGCAATTTTCCAGTCGGTGACACAAACCCTATCTTAACATAGCGTTTGGATAGCTATACAATATATAGTAAATAATGGAAAGGTAGGACACTTCTTAAAGACATATCTGGTGTGAAGGGAGAAACCACGGGACATTTAGCAAGTAAATAAAACAAAATATTTCGGATTAAATTTTGTCTCACTATCTAGAAAACATTGAATAAACAAATGTTAATTTAGACAGCCAGAATATAGTTAGCCACTGAACGGATTGTTGTGAAACTTCAGTAGACCACAGTCCTGCTTATTACCTCGATCACTAGACTTAAAGGCAATGTTAAAGGATTTTTATTCTTTATCAGTGTTTTCTCCAGAGCACGTTTCTTGTGTTTGTGACGCAATTGAATCTCATTTGTCGCAATCAAGTTTGTTCACTATGATGCAACCTTAAAAATACAGAAATTAAAACTACACAGATTTGTTTTGGCAAGTGGGTTTCAGAGTTATTATTTTTACACTGCTAGCAGTGTTGAGAGATCACATGGTATGATTCAGGGTATCCTGATATATACATGTGAACCTTTTTGGAAAGCAATGAGGGGGATTGGGTTTTGAAATGAGCGAGATTTTTTTTCGCGGCATAAAATTTGAAAATATTGTCATTTCGGTACAATTTTACATAATTTGTTAATAATACAAGTATATTAAACCATAATAGATGGTGTTTTGTCATAATATATAGAGAATATACAGTGTTTTCTCCAGAGCGTGTTTGTTGTGTTTTTGACGCAATTAAATCTCATTTGACGCAATCAAACTTGTTCAGTGCGTACACTATGACACAACCTTAATAATACAAAATTCAAATTACGCATATTTGTTTCGGCAAGCTGGTTTCAGAGTTAGTTTTACAATGCTAGCTGTTTTGGCAGATCACATGGTCTGATTCAGGGAAACCCTGGTCACGCGGTTCTACTAAGTTATGTAAACACTCAAATTGGTTATTAACACTATATTTATGCAATCGCATAGATGATTATGATCACATACATAATTTTCCGCGAAGCAATATTATAGTTTGAAGACAACATCTGTGAAAACAAACATATGCTGCAACAATAGCACTGATATATACCCAGTTTTAGGTTGTTTGTATATAAAGATAAAATGTGGAAATCATGAAACTTTTCTAGAAATTTGTTTGAAATGTACGGGCGTTACTTTATCTGAAAACCTTTTTATTTTTGTATTTGTATTTCTATAAGGTATCGAGACGCGCATGGGCAACATTTTAATACCAGTTTAAACATAAGCCGGTCCATGTTTTACGCCGTTTATATTTCTTTTACGGACATTTAAAAGGTTATGGAAAAAAGAAAATAAACTTTTAGAAAATTATATTTATTTTGAAAAACTTATTTTTGTTAAGTTACCATTAAAATGTTATAATATTAAGGTAACATTACTCTAAAATGAGTCTAGCTATGAACCAGAAGAGAAATGGTTTTGGGAAAAAGAAAACAACAAAGTTTTGTTTTCCAAAGAGTATAATGCTTAGTAATGGTAAACATGAAGTTCAGCTGAAATATAAGATGAAATGATTTTAGTGTTTTTCATTATAAATAGTTAGGGCCATGGTGATCGAGCTGAGGCCATAACATTTGAAAAGTTGATGACCCGGTGGCCATGATCATAAAAACTGTCGTTGGGAAGGAAAAGACTAGTTTCAGGTGTTGTAACTTGTTGGGCCTGAAGTGAAACATTCGTTTGGAAGTTAAAGTGTTTTGAAGTTGTTAATTTCAGTTTGAATTTTGATTTTAAAATTTGTGTGAAATAGGAAGTAAAACTGTTGAAGTAAAATATGTCATTTTCACCTCTATTTATTCAAGTTGATTAAGTTTAAAACTAGTCAATGATGGCCCCAGATTTTTAGTCAGTGGGTCATCAATGACCCCCAAAAATTGGAGCTGGATAAAACACTGCTTTACTATATTCATTTAGCCTCAATTAATTTTTGTGATTTTTCTGGCATACTGTCTTTAAATATTGTATCAAAGTTTGTAAACTATTCTCTAGATTGAATGCTTAATAAGTTATTATCAACTGTAAACAGTCATATAAAGTGTACAATTTGCTAATACATGTAGTATACAAATTATCTGTTGTTTCAGCTTTAACAGCTTATACTAGAAATGGAGGCGTTTTACAAAGGAAGAGATCTTAAAAGACCCCCAAATTCTATATGGACCTGGTAATCTAGCTGTAATGGTCTAAAATCTGTATTCCTCACCAGTGACAATGTCTTTGAAAAAGGTAGGGAAAATTATCGTATTGATTAATATTCCTGATATTATAAATGAAAAACAGTATTGAATTCAATAATAAATTTGCATCTTAAATCTCTCCATTTTATTCAAAACATCGAGGTAAATCATCTGGATAGATAGGTATTTAATTTATTGTTGATCACTTATTCAATTTAAGAACTGGTAGAAGTCAATATTTTTGCATAATGTTTACCTAAGCTAGGACTGCAAGTTAACTGAGTGATATATCAAACTGATATCTTTAACTAGTCAAATCAGATAATCAGAGTCTGAGATGTGTCCCTTTTGCTAGATGGACACTTTAAAATGGAACGCTTTGTCTGTTGTCACATGTTGTCAGTCATTTATCGGGTTCTCAGGGTTTATTGTTGGGGGGGGGTGGGGGGGGGAGGGTTACAATCTGCTACATGATGTCCCATATATGTTTCAAATCGCCAATATGTCTCTTGTTTTCTGTATGCCATATTTCAGAAGTTATATTTCAGACCTTGCTGATGTTTCATTTAAAGAAACAGTGAAAACTCATTCATAATTTAAGATTGGAATATAGCTCAGAATGGCTGAAAAGCCATCTCCTGCAATCTAAATTTAAAAAAAATTCCATGACAGAGGCCACTTGGACCACCCCTCTTGTACTTTACCCAAAACTTGCGCCATTGGCGCTTGTTTCTTGCCAGTGGCACTTACAAGTTGGATACTGCTACTTCTTAATTTAGTACTTATTCTTTGAAACATTTTGACAACCCTGGTTTCTACTGGTCAAAGGCCAACAGGGCTTATGTCCTGATAAATTTTCTGTTGTCCATTAACCTTTTTCTTTTACACATGATAGCACCTTCATTTAGGCTTAGACCGTATATATTTTACATGTAGCATTGAATGGATGTTCCCTAAAAGATTTGTTTAAGTCTGGTGGAGTCAAATTTGAGACTGCCACAGGGGTCACTGTTTTACATAGGGAACATGTTGTAGACGCGAAACCACCTTCATTTTTCATTGAATCTTAACAAAACTTGCACAGCAGTTTAACTGTTATATTACCACAAGATCTTGGACAAGGTCTTGAACCAGCATGATTCGACCACAAATGCCCCCACGACAAGGCTTATATAGGCACATTTTAAGCGAAATTTTAAAATACATTTTCTCTGAAAGCTCGAGGCTTAAATGTTTTACGTGTAGCATTGTATGGTGGTCTCCTAAAAGATTTGTTGAAACAAAACTTACAAAAAACATTGTCTCTGAAATGTACATCTGTCCATTTGTTGCCAGTAGAGCAATTCAGGCTCTCTTGGGCTCCTTGTTCATGCATACATTTTATTTCCATATAATAATTTTAATTTACTTTTTTATATTTTCATGAAAAATGATATTTTCATTAAAAATGATGATAGGTACAGAAGAGAAAATAACAAAAAGCCTTATTTCTTATGACTGAATAGACTTATGTGAATGTATTTTGGTGTGATTTGTTGTTGCTGACATGACGGTGAATACCTATGTGTATTTCATGGTCCCCACCCCAATGAGGTCTTAGGGGCGGGGCCAAAACAGTCAAATTCAAGGTAGACTTTAAGAATCTTCTTACTATTATAGGAAGCACTCGGAAACAAATTGTGAGCATGATTATTGACGACTATAAGTCCTTTATAAAATTTGTCAATTTCATGCCCCTGGGTCTCACAGTTTGGCTCTGGGGGCGGGGCCTACTTTACTAAATCTTTATTTATGAGAAATTGACAAAAAACGTTATTTCTAAGACTGAATACACTTATGCGAATGTTTTTTGGATAATCAGGTGACCGTTAAAGCCCATGGGCTTCTTGTATATATTATATGTAATGTGTATACATGCATAATTATTTATTTTCCAGTGACAAACTGGTATGGAACATTGCTGAGAAGTGAGACATGGAATAATATAGCTTAGTTGGAAGAAAAGTAAACCTGGAAATAGATGGTACAGTTATATCCCTTAAACCTGAAGACAGCAAGTGACAAAATCATACACTGAAGTTCAAAATTACATGCTGATGAGATGTCAGTCATACACATGAACTTTTTTTTCGGAAATGTGCTGTTGTCCCGACTGATATTGCTATGATAATGGAGAAATTAAATGGAGTTTACAGATTATTTGCTACATATGTTATGAGAAGGAAGTATTTACAAAAAGGAAAATGCAGACTAACAACATTGTGACGCTCCTGTTGGAAGACAACAATTACTGTGACTGATTTAAGAATCTAGTATGTAAAAGTGAACCATCAATGAAAGAAATCTGCTTTTCTCATCATGATTGATATAAATGTGCTTAGATTTATTTCATTGTTCATTATTATTCGCTCTCATGAGCCAAAAGCTCTTGAGTTATTTTGTGATCAGCTTATGTCAGTCATTTTATTTTATTTGTCTTTCAGTCTTTCACCTTTGCTATCTATGGTAGTTTTTGTCTAGAGCATGCAATGAAAGACACAGTGTTTACAAAATAATGAATTATGATGTCTGTCCCATTGAGTACAATGATTAACAGATTTATTTGATAGTTTTTAACTTTTAAACAAATTTTAAAAGGATTCATGGAGGGAAGTAAAAAATAAATGAATACATCAGATAGATGTACAAATAGATTGTATAGATTTGTAATATTTTTGAAATATTAAGTTAGTGTCATACCTTTTTCATTATTTGTTTGTATGGCATTTTATGCCTTATAAGCTCACCTTGCCAAAGGCTTTAAATGAGCTATAATTCTAATCACTTTTTGTCCATCTGTCTGTCAACAATTTCTATAAATGACATCTCTGATACCGCTGGGGAGATTTTCACCAAAATAAGTATGAACGCTTCAAGCATTCTTACATCAAGCTTCTCAAGTTTGTTAAAGTTACCGATTGATCTAATGTTAAAAATGAGTTTTCATATGTTTAACATATTTTTAAAACATACGTTAGAACCTATGTCAAACATACATAGTAATATTTTCATGAAAAACATACATATTTAAACGTATGTTAAACGTGCGTGGTACTATTTCCAAGAAAAAAATATGTACTCAAACGTATGTTAAACGTGCGTGGTACTATGTTCATGAAAAACGTACGTATTGGAACATATGTTAAACGCATGGGAAACATACGTTTGACATGCGTGGTACTATTTATATGAATAACATACGTATTGTAACGTATGTTAAACATATGGCCCGAAACGTATGTTAAGCACACGTGGTACTATTTATATGTAAACATATGTTTTGGCAAGTACGTTAAACATATGTTTAACATACGTTAAACGTATGGCCAGAAATGTATGTTAAACGAGCGTGGTAATATTTATATGTAAACATATGTTTTGGCATGTACGTTAATACGTTTAACATGCGTGGCATTTATACCTGTATACAGGATAGTATGCACTCTATCAGCTGCGCAACTAGGGCCAATGGTGCGACATTTTCTGATTTTAACTAAAAACACTTAAAATGGATAAACAAACACCAACTCTACTTTTAACTTTCATACATTTTTTATATAGTTTAAACATACATTTTCAACTGTTTGTTAAATACTCATTACATACATATGTTTAACATGTGTGGTACTATTTATATGAAAAACATATGTACTCTAACATATGTTAAACTTACATTAACAATATGTTTAACATGCTTGGTACTATTTATATGAAAAATGTATGTATTCTAACGTATGTTAAACGTATGTTATAGTTAACATGTGTGGTACTGTTTATATGAAAAATGTACGTATTGTAACATATGTTATACAAATATTTAACATGCGTGGTACTATTTATATGAAAAACGTACGTATTCTAACGTATGTTAAACGTACTTTAAACATATGTTTAACATGCGTGGTACTATTCATATGAAAAAAG
The DNA here is from genome assembly GCA_029582155.1 of Panopea generosa. Lineage (NCBI taxonomy): Eukaryota > Metazoa > Mollusca > Bivalvia > Adapedonta > Hiatellidae > Panopea > Panopea generosa. The sequence goes on from CM055901.1 coordinate 67,137,107, forward strand.
TTTGTATTCTAACATATGTTAAACGTACATTAAACATATGTTTAACATGGTGGTACTATTCATATGAAAACATATGTTTGACCGTACGTTAAACATATGTTTAACATATGTTAAACGTATGTCCAGAAACGTATGTTAAACGCACGTGGTACTATTTATATGTAAACGTATGTTTTGGCACGTACGTTTAACATGCGTGGCATTTTTACCTGTGTATACGACAACAGTGTATGTACAACAATTCACACCTTTGTGTATGTCTACAGAAACATCTGGTGAAGAATGGCATCAGCTAGCGATATTGCACCGTCTGAAAACAAGGCCAACTACCTCAGATGGATTGGTCTATTCGTTGATGGCGGTACACTTGTGCTTAAAAAACAGTTTGACCAGAGAATCCCACCATGCAATCTTGACTCCGAGCTGAAGAAGTCGGCAAACCGAAGGGAGATAACAACTCTGATAAGCAGAGGTGTCATAACAAAAGAGCAAGAAAAACTCTTGAATCTGGGGAAACCAGACTCATCGACATTCGACGTGTCATTGTTAACCTGTTTGTTGCGTAATTTGCCAATATGTGGACTTAATAAGAGTGCAAAGGTCTGGAAAGGTGTACCAGCATCTGGAGATGTTTCTGTCGAAGCTGATATTGTTCGGTTACGGCTGTTACGGAATGAAGTAAGTCGTATAATCCAACATTCTGAGAGAGAGAGAGACAGACAGAGAGACAGACAGAGAGAGAGAGAGGAGAGGAGAGGTGAAGAGTATACATATATATAATATACTAGCTTTTTTCTTGATTTAAAACAAATCTTTAGTTTTTGTTGTATTTGTTCGTGAAATTTTTTAAACCACAATGACTGTAGGTGAAATGTGTTATGTCAATAAATCATGGCAACTTTAATTTCTTTAATTTAATATGATTTCAAGAAACTATGTATTGTCTGTTAGTATTTACCGGCACTCATTAATCTTTGACACTATGTCTGGCAGTTAGCATGTATCTATTCGTGAAAGCTCGATAGAATGTCGATTTAGTAATGTATTAATATTGGTTTATTAATTGTAGTTATATCACTATTTCCGAAATACAAAAACTAATTTTCGGATAGACAAGGAATGTTCATGAGTGCAAGATAAATACGAAGACGAAACGCATTTCTTCTCGCATTAGTTTGTTTACCAGAGAGTACGGCATAATTTCTAATTGTTCTTGACACCCTTTTTAGATATCACACCAAGCGTATTTAACAATGACAAAAACACAGTTCCTAAGTAAATGGAATGACACAGAACAGGTTTGTGAGATACTTAACATTTATTTATCATGGGATTCACAAAGTGATATTATAGATTCGCAACTGAAAGAACATGATAACCTTGCACTTTTTATTGATTAAACTTTTATTTATATTATATCTTAGACAAATCATGCTCCTGGATTTCTAGTATTAAGTATATATGGATAAAGTGTCTTGCTTAAAAACACAAAACAAAGTTGTTGCAGAAGATCGATCCCCCGGCACCCCCGATCCTTGGTCCGATGATTTACCACTGGGCTACGCGTTCCACACACTTATCATTAAAAGTATCACTTGGTTGTCATGTTTGTTGATGACTGATCTTGAATGGTCCCTTCATTGATTTGAAATTAAACGCTTTAAAAAAACAAAAATAAATATTTAACTTATCAATAAAAAAAGAAATACAACATAAAGTAACTGTGAATAACGGAAATTACCAGACGATCAATTAACTTATTTACATAGATAAAAGCAATTATCAATAATTTAGAAAATGTAATTAATTGATTTACTGGAAATGTACTGGAAAATGAACGTTTTTCGTGAAAATGATGCAGAAGTAAATATACCATGGCTATTCTCAAAAATTGATTTTATGTTTTAGGTTTTATGCAGACTCGGGTCTAATAAACCTGATCTACATAAATATATCAACGACATGAAGACAAAGTCGATTGACCCAATGTGTGAACAAGATTATGAAAAAAAACTAAAAGTCTGGGAAGAAACGGACCAAGCATTACAGTCAGAGCTGACAACACAGTTACGTGAGCATGACGAGAGACTTTCATCAATACAAACTGAAATGATTGACATGAAAGAATGTTTACAAAAACAGAAAGAAGACAGTCAAAACCTTGAGAAAGAACTTGGCAATCATAAGGAGAATATATCAGTTATAAAGGCGGATGTTAACGAAGGTTTGTCCTGCAATTAAGTTTTATTCAAATCAGTTACAACTGAAAACGTTGATTGAATTTCGTTTTTACATACATTTTAAAGAAATAATATCAAAAAATTAAAACTGTCTAAATAAAAATGGATCCTTATTGTTCATGTACATATAGGCTCCGTTATAGGCTTACATAGCCCTTATTGTTCATGTACATATAGGCTCCGTTATAGGCTTACATAGCCCTTATTGTTCATGTACATATAGGCTCCGTTATAGGCTTACATAGCCCTTATTGTTCATGTACATATAGTCTCCGTTATAGGCTTACATAGCCCTTATTGTTCATGTACATATAGGCTCCGTTATAGGCGTACATAGCCCTTATTGTTCATGTACATATAGGCTCCGTTATAGGCTTACATATCCAGGGTTTCCGCTGTCATTCGCCAAATTCGCAAATGGCGAAAAAATAAAAAAAATGGCGAAAAAATAATTTGCCGTAAGAAGAATTTTTTATATACACGAAATTTCCCTTTCCAAAACACCTCGATCTGGCCTAAACATCAATATCACACAGCCGAAAACACAGCTTGTACACAGTACACAACCCACGTGTGACATGCCAATGTAGAAGCATGACTAGGGGAGGTAAAATGCGGCACCTTTTATCTTTATCACCTCCTCGTAAAACAATAAACATCGGTTGTACTTAGATCTTTAATGGTTGATTGAAACACCGACACGTGATGATGATTGTTTACAGTTTGTAACGAATAAATGAAATTGCACCTTTGATGCTATTATTAATATGTCAATCAAAACTAATTATGCAGGTAAAAAAACATTGAGGTAGCACTTTTTTAAGACCGTCACTAATCAGTATAAACAATTGACCCCCGCAGTGTTTATCATACTACATGCCCGATAATGCGACTTTGGAAAACCTCTCATGCATATTCATTTATCTATTTTTATTCCTCTAATGTGATTGGCGGATAGCTTTGAATATAAATTAACCTATTTTTAATAACCGCTCTGATTGGTCGGATATCTACGACCATGGTACACGTTTCTTACCACCTACCCAAGCAAAGACAAAAAAATAGACGATGACGTAATTCGCGGGTGTCTCTCAAATTCTCCAGTATGAAGAGTATAAAATTATCTCCCTTTGCCAAAATGGTAACGATTTCTAAAAACTGATTAGGTTTTTGCAGATAATATGCGATTGATCGCGTTATGTAAAATGTCAGCGTTAGGTTTTGGTAATTTTATAAATATTTCGTAGATTTACAATTATTGGAACTGTATGTATATAAAAAAAATTCTGTGAAAACGTGAAAGTTGATATTTAAATTGAGTTTACGGTAAAGACAAATGTGGGTGGGGTATTATAGTAATAAACTTATGTTTTTTGGTTGTGTAGTTTAAGCGTATAATTTTCTTTGGCATGATTTAAATATAGTATTGAAAACAACAATTAAGATCAATTTTGTGGGTTTTTTTTTAATATTTGAAATATAGTTGACTAGTTGCACTTTCTAGATATTTGAAGACTGTCATAGACTGCATTTATTTATCATATTGCCAAGTTCTCTTGGATAGATTGAATAGCTTTGTAGGCTTGACATTGCCATTATTGTATGTTATGACAGCAATAATAAGAAAAGAAGAGAAAGATAGTTAAAATAATGTTTTAAATATACTGAATCTACAGAACAGAAATGATAGTCAATAAAGAACAAAGATTAAATACAACATAATAAGTTGGGCATACTGATAGATACATAGTCAGTTCTCTTGCAATTCTCTCACTTCTCCCGGTCTTATTCAAACTCTAAAACTTGTGATTTAGACATGCATAATGTTAAGGGGAGCTAACCCTACATATAATAACACATTTAAGTCTATGTTAACAAATTTCATATAATACCGCAAGGTGTATTGGTAATAAAAATCTGGGCATGTGAACCGCTGATCAGGGCAAGTTATTTTTCAGCCAGGGCAAGTAGATTTTTTCAACCTACTTGCCCTGGGCTAGTCCCAAATTTTCTGTTTCTTGGAGCACTGCATAATATCAAATTGTAAGCACTAAAGCACCAATCTGATCTGCAACAATAACATAATTTGTTGATAACTACAGTCCATTGGTAAGTGTATTGAGTGAAGACAAGGGTGCGAGAGCGCAAGGGCTGTTGAAAAGTATCTCAAATTTCAAGTTTTTGTATGTCTCTCACTTTCTGACTGTTGTGTTGAAGCCCTTAAGCATCTTATGATTCAGTCAAAGACATAACACACCATAAAAGTGCTAGATATGCTTAAAATAGTGTATATCAATACAGCTAAACAAAAAATGGCGGACGAGAGGGGGGTAACCCCCCTCCCGAACCCTCCCCCACGCATACTTTCTTTTTTTCGTTTTATGGTGGCCAAAAAAAAAATGGGGCCAGTGGAAACCCTGCATATCCCTTATTGTTCATGTACATATAGGCTCCGTAATAGGCGTACATAGCCATTATTGTTCATGTACATATAGGCTCCGTTATAGCCTTACATAGCCCTTATTGTTCATGTACATATAGGCTCCGTTATAGGCTTACTAAGCCCTTATTGTTCATGTACATATAGGCTCCGTAATAGGCGTACATAGCCCTTATTGTTCAAGTACATATAGGCTCCGGTATAGGCGTACATAGCCCATATTGTTCATGTACATATAGGCTCCGTTATAGGCGTACATAGCCCTTATTGTTCATGTACATATAGGCTCCGTTATAGGCTTACATAGCCCTTATTTTTCATGTACATATAGGCTCCGTTATAGGCGTACATAGCCCTTATTGTTCATGTACATATATGCTCCGTTATAGGCTTACATAGCACTTACTGTTCATGTACATATAGGCTCCGTTATAGGCTTACATAGCATTTATTGTTCATGTACATATAGGCTCCGTTATAGGCTTACATAGCCCTTATTGTTCATGTACATATAGGCTCTATTATAGGCGTAAATAGCCCTTATTGTTCATGTACATATAGGCTCCGTTATAGGCTTACATAGCCCTTATTGTTCATGTTCATATAGGCTCCGTTATAGGCTTACATAGCCCTTACTGTTCATGTACATATAGGCTCCGTTATAGGCTTACATAGCCCTTATTGTTCATGTACATATAGGCTCCGTTATAGGCTTACATAGCCCTTATTGTTCATGTACATATAGGCTCCGTTATAGGCTTACATAGCCCTTATTGTTCATGTACATTTAGGCTCCGTTATAGGCTTACATAGCCCTTATTATTCATGAACATATAGGCTCTATTATAGGCTTACATAGCCCTTATTGTTCATGTACATATAGGTTCTGTTATAAGCTTACATAGCCCTTATTGTTCATGTACATATAGGCTCCGTTATAGACGTACATAACCCTTATTGCCACACGGATAGTCAATATCATATAATGAAACGTGATTTCCTATCTTATCCACATTTAAATATGCAAGGATATTTTATATCGCTTTTTGCAATTAAGTCGACAAAAAATACGTATAAATGGTTTATAAACAAAATTTAATAAAAAGAAATGACAAACGTTTGTTGCGTTAAAGTACATGGCTAAATTATTACATTAGGGCGTTTGTTTTACATTAGTGAAATAATTGAACTTGGTGTTTCCTACTTATTAAAAAAATGAACTAAGGAAAATACAACATATCTATAAGCGATTAACATAGCAATGGAACGAACTAATTGTTATATCAGGCATCTCGATTAAAACGTATTGCCAATAGTACTTGATAGAAATATCTTGGTAGAATTAAAATAATACTATCTTCAATTTTAAAAAACTTACAGTTGTCGCGTTTATAGAATTATTTATCGTATTATATACTGAAACAAGCAAATTCTAATAACTTGATTAAACTATATTTAATGAAAAAAAATCTAAAGAACATTTCTTGGATTGAAACACAGCGTTATCACTCCAATTATAAACAACAGAGACAGTAGAATTATATAAAACTATACCAGTGCTAACAATTCGAAACTCAAAATTGTAAACTATCAACATATGCATAACATTGGTATTTTAAAACAACATCTGTCTTGTTTAGGATCAAATGGTCTCGATCATATTCTATACATTAAGTTGTATAGATATTAAATTCAATCTTATTCTCAACGCCGTTTTCAAACTTGATTTTACTATAGGCTATCCCATAGGTAAATCTTTTTTATTTATTTATTTGTTTATTGTTATTATGTAATCTTTAATTTCTACATTTCTTATTGTAGTAAAGAAAAACCAACAACGAACGATGTCATCCGAATTACGAAGTTTGTCATGTAAGAACTAAAATAAATTATACTAATTACCTATATGTGCATTTCATCTGTCGTTTCTTGTAAAGACTTTGATCACTCTGAGCCACATTTAGGGCTACCCCACTGAAGTATCATGCCACAGAAACACAACATGAGTCCACATATTCATTATCCTGACAAGATAAAAATGTATAAAGGTAGGTTGACCAGCTGATTTTTTTAAAAGAGGGTGCAGTAATATCCTAAGATCTTTTAAAAAAAAGTCCTCAAATGCGGATAAATACATGCATTTGATGAAATCCTAAAAAAGTTCTTTTTAACACCAGTGATGTCTTATTGTAGTATATTCTATACCTGCTTCAGCTCTACTCATCTGCAGCAAGGAATTACAGCCACTATGAACCATTTTGAAAAATATTTAAAAAGCAAATTACACCTTTTTTTAAGGCTAAGAATTATGTTACCATATGAATGAGGCGTATATGCATTTCACCATATAAAACTTAACGTTGTTGACAGTGATTTCACAGTCAAATCACGACTGTGTTTACTTGCATAGAGATTGTTAACTTTACTTCAATCACTCTGTGCCGAACTTACATATAGTATTACCCTACTAAGGTACCATGCTAGTACAGACAAATAGATATTAATGAAACATGTGTTTTTCTAATTTTCAGCAATATCGAAGAGTTATTTCCAAAATACAATGAGTAACGTATATGTGAAAACAAAAGCATTCGAAGAGGGTAAAGCAAAACTGTTAGACAAGAATGTGTTGATTATCAGTGGACACCCTGGAGAAGGTAAAACGCGATGGCAAACAAATTGGTGTCAGAAATTTCCTTACCAGAGAAATGTTTAAAGCTAAGAACTCCGTCTGACTGGAAGCATGTAGATTTAGAATTGGATATGTTTAACTGTGTACTGATTGATGATGTATTTGGGGCTTGTGTATTGGACGAAAATCTTTTAAAGAAATGGGATAAGTATTTCCTGGATTTAGCCATGGCTGTCCAGAACAAACCATTGTACGTTATCATTACGACAAGGCACTATATACTAGAGGACGCGAAACAGAAGATAGAACGACTTACGCTCTTCAAAACTGAAAACGTGCAATTTTTATCATCTGGAAATCTATCCAGCTCTGAGAGGGCAGCAATCCTGGAAATACACATGGAAAAGACAGAACGTCAAGTTAAACCGGAACTTATCGATCTATGCATTAGTTCTTCAGAGTCGTTTTTGAAATTATTCTTTCTAAACGAGCGGAGCAACTTTCTCTTCGGCTTTCCTGAATGTGTTACAATGTTTGTAAACAATGACGACCTCTACAAAAGGGGGGAGAGGTTTTTCAAAGAGCCCAAAGAATTTTTTAGAAAATGTATGGAAGACCTGTACAAAAATGAAGAAAAATTTCTAGCATTGGTAATGCTATGGTCATGCAAAGAAAAAGCACTGCGAGAATCGGACCTCAGTTTATTAAGTACTTCTCATCATGTCCAGACAGTAGCAAAGACATTCGGATTCAAGCCGAAAGCAAAGCTTATAAAAGTATTGCGGAAATCGCTTGAACATCACAAAGGTGGATTTGTGGATTTTGATACCAACACGGGAGTATACACGTTTAAACACAACGTTATCGATGATATGATTGGACTCGTGGTTAGTAAAGAATATCCCAATGAAACTCTTCGGTTTTGTTCCCGTGATTTCGTAATGGAATATGTAACCACAGACAGAACAAAAGAGGATACATATCTCCTTTATATTGATAAGTTTGAAAATCTCCATTCAAAATTTCTTGACATACTTTTTACAAGTATTGGATCACCCACAAAGAGTGGGCACACTGTTCAAACGATCGCTACACAATTAGAAATCGATGCTGGTGTTTTATTTCACAATGCCTTTACCGACAGTAGTTACGTGAAGTCTTTCGTTCAGTATTTGAAAAAAGAAAACCAGCTAGAAAAGGTGTTAGAACTGCGGGTTATGACCAAATCTGGTTATTTCTTCTCTTATGGAATATGTTTAAAGAACACAACTGAAATACTTCTTCCAGCTTACTCTTTGTGTACTGGAAATGGAACGTTATTCATTGAAATGATGCAGAACAAACAAAACAAAACAGAGAGAGACATACTTCATTTAATGATTGCTGTAGACGAAGGACTTCAAGATGTTGTGCAGTTTCTGCTATTAAGTGGAACTGAAGTTAACGAGGATGCCATTTTAATAGCTGCCCAAAACCAGAACACTGAAATATTAACTCTACTACTGCTCAGTCGTAAATCCGATACAATTTTAGACAGTCATATCGTAAATGGAAACAACGCTCTAATTGCAGCTGTGAAATATGGACTCACAAAATCCGTTCAATGTTTGGTTAAACATAACTTTGATATAAACAGCAGAAATAACGATGGAATGTCAGCGCTGCATAAGGCGATACTATACAAACATGAAGATATTTGTCAGATTCTACTTGAAAAAGGATCGCAATTAGATTACAAAGCTGGAAAATACAAACGAACACCACTGCATATGGCCTCAGATATGGGACACGCACATATGGTAGATCAACTTCTCAAGCATGGTGCATCAGTGAAGATTAAAGACTATCGACGCCAGTACGCACACCATATTGCAGCTAATCGTGGTCATACTGAAGTGGTTAAGGTTTTCCTTGAGCATGACATCGAACTAGCCGATCTAAAGATATCATCATATGGCTCAAAATCGTTGATCAAAGGCATGACTGTCTTTCACATTGCTGTTAGGAAAAACAACAGTGAAATGATAGACACTTTGTTAGAATTAAATGTGAACCCTAATGTTGTCGACTCGTATGGAAGAACGCCGTTCTACTGCGCTGTTTATGATGGAAACAACAACGCAGTTATGAAATTGATAAATGTTTGTGACGTCAATATAGCCGAAAAACAAGGGTTCACACCTCTACATGCGGCATTGCATCAAGGCCATAGCCAATTTGCCAATCTCATATGCCCGCTTGCGATGTGAACGTTCGTGACAAGTATGGGAGAACTGCATTACACGTCGCCTGCGAAAAGGGAAATACTGAAATGGCGGAAATGTTGGTTTGCAAGTTCAGCGCACACATGTGAATGGTTACCAACAGACGCGATACAATATTCGACATCCTAGAAAGAAAAATTTCCAAATTTCGTGAAAAAGATATATGTGCACATGATCGTTTGTTAGAATGTTTAAATGTACTTAGTCAATATAAATAAAAACTGAAGACCTTCCGTGCAAAAATTGTGAAAAAAATAGTGTTTGACGAATAACTAATGACTAGACATTATGACATTTGTACGCACGTATGCAATATAAACATTGTGAAGTCATATGTATACGCTGTTGCAGGTCAAATGTTTTGTTATCCAACCCCAGACCACAAAAGACATCACTGAACCACAGTTGGTTCTTATACGAGTCTTATAATAGTATGAACAGCATATGAAACCTCTTATGTGAGAGTCATATGCAAATCAAACTAGGTTTCACATAAAAAGCCTATGGTTTTAATATTATAATCACATACCAGTAGCTTCTTGTTGGATGGTTGAGTTGCCAGATAATACGAGATGAATAAAATGTTTAACAATATTTTATTCTGTTGATTGTTTATATGTGCTTAAATGGTATAATTCAGGTTAAAATTGCGTTATGGTTATATCTTACGGCATTCCGTGTGTTTACCAGTGAATGTCATAACAAGAGCTAATTTATCTTTGGTCGGTTGCTGTGCAGAAGAAAACATATAAGAAATAGATAAATTCAAATATTAAAAAAATGTTCACTTTCGTTTTCAAATGACTTCGCTGTGATTGATTAAGGCAGTTTCGTAATCGCTTGCATGATTTTATTTGCATAACTTATGCCCAAGGCAATATTCAGGAAGTTGAAGATACGTTTTCGAACACTTTCCTCAACAAATCTAATCAAAAAACGGAAATAGCATCGGTAAGTATGTTTAGTCAATACAAGTGACCGTCTTCTTCATGAAAGAGTGTATGTAAATGAACAAGAAATGTCACTGTTAAGTGTCACATGCCCCCCAAATGGTCTGTGAAAAATAAAAATATATGATATAATAGGAAGCAACACATCGTCATGTTATGTAGGTCATTTGTATCTAGTATTAACAAATCCATCTATGCATGACAAAGTTACAAACCAGACACGAAATCTTAAACAGACTGAAAGTGTTGTCAAGCAAACTCAAAGTGTGACCTTGACCTTTGAGGTATGGGTATGGGTCTTACTCGCGACACGTTGTCATGTTATATTGGTCATTTGTAGCAAGTATTTAAACAAGAGTTGTCAGAAGACAACAAAGCTCGCCGATGGGATAAAACTCATCAGCAATGCAAAAATTGAGATTGGAGGCAAACACCAAAACTAAAACGCATGTAAACGCAAAAGTTTAACCTGGGTATGTACAGACGAAAAATTAAGTCGTAAAGGGCCATAACTCTGCCAAAATGCAATCCAGAGTTATTGTTCTTGTCTCTGTGTATTTTTATGATGATGGTGAACACACATGCGAAGTTTCATTCATATGCAATGAGTGGTTGCTAGATATCTTACGTGATAAAACATTTTAACCTGAAACATTAAATAAAAAAAGGGCCATAACCGTGCTAAAATACAACCCAGAGTTATGGTTTTTGTCTCTGTGTGTTTCAATGATGATGGTGAACACACGTACAAAGTTTCATTCATATCCAATGAGTGGTTGCATAGATATCTTACCTGATAAAAAAAAATAACCTGAAAAATTAAGTCGAAAAAGGGCCATAACTGTTCCAAAATGCAACCCAGAGTTATGGTTCTTATCTGTGTGTGTTCCATTGATGATGGTGAACACACATGTGAATGTTCATTCACATCCAATGTGTGGTTGCATAGATATCTGAAACTTAAACACAACTGAACGCAAAGTTTAACTTTTTTTTTGGTGTCTAAGTCCTAAAAAGGCCATAACTGTGCTAAAACGCAATCCAGAGTTATGGTTCTTGTTTCTGTGTGTTCCATTGATGATGGTGAACACACATGTGAAGTTACATTCACATTTAATGAGTGGTTGCATAGATATCTTAAACTTAAACGCAACTAAATGCAAAGTTTAACCTGGTGTCTAAGTCCAAGAAGGGCCATGTCTCTGCCAAAATGCAATCTAGAGTTATGGTTTATATGTCTGTGTGTACCATTGATGATAGTGAATTCACATGCAAAGTTTCATTGACATCTAATGACTCAAACTTAAACGCAAAAGTTTAACCTGGGTGTCTACAGACAACGCCGGGGTCATGACTTCGTCCCGGCGAGCTAAAAACCCATCTATACGTGACAAAGTCACAGACCGGACACGAAATCTCACTCAAACTTAAAGTGTTATCAAACAAATTCAAATTGTGACCTTGACCTTTGAGGTACAGGTGTGGGTCTTAATAGCAACATGTCATGATGTTATGTTGATCATTTGTAGCAAATATCATTAAAATTCATCTATGCATGACAAAGTTACAGGCCAGAAACGAAATCTTACACAAACTCAAATTGTTGGCAAACAAACTCAAATTGTGACCTTGACCTTTGAGGTACGGTGTGGTTCTTACTCGCGACACGTCGTCATGTTATGTTGATCATTTGTTGCACGTATCAACAAAATCCATCTATGCATGACAAAGTTACAGGCCGGAAACAAAATCTCACACAAACTCAAAGTGTTGTCAAGCTCAAATTGTGACCTTGACCTTTGAGGTACGGGTGTGGGTCTTACTCGCGACACGTCATCATGTTATGTTGATCATTTGTAGCAAGTATCAACAAAATCTGCATGACAAAGTTACAGGACGGAAACGAAATCTCACACAAACTCAAAGTGTTGTCAAACAAACTCAAATTGTGACCTTGACCTTTGAGGTACGTGTGTTGGTCTTACTCGCGACACGTCGTCATGTTATGTTGATCATTTGTAGCAAGTATCAACAAAATCCATCTATGCATGACAAAGTTACTGGCCGAACACGAAATACCGGACGGAAGGACGGACGGACGGACGGACGTTCTGGTGGAAGTGATGTTGTGGGGTGCAGTTTTATATGTTATAAAAACATCTTTTTTTCATAAAACAAAACAAATCCTATTTTTTTAACTAACCCTAATGTCACAAACCTTGAGATCCAACCCTAATGACACTAAAAAAGAATGAAAAAAGGTGAAAAAAGTAAAAGAAAAATGTATCAAAATGGAATTTACCCCACAATGCCATTTTGTACGCGTTTCGCACTTGTGGGGTGCACATTTTGCACCCCACAAGTACCAAAAAATCCCACAATGCCATTCTGTACTGGCAACGCAACCCACAACTGCCGCTCCAGACGTACGGACGGACGGACGGACGGACGCTGCGATTACTATACGCCACCCAAAAAAGATGTTTGGGGGGCATAAAAACATGTGAAAGCGTATTACACCGTGATAAAAAAAGAAATCGGCAAACACCGTCTTCGGTTCATATCGGCAATTAACGGAACCTTCGTTTTTCTTATTTAACTGAGGTAGTGAAATAAGAAAAAAGAAATTTTTGAAGATTATTATTTCGAATGGTGGCAAGTAGAATTGGGGAATAATGGGTCATTAGCTATTATTTATCACAACCTTCAGACCTTCATACTTTTTTTATTTGCTTAATTTTACAGTGAAAAATGGGCATAAGACCACTTTAAATGCTTGTACAGTTTTCGCATCTAGTGAAACATATTTTAAAAAATTAAAAAAAAAAATCGCAGACGCATATTAAATATTTCACAACATATCCCAAACATCTAATAACTCGAACTGACCTAGTTCTTCTTAAAGTTTGAATAGCGTCTTAGTTTAGTATGCATGCAGTTGCTATGGATTGTGGGACAGACATATAATAGCGTCTTAGTTTAGTATGCATACAGTTGCTATGGATTGTGGGACAGACATATAATAGCGTCTTAGTTTAGTATGCATACAGTTGCTATGGATTGTGGGACAGACATATAATAGCGTCTTAGTTTAGTATGCATACAGTTGCTATGGATTGTGGGACAGACATATAATAGCGTCTTAGTTTAGTATGCATACAGTTGCTATGGATTGTGGGACAGACATATAATAGCGTCTTAGTTTAGTATGCATACAGTTGCTATGGATTGTGGGACAGACATATAATAGCGTCTTAGTTTAGTATGCATACAGTTGCTATGGATTGTGGGACAGACATATAATTCCATGCTTTTTCTTAGCGGAGTAATATACTTGAATCGGGAGACATCAGGTTCATTTATAGACTACGGATAATTTGATATCAATTTACCGAAATGGGCCGTAAAGTGCGAAATGAAACCAGCGAATTGTACTTTAAATAGCGAAATGGACTCCCGATATCGATATAATATGCTAATCTTGGTTGGGTAGGTTATTATATGTTCATATTTAGGCCAGTTTAATGTTCTTTGATTTATATACTAGTGTCCGTTATTTAGATGCTACTTTTTTCATATTATGTTTATACGTTTTGGTTCATATACTCATAGAGAGGATCGTATGTCTGAACGGAGACACCTTTTTGTAATTGTGTTGCTGACATCTTTGTTAACAAAGTGTGTTTGAAAATTGGAATGGAAGACAGCAACCAAAAAAGGAAAATATAAACTCAACAACATACGGAGTTCTCAAATGCCTACAATGCAGCATGAATACACTTACAATAAATACAATACATACAAAGACACCAAGTAACACAGTGAGTTGTGTAAAAACTATTTTCTTAAAAAGATGTTTTTGTATTATCAACTTTAATGTTACAAACTTAGTATTTTTGATAATTAATTAACTTCAAAATTCCAGCTCATAATGTTCGTAAAATTATGAGATAAATAGAATTAAAGAAGTAAAAACAACTTGTCAAATTGGAATTCTTATATTTCAGTTGGCATTAGTTTCGTAATTAGAAATTACGATTTTCAAACGGTCAATTCCAATTGAAATCTAAAGGGTCCCATTAGAAGATTTTATTTATAACTAAAATATTTTAATGAAATTGTTCATTTAGAATAGTTAATTTCGATATTTTGATTACACTTAATGTTTATTAAAATATTTATTTTACCATGTTTGCACTGAGTACGCAACCATGATGCATGTCCTGTATAAGTGTAACCCTGTTACAACATATACATATATTATGAACTTATATTTACCTTGATTTAAATATGAATACAGAGTAGATATAGCCGTGATATTGTGCATGTACATTCAAGATATATGAAAACGCAACACGTGAAAATACATGAAAACGCAACACATGAAGTTATATGAAAACGCAACACAGGAAGTTACAGGAAAATGTAACACAGGAAGTTATATGAAAACACAACACATGAAGCTATATGAAAACACAACACATGAAGCTACATGAAAACGCAACACATGAAGCTATATGAAAACACAATACAGGAAGCTACATGAAAACGCAACACATGGAGCTACATGAAAACACAACACATGAAGCTATATGAAAATATAACACATGAAGCTATATGAAAAAAACCACTTGAAGCTATATGAAAACACAACATATGAAGCTATATGAAAACGCAACACATGAAGCTTAATAAAAACACAGCACATGAAGCTACATGAAAACGCAACACATGAAGCTATATCAAAACGCAACACATGAAGCTACATGAAAACGCAACACATGAAGCTACATAAAAACACAACACATGAAGCTATATGAAAACACAACACATGAAGTTATATGAAAACGCAACACAGGAAGCTATATGCAAACGCAACACATGAAGCTATATAAAAACACAACACGTGAAGCTACATGAAAACGCAACACATGAAGCTATATCAAAACGCAACACATGAAGCTATATGGAAACGCAACACATGAAGCTATATAAAAACACAACATATGAAGCTATATAAAAACACAACACATGAAGTTATATGAAAACTCAACAAATGAAGTTATATCAAAACGCAACACGTGAAGCTATATGAAAATATAACATATGAAGCTACATGAAAAAAACCACTTGAAGCTATATGAAAACACAACATATGAAGCTATATGAAAACGCAACACATGGAGCTACATGAAAACACAACACATGAAGCTATATGAAAATATAACACATGAAGCTATATGAAAACACAACATATGAAGCTATATGAAAACACAACATATGAAGCTATATGAAAACGCAACACATGGAGCTACATGAAAACACAACACATGAAGCTATATGAAAATATAACACATGAAGCTATATGAAAAAAACCACTTGAAGCTATATGAAAACACAACATATGAAGCTATATGAAAACGCAACACATGAAGCTTAATAAAAACACAGCACATGAAGCTACATGAAAACGCAACAAATGAAGCTATATGAAAACACAACATATGAAGCTATATGAAAACGCAACACATGGAGCTACATGAAAACACAACACATGAAGCTATATGAAAATATAACACATGAAGCTATATGAAAAAAACCACTTGAAGCTATATGAAAACACAACATATGAAGCTATATGAAAACGCAACACATGAAGCTTAATAAAAACACAGCACATGAAGCTACATGAAAACGCAACACATGAAGCTATATCAAAACGCAACACATGAAGCTACATGAAAACGCAACACATGAAGCTACATAAAAACACAACACATGAAGCTATATGAAAACACAACACATGAAGTTATATGAAAACGCAACACAGGAAGCTATATGCAAACGCAACACATGAAGCTTAATAAAAACACAGCACGTGAAGCTACATGAAAACGCAACACATGAAGCTATATCAAAACGCAACACATGAAGCTATATGGAAACGCAACACATGAAGCTATATAAAAACACAACATATGAAGCTATATAAAAACACAACACATGAAGTTATATGAAAACTCAACAAATGAAGTTATATCAAAACGCAACACGTGAAGCTATATGAAAATATAACACATGAAGCTATATGAAAAAAACCACTTGAAGCTATATGAAAACACAACACATGAAGCTATATGAAAATATAACACTTGAAGCTATATGAAAAAAACCACTTGAAGCTATATGAAAACACAACATATGAAGCTATATGAAAACGCAACACATGGAGCTACATGAAAACGCAACACGTGAAGCTTAATGAAAACAAAACACATGAAGTTATGTTTAGTTTATCTGATTTTCATTAAAAAAACAGAATTCAAAATATATTTAATTCAACAGTAAACCCAGCATTCAAATGAAAACAGATTATCATTAGTCTTAACCATGTTTTATCGCACAAATAATACACATCTTTAAATCAAAGTGTTTACTCTTGGTTCATGATATACATTCAATTGAAACACAAGTTGTACATTTACATACATTTTAAATCTTTAATCAGCTTATTGTAATTTTTCAATGGTTTTATTCTTAAAATGCATAATTGCATCTAAGATACACGGGGTTAATAGTCTATGCTTAACTCACGATTACATGGTAAACTTAAAAATAAATGCTTATGTCATTAACGTTCTACCTCAAATAACAATTTATACTTACAACATCGAGACATAATTCAGTATTTGCTTAATTTGTGCTTTGAAATAAATCCTGGAAATTTTGGTTTGAGTATAAATTTGGGTTGAGCACGAACATTTTTAACCTCTAGGCAACTGGGTCTTGTTGTTAATAACGAAGTCATTGCATTTGCACATCGTTATTGGTTTAAATCATTGTACATGTTGGCATCCTGTATTGTGAATTTCTATGATTTAGTGTAATAACAAAATGGGTAATGATATATCAATAAATAATTAGTCATTTGTAGTAGCATGTTCACACATTTTCTTTTGTGGTGGAAACTGATTTTTCGTGAAAATACAAAGATAATATTTATAAGAAACATACATCTTTATCAGAGTCAGAATACTTTACTTTTCATTAATATAAGGTGATTTTTTTTATCTGCCAAATATTTTTTTATGGCGTACATGAAATTATTTTGTTCTGTTTTATTTTTAATTTCGTCAGTCAGTATTATTCAGTTTAATAAAGATTTTGTTTATATTTTTTTTTACTGAATTTTGGGTCTACGTATTTTCAAAAACAGTGGCAGACATTTCTAAATAAATTCCATGTATTATGTGTGTGGGGTCAAATGATTTTGATTATTTATAAAAAAAAAGCGAAGTAGAAGATAACGTTCATTTACCACATTCGGATGTTTTCGACTTGGAACCTAAATATAACAGAACGCAAATGAATAGAAATACAAATACACAAATTATTTTTACTATTTTATTTGTAAAAGCCTGTCTGTATTTTCTAAAATATCCAGCACTATAAGAAATTGGTATATCATTTCACCGCTTTACTATGATACAAATCTATATGTTTTATATACATATGCATTCTTTAGATTTACTGTATGTTTGTTAACATAGTTTATGACAATATCAACATGTTAATATGCATTCAAATTTGATACATTAAAATCAATCTGCCTTTGTTTTTATCATCTGCCTATTGATTTAAGACAGATATTTGACATCACAAACCATCGCCTGGTTAAACACAGCACCAATCACAAGTTTCCCCTTAGCGTACGTTGCAGCGGTGGACCCCATGATACCAAGGCCGTCATCTGCAAACACTTCTTCTACCTCGTCAACCATGTTGTCCCGGATCTTCACTCTCAATACCTGCATGGAAAATACGTATGAATGAAATTCACCCTGAGATGTTTCATAAATCGTCACGTTTGTTTGTTCGAATATTCAGCCGATTTTTCAAGCCATCGGGAGCTACCAGTTAATCTATCAACCCTTTCCTAGGATACTGGAAGGATAATCAGTGCTCGAGCGGGTAACTGATAACTTTTCAAACTGAATCAGCGAAGAGAAACGAATGACAATGAGACGCAATGTTGAATATTAATCATCATGGAGAATGTGACAGGGCTGGGATTCGAACTCACGACCCCTGGATTGATAGTCAGATGCGCTACCGACTGCAATAATCTGGCCCGGCAAATGTTTAAGTAATATATATGCCTATACATCAATTAAAGTACATGTTCCATCCTGTTCAATTTCGTTGTCATTTATTGACTCCGCCTAAATTGTTAAAACGATATTATTTATAGTGATAGTAATCGTATATGGGCATACGCAATCATGCGTACTTATACATACATTATACATTGCACATTTTCAAATTATATGACAATACTATAATTTACCCTCAAAGGAAATCGTAAGGAATATGCTTAAAATGTTCCTTTACAGTAAAGACATACTGTATATATTGGTTTAATGGTGGCGGTGAGTCCATTGACAACCATATATGGCATTTTTGTACAGTTTCGACTTTTATGAAATGACTACCCAAACACGTAAAATCTAACCGAGAACTGACCTGTGAAGGAGGAATAGATCCGAGAATTTTGAAATGGTCAGCAATCTTCCATGTCAGTGGATGACTTCCGATCCATAGGTCTCCTGTATGTGGATCCACCTCGATATTATCTATCCCAGATCCAAGATTCATTTCCTATAATATAATAAAGGACGGGATGAAGAGTTTATAGACCATCCGGTTATCAGTATTTTCGTAAAGAGGTAAATATCGAATAACGGTTAAAAAGCGCCCATATAATCACCCATAAACGCAACTATATAAAACGTTAACTCGCAGTAGTGTTTTTGCCTTCTAGATGCTGTGACCTAAAGGTGCTGCCATACATTCATTAAAATGATTTTTTAACGTAATAAGATTTAGTGAGGCAGCACTGTTTTTGGTTTAATGACATATGAATACGAGTACGTCATTATACATTTTCTGAGCGAGGTAGCAATGTTGTTTTTTGGATGACATATAAAAACGCCATTTTACGTTTCTGAGCGAGGAAGCACTGTTTTCGGTTTAATGACATATGAGTTATTCATTATTACTTATCTGGGTGATGAAGCATTTTGTTTGTTTAATGGCATATGAATATGTCATTATTACGTTTCTGAGCAAGCAAGCACTGTTTTTGGGTTTAGTTACATATATGTACGTCAGTACATTTGATCGTTGATCGAGGCAGCACTTTGTTTATGAGCAAGGCATTACTAATAGCAATATGCAACCTGTTCATGCAGAACAAAATATAACTAATTTAAAAGAACTAAATGCAATATACATGTATGAGTAAACGTATTCACTATCTCTAATCTGCTATATTATGTCTTTGCTACTACCGAACGGTAATTATATTCAACTTTTCGTAACAGCTCATATATAGCCAAAAAAACACTTTAAACATACGAATATTTGCACTAGATTGTTGGACGACTCTCTTCTGTACCCGTGGAGTATTTTACGTCCCCATTCCGCCATATATACTGTCCTGGAGATAGAAACAACACATATATCGCTAATATTTACTTCAGAACTTATTCAAAATAAGAAGGTTATGACTATTATAATGCAATGGCAAGAATGGAAACATTCTGCGTTGCATTTAATTATCTACAGTAGAAATCCATTTAATAACGATTAATATATATTGATATTGTATAAATCACTTTATGTAGCCTATCTTGTAGCAACATTAAAGTAACTTTTTTAAAATTTTCATTGCGTTTGCTTATAAATACATCCAGAAAGTATTTGTCTAATGCATCATTGAATGCTTAAAGAGCAAAACAAAAATCATTGAGAGTTTCTTTATATTTCGTACCCTAGGAAACATTTTTCATTTTACTGTTTATGGTCACAAACACTATCTATATCTGTTATGTGAAGGTACACTACTAGTGTAAGTAAATGTATATAACGGAACTCTATCTATATGCATGTAATAACTGTGTTACGTGAAGGTACACAACTAGTGTAAGTAAATCTATATAACGTTACTCTGTCTATATACATGCAATAACTGTGTTACGTGAGATACGTACACAACTAGTGTAAGTAAATGTATATAACGGAGCACTATCTATATACATGTAATAACTGTGTTACGTGAAGGTATGTACACAACTAGTGTAAGTAAATGTGTATAGCGGTACACTATCTATATACATGAAATAACTTTGTTACGTGAAAGTGCACGACTAGAGTAAATAAATGTTGATAACGAAACACTATCGATATACATGTAATAACTGTGTTACGTGAAGGTGCACGACTAATGTAAGTAAATGTATATAACGGAACACTATCCATATATATGTAATAACTGTATTACGTGAAGGAACACAACTAATGTAGGTAATTGTATATAACGGAACACTATCTATATACGTGTTATTACTATGTTACGTGAAAGTACACAACTAGTGTAAGTAAATGTATATAACGGAATACTATCTTTATACATGTAATTACTGTGTTACGTGATAGTACACCACTAGTGTAGGTAAAAACTGTATCTATATACATGCAATAATTGTGTAACATGAAGGACACAACTAGTGTAAGAAAGTATATATAGCGGAACACTATGGCAATACCAGTGTTTGAATAAAAATAAAATTAGATCACCAAGTTAATGGTCCGGAATTTTCAAACGTGTACACAAAACATAATACATGGTATGTATCTTGATATCTAGAATATGTCAGTGTATATAAAAGCTAGACAATTGAAATCACAACAACGGAATTTCCGATTTTTTTATCTAATCTGATGCATTTTTTTTTGTCAATAATCAGACATAAATGTACGGACAAGACTATGGTGAGCGCGCCTTGCTACAATGCAAATCATAGATACAATATCAAGGCATCTACCAAAATAATAGATTTTGTGTCCACCATGACTTATATACTATGGTTTTACATGCAACATATCAGGACTGAACTGGACGGACAATTTACATACATGAACTGATATATGAGTAGGATCGAGTTAAGGATTCATGACTACTCACGTTCTATATAAAAGATTTATACAGATTTAGAAATCTGTTGGATAATGAATAGATATATATATAGTTAATGAAGATTGCTCGGGCAAAATATATAGTATATTGTTCAATCTGAACAGGTCAAACTGTAAAAGTAAAACGTGTTAACATCTTATTACTGGAAAAAAGGTAAATGCCATCCAGAACAAGTAACTTATAACAATACCTTTGGTCAAGCCATTCGACATTTTCTCCTAACGGCGAATCGAGTGAGGTGCTGTGTTGTATATTTGTTTCCAAATTCAAACTAGTCAGTAATAACTACTGCTTTATATTCCATGAGAAATATTAAAATAATGCTTACATGTTTGGAGACGTGAATCATTGAAAAGCTGAATTTTCTCTTGACTAATTTTGAGTTAAGGGTTCATTATCGGTCGGCTGTAGCAAGGACGAAATACGTCTAATGCATGGCCAAAGGGTACTTAATAGAATAAATATGTATAGTGCTTTTGTTTGAAAAAGAAATGGATCGCTATTTTAGTGATATTTACATGCAAAGAATTGATCGTGTATCTGAGACCAATTGATACATTATCTATTTTACATGTCAATCAATAAAACTAGTATGTAGGTAAACAACATAGGTCGCTATGCCCTTTTCATGAATATTACAGACCAGTTTGCTCTAGAAAGACGAATGTTATCATGTTTTAGATACCTTATTCCTGTGAAACGCCTGCTTTAAAAGTTTACGTACGTTTTGTCTGGTGATATGTTGATTCCGTTTGGTCGAAAGTAGTTGGAGGCGACAACTCTGGCTTTATGGCCATCATAGTAGTAGATTTTTCCGTCGCTCAGATGGGCCCAATCTGATAATGTAAAACTGAGTTTTTCACGTGAGCGCCCATAATACGTGATATAAAACTTGTCTTTCCCAATTACAACAAGGTCATTCATCCTGAAAATTAACATTATCAGTAGAATATTAATAAGCATGTATATCATATATATAGATAGACAGACAGACAGACAGACAGACAGACAGACAGACAGACAGACAGACAGACAGACAGACAGACAGACAGACAGACAGACAGACAGACAGACAGACAGACAGATAGATAGATAGATAGATAGATAGATAGATAGATAGATAGATAGATAGATAGATAGATAGATAGATATCACCTGATGAAAGTTTGATATCTAAATCAACTTGACTTATGTGACATTTACTGAGGTCGTATGCCGAGTTGAATTAGTTTAATAATATTTCATTGCAAGCTTCATTACTTTTACATATATATATAAACAGTGGAATAATAGACATGAAAAGCTAATGAGTTGGCCTACAGATGATACCTAACTTAGTTACAGTCCTTCAAATGTTACGTTTATAAAACTAAAATGGCGGATTTAACATATGAATAAATAAGCAATTCAAATTGAAGAAAGCAAATAGATAAAAAGAATATGAGAAAAATAATAACATCATGATCCTAGCTGTAACGACCTAACCCCAGTCATGTTTTCACCCTCCCGACACCTACCCGTAACCTGTTCCTCAAACATCAACGTCACAGCGGATGAGTACAATAATTATTTAGAGATAAATATTTAAAATAAAATTGAAAGTGCTAGATGCACACAAAATCAAATAACATAATTTTTGACAATTCAAGGACCGGACCATAACTCTAACACTTATTATCCCATTTAGTTAAAAAAAAACAGTCCTAAATATTATAGTGCTAGTTAAATGGGAATCAAATGAAAGCTGCAAGTGCTAAATGTTCAACATAAAATAACTCATTTTTGATGATTCAAAGGCCATAACTGTGATAATAGGTATCCGATTTGACCAGTTCAAGAAATTGTTAAAGACATAATGGCTATATAACTACCATGTAAGTTTTGGTGATCATCAAGTGAACGCACTCGAGTACTAGAATGTACACAAGGTAAAATAATGCAATTTTTTATGAAATATTTACGGACGGACGGCGGATAACAGGTGATCAGAATAGCTCACCTTGAGCTTGGCTTAATTGAAACCAGACAAGCTGGTAAATCTAGCAATGGCTAATCATTTTATGTGGGAATACATTCCTGCTACGAAAATAAAATAATTTAAAAACAAATCTATGATAAAATCATAAACCTTATTTTATAAATTAAAAGAACAAATTTAACTTTTTAGTTAGACCTACAAGTCATATAATAAGCGCAGATGTTTGACGTCAATATACATTACATGTAATAAAAAGAGCACTATAACTTTAAACTTTTAAGAGCAAATATCACTACAATATTCAGTGATTTGCCATGAATATTTATAAAAAATATAAAAAAAAAGACACAATAGTTCTTCTTCCTCCTTTCTTTTTCTTTTTTCTGATGATTTTTCTCAGTTTGCTTCTATCATAATGGCAAGCAGCCATTGTAACCTTATTAATCACCCAATAGAACAGTTTTGTGATAAAAACGAAGTACAATGTCCAAACATTGTTTAGTCTTATAAAAACCATAATAGCAATATCTAGACAATAATGCACATGACGTGTTTAAATGGCTGTTGTACATACTAAGGGAATAATGCACATGACATTTTTAAATGGCTGTGGTGACTACTAAGGGAATAACCATTAATATGACCAGTCCTGTCTGAAACTTTGACGATGTCACTACTGACCACTGACGTGTGACGGAAGAGTTTTCCATATATAAGTATTATATTTCTTCGGCTAATACTACTGTAAAAGATAATGAAAAGGTGCAAAAATACTACCGTAAAAGATTATGAAAAAGTGCAAATATACTACTGTAAAAGATAATGAAAAGGTGCAAAAATACTACTGTAAAAGATGAAGAAAAGGAGCAAATATACTACTGTAAATGATAATGAAAAGGTGCAAAAATACTACTGTAAAAGATAATGAAAAGGTGCAAATATACTACTGTGAAAGATAATGATAAGATGCAAAAAGTGTTTGCAAAACGATTGCTCTTTTATGTGTTTAACTTGTGTTATGATTGGATTGTGTTTAGACCTACTAGTATTGTACAAGGATATGTATATCATTTATTATTTGTTTTATTGTCAACAAATATATTACCTAAATGGCGTTTTTTAATATATTTATAATGAAAAAAAACAAATATACGTATGTGCATAAAACACAGTTTGATAAGTTATTGTTTCTTGATATATTGTTTTATCGAGTAATGAGTAAGATGTAATAAATTAAAACAAAAAAATATTTCATTATAAAAATATAAAATCGTATTCAAGTGAGACGTTTGAGGCTCTGAAGTTAGATGTTGAGTCATCTACAGAGTTGCGTATCCTTAAAAAGTTATTTCAAAATTAGAATAAGAAATGAGTAATTATCAATGTTCAGCTATCTGTGTTTCTTTCATTCCAATGTTCTTAGCTGCCAAAGAAAACTTTAACATGTTATGAATACATTTGATATACTTACAAGTCAAAACTTGGATCAGTGATTGTTTTCAGATAATTCAGGCTGGGACCAGGCAGAACCTCGAACACTTCAATTCTATCTTCTTTCTTAGGATGAGTTAGGACGTAGAGGAACTGCTTACCTGGAATATTGTCAAATAAATATTACTAATTGCTCTTCCATAACTGTGTCACTCTCCGTTTTCATTATGATTATAAAACCCTGTATACCCATAACTCATTATATATGAGGAGAGAGGATACCCTAAATAACTAATCCATTTAAGGGGTAAATTCATTTTGTTTCTATTATATCAATTTTACACTACCATAAAATGTTATGTTTTTTTTGTTCTTCGAATGCATTGTGGTATACATATAACACAGTAACATATGAACGAGAGTTTAAAAAAACCTACTCCATTCTGTTATTATCTTAAACAAAAGTACAGTTCCTGGCACTACAGATATTAATATCCACAGATTTATTACTCTGCTGAATGTAGTGATAAGTATCACAGCACTATAACTCTACATCCAAACCATAGGTATCAAGTATTACTGTATATAAACATAGTTTCTCCACATACAAACCATAGGTATCAAGTATTACTGTATATAAACATAGTTACTCCACATACAAACCATAGGTATCAATTATTACAGTATATAAACATAGTTACTCTACATCCAAACCATAGGTATCAAGTATAACAGTATATAAACATAGTTACTCCACATACAAACAATAGGTATCAAGTATTACAGTATATAAACATAGTTACTCTACATCCAAACCATAATTATCAAGTAATACAGTATCAAAACATATTTACTCTACATCCAAACCATAGGTATCAAGTATTACAGTATATAAACATAGTTACTCGACATACAAACCATAACTATCAAGTATAACAGTATCAAAACATAGTTACTCCACATACAAACCATAGGTATCAAGTATTACAGTATATAAACATAGTTACACTACATCCAAACCATAACTATCAAGTATTACAGTATCAAAACATAGTTACTCTACATCCAAACCATAACTATCAAGAAATACAGTATCAAAATTTAGTTACTCTACATCCAAACCATAACTATCAGGTAGTGCCGTATCAAAACATAGTTATTCTACATCCAAACCATTACTATCAGGTAGTACTGTATCAAAACATAGTTACTCCACATTCAGACCACAACTATCAGGTAGTACAGTATCAAAACATAGTTACTCCACATTCAGACCATTACTATCAGGTAGTACTGTATCAAAACATAATTACTTCACATCCAAACCATAACTATCAGGTAGTACAGTATCAAAACATAGTTACACTACATCCAGACCATAACTATCAGGTAGTACAGTATCAAAACATATTTACTCTACATCCAGACCATAACTATCAGGTAGTACAGTATCAAAACATATTTACTCTACATCCAGACCATAACTATCAGGTAGTACAGTATCAAAACATAGTTGCTCCACATTCAAACCACAACTATCAGGTAGTACAGTATCAAAACATAGTTACACTACATCCAGACCACAACTATCAGGTAGTAACGTATCAAAACATAGTTACTCCACATCCAGACCATAATTATCAGATAGTACAGTATCGAAACATAGTTACTCTACATCCAGACCATAATTATCAGGTAGTACAGTATCAAAACATAGTTACTCCACATCCAGACCATAATTATCAGGTAGTACAGTATCGAAACATAGTTACTCTACATCCAGACCATAATTATCAGGTAGTACTGCATCAAAACATAGTTACTCCACATCCAGACCATAATTATCAGGTAGTACTGTATCAAAACATAGTTACTCCACATCCAGACCATAACTATCAGGTAGTACAGTATCAAAATATAGTTACTCAATCACAACTATCAGGTAGTACAGTATCAAAACATTGTTACTCCACATCCATAGCCGGGCCCGATTAGCTCAGTCGGTTACGCGTCTGACTATCAATCTAGGGGTCGTGAGTTCGAATCCCCCGCCCGGCAACAGTCTCCGTGATGATTGATATACGACATTGTGTCTAATTATCCTTCGTCTCTCACCACTGATTCAAGTGGGAAAGTTATCAGTTACTTACGGAGACGGGGTGTGCTAGAGTACCGGTTAATCTCAGGAAACAGTGGTTAGGTTAACTGATCGTCTGTTAGCCCTCGATGGCATAAAAATGACGCTAAATATTCAATCAATCAATCAATCCACATCCATACCATGACTATCAGGTAGTACAATATCAAAACATAGTTACTCCACATCCAGACCATAGCTATCAGGTAATACTGTATCAAAAGATAGTTACACTACATCCAGACCATAACTATCAGGTAGTACTGTATCAAAACATAGTTACTCCACATCCAGACCATAATTATCAGGTAGTACTGTTAAAAACATAGTCACTCCACGTCCAGACCATAATTATCAGGTAGTACAGTATCAAAACATAGTTACTCCACATCCAAAACATAACTATCAGGTAGTACAGTATCAAAATATAGTTACTCAACCACAACTATCAGGTAGTACAGTATCAAAACATAGTTACTCAACATCCATACCATGACTATCAGGTAGTACAGTATCAAAACATAGTTACTCCACATCCATACCATGACTATCAGGTAGTACAGTATCAAAACATAGTTACTCAACCACAACTATCAGGTAGTACAGTATCAAAACATAGTTACACCACATCCAGACCATAACTATCAGGTAGTACTGTATCCAAACATAGTTACTCCACATTCAAACCACAACTATCAGGTAGTACAGTATCAAAACATAGTTACTCCACATCCAGACCATGACTATCAGGTAGTACAGTATCAAAATATAGTTACTCAACCACAACTATCAGGTAGTACAGTATCAAAACATAGTTACTCTACATCCAAACCATAACTATCAGGTAGTACAGTATCAAAATATAGTTACTCAACCACAACTATCAGGTAGTACAGTATCAAAACATAGTTACTCTACATCCAAACCATAACTATCAGGTAGTATAGTATCAAAACATAGTTACTCCCCATCCAAACCAAATCTTTCAGACAGTACAGTATCAAAACATAGTTACTCCATATCCAAACCATAACTATCAGGTAGTACAGTATCAAAACATAGTTACTCAACATCCATACCATGACTATCAGGTAGTACAGTATCAAAACATAGTTACTCCACATCCATACCATGACTATCAGGTAGTACAGTATCAAAACATAGTTACTCAACCACAACTATCAGGTAGTACAGTATCAAAACATAGTTACTCAACCACAACTATCAGGTAGTACAGTATCAAAACATAGTTACTCCACACATCCAGACCATAACTTTCAGGTAGTACAGTATCAAAACATAGTTACTCCATATCCAAACCATAACTATCAGGTAGTACAGTATCAAAACATAGTTACTCAACCACAACTATCACGTAGTACAGTATCAAAACATAGTTACTCTACATCCAAACCATAACTATCAGGTAGTACAGTATCAAAACACAGTTACTCCACATCGAAACCATAACTATCAGGTAGTACAGTATCAAAACATAGTTACTCCACATTCAGACCATAACTATCAGGTAGTACAGTATCAAAACATAATTACTTCACATCCAAACCATAACTATCAGGTAGTACAGTATCAAAACATAGTTACTTCACATCCAAACCATAACTATCAGGTAGTACAGTATCAAAACATAGTTACTCCACACATCCAGACCATAATTTTCAGGTATTACAGTATCAAAAAATAGTTTCTCCACATTCAGACCATTACTATCAGGTATTACAGTATCAAAACATAGTTACTCAACCACAACTATCAGGTAGTACAGTATCAAAACATAGTTACTCAACATTCAGACCATTACTATCAGGTAGTACAGTATCAAAATATAGTTATTACACATCCAAACCATTACTATCAGATAGTACAGTATCAAAATATAGTTACTCTACACCAAAACCATAATTATCATGTAGTATAGTATCAAAACATATTTACTTAACATCCAAACCATAACTATTAGGTAGTACAGTATCAAAATATAGTTACTCTACATCAAAACCATTACTATCAAATAGTACAGTATCAAAATATAGTTACTCTACATCAAACCCATAATAATCAGGTAGTACAGTTTCAAAACATAGTTACTCTACATCCGAAACCTTAGCGATCAAGTAGTACAGTATATAAAAGTAGTAGCATTACATCTATAGTAGTTAAGCGGTACAGTATCAAAACATAATTACGCTACATCAAAATCGACAATTATCAGGTAGTACAGGATCTAAACACAGTTACTCTACGTCCTGACCATAGTTATCAAGTAGTGCAGTATCAAAACATTGTTACTCTACATCCAAATCCACAATTATTCGGTAATACAGTATCAAAACACAGTTACTCTACATCCGAAACCATAGTGTTCAAGTAGTACAGTATATAAACATAAAAACATTACATCCAAAACCAAAGTATTCAAGTAGTACAATATCAAAACATTCAATCAAAAAATGGCCAGCTATTACATAATTACATGTTGTTGTTTTTTAAGAAAGCAAACATCATAAACGTTGGTATACAAATATAAAGATAATTTAAAGGCCTTTCGGGCACTTGTTTTTTTTATTCTATATCTATATTCATTGTTTTCATTGAATGTGTGATGAATTTGATTGGCGATAATGCGTGTACCTGTAGATTTATCTTTCCATGCGGAGATACCGTGCGGTGCTCCCAGGAAATCATTATCCGGCCGGTACGGAATATTAGAAATGTTCATGTCGAACAAACGTTCGTTGTGGAGATCCATTGCCTTTAATTTGCCTGGAGCATGGTCAAAATTGAATCCCTTAAAAGAAAGTTAATAACTCTATCATTATATATATTATTTTCCTCTTTCTTTCTATCTCTTTATCTCTCAATAAAATCAAAATAAGATTATGCATAGCTCAATTTGCACTGGCCTTAACTAGTTCTGTAGGAGCCTATTTATTGAAAGGATATTGCAAGCAATTGCCCAAGAATACGATAATATTTGCAAAACGAATTACTGGTATGTCAACACCAAAGTTAATATTGGACGTTAACTAAGAAAACGATATGCTATTTTGGCAGTTATCCGTTTTAATAACTAACTGGGATATTCCTGTAACAGAAGAACAAATCGAGAATTCAAGGAGAGATGTACAGGTAAGTATTTTGTTTGTTTGTTTTTTGTTGTTGTTTTTTTGTGTGTTTTTTTTTTGGGGGGGGGGGGGGTGGGGGGGGGGTTGCAAAAGTTATTGATTAAGACTTACGGCTGATGGTTATATAATTATTATGTTAATGACTCAATGACTTTGATTTCATTTGAATTATCCCAGTTTACGCCACGATTAGTGTCATTTGTAGTGAATTAAATAAACTTAGCTTCAAATAAATTCGATGTTAAATAAATAAAGTAAACTATTTCATGAGTTGGGGTTTCCCGATATTTAAGACATGACTCTTAGGTTCTGTAGAATACTAAATAAAGTTAGTTCCACGTAAAAAGAAACCACGTTTATTATTATTAGCACTATTATTATTTACTGTTGTTCAATAAAATGGTCAAAATGTTGTGATTGTATTAAAGTTCTATCGATACCTTTGTCTGGGGCTCACTTTATTCCTAGCATAGTTATAAAAAATAGCAGTTAAAATGTTACGGTAAATTCACTTGCTAGTGCAGTTAATGACAGTATCCGAAATATAGGTGGCCCAATGTCTTGATATAACATGCCGTGGTGGTTAAGTATAACTGTAAATCGACCATCTTGGTGGCTTCATATAACCTGCCGTGGTGGTAAAGTGCTACTGTTAATTGCCCATCTTGGTGGCTTTAAACAGAACATTGTCTCCGCGCTTTTTTTCTTTTTTTTTTTTTATTTCTTGGACTTCTGAAGTTCAGTTAGTGATACTTTGGGAATAGACTTCTGACTCTGTTGAGTTCTACTTTTTGTTGCGTTCCGCGCTTCTATGGGATCCTGGAAAACATTGCATGGGCTTCAATTTTAGATCAATCCCTGGACATGTCTGATTACACTTGTGATCGCTCTTGCTTGGCCGTCAATTACCTGTATATATAGGATTAGCTCCAGGACTAGTCGACCCATTGACCACCTGCTATGGTAGTATTTACCTGCAGCATGATATTCCGGTGAGGTAGTATTTATACTATTGTTGCTAATATACATCGTCGTGATATAAATAAAACATTACTTAAATCAACTTTAAAATTAATAAATGAATGTATATGCGTTAATATGTTACAAATAAATTATGTTATACCGCTGACGCTAGAATGATGCCATTTCCAATGTGGGTAACGTCCTCGGTACCTTCATCTGCAAGGTAATTGTGAAATATATTACAATATGGCAGTTTTTAAATATAAAATTACAAATATAACGTTAAAAGGGAAAAATGCTAAAATGTCTAAAAAATATTATTATTTTTTAAAATGGATAAAAAGCATCCCGTTACAATTGATAAATAAACAAGGAAATGTTTACCAAAATGTGACAAATTTGATATTTAAATTGTAGTGGTAAATTTCCAAC
Organism: Panopea generosa; assembly: GCA_029582155.1. Lineage (NCBI taxonomy): Eukaryota > Metazoa > Mollusca > Bivalvia > Adapedonta > Hiatellidae > Panopea > Panopea generosa. The sequence goes on from CM055901.1 coordinate 67,168,758, forward strand.
GAAATCCCTCTTCTAAATATAGACAGCACTTAAGTACTGAATGACGATCTTCGCATCGTCATTCGGCCTCTTTCTAAGATAAACAATTATAACTACACATAAAAATGGAATCAAGTGACACATTTAATACGGCACAATATATGTTGTAATTTAAAGCTAGAAATATATTTTAGTCTAACCTAGGTGCGTAGCTCTAGTTAGGAAATCCCTTTTCAATACATTATTTTGGCATGTTTAAATATACATCCTTTTGACAATACGGGGTCAGTGAGTTTATATAGGCGGTTTATTGGGGGAAAACTGTGTTACGCCAGTTTAAATGTGTTTAGCCAAATTATAATTTTGAAAATCCTGATTATGTCCCTTTAATTGACTAGCTGTTACCTGTTCAAACATAACATTTTAATTTTAATAAAACAGTTGAAATTATTGATAGTAGATTAACATGGAACGTGTTTAAGCAGTTAACGTGTGATACACCGTTCACGCTTACAGGTACATTCAGTAGATTTGTACTTTTGGAAAAGTATCAAGTTTACTGAAAGAAATTATTTGTAACAAAATCTCGTATCTTCGGATAAAGAAAAAGAAGACATAGAAAACAGAAATCAACTAAAATTATTATATCATTGAAGAAATATATTGACACATTTTATTTTTATGATGAGAGAATTGTATGTAAATGTATTTTGACTTTTGCTTATCATTTTTTTTTCTTTTTATAGGTGTAGGTACGTTGTCTATATATATATATGGAGATAATTATATGTGTATAACCAAGACATAAATGTATAGACCAGACTACGGCGAGTGCGCCTAGCTACAATGCAAACCATAGATACAATATCAAGGCCTCTGCCAAACCAATAAATTTGGTGTCGACCGTCACTTATATACTATGGAATTACATGCAACACATCTGGATAGGGTGAACAAATTTACATACAGGAACTGATAGCTTTATATGAGTAGGATCCAGTTAAGGATTCATGACTACTCACATGCTATATAAAGGACAGATTTATAAACCCGTTAGATCATATGGATACAGTGAATTCATATATATTTAATTTCATAAAGGGAGATTCACAACAACGGAATTTACGATTTTAGGGATCTTTTCAGATGCTCATTCAAAATGCACGATATATATATATATATATATATTGAGATACTTATTTGTGAATAACTAAGAAATAAACGTACAAACCAGACTACGGCGAGTGCGCCTAGCTACAATGCATATATATATACTAAGAAATAAACGTACAAACCAGACTACGGCGAGTGCGCCTAGCTACAATGCATATATATATATATATATATATATATATATAGTTGCTCCGAAAACCTATAACGGTAAGACAAATACCTTCTGATACCAGTCTACATGGTCCCGGGTAGTTCTTGTATATAACACTCCTGTCCCAGTCTAGCCAAGCCCTGAAATATATATATAGACACTTTGGTAGACATACGCACAATGCAGCCTGTAAACCGAGTGCATCATTGTCTCGGTATTCATCTGCTTTATATTTATTTCATTCATTTCATACATATATACAAGTAAAGCACAATTATTATACAAATATAATTTGTTTCCTTGTTGTAATATTTCACAACGCGTTGTAAATAATTCTAGGTTGAGCAGATTGGTAGATTATTGGATTACCAGCAAGTGAGATAATGAGCACAGGTGAAATGAAATCAGGTTCGAAAAAGCTAGGTAAAGCCTCGGAGCACACTACTCCAGCCAAGACAAAGAGACCTTTCACTGAGATGGCAGAATCAAGTGCAGAAGAACTTGTATTGTTAAGTCACCAAGTAGAGGAACTTAACTGTGATGTGAAAAAGAAAGGGGATTATCTCAGCATTATGATGGGAAAAATTGAATCCATGAGGTCAACACAAGATATGGAATCTTTTATCAAAGTTACAGGTGAAAATATAATGCAGGAAATAAATAAAAATATTGAAACAACAATTGACAGTCAGAGCAGGGACAAAACCAAAATTCTTAGTACAGAAGTAGAGAAACTCAAAGAAGAAAATAAAACTTAGACAAAGTTAGAAAATCAAAGTACTAAGATAGAGTCCTCTGAAAAGCTGGCTAGAGAAGCATTAATGAAAGCAAACTATAATGAACAGTATTCTAGGAAGAATAATATTAAAGTGTTGAATGTAAAAGAGCTACAGGGTGAGACTGAGGCCTCCCTCAGCTAGGCAGTCTGCTTGCCAAACAAAAAGTTACCCTTAACCCGGACAATATAATAGCGATACATCGCATTCCAGGCATGACAAGCAGTGCTCGACCGATTCTTCTCAAACTAAAAAAAAAAAACAGCGAGAAGTCCAAGATATTGAAGGTACGATCAGGTATGAAAACAGCAGGACAACGACTCGTTGACGATGTCACCAGACAGAACGTAAACCTCATATCTAGAATAAGTGACCACAATAGGATGGACTCCTCTTGGTACTTTTATGGATCTGTTTATGGCAAGCTTTAAATGGACGAAGATACAAGTTTGACCTGTATGACAATATGACACTGTGATATCAAAATGATTTTATCAACAACTTTGACATTGACAGCATAAACATGCTTTTGCTTTTTCTCAATGGATTATTTCTTTTTTGCTACATAATTATTTTCTAGATAACAAATTACACCATGAACATTCAGAACCACTGGATTGTGTGTGTGTGTGTGTGTGTGTGTGTGTGTGTGTGTGTGTGTACAAGTGACATAGGACCATCTTACTGCAGAAAAAGACAGTTCCGGGAGAATAACAAATAGTTTCTGCAAATAAGACCATTCTGATGAATTAAACATTTATTAACTGTAAATATGAATAGGATTATATTTCATTTTAGTGTTTTAATAGTGTAAATTACCTGTGTTTTTGTTGTTGTTTTTTTTATTGTTTTTTTTTTGTGTGTTTGTGTGTGTTTTTTTTTGTTTTTTTGTTTTGTGTTCGTAACTAAATAAGTACTCTAACTGGATACCAGAAAAATATGTGGTAAGAAATCGATCATTGATTTAAAATGTTATTTTTTTCTAAAACATTAATAGTTAAAAACAGTAAATAAACAGAAGTAAACCATTGGCTAAATTAACACTCAAAGATGTCAACTTCAGACAGATGGTAATATATACATAATTTAGTTTTTGCAGAACAAGGGAAACAACTAATGAAAACATATTTTTAAACCCAAGATATTTATACCGATAATTATCTGACACAAACTATTTATGATTCCAGATTTTAAGTTAAAAAAACAAAACAACATGAGTAAATCAATTTTTACTCATCTGGATCAATTGTATATATATCAAAAAGGTTTTTGTACAAATACTTCCCTTATGTATTGCATATTTATGATACAATATAGTTGTTCCCACATCGACTTGTTTATAAGTCTGATGTTATCCTCCCCCCCCCCCCCCCACCCCCACACACACACCCTCTTCCCCACACTATATTTTCTCTTTCTTTCTCTGGCATGAATGTGATTGTGATCTTTTCTCAATACGGTATATCAAGTGTCTTTTTAAATCCTATTTTTATGACTCTAAATAATTACCATGAGTGAAATAAAGATAATGTCCTTATATTGCCAGGGGCTAGGCAAAATATCAAAGCATACAGACATATTTCATTACTAAAAAAATGTGATATATATTGTCTGCAAGATACCCATTTTAGTCCAGGAAATAATGAAAAATTTGTTCGTACTAGGTGGGGAAGTGACTGTTATTTTAGCTCTTATAAATCTAATGCTAGGGGAGTAGCTATAATGATCAATACCATTTTGATTATAAAGTTCACAAATCCAAGTCTGACCCTAATGGCAATTACCTGATATTAGATGTAACAGTAGATTCTAAAACGTTTACTTTAGTTTCTATATATGGGCCAAATAGTGATGACCCAAAGTTTTATGAAAATATACAAAATGCATTTGATGACTTTAGTAGTGAATATGGTGCGGAGACTTTAATCTTGTTATAAATCTTGAGCTCGATTATCACAATTATAAATTTATCTATAATAAAAAAGCTAATGAAAAACTGTTAGAAATTAAACAGGAGAAATATTTGATAGACCCTTTTAGAGAAACCCATCCTTCAATTAAAAGATACATATGGAGGAGACGTCAACCATTCCAGCAAGCTAGACTAGATTTCTTTCTAATCTCCGAATATTTTTTACATTGTAAGCTGTACTATAGAAAATAGCTATAGATCCGATCATTCAGCTGTAAAACTTGTTTTATGTTTTAATAAATTTGTAAAGGGCAAACCCCTGTGGAAATATAACAATTCTCTACTCAAAGATTTGATATATTTAGAGAACATAAAAGAAAAAAATAAAGAGGTCAAACAACAATATGCTCTACAGTTTATGACATAGATAATATTGAGACTTTCCCAAACAATGAAATTCAGTTTACGGTTAATGACCAGCTGTTTCTAGAAACACTTATGATGGAAATAAGAGGGAAATCTATTTCGCATTCCAGGTATGTAAAAAAAGTCAAGATAAAAAAGAGATTAAAATTTTACAACAAATGATCGACCTTGAAACAAATCTAAATTCAGAAAAAAATAATAGAATTAGAAACACATCAGTGTCAGTTAAAAGAAATAAGAAAAAATAAATTAAATGGAGCTGTTATTAGAGCAATAAATATTACAGATGGCGAAAAGCCAACAAAATACTTTTGTGCTTTATATGACATAATTATTTAAACAAAATAATACCTAAATTGCAAAAACCTGATAGATCAGTCTTAACTGATCAACATGATATATTAAAAGAAACAGAGAACTTTTATAAAAACACTTTATAGCAGTAGAGATAACCAGTTCATAGATATTGATCTAAGTGAAACTTTAAAACATTCTAATATACCAAAGTTTGAAAAGCTGGAATCAACTAAATTAGAAGGTCAATTTTCATATTCAGAATTGTCTGCCTCATTAAAAAATATGGTTAACAACCGCAGCCTAGGAAGTAGTGGATTTACTTGTAAATTTTTTATAAAGTTTTTTTTTTTTGGGGGGGGGGGGGTGCAAATTGGACATTTTGTCCTTAGAGCTATTAACCACAGTTATAAAACAGAAGAGTTATTTATAACTCAGAGACAAAGCATCCAATAACCCTATTAAATACAGTGAGCAAAAATGGCTTCAGCCTCGGTAGCAACTAGAATGAATCTGTACTATGTTACCTTATAAATAGAGATCAAACTGGATTTTTAACAGGTCGTTATATAGGTGAAAATACAAGATTAACGTTTGACATAATGCATTATTTAGAGGGAAATCATAAACCAGGATTCCTGCTCCTTGTTGACTTTGAAAAAACTTTTGATTCCTTATCTTGGTCATTTATACAAAACCTGTTAAAGTTTTTCAATTTTGGTCCTTCAATACAGTCCTGGATCAATCTTTTTTATAAAAACTCAGAAACAATAATTAATCAAGGAAGCAATCTGAATCTGCCATCCTTCATCAACATTGAACGCGGTTGTAGGCAAGGTGATCCCCTGTCCCCTTATATATTTATACTCTGTGCGGAAATATTAGCTATTAGAATCAGAAATAATAAAAATATTAAAGGGATTAAAGTAGATTGTACAGAATACAAACTAACACAATTTGCAGATAATACTACTTTTTTAGATGTGTCTGAAACATCACTCAATGAAACACTGAGTGAGCTGGATTATTTTGTAAACATTTCAGGATTACAAGTAAAAAACACAAGTAGTTTGGTAAGGGGCAAAAGAAGTATAGCACTCAATCAATAAAAATAAAATGGAAATTAACCTAGGGCAAAACTAGATTTAAATTGCTAGGGATTAACTTTGACACAGATCTATTAAAAAATGATTGATTTAAATTACCAGGATAAAATAATTGCTATGAAAAATAATGGGTTGGCAACGTAGGTACTTGACTCCTATTGGTAGAATTACAGTTATTAAGTCTCTACTATTACCTGCCTTTAATCACCTCTTCTTGTCATTACCAAATCCAAAGGATAAAGCTATTAAAGAAAATAGCGACATTTGTTACAATTTCGTTTGGCACGGAAAACCCAGAATCAAACATACTGTATTGTGTAAAGATTATGTAGATGGTGGTCTGAAAATGACTAATATATTTGCATATATAACAGCATTAAAAGCAAATGACTTAGGAGACTTATTTTAGAAAAAGCAATTATGCTAGCCTAGCTAAAAACATTTTATATATAACAAAAGTTTCTGTCTGTGGAAGTATGTATGTAAACGAAATCTTATCAAGTGAAACAAACGCTTTTTGGAAAGATGTTTTAAAATCACATATTGAAATTTTAAAGGCTCAACCACATATTAACGATAAAACATTCTTATCAGCACCAATATTTTACAATGAAGATATTAAAATAGGAAACCAAGCTTATTTTGTAAAAAAAAAACTGGTATGAAAAGGGAATACATTTGATCAACGACATTACAAAAGATGACGGACATTTATATTCTCTTCAAGAATTATAAAATATATACAGTATTAATATAAACTTTCGACAATACCACAGTATCATTACTGCAATTCAAAATTTAAAAAAAAATGAAAAAAATAATAAAAGCAAATAATAAGCTTCAAAGTCCGATCATACCTAACCCTATCAAAATATACGTGAAAAAGAAAAAATGTTTTCAAGATATATATCTTATATTGAATCATAACAATGAAATTCCTAGTGGAAAAACATCATGGAATGAAACATATAATTTTAACGAAGCAATTTGGAAAACAGTGTTTTCATGGCCATATTTGATAACAAAAAATACAACATTACAGTGGTTTCAATCACGGATCAATCATAATATACTGGCAACAAACAATTTAAAGATAAAACTACTGGATAGTCCACTGTGTTCATTCTGCTCATCTGCCACCGAAACAATCTATCATTTATTTTGGGAATGTAATGAAACACAAAAAATACAACACATTTTGCAAGACTGGATGTCCATAAAAATATCCCATTTCAATTAGAACAAAAATCATTTATTTTTGGAATGTTTGATAAGAATATAAGTAAAATAATCCAGCTCATTCAGTTAGAGACAAAATATTACATATACTATTGTAGATGCTCGAAATATAATTTGCATTTTAAAACACTCCAGATCAGACTTAAACTTTTATATAAAACATACAAAGAAATATCTATCACTGAAAACAAATGCAATATGGTTTTTAAAACTTACTAAGTTTTGTACATAAAGACACTTTTGATGTACGCGCATGTTTGAAAACAAAAGCTTTAAGCCAGAGAACCCACCTCCCTTACCCCCATCCCCACCCCCGTGGTTTTCCATTCATTATCATTAATATGTCACCAACATTAGGCCGGCCTGTTGTATAGTATCAAACACATGCCATGGTATTCAATTCGGTATCATTAACATGTCACCGACATTAGGCCGGCCTGTTGTATAGTATCAAACACATGCCGTGGTATTCCAATCATTATTATTAATATTTCAACGACATTGGGCAGGCCTGTTGTATAGTATCAAAACACTTTGCAGAACAATATGTTAGTTTCAGTTCAGCATAGCTTCATATCGTTTTAATTAAACACAATTTAAAAGAAGTTGGTTTGGAACAAAGACTGTGTATTTAAAGAAAAGGTTATTGTTGTAAAATTATTCAATGGTTTTATGTGTGTTACTATGGACCAGTATCATTTGAACTCTGGTATGCTGTAATAAATATTATCTTAACATCATTGTGTCAACAAATAAGCTCGCAAATGTCAGATGCAATGGAATACATTATCGGCTCTGTTGGGGTTAAAGTACGACTCAAAACATATTAACATATTACCTGTAGTAATTGTAGTACTGGAAGATGGTGGCGAACAGCGCAATGGAAATCAATTTTCCGAACATTTTTCTTGTCTGTAAAGTAAATAAATAAAAGTAATTTAAAGGCCAGTGTCACGTTAGATTCACACGCACTCCCGATAGCCTACGCGTGCGGATCTGCCGTAGGGTCATGAGTTTCACACTCGGAAAAATCACACGCATATGTTACTGTCGAATAATTATATTTGTTTAAAGGTTATTAATCATTTGAAAACGCGTGTCTTTGTTTAAACATAGGTTGAACTGGCGAAAAACCCACTGGAGTGTTATTTCACTCTTGTGAATCACGGTAAAACACAATTTTTACTAAATTAATAACTGTTATTTTAGTGAAACATAGACCGATCGAAACTTGAACTATTACTTGATCGAGTGATGTAAACATATTAATAGAAACTGGCGTAACTACGGAGAATTAAACATTTATTCACGGGCACTCCTTCGCAAAACGGCGAAAAATACCATTTCATACAGTATATTAGTAGTTAGTGAAATCGCTGATTAAACAACATGAATGATAAACGTATAATTAGATTAGTAAAGTATAGAAATAATAGAAAACAGCGTTATATAGAAAAATTAGATGTTGAATAACATAGATATAAAAACATGATGAACAGCATATCATTTAGGCCTAAAAAAAAAAGATGTTTGTTTCCGGTTACCCGACCGACCCTGTATTTTATCTGCCGACTCAAAAGTTTTATGTCCAAAAAATCGGCATCGGATTTCGCGCTCTTTTTGGTGATTTTCACAACGAAGTAATTCTTACGCACCGGCGCGCTGCGTCGTTTAGACGCTCGTCATATCATTATTAAATAATCACTGCATACGCCTAGACGATATAGACTCACAGAAACGGTGCAAGTTATAATTTTTGCGAATACAGTATAGCCTATATCAAACATCTTCCTCGGTTTATTATAGCCACTTCAGATTTCAGATTCATATCTGAAATTGAGTACTATTTAAAAGATATATTACTTTTACACCACTACCCCCAAAATGACATATATAATCATGTAATAGAAACTAACAAACTCATTC